>JANRMT010062796.1:78863411-78924030 GCA_026402145.1 Polypterus bichir lapradei
TCTCCATATATGGTGCAAACGAACTGGTTTACAGGATCGTTCATTAATAACAACCAGGGTATCAAAAAAATCTAATCAGAAGCCAATCCGAATAAGCCATGCAAGCATATATAAATTATTAATTTATCCACAAGGAATGTGCTGTATCGCACTAAATATAAAACAATACTAGACAATATTTTTATCGTTGTTATCAATGTACTTTCCTAGTGAACACTCAAACCCATTTTACAGAATTTCATCTTTAAGTATTAGTAGTTTAGTGAATGCATTTTGAATTGTGTGGATCAAGAAAATTTGTTGCATAATGTGTTACATTTGACTCATATTCCAAGAATAATCTTTAAGAGATAGTGGTGGCCTTGATTTTTCTTGTTCGGTGCGACTTTGAATGTAAGAAACTGTTCGGTTTTTCGTCAGATTTCTATGCTGAAGCACTAAGGGCAACAAAACTGTTTTATAAATGATTTTTCACAAAATAAATGGCATCTATTGGAATAATAGATGTATTTTGTATATAAATAAGCCATTATTTTTAAAGGCTTGGGTTAAAAATATTATTTTCATTTGGGATTTGTTTGATATTGACGGCTTTATTTTAGACAACCACACGTTTATATAAAAAATATAATTTCTCCATATCATTTATTTGATTCAATTTTAAATGGTATTAATTTTTATATTTATGTAAGCATCATCATGCAATTGTCCCAAGCCACCCTGATTGATTGGCACTCAAAATATTTTGGAACGAAAATGCAATAATACATTTATAGGTCGGTCTTATGTCAGATTAATCCAGGAGTGTATAGTTTATGTGTAGGCGTTATTAATGTTACAATTAATTGGCAGTAAGGTTACTTAATTGCTAAGAATTATCCTCTGTTAACAAAGGTCTTGTGAATGTTAATTATATGTTCATTATGTTAATTATAAGTCACATTTTTCCAGATATACAGTAGAAATTAATTACACATTTTGCCATTCACAACCACAAGGAGTTCAACAAATTTTTATTTTATTATTAATGTTATTATTATTTATTTTTTTGATTGCCCGTCACCAGGAACTTCTGGAAAGAAATGTCTACTTGGTTTGCCCAGGAATTGGGTTACTTTATTTATAGAATTAAAGGATGTTATTTTATTTTCTGAGCACAAACTATTAATTGTACAACTTTATTTCTGATCGATTTTTTTTTCTTTCTAATATTATTTGGGAAACATTCATAAGTGTAAATGGGTCAGATGTAGTCCCTTATCTAACCTTTCTCTTACTGAATGTTTCATACATGTAAAGCCTTCTGATTTGGTTGTTAAATCCTTACAGGCTGTTCTGCATGGTTTCAACCCTTATGAAAGTATTGTTATTGATGTCTGTTTTTTGTTTCTGTTTCTTTAATTTCAAATTTTTTTGAAAACAGGTATAGGTTATTGAGTGTAGATTGATGGTTAAAAATGGCAAATTTTGTAAATTTTAAAATGAAATCTATAAAACATGCATGTAGAAAGTGAATGGCTCTGAATACTTTCTGAATGCACTGTGAGCTACTGTTGCATACTGTAAAAAGACATTAGCAGTTTTACTCGCTTATGATTTTGGTTTACTGTACATTTAAGGAATGATCATGTATGAGGAAGGAAGGAAATGTCTATCTGGATAATAGCAGTCAGGATAACACAGACGTCCTGTGAAGAATGAAAGAGGGGACTTGAAGGCACAGCCCTTCTGAGGATAATGTACAGTAAAATGGCCCGCAGTGTTATCGTCATACCGGACATACAGAGTCATTCACTGTTTATGATAAACACTGATGGAAATGCGTTTTCACACACTCACACAGATAGGTAAATAGGAAAAGCATTATATAATCGAATGAACAGAACTGCAGTAAATGCCATAGTGGTGAGTGGCTTGGTATTTTCTAATGTTCTTTACTGCTGTATCACTGTGTGCTCCCAACCTAATATGAATTTACTACACTGTGCATTGAGATATTTTGTTCTCTTACCTTGAAACATACCATTTATTTTAATTTCCACTGATATGTTTCACATGAAAAATGAGTGGGAGTTAAAAATGTCCTATAATGATGCATTTGCATTGTACAACTTTTTGTTACACTATTTGCAGAGTAAAAGGAAATAAAAGTAAGAGCACCTTTCACACGTTGCTGTCTCACTTCAGGACTGCCATCGATTTAGAGAAGCCAGTCATTTTTCTAGTCCTTCTGGGTCTGCTCCAGTTTTCACAGGGTTCTTCCACTGTACAATCAAAAACTGCTGAGATGGTGGCCACCATAACTTAGATTCTTTAACAATTCAAGACTCATGTAATTGTTTTAAGCATTTTGCAAACTGCTATGCTGTGACAGTGTAAAGTCTGTAGTGAAGATATTATTGAAATCTTTTATGTCCCCCCTGCACTAATTATGGAATGCAGCTTACCATACACTTAGTTAGAATGAAGTGTAATGTTATTTGTTAGCCAGTCAAAGTAAACTACAAACCTTTTCTTTTGGCACTTGTGTACATCTGGTAGTTTGTCTGCTGTTAATTTCTAAAATCTGTTTAGTAAACAGTGAATCTTTCATTTTAGTAAAAATTTTCCTGCTGTTGTGCACACACAGACACCCACACACACAACAAGGCTATTCAAAGTCACAAGTCTACCAAGTTGCCTTTTCTAATAATTGGAGTCTGCTCTACAACACAGAAAGCACCCTGGCCAGAAATCAAAGTCTAAGCAATGTGGGACATTGAAACTATCCTTTCTGCACCATCGTGACATTCAGCTCAACTGCAGGTCTGACATGGTGGTCAGCAACACAGGAGCGCCGCAGGGGACTGTACTTTCTCCAGTCCTGTTCAGCCTATATACATCAGACTTCCAATACAACTCAGAGTCCTGCCACGTGCAAAAGTTTGCTGACGACACTGCTATCGTGGGCTGCATCAGGGGTTTGCAGGAGGAGGAGTATAGGAACCTAATCAAGGCCTTTGTTAAATGGTGTGACTCAAACCACTTACATCTGAACAACAGCAAAACCAAGGAGCTGGTGGTGGATTTTAGGAGGACCAGACCCCTCATGGACCCCGTGATCATCAGAAGTGACTGTGTGCAGAGGGTGCAGACCTATAAATACCTGGGAGTGCAGCTGGATGATAAATTGGACTGGACTGCCAATACTGATGCTCTGTGTAAGAAAGGACAGAGCTGACTATACTTCCTTAGAAGGCTGGCGTCTTTCAACAGACGGTTGTGGCGAGCACCCTCTTCTATGCGGTGGTGTGCTGGGGAGGCAGCATAAAGAAGAGGGACGCCTCACACCTGGACAAACTGGTGAGGAAGGCAGGCTCTATTGTAGGCATGGAGCTGGACAGTTTGACATCCGTGGCAGAGCGACGGGCGCTGAGCAGACTCCTGTCAATCATGGAGAATCCACTGCATCCACTGAACAGGATCATCTCCAGACAGAGGAGCAGCTTCAGTGACAGACTGCTGTCACCATCCTGCTCCACTGACAGACTGGGGAGACCCCACACTATGCGACTCTTCAGTTCCACCCGGGGGGTTAAACGTTAATGTTATACAAAGTTATTGTCTGTTATACCTGCCTCACACTCTCCACCTTGCATTTTTTAACTTGCACTGCGCTTTTATTGCTATTTAATTAACTTTGTTTTTATCAGTATGCTGCTGCTGGAGTATGTTAATTTCCCCTTTGGGATTAATAAAGTATCTATCTTTCTATCTATCTATCTATCATATAGTGCCTTTCATCTATCTATCTATCTATCTATCTATCTATCTATCTATCTATCTATCTATCTATCTATCTATCTATTCAGAAAAGCACAGCAGCATGATTTTTACGTTTATAAGACATTCAGAAACATTTCTGCTTTTGCTATAGAATTAAATGCTTAATTCTCTTTTGTTGATTTCATTATATTTTGCCCTTTCTCTGTGCAGTTTTCCTCCTTCGTTGTATCTTATTACAGTTTTTCTCGATTGGTTTGGCTCATTTCTTGAAACCGAGATGACATTCTCAAAACCATAAGGTCATTTGGCCAAACAGTCTTACAGTGCTGCCCAACATTATAGCTCACTAGCAAAACAAATATCTTACCCCAAACTCTTCGTCCATGCTTCAAAAGCAGATTCCTTTCCCATATAAAAGGTCAGTACAGTCAGAATAGCACAGATCCTTCTCAATTGCCTTGGCACATGTGCATTCATTTAGTGCTTTTGTCAGAATACCCCGGATGGTTTAGCACAACACCATGGATCCCCTGCAAAAGCTCATATCTCTCCCAAAAGAGTTTATCCATGTGTCAAAACTAAATATCCTTCCCATATAAATAGTCAATGCCCCCAAAATGCATTATACCTTTGGCATTGTTTAAGCACTGCAAGTCAAAATGCTTAGACGTTTTGTCACTGAGGCACAGGTCTAGCAACAGAATACCACTATGAATAAAACCAAAAGATTTTACAGTAAAATCAGCCTCCAATAAACCACTCATACTCAAGGAAACTGTAAACATTTTTATTCGTACAAAGAAATGTTAACATTAGAGAACATACTGTGAAAAGAAAACATATACAGGATTCTGTAAATGTGAACAGTTATAAACACAAACAAAAAAAACCAAAAAAACTCTATCCCACCATACTGTAAATAAAGTCTCAGAACTATAGTACAGTAATATTTTCAGTGGTCGCCATTGTCACCCTCTCCTTCCTGGCCACCATCCTCATCATCCTGGCCATCGACGCGCTGCTCTCTGTCAGGCCATAAATTCTCATCCACATCGCAACGGATATTTTCTCGTGCGATGCAGCGAGGGAAGAAACGGCGTGAATGTCTCAACCATCCCCTACATTGATCCCCTGTGATGTCCTCACATGCAGCATCCATTGCATGCAGCAGGGCCCTCTGGTCTTGAGCCTGATGCTCATACACCCTCCACCTCCAAGCTGAAAAAACTCCTCAATTGGATTCAGGAAAGGAGAGTAAGGTGGAAGAAACTCCATTAGCATCCGGGGATGGGTGGTGAACCAGGTTCTGATGCGTGGGCCGCGGTGGAAGTTCACATTATCCCACACAATGACATAATGTGGTAGCTGAGGTCCTTCTACACCTCTCTCATTTTCTGGGATCAGATCAGTATAAAGGTGGTCCAAAAAATTGAGGAGCTTTTGTGTATTGTAGGGCCCTAAACTGGGAATGTGTGTGGCCACACCTCTTTCTGATATAGCGGCACACATTGTTATATTTGCTCCTCGCTGGCCTGGGACATCCACAGTGGCTCGGTGGCCAATGATGTTACGGCCACGCCTTCGACCTTTGGCCAGGTTGAAGCCAGCTTCATCAACGTAGACTAGGATGTGAGGGGTTTCGTTGCCTTCTAATGCCATAATTCTCTACAATAGAACAGAAATAAATCTAATCAGTCAAGTAGAGACAGATACTGCAGGGAGGATCTAAAGTACTGTACAAACAGGGAGTGGGAAACTGAAGACAATTTCTAGGAAAAATGCTCTAGTCACACAAAGCTGGATTCTGAAGGTGAAAAGGATAACGCAAAACAAAAAAACAGTGGTAACCATGTCTTACTGTAATAGTGTTACAATGATAGACAACCAGTAGTTGACTTACATGCACATACTGGTACCGCAGCCCTTTCACTCTGTCAGAGTTTCTCTCAAATGGTACCCTGTAAATCTGTTTCATGGTCATTTGATGTTTCTTCAATACCCGGTCTATTGTGGAGATGCTGATAGAGTTTATATTTTGGAACATTACATTGTCTAGCAGGATTGCATTACGAATCTGTCTCAGTGTGATGGCATTATTTGCAATGACCATGTTGCATATTTCTTGTTCTTGTTGTTCATTTAGAAGTTTTCTTCTGCCACCCACTTGAGGCTGTCGTCCAATCCTAGACATACAAGTCAAAGGTCAACACTGTAAATTTGTTACAAAATGAGTTACCAATGTAATTGTACTGCTGTCTTATGGTACTAGAAGTGTGATGCACTGCACAGTGACTGGAATACTATTCACAGTATTTTCTCCATTTTTTTGTCTTTGTCATTTTTATAGTATCATATAACATCACATGACGATATTACAGTACTCTAGGCCTACACACACACCAACACTGAATAGTTCAATAGCATAGTTCTGTACCTGTTTTCCCTGCGAAAGGTTTGGATGATGGAGGAGACTGTAGACCGAGGCACATTAGGCTGCACTCGGCGACCTGCCTCTGCCATTGTGAGGCGATGGTTTATGACGTGGTCAATAAGGGTGGCCCGGATTTCATCTGGGACATCATGGTGCCTCCGTGCTCCTCTGCCTCTTCCCCCTATTCCTCCACGCATTCTCACTCCTCCTCTTCCTCTTCTTCTTCCTCCTCTTCCTCGAGCAGGAAGTTGCTGTTGTACTTGGCGAGGTGCTTCCATGTTCACACTGCAAATGAAACTGGCCCCGCGCCAAGCTCTGTCTATATACTTTTGGCAGCAGTCATAATCATAGACAACACCTGTCAGGTATCTGAACAACCTGTTTGATTGGTCATCTGAGATGTGGGAAACTGCTCCTTCGTTAGTTCTAATTTCACCTGATTGATTGTCAAGTACTGTCATAACTTTATCAAATGTTCCAAGATATTCTTTCATGGTATTATATCTTTGACTAATTTTGACAGTTGAACAGACAATTGTGCATATGATGACTTACACAATGAAACCATGCTGATATGTTTTGGAGTGAGTGACCATTTCACTGAAAAATCAACTAATCAGTTTAGATCGGCAAGATCTATTTATTTGGAAAATGTGCTAAATGTGGGCTCATTGTGCTAACTGTAGCTACTTGTACATAATCATTTGAAAAGAAGCACAGAGTCACTTGAGACATGTACTAAAGCATTTGCAATTTGATTAAACCAATGAAAAATGACATTCTGTTGTGAACAATTGCAAGGTGGTTTGGAGATTTGTCCATGTTATTTTGAGAATGTCATCTCGGTTTCAGGAAATGAGCCAAACCAATCGAGAAAAACTGTAATGTCAATTAAAAACGAGCAGAGCAGACACGCTGGCAAACAACACAATGAATAATCAAAGGCTGCAACTACTCTAGCGTCAGACCCACTACTTTGTAAATAATGGATTAATTAAGCAATTAGAACACCTACATTAAAAATACAAAAATACATTATTCCCATATAACTGCTTGGTACATTTATATACTGTATATACAGTATATATATATATATATATATATTCACCATTATTGTTTCCAAAACACAGAAATAACATTTCACTTAATTAGCCCAGGAGTCCAATTAAAAACAGAAGCTGGTTGGAACAAAACCTGCAGCCACAGTGGGTCCCCAGGACCAAGGTTGGCAAACACTGATTTATGCAAATTTTGTTCAAATTAGTATGTTTATTTGTTATTTAGTATTTATGTATTATTTACAGAGGTGGGCAAAAGTAGGTTTACTCTTGTGAGCATGTGAAACACAGAGTATTCTTGTATTATTTATGTATTTATTAATGTATTATTTATTTGTATTATTTGTCTTCTTCTTATTATTGTTATTAGCAAGAAGACTTCAAAAATAACCTACATGTCTTTTTCCACACAAACAACTGTAAACCTGCTTTGGCCCACACTTGTATTTCCGTATGTTCTTTGTGTTTTTTGGATGGAACCTCAAGGGGCTACCATGATGTCACTGCTTAGTCCACCGTTTTATTGAGGTGGAGGAATTGGACGCAGTATAGGGTCTGTGAGAAGGAACATTTAGGGTTTCTTAGTTTAGAATTTTGTTTTGGACTTGTTAGCTTTTTATGGCAAATCACTTGCGTCTTTTTTCACCTTTTCCTTGTTTTTTCTGACTTTTATTCTAAATATACATTCTTTATTATAAAGATTTTTGGTTGCCTTTTGTCTCATGCAAGTACTCGGGGAGCATCTCAACTGCTCTGATGAGGTAAGACAACTATGTACAGTGATGGGGCAAAAGTGATCAGTTACAACCTCATCTCTGCTCCTTATACACCAGGAGAGAACTCCTGGGATGAGTCGTGACACCACTTCTAGTATAGCCTTGAACATCCTTAAACAGTGAAGGCAATGGAAGTTGGAGCCCATTCAGACAATGCTGGCTTAGTTAACAGAACTCTGTGACAGAGAAAACCTTTTTCCTAGATGGCTGAAAATTGCTCTGGGGCACTGTACAATGGCTGACCCTGTGCTCTGACCTCCAAAGGTCATGTGAAAAGACAATTTCCTCTTGGGGATTAACAAAGAATATCAAAATCCAAAAAGTCAAAATCAAACACACAGGACATGAAACATCCCTTCCTTTGCATCATTTAATTTTATTTTGATTTCTACATATTAAATGGGGTACCCGGCTGGTCCCCATGCCTTTGTCCTTTATAAGCAGAATTACACTGTATACAATATGTGCCATGTTTCAGTCAGGGATTCTCCCCTGGCTGGTGTTCAGATGTCTATTTTATCACTAATTTGTTAATTGGTTATGTTAACATTGTTAATCATGTAGTTAGTGTCTTTATGTTTGTGTCTACTGCTATGTTTGGTATGCCTTATAGCCTTAAATAATCTCGCCCCTTCTTATATATCGGAGTGTCTGACACTTTATATTCCAAATCGTAACCTCAGATCCTCAAATGAGGGTCTCCTTAGAATTCCAAGAACAAAACTTAAAAGAAGTGGTGAGGCGGCCTTCTGCTGCTATGCACCTAAAATCTGGAATAGCCTGCCAATAGGAATTCGCCAGGCTGATACGGTGAAGCACTTTAAAACACTGCTGAAAACACATTACTTTAACATGGCCTTTCTATAACTTCAATCTAACTTAATCCTGATACTCTGTATGCTCAATTTCCTCATAATAACTATTCAGGGTAGCTCTAAAATCCGTACTGACCCCTACTCTCTTTTCAGTTTCTTTTTCCGGTTTCTTTGTGGTGGTGGCCTGCGCCACCTCCACCTACTCAAAGCTTCATGATGCTCCCACAATGATGGATGGATTAAAAGGCAGAATTCTACGTGATCATCATCATCAGGCCTTTCCGTGAGAACCCTAAATCCAAAGAGGACTCTTTCATTTATGTTAGGTAGAATGCCCAGAGGGGACTGGGTGGTCTCATGGTCTGGAATCCCTACAGATTTTATTTTTTTTTCTCCAGCCGTCTGGAGTTTTTTTTGTTTTTTCTGTCCCCCCTGGCCATTGGACCTTACTCTTATTCGATGTTAATTAATGTTGATTTATTTTGTTTTCTTATTGTGTTTTTTATTTTTCTATTTTTTATTATGTAAAGCACTTTGAGCTACTGTTTGTATGAATATGTGCTATATAAATAAATGTTGTTGTTGTTGTTGTTGTTGTTACCCAAGAGGCAGGGCTACCTGCCCAGTACTGTAAGAGACTGCTGTATAAAGGCCGAGGAAAACCCATAGTGTTGTCTTTCTGTGCTTATGTGATTTACTGTATTCTGTTTTACCTTTTTGCACTGTTTTTCAACCATTCTCTGATTTGTGTATTCAGACTTGTTTGCTTCTGGATTGCCTTTACCTTTTCAGGCAACTCCTTTTCTTTCTTGTGCTGCTTGGAGTTTTATTTTGTGACAGAGCATTTTTGTGACAAGAAATCTTATTTATTTATAAAGATGTAGCATTTGCCCTTTTTCTAACTAATCGGGGTTTTAAGGGTCCCCCGCTGTGTTGGGTAATTTTGGTTTTTTTTGGGGACTCTGGTGCTTAGGAACTCTTCAATTCATAATAAAATGAACCACCACAAAATAAAAAAAGTCAACTTTGCAGCAGCTCAATGTACAGAGATGCAGATTTTAAAGAAGTCTCTCGACCTGGTGGATGGCTATTTCTGAAATTACCATGATGCTCAGAATTCTGGCTTGCTTCTGATCCTATGGACTTATAGGACAAGCTAGTTAAGGCCTCGTCTTTCCTGGTCAGAATATGTGATCTGAAAGATGACAATGAGTTTTTTGATTTGGCAGATAAGGTGTGCGTGTATGAGGCCAACATTAAATGCCTATTGGAGAGATATACTCCACGAGCTGTTGAGACCCACCAGAAAGCAAAGCCTGTCACTGCTGGTACAAGTAAACCTGCTGCCATCGCTACAGCATGGTATGAAGAGTGTACAGTATACACACTGTCACAGGCGGCTGGGGGTGGAGCCCAGCCGGGACGCCCGAGGGGACCGGAGGAGGGCTGGTGCCTCCTCCCGACCACGAGGGGGCGACCGCCCTGGTTTTGTTGGTGGCCTCGGGTAGGGGGCTTGGAAGCCCAACCCTGTAGGGGCCCGTGGCTACCGCCAGCCGGCGCCCCGGTGCCTGAAGAACCCTGGAGCCCAGCACTTCCGTCACACCAGGAAGTGCTGGGGGGAAGAAGAATGGGGACACCTGGAGGGCTTCCGGGTCCGCAGCCGGCACTTCCGCCACACGGGGGCGTGTCCAAGGAGGAGTGCCGGGAAGCAGCTGAAGCCCATCCGGGGTGGTATAAAAGGGGCGGCCAGAAGAAAGGCACAAAGGACTGTGAGGCCTGGACTTTGGGGGATCGGTTCTGGAGGCACTGGGACGTGCACTGACTTTATTGTAAATATTGTACATAGTGGTGGTCATAATAAACGTGTGTTGGGTGAACGAACGATGTCCATCTGTCTGTGTCCAGGGCCCGTTCCACAACACCTCCAGTCAGAACAGTCTTCTGTATTTGCCACTGTTTCTACCCTTTCATCTCCGCACATTTTTGCCACCACTACCATTAAGCCATCCGCCCCAAGACATGCCATTTCATCTATCCACCTGCTACTGTAGTAAAGGATCTGAATCTCCCAGTAGTTGTGGTAAAGGCAAGGCCTCCAAAAGTTGACAAAGTTGCGCCAAAGTCGGCCAGGAGTGCAGACATGATATCGAACTCCTCTGGGAGTGTGGGCGATGTTCCTAACTGTTTTTAGGAATTGTTGCAAAAGTATTGCCTGGTCTGATGGCTGTGCCGCAGCTCCTGTGTCAAGAGTCTCTTCCTGCCATCACAATCCCAGGAGGGGGCGTTCTGCTTGAACTGGGGCCTGTTTCAATGCTTAAGTTAGCCTGTGACCCCTATAGACTTGAACTGTACTAAGGTGAGAATTTTCTCCTCAGACTCACCTCTTAGTTTATTTGTTTTAGAACATCTACCCCAGCCAGGTGGTAGTCGTCTTGCTATCCAGTCCTTGCTGCCAGGAGGTGGTCTTGGCTGTCCAGGTGGTGCCACCAGGAGATGGTCTGCCTGTCTTGGCTGCCCATTTGAGACCGTCAGGTGTGGATGCTCCAGAGTTGCTGCTTGAATTGCCAGAAGATGCTTCAGAGTTGCTGCTTGGCCAAAGTCTTCCCTTTTTGCCTTTCCCACAGATGACAGGTAGGAGAAGGATAAGGGTGTCTTTGAAGCTACCCTTTAAGAAGGGGACTATGTGATGTTTCAGCCCCACTGGCTGTGGTTCAAATGCCTATTTTATCACTGTTTTGCTCATTTTTAATGTTAAAATTGTAATTCTTGTGGTTTCTTTTTGTTTATGTATCTAGTGCTATGTGTCTTGCGGGTGGTTCCCTAAATATACCCATTACCACAAGAAACTAACTTGAGCCCTATAAAAGCTAAGGAAAACCAACAGTCCCTTGCAGTTCATTGAATGCACTCAATGCCTGGCAAGTTATCTTATGTTTATTCTGTGCTTTTATGATTTACTGGATTTTTGAACATTTGCTCTGTTTTTTGACGATTCCCTGACCTGTGCATTGAAACTTGTTTGCATATATAAATGCAAAGAATTATTATTATTATTATCTGCATTGCCTTTTCCTTTTCAGGCAACTTTGTTTTGCCTCTTGTGTTCCTTGGAGCTTTATTTTGTAACAGAAATTAATTGTGATAATACAGTAAATTTGCTTATTTATAAAGATTCAGCATTTTCCCTTTTTTCTGATTATCTGGGATTTGACCATTTTCAGCCCCCCTCTCCTACTGGTCATTCTTGAGTATTTTTGCAATTCTGGTGTTTAGGAGCTCTTTAGTTCATAATAGTATCAAGCCAGAGGCTTTTAGTCTTCCTGACTCTTGAAGAGCATTTTTGAGTATTTTCATGGAACATTTAGGGCGGCACGGTGGCGCAGTGGGTAGCGCTGCTGTCTCGCAGTTAGCTTCCCGGGTCCTTCCTGCATGTTCAAGTTTGCATGTTCTCCCCATGTCTGCGTGGGTTTCCTCCCACAGTCCAAAGACATGCAGGTTAGGTGCATTGGTGATCCTAAATTGTCCCTGGTGTGTGTGTGTGTGTGTGAGTGTGCCCTGCGGTCAGCTGACGCCCTGCCTGGGGTTTATTCCTGCCTTACGCCCTGTGTTGGCTGGGATTGTCTCCAGCAGACCCCCGTGACCCTGTAGTTAGGATATAGCGGGTTGTATAATGGATGGATGGATGGATAATGGATGGGTGGATGGAGATACACACACATATATATATATATATATATATATATTGTAAAAGAGAAATAAGACAATAGCATAAAGGTTTGGGGTTTCCGGCCCCGTATACTGAAATATGATCCACAGTAAGCAATATTACAGGTCAATGTACATAAAAATGAAATTCCGAGTGCATGACACCCAAAGATGGCGTCGGCGGACATTTATGGAAGAGAGGCCAGAAGTGGAGGAATGCTGGGAAGGAGCCGTGGTGGAAGATGGGATTGATGACGTCATGAGTAGTGGACGGAGGAAGGGCAGAAGTAGCGTAGTACGGGAAACTGTAGGAGGGAGGCTCATGGCGGCGGTGCGTCTTTTCTTCTGTAAGAAACAAAAGGAGAAAGGTTAGTACCCCGCCACTCCCTGCTGGCGTATGTCTTCCCGAACATATTAAGGTCCGTCCGCGGCCCCCTACTCGCGCGTGCGTGACAATATATATATATATATATATATAATATACATAGGTTGGCAGGTTGGCACCCTGCCCGGGATTATTTCCTGCCTTGTGCCCTGTGTTGGCTGGGATTGGCTCCAGCAGACCCCCGTGACCCTGTGTTCGGATTCAGTGGGTTGGAAAAAGGATGGATGGATAATATACATATATATAAAGGGAGGCACGGTGGTGCAGTGGTAGCGCTGCTGCCTCGCAGTAAGGAGACCCGGGTTAGCTTCCCTGGTCCTTCCTGCGTGGAGTTTGCATGTTCTCCCTGTGTCTGCGTAGGTTTCCTCCCACAGTCCAAAGACATGCAGGTTAGGTGCATTGGCGATCCTAAATTGTCCCTGGTGTGTGTGTGCCCAGTAGAAATTTTCTCAAAATGTCAAATGCATTTATTTAATAAACATTTTTTTTGTGCCATAGGAGTGAGACAAGAACCACTTTTAATGTTGATGACACTCATGCACACATCCACAAGGGGCCAATATGAAGTCACCAGTCAACCTAATCAGGTCCATATTAAATTGTGATGTCATTTATTCTCAAACCTGAATTCCTACTTTTTGCTGGATGTGGATGTATGTCCTACTCTGAGGTAGGACAAATTCTTATCCTAGTCAGACATTTAGTGCAGTTCCTTTTTAGTAATTCTAAGACACTTGATAAATATGGCACTGGTCTCACACCTATGTCAAGATGGCACTGCATTGCCCTTGTTTAAATGACGATGTCAAAGGCCTTAGCAAAGTCAGTTGTACTGTACTTAGCGTACACACTGAACTTGGAAAGTAATAGACGATGTGTCTCAGAATGTTTCTGTTTGTCTTCCAAACTGCATAAGGTTCACATTAGTTCCAGTTTCCATATCGCTCAGGATCCAGTTTACAATAAACTGTTATCAAAGTTTGGAAAGTTTTGGATTTCCACAAGATTCACTTCAAATCCTCGATATTCAGTGGAGTAAACTGTGGGATGGTAAAGATAAATGAATATGCTGTATTGAATAAAAATTCAAATGCAAACCGGGTGCTCAGATTCATCCTGTGGTGATGCATTTCCGTCTCAATGCTGGTGCTGTCTTCCAGGATGAAAGTATTTGCTTAAATGGGACACAATTTGTCTGGAAATGTGTTGTAGACCATCACAACAATGTTAAAGGTAGAACTTGGCCTTCCCGTCAAACAGACCTCTGCCCAACTGAGCATTTATGGGAGATTCTTGAGTGGCGGGTAAGCCAGCATTTTCCACCACCACCATCAGAGCTGCAAATGATGACATTTCTTATGTAATATTGGTGTTGACGCTCGTGAGGCAATCATGAAGGTAAAAAGCCTACACGTTATAATCAAATTCACAGCAGATGCATTATTTCATGTTTTCTTACATGCCGTTCTGATTCCTTGCCAATATTTATCATATTCCTTAGTGGTGTTTGCTGACTAGCTCTTTCTGGATTATTACAGCAGACAAAGCACTCACTCCATTTATCTGACAGTTTAAGTTCTTGTATTGTAGATGGGCCTTGCAAGTTCGGCGACCCGCATATGCTACATCCCACTTCACCGTTATGAACTAACAGCCAGTCGTAACCTTTTTTTTTTTAAATAACCAAACTGCTCCATTGGCATTCTGGGTGATTGTTTTGCTCAGATGTGGTGTTGTGGCTTTCAGAATTTCCTGCCTCCATACTGTGGAGAACAAAGAGAGGCTGTGCTAAAGGATCTCTGGGATTTGTGGTCATATTGCAGCTTGGCACAGCTTTTTCCACCCTCTTTCATTTTATCATTCATGTGCAGGTTAGGTGAATTGGAGATCCTAAATTGTCCCTAGTGTGTGCTTGGTGTGTGTGTGTGCCCTGTGGTGGGCTGGCACCCTGCCCAGGGCTTGTTTCCTGCTTTGTGCCCTGTTTTGGCTCAGATTGGCTCCAGCAGACCCCCGTGACCCTGTATTTAGGATATAGCGGGTTGAATAATGGATGGTTGGATGAGAGCTTATTTCTGTAGGCAGGAGCTCACAGCACCTGTTGAACAGTTCTATGCAGCAAACAATGAACCCCTCCCATGAGTTAAATTGACCAATTAGAACTCCTCAGGCTTCAACATTATTGAAATCCACCAATCAGAATTATTCTTGTGTATCCTCCTTCGATTTGAAACATAGGTTTCGCAAACTTGCAAGGTGCAGGACCAGCATGGGACGTACAAGCAAGGTTTTAGAAAGCAAAGTGATAGTGTAAGAAGAGAGCGTACACTTACTGTATATTAAAACTTTAGAGGCAGCAGAACTATGTAACCTGACTGTTCAATGCCCCCACTTCAAACACTGGGGGTAAATGTGGCCTGTGATGAACTGCCATCCCATCCAGGTTGGTTTCAGCAAACAACATAGCCAAATCGATTTTGGCTCCCCACGACCCTGAACTGAAGTAAGATGTTTCATAAGTTGAGTAAAAGTGAAGCTTTAGAGGGCGTATAGCTCTTTTGTCCAATATTTGGCTCTCTTTTGGGCTGGCAGGGTTTTCTCCCGTATCCGTAAGACATTTATCCGTAATAACTCCATAAATGCCTGGTATGAGTGTGTGAGTTTTCAAATAAACTGGCCCACCTATTCTGTCTTGCACCCAGTGCCCCCCTAATTAGCTCCAGCTTCCCTGTATTCTTAAAATATACTACAGTGATGTGAAAAATGATTTGCCCCTTCCTGATTTTCTCTATTTTTTTTTTTTTTGCTTATTCATAACACTTTGTTTCTGGTCTACAAACAAATTTAGTATAATACAACAGACAAAATGAGTAAATACGACACACACTTTTAAGTCTGATTTTGATTTGTCGAAGGAAAAAAGTTTAGCAACAGCTGTGTCACCGATGTGAAAAAGTAATACCCCTTAAACCTTTAGTAGCTACAACTGCAATCAAACGCTTCCGGTCACTGGAGGTCAGTCTTTGGCAGCGCTGTGGAGACATTTCTTGGCCCACTCTTTTCTAAAAGATTGTTTTAATTTAGCCACATTGGAGGGCTTCCAACTATGAATCGTCCATTTAAGGTCTTGGCACAACATCTCAATGGGGTTCAAGTCAGGATTTTACATAGGCCATTCAGAGGTGGACTTGCTCTTGTCCTGTTGCATAACCCAGTGGTGCCTGAGCTTCACAGACTGATGACCAGACATTTTCCTTCAGTACTTTCCAGCTGAATTTATGCTTCCCTCAACTATGGTAGATCGCCTAGGCCCTGAAGCAGCAAAGCATCTCCACACCATCACAGTAACATCACCATGCTTGACTGTGGGCATCATGCTCTGACTGCAGAAAGCCATGTTAGCTTTACACCAGATGTAACAGAAACCAGTCTTCCAAAAAGTCCCACTTTGGGCTCATCAGTCCACAGAACATTATCCCAGATATTTGGGAATAATAAGGGAGGTTTTTGGCAAACGTTAGATGAGACTTTTATGTTTCTCTAGTTTAGCAGTGGTTTTTGCCTTGCAATTCCCCCATGGATGCCATTTTTGTCCAGTATCTTTCTAATGGTGGAATTATGAATGCTGGCATGAACTGAGATGAGAGATGCCTGCAGTTCCTTAGGTGTTTGCCTGGGATCTTCCCAGATGAGTTTTCTGTGCATTCTTTAAGTAATGTTACTAGGTCAGCAGCTCCATGATAGATTTCCCACTGTTCCAAGTTTTCTCCATTTGGAGATGATGGCTCTCACAGTGGTTTGCTGGTTTTAGAGATTGCTTTGTAACCCTTTCCTGACTGATATATTTTGGTGACTTTCTTTCTCAGGTCTTCTGGAATTTCTTTTAATCAAGGCATGGTGTACTTTTGTTGGATCCTTTTAGCCAACTTCACACTGCTGGAAAAGTTTTATTTTCAATTATGATTAGAATAAATATGGCGAGCAGCAATTGAGCCGAGTATAATTGAACCCTTTATCATTTGAAATTGGTTCACTGGATGATCGAGAGACGCTGGGGCAATTACTTTTTCATGTGAATGATAAAGGTGTTGGTGAGTTTTTCCTGCAAGAAATCGAATTATCATTTTAAAACTGTATGTTGTGCTTACTCAGGTTGTCTTTTTGCATTATTCTAAATTTGTTTGGAAGTCAGCAACAACTAAGTGTTAAGAACAACAAAAATAGAGGAAATCAGGAAGGGGCCAAATACTTTTTCATGGCACAGTATGTTCATTAAATAACTGCATAGATGAATTCGTAGAGAAATGAATATAATGTTAATGCATTAACAAATTATACTGCATCTAAAAACGAATTTTCCCGAATTAAACTAACTTAAATCTTTCATAGACCTCTTCGTAGTTTGTCTCAATTCTCCTCTATCTGCGCTTTAGTTGTAACCAGTGCTGTTTTCTCTTTGTCCACTAGAGGGAAGTCTACCGAGCCAAAATGATTTCTTCTTTGTTTCAAGTTTGCAGTCTTTTCTTCGTTGCTTCAGTTCGGCTAACTTAATTAATTAAACTCATTCTAACAATGTATTAACCACTGGACCTCAATAAATTCGCCATGAGAGTTTTCACTTAAGACTATTTTGAACCATGCAATATTACACAACATTACATATAAAAAGTAGTAATAACGGTGATGAGTTGAGCCACCACACCACGAGTTTAGGGTATCTAGTCTGAGTTCCGTAGCCGGACATTGTTCACGTGCAAATCAAGTAAACTGCCAGTTCCAAATTAGCGTGTTAGTGTCGACATGGCTGTGCGTGGGCCCTCCGATGGACTCCAGGCCTGCCTCCGCCCACGACCGGAAGAGCAATAAACGGCTTTGAGAATACGATCAGTTAACGGTGATCAGTGCCTGAGAGTTTGCGGTGCAGTCCACAATTATAGGCTGGTCCAGATCTAATTATGCAATTTTCATTACGCTATAACTTATTAAGTTTATTACATAGAAAATCATCCGAAAAATCACGTACCATCGAGAAGTGTGCGAACTGACGACATGAAGAATCGTCTCCACATAAATCAAAGTCATCCAGACGATCTGGATCTGCATTATTAGATCTGGACCACCCTGTAGAAGGACGTCCTCCCAGCTTTTTTTTTTTTTTTGTTTTTTTCCTCAGTCTTTTTGTACAACCCGATTACTTGCAATGCATTCTGTTTTTGTGGAGCTGAAATAACCATTCCTGGTTATTTTCTAAATCCAGTTCATGTGAGTAAAGCTAATCTCGACTTAATCCAAATTCAAATCCTGGGGGTGATATAGGGACTGTAGATAAACGCCCCGGCGCGGCGACAGACTGGGTTAGTTCATACGTGCGGCCAGCGCTACCCGGTTAGTCTCGGGCTTTTTCCAGCGCTATAATGGTGAAAGGGCTCAGAGAATGCATGGTCGTAAACAACGGTGGTTTGCTTTTACCAAAGGCAACTACTAAAGACTGCAGCTGTGATGGCAAAGGAGCAGCCCTTGTAGACGAGCCTAAAGTTGGCTACTTATTCGGCTAGATAACCTACAGTACTTATTCACAAAGATTTGTATAAACCAGTTACTTATTCAACATTAACAGCAAGGCGGCTTATCGATTCATCAGCGTAATAAGATCGATCCATTAGTTATAAAAATAATGTCCATCCATTATCCAACCCGCTATATCCTAACTACAGGGTCACGGGGGTCTGCTGGAGCCAATCCCAGCCAGCACAGGGCGCAAGGCAGGAAACAAATCCCGGGCAGGGCGCCAGTCTACCGCAGGACGCACACACACACACACACACAATACAATGTTTAAAAGTTGCTGACAGGAAGGTTATTACAATACCTAAAATTGCAGTTAATGTAGAAGATTTAAAGCACCAAGCACACACTAGAGACAATTTGGAATCGCTAATGCACCTAACCTGCACATCTTTGGACTGTGGGAGGAAACCCACGCAGACACGGGGAGAACATGCAAACTCCACGCAGGGAGGACCCGGGAAGCCGCCCTCTAAAATAATGTTCCACATTTATATAAATACAAGAGTTACATCACAGTGGGTCACCATCATTTTCACTTTTGAGAAAAACACACACTCCTTTGTTAAATTGCAGTTAAGGTTTGTCCAGCCTAACGCGGGTTCCTGAGTCAAACAGGCTGGCAAAGCTGGCACACTCCCAGTGTCTAACTGATCTACACAAGCTATAGGAAAATCACAGGTCGCTACTCGGGAATAAGCAGTTGGGAGCGAATAAGCAGCCAGCCGAGAAAGGAGCTAACTTTAACTTTGTTGCTTGAAGATTTAACGTTTGGAGAACCGGCAGTTAATGTAACATAACTGGACTGTTAACGTTTTTACAGGACAACAGCTTGCCCTCGAATTACGGGCCACTGACCTGCATGCCTTCACACACTTCACGGGACACCGAATAGATAGATAGATAGATAGCAAGATCACTATATAAAAGATAGACATGAAAGGCACTACTGTATATACCAGAGATAAATGGGAAAGACCCTAGATAGACGCAAAAGCATATGAAAGGTACTATAAAACTAAGCTAGACAGCAAAAACACTTTATAATAGATAGACATGAAAGACACTATAATATGAAAATATGAAGGGCACTATATACTGTATGAAAGATAGACAGGAAAGGATGACAGGCACAATGTACATAATATATTTATGAAAGAAGATTTATGATCTATAGACTGATAAGAAATGCACTATGTAATTGATAGATACGAAAGACACTATATCATTAATACATCGATAGGAAAGACACCATATAGCAGATAGAAATCAAAAGCACTTTTTATTGAGATAATAATTAAAACAACTTAAACATCACATAATAGGCATAAGTATATGGCAGAAAATACAAAAATATTTCATTATACCATTATTTTGAATAATTTCCAAGGAGAATGGCGTCAGTTCTTACAACTCTGATCAACTAAGCATGAGGAGGGAGTTAAACACAATTAAAACACAGAGCGTAACTCATCATCAACATGTTCTCATAACATATTATTTACACACTATACACGCCTAAACCTTTTAATGCTATTTTAAGAATTATATACATTTAAATCAACAAAGACTGTACTTTAACACGTAGCCTTTAAAAGACAACTGGATCTTGAAGCCCAGATAGAGAGAGATAGGACTTTGGTACCGAATCTAGCACACAGTAACGGCTTGTATAAAATCCCACCAATTTAATTCAATAACGCAAAGCTTATTTTCATCGTCTGCTTTTCAGTGTGATTTGAATTCAGACTGCAGTAGGAGACCACAAGAGAACAAACCCCGCCACTCATTCATGGTTTGGTACTCACTCGTGTTTCGCGCACTGGTTCATTAGTTGCTCATTGACTGGCATAAAGGAAACGGCGCCTTACAACAGAGTGGCATGCTGCTCGGGGTTGGTGCCTGCCTGGCCACTGCGGGTTCGGTTCTCCTTACCTTGAATTTCCGTAATGCAGGTTCAGAGAATGTATGCAGGTGTGACACGGAGCTGCAGCTTAATGTAGATACGCATGTACACATTCAAAGTCACGGAAGGACAGAAAGCAGCACCCGAACGTGTAATTCGAACCCCTCCGGCTCAGAACCCCTGAAGTTGTCCCACAGCTCACTGCGCCACTCTGCTGTCCACAGTTGTAAAAACAGTGCATTAAGAGTATCAATTACCATTATGTTATATTAACTCTTTCGGGGCTGATGTCAACTTTTGTTGAAATTCAGGGCTAGAGGAAGGTAATCTGCTCTAAACTGAGACAAAACTCGCACTTACGTTTTAGTTTGACTCTCTTTGCTAGAAGGACAGTTACATAGCTTTGTTGATTTGACCTCGATTCCTTGCACGTTCATGAGTAGCAAAGAGCAAACAGCCTCTAAAATGGCATTGACATCTGGTGAGACTAAAGCAAATGTGCAAAGCAAAACGCTCCATGGATATTTTATCACTGAATCAGACTTTTTTGGACTCCGAGTTTGAGCAAGTGATATAGAGACGGATATCGAAAACGAAAGTGAGGTAATGGCATCAGCCTATCGGTCCCCAGCTGATTGTGGTGCTGAACACGTTCATGTAGCCGATACGCCTACAGCACCACCACTTATGATAACAAGGGGTACAACCCATATTGCATCATACTGCGACCGCCACAAGTCGCCCACTTGCTGTGCGAAGACAGAGAGGTAGCCCACCCACTGTACATTCCTGCTGGCCATCGAGCTGCCACTGCGCAGCAGGCACCAACAGCAGCCACAGCATATAGCAACAGATGTTTTATGTTGATTTATGTGTGAAACCAGTGCATAGTGTTTCTTTTCAGAAAACTGAGGATTTTTGAAAAAATATTCAGCCCTCAAAGAGTTAAACTCTGCGTGTCTGTGTTTTCATTACGGTTTTGCGCGTGTTTTGGATGAACTGAAATTTGTAGGTCTTTGTTTTAACATTCTGCATTACTGCCGGTACTTTTTTTTATTAGTTATTTTCAAGTTGTTTTTTCCTTCCCCTAAATTAATAAGGGCCACCCCTTTCATGACTTCCTTCTGCATACGTCTACATAAATTGTATTAACTAGGGCTTACAAATCAAGGATATGGCACCTGCATGCTGTCATTGCCCTGGCATTTGTCTTGAGATATTTGCGATTTGGTACAGCGCCCACCAAAAGAAATGTTGATATGTTGAATTAGACTTCCGTTTTGCAAATAATGTATAATATGGTAATATTAAAACAAAACAACTGGAAGATACAGATCACTAAATGATTCCTTTTTTGTGTGGTTCTTTCAAGCGACTATACGGAGTGGATAAAATCTTTAAGTGACAACACTTTCACCAATTATATGCAAGTAAGGGCGGGACGTTCTCAAGGTCTACCCAATGATCACAAATCAGGGGATTACGTGTGTTTTTTGGCCAATCACCTTCTCGAGGGCGGACCCAATGAGTAGGCAGGGAATCAATGAATTCGCGAGACAGGAAGTGGTGCTCGAGGAACAGGACAGCTGTCAACGCCGAGTTAACAATCAGACAAGCGGGGTAAGAGGCCGACGAGGCATCGGGGCTGAACTAGAAAAGGCTCGGTCGGGTTTGGATGGGATGCAGATAGCACCAGAAACTCCAACTATTCCATCCGCTCTAATTTCCGCCATGAGTGGGTCGTCAGCTGCCCGTCACAAGACCAGCATCGGGCCTCTTAATTACTAATGATGCAGCGACAGAAGCCGATGGGTGATGGTGGGCTTTAAAAATAGGGAGACACCGGGTGGGAATATGAGCGTATTTTGAAGACAGGAGGTCGACAGTGTAAAGAGGATAAGCACACTGACAAGACTGCGAGAATCTTCAATGGGATTAAAGAGGGCTAGGGTGGTTTTCGGAGAAGGTGATAAAACAGGCTATATGGAAGTGGGATTGGCAAACAACGGACTTTAAAAGAGCCTAGAAAGCACGCAGCCAGGGTCACTGGCATACTGGAGAGGGGTGGGCTGCCTTGCACAAACGATTTGTCGCGTTCATTGGGCATTGCTAAGAATGGTATACGATAGACTGAAGAGATTGGCTCCAGCAGACCCCCGTGACCCTGTAGTTAGGATATAGCGGGTTGGATAATGGATGGATGGATAGACTGAAGAGATTTTCAAAGGATGGCCAGAGATTTAGATTTACAGGGAGCTTGGAAGGTTAATAGGCAAATTGAAGAGAACTGGGATGGCATGCAAAAGAAAGTACAAGGGGTCTGAAGAGTGATGAGGTTTCTAACGAGAGTACACAATAAATAGAAATTAGTTGGGGTGGACTTAAAATCTCTGCGGTGGGCTGGCGCCCTGCCCGGGGTTTGTTTCCTGCCTTGCACCCTGTGTTGGCTGGGATTGGCTCCAGCAGACCCCTGTGACCCTGTCATTAGGATATAGCGGGCTGGATAAAGGATGGATGGACTTAAATCTGAGTAAAGGCTCAACAGGAGATTTATTGCGTCAAATAGGGAAAGGTGTTGATGCTGCAATAAAGGAGCTGCGGATGATTAGCAGGGAAGGTTAATGGGACAGTTTGAAGGCAGCAATTGAGATGTTGTGCAAGAAGGCTCAAAGACAGACAGAAGGGCATAGGGGTGCCTGTACTGGATGGGCACTAGAGCCGAGGTGGTTTGCAAGAAGGGGTTGTTAGTAGATTCTGGATGGTTGTTAGCGATGGGCCATAATGCAGGCTTAAGACAAATGGCTCAATTCTCCATTAAGGTGGCGACCTGGCACCTGTAGCTCTGGACAGGCTACTGTTCTTTTCTGCTTCTTTGATTATCCATCCATCCATCCATTATCCAACCCGCTATATCCTAACTACAGGGTTATGGGGGGGTCTGCTGGAGCCAATCCCAGCCAACGCAGGGTGCAAGGCAGGAAACAAACCCCTGGCAGTGTGCCAGCCCACCGCATGGCGTACACACACCCACACACCAAGCACACACTGCCCGTTTCCTTATTAATGAGATGGTCTTATTTGCCAGGTTGTGCAGGCACTGGGCGGACAGCACCTCCATTATGACGTCAATTTTTTCAGCTCTCTTCTTCAGTTCTGTTCCAACAAGACCCTTTTTTTTCTAGCTTTATCAGAGGAGAGAAACTGACAAACATCTATGCCATTCAATTATTTTATAGATGTTTTGTTTTAATTGTAAACATTCAAAGTCCAGTTTCATTATTCCATCCTTCCGTCCACCCGTTTTCCAAACCCACTTTACCCTGAGCAGAGTCGCGAGGAAACTGGAGTCTGTCCCAGCAAGCATAGAATACAAGATAGGAACAGTCCCTACACACACGCACACGCACACACACACGCACACACACGAGAATTTAGTATCGTCAATCTGCCTAACCTGCATATGTTTAGCCTGTGTGAAGAAGCTTGAGCACTTGGAGGAAACCCACACAGACACTGAGAGAACATGTAAACTTCATGCAGGGTGGGCCTCTTTGTTTCGAGGCAGTAGCGGTACCACTGCACCATTACGCCTCGCGGGAGCACATTATTCTGAGCATATGAGTGAGAAAAGCAGAAGGAGAGCAACTGGTCCAGGAAAGCTGATATTAGCTGGTCACTCCAGCGTAGTAATGCCATGAGGCTGAGCTGTTTGAAAAAGTCGGATTGAGCAACATCTTGAAAAATTGGAGGGCTTCCCAGAAGCACATTATGGGTGATGATCAAGCTAGAGTGTTGTTGATTTTGAGAGGTACTTGTACTATTCTATATGCCCCTGAACTTATGGAAGTGCCTTACCAGTTATTATACATAAACATTTTCAGTCAGTAATTTACATTTATTTCAGTTCATGTTTTGTTGTTAACTTGTCATTATAGATGTTAAAATATATTTCATTTATTTCATGTTCCATTACTAACATACAGGTAAGGTAGTTGTTTCAGATAAGCAAGACAGACGTTTTGAGGTAGAGAGAAGTTTTGCAGTAAGGAAGATGGAAGATGCGAAATGAGAAAGGTAGAATTTGTAAGATAAGGTTGACAGAAGTTTTGAGGTACAGCAGGTAGAAATTTTGTAATAAGGAACACAGACGTTTTGCAGTAAGGTAGCGTAAAATGTTGTGGTAAGGAAGACGCAACTTTTGAGGTAAATGTAAATTTTGCGGTAAGGAGGACAGAAGTTTTGAGGCAGAGAGAAATTTTGCAGTAAGGAAGAGGGACGTTTGCGAGATAAAAAAGGCAGAAATTGCAAGGTAGGGCAGAGAGACGTTTTGAGGTAAGAAAGGCAGAGGTTTCGAGGTAAGGTGGTTATCCTCCCTCATAATGGTGCCAGAGAGTGTTACATGGTGATTAGTGCATGCAAGTAAAAATGTCACTGTACTCTATGCATGTGACAGTAATAACCCTTTGAACTTATGATAGGGCAACTTCAAGAAAGCTGAAGACTGGCCCCTTGTTGGCTAATAAAAGCAAATTCTGAGACATTCATTTGAACACTTATTGTTGAACACTTTCTAATCTGGGTCCTCTCCTTCTTTCAGCTGTGACCAGGAGCTGCCATGATCCACAGTCTGTTTTTAGTGAACTCGTCGGGGGACATTTTTCTAGAGAAACACTGGAAAAGCGTGGTGAGCCGCTCCGTGTGTGATTACTTCTTTGAGGCGCAAGAGCGGGCGTCGGAGCCAGAGAATGTCCCGCCCGTGATCCCCACTCCACACCATTACCTCATCAGTGTGTACAGGCACAAGATCTTTTTTGTGGCCGTCATACAGAGCGAGGTGCCACCCCTGTTTGTCATTGAGTTCCTGCACAGAGTCGTGGATACTTTCCAGGTAAGAGGACATTTTCAAGATACCAGGGTTGTGTGTATGATTTGACCTCATTTGCAGCTGGTTGAATGGAAAGGTTGTGTGGGATTAGCTTAAACATTTCATATTTTTGTTCACCTTCACCTGACTAAATCCTCTGTTCCATGTGATAATCTGCTAAGTGTTGTGGCCACCATAAAAATTACTTAAGTATTGGAGACATATTGGTAGTCGGAGCCTTAATAATTTTTCATATCAAGCTTGGCACACCTATCCTTGGCCAGTTTCACTCATTCCTCTTTGCAGCACCTCTCAAGCTCCATCAGGTTGGATGTGAAGCGTCGGTGCACAGCCATTTTAAGATCTCTCCAGAGATGTTCAATCGGATTCAAGTCTGGGCTCTGGCTGGGCCACTCAAGGACATTCACAGTGTTGTCCAGAAGCCAATCCTTTGATATCTTGGCTGTATGCTTAGGGTCGTTGTCCTGCTGAAAGATGAACCGTCGCCCTAATCTGAGGTCAAGAGCGCTCTAGAGCAGGTTTTCATTCAGGATGTCTCTGTACATTGCTGCAGTCATCTTTCCCTTTATCCTGACTAGTCTCCCAGTTCCTGCTGCTGAAAAACATCCCCACAGCATGATGCTGCCACCACCATGCTTCACTGTAGGGATGGTATTGGCCTGGTGATGAGCGGTGCGTGGTTTCCTCCAAACGTGACGCCTGGCATTCACACCAAGGAGTTCAATCTTTGTCTCATCAGACCAGAGAATTTTGTTTCTCATGGTCTGAGAGTCCTTCAGGTGCCTTTTGGCAAACACCAGGCGGGCTACCATGTGCCTTTTACTAAGGAGTGGCTTCCGTCTGGCCACTCTACCATACAGGCCTGATTGGTGGATTACTGCAGAGATGGTTGTCCTTCTGGAAGGTTCTCCTCTCTCCACAGAGGACCTCTGGAGCTCTGACAGAGTGACCATCGGGTTCTTGGTCACCTCCCTGACTAAGGCCCTTCTCCCCCGATCGCTCAGTTTATTTGGCCGACCAGCTCTAGGAAGAGTCCTGGTGGTTTCAAACTTCTTCCACTTACGGATGATGGAGGCCACTGTGCTCATTGGGACCTTCAGAGCAGCAGAAATTTTTCTGTAACCTACCCCAGATTTGTTCCTCGAGACAATCCTGTCTCGGAGGTCTACAGACAATTCTTTGACTTCATGCTTGGTTTGTGCTCTGACATGAACTGTCAACTGTGGGACCTTATATAGACAGGTGTGTGCCTTTCCAAATCATGTCCAACCAACTGAATTTACCACAGGTGGACTCCAATTAAGCTGAAGAAACATCTCAAGGATGATCAGGGGAAACAGGATGCACTTGAGCTCAATTTTGAGCTTCATGGTAAAGGCTGTGGATACTTATGTACATGTGCTTTCTCAATTTTTTATTTTTAATAAATTTGCAAAAATCTCAAGTAAACTTTTTTCACGTTGTCATTATGGGGTGTTGTGTGTAGAATTCTGAGGGAAAAAAATGAATTTAATCCATTTTGGAATAAGGCTGTAACATAACAAAATGTGGAAAAAGTGATGCGCTGTGAATACTTTCCGGATGCACTGTATTTTAAAGAATACATCAAAATGTAAAGACCACGCAGTCCGGCTCTTAACCCTATCAATGAAGCCAAGTCTGGCGCCCAATCGCTAACCCCCCCACCAATTTATGAAGGTTCAGTCAAAGAAGCCCTGCAGCAGGCAGCACTCAGTGCCTGCTGGGAAGTCACATGCTGTCATGTGTGGGCACATGCATAGCATCTGATGTTCAGAACACAAACTGTACTCAAAACTACAGCTCAAATGCCAGCCCTCCTCATTCATAAGCCAGGTCCCACCTCCCAAAACATTTGTTTCATCTCCCACCCTGGACCTTTGATCAATCATCAAGCAATTGAGCCGTTCATTTTAAAGGATGAATGGCATTCGATTGATCATCAATGAATTGAGCCGCTGTAACCTCCAAGGTGGGCCCACAACCCCCAGACCTCATGGCTTGCCCATCCATTAGTTTCTAGGCTTTCCCATTTTTGCCTTTGCTGTTGATTAAAAGAACCACAAGTATGCATTCTGATACATCAAAAACGACACAGATAAGCTAAGGCAGAGTGGTCTTTTAGAACAGGGGACCACCATGGGTGCAAGTTTTCATACTAACCCTTTTTTTAATGAGTGCCCTGTTTGTGCTGCTAATTAAATTCTTGTGAACTTACTTAAATTGAATTGCTGTTTTAAGATTTCTTCATCGTTCCTCTGAATTGTTTCATTTCTTTCCTTAAATGGCACCCAAACAGAAATGAAATGTGAAGTAAGGGAGCCAACAGAAGACCAAAAAAGTCGGGCCTCAAACTCCCACTAATTTCACTCCAACCAGCTGCTTAACTCTTTGAGGGCTGAATATTTTTTTCCAAAAAACTCAGCACACAATACACTAGTTTCACACATTTCTTGCTATGTGCTGTGGCTGCTGTAGGCGCCTGTTCAACATCTCTGGCAGCAGTGGCGGCATAGGGGCAGCTCGATGACCACAGCAGGAACGCACAGCGGACTGGCTACTTCTCTGTCTTCGCATAGCAGGTGGGTAATGGTGGCAGTCACAGTGTGATGCAATATGGTTTGTACCTCTTGTCATCATAAGTGGTGGTCCTCCTAGGTGAACGTTGCTATAGGCGTATCACCTACACAAACATGTTTAGCACCATGATCAGCTGGGGACCGATCAGCCGATGCTGGTCCCTCACTTTCATTTTCGATATCCCTCTCCAGATCTCTTGCATCAAACACTCACAGTCCAAAAAGTCAGAGTCTGATTCAGCAATAAAACGTAAAATGTCCACGGAGTATTTTGCTTTAGTCTCTCGCCAGATGTCGATGCCATTTTAGAGGCTGTTTACTCTTCACTACTCATGCATGCGCAGGGAATCGAGGTCAAATCAGCAAAGCTACGTAACTTTCCTTCAAGCAAAGAGAGTCAAACTAAAACGTAAGGGTGAGTTTTATTGCAATTTACAACCGATTACTATCCTCTACCCCTGAATTTTGACAAAAGTCAACATCAGCCCTGAAAGAGTTAATGAGGTGCTGATCTTGTCGTTAATTAAACCCGTTCTTTATTTAATTTCGTGGCTTGTTGATGCTCTCATTGTGCATTAGCAGACACTTCCGAATTTGTTGATTTTTCTCTTTTCAAAGAGCGCTGCTCAAATGTTTTGGGGACCTCAGCAGATCAACATTCCTGAGACGTTCATCGTTCTTTATTTTCAGATATTGTATGATGGACACCAGTTGTTTTGGCTCATTTTGTATCTCATTATTGTTTGGCTGCTAATTAAGGAAAAAGAAACAATTAAGGCAGGGGTGTCAAACTCCGGGCCTAGTGGGCCGCAGTGGCTGCAGGTTTTCATTCTAACCCTTTTCACTGCTAATCAACTCCTTTTCCCTTTATTTTAATAGCCCTGTTTTTAAGGATTCAGTCCTCTCAGTTGATTTTTTTTTCTTCATTAAATGACAGCCAAAAAGAAATAAGACGTGAAACGAGCCACCAACTGACCAACTAAACTGGGGCTTCAAACTCCAACCAATTTCACTCCAATCACTTTCTTAATGAGAAGCCGATTCTTGTTGTTAATTAAACCCGTTATTTAATTCCATGGCTTGTTGTTGCTGCTCTTATTCTGCCACAGCAGACATTTCTAAAACTGTTGATTTCCTGTTTTTTTCTAAGAACACCGTCAAAATGTTCTGGTGACCCGAGAGATCAACCTTACTGAGACTTTCACCTTTTGTTATTTTCAGATATTGTGTGGTGGGCACAGGGGAGCTGGTCATGCGGTGGCTTGTTTTGTGTCTCATTATTGTTTGGCTGCTAATTAAGGAAAAAGAAACAACTAAGGGGTCTGAATCACATTAATTAAAATGAAGGTAAAAGAAGTTAATTAGCAGCAAAAACTGGTCGCTAATGAAGAAGATGGTTAGAATGAAAACCTGCAGTCGCTGAGGCCCTCCAGGACCAGAGATCGACACCCATGAATTAAGGGATCAGAGTGTTCACGGGCAAGTCAATTAAGATTAGTTCAAAAGAAGTTAATTAGCAGCAAAAAAAGGTCACTAATTAAGAAAAGGGCTAGAATGAAAACCTGCAGCCACGGTGGTCCTCCAGGACTGGAGTTGGCGACTCCTGTTTTAGATGACATCATGCATTTTGTTGCCATTGTGCTCACATAACTAATATTGAAAATGTTAGCAACATAGTGATGCCCCTAAAAATAACTTGGCTAATGCTTTTGCCTTTCGAGAAAATCCTAAATGAAATGGCACCATAATGACGTCAATAAAAAGACAACATACAATTATATTTGAAAGAGTAACAATAACTCCAGATCCGAGCTAACATAAATCAGGATGTTCTCAAGTGGGAGTAACAACAGAGATAATAACAATAATAATTGAATAAAACAAGTCATATCATCCTGTAATGAGATTGTGACAGAGAAAAGTATCTGGAATCTCACTAAATAATCGTAAATTACAGAGGGACTTGATGGGTGCCATTCATTCTGTTGTGGTTAAACATGTCCGTTTACCACCATCTGCAATATGTGTCACTAGAAAGACAGGAATATTTTCTTTCACAGACTTGGACCTAAAATATAGTGTTCTAGCATTTTAGATAGAAAAGATTCCCAGGTATTGTTTAGAGAAAGTCCAGTGGGTTCTTGAGAGACTCAAACTGGTGGACCCTGTGTGGCTAACATTTTAGAAATCGAAATGATTTGTTCGTGCAACATATGACGAGATGTCTAATTAATGCTTGATTGTGATTTTTCTCTTTCTGTTCTGTTAAAGTGCGCAGTCTAGACCCTCATTGATGAGGGGTGTGTGCTGGTAACAAGAGCGCAGGTTTTATGTGATCGACTGTGGAAATGGCAGTTCATTTGGGACGCAGATCCAGACTCTTTAGAGAAGTCTGAACAGCAAAAACCGCACAAAATCCTAAGTTTTAGACTACTTTTGTGTGTGGGGGTGTACAAATATTTGTGACTTGAATATCGCCTGAGTTTGAAAGTTTTTATGTGACCTTCATCATATCTCAGTGTTGAAAAGATTAATTACTGTGCCGAGTGCTAAGGAAAGGAAGGCAGGCATGGTGACAGCCACTACAGCTCGATTAGATTAGATTATTTCTCTCTATTATAAAAAAAAAAAAAAAAAAAAAAACTTGGGACGAGACTTTTTTCCTGCGATGAGATGTGATCTTTTGAAGAGAGACACTTTCACGACCCGCAAGTCACGTCATAATTACAATCTTTGGAAACAAGTCCCGTGATACACATGCAGAGCAGCTTAGAGATAATGGAAGTAGGAACATTCGAAAGTCTCAAAAAAATGAGAGTAAAGATCACATTAGCACAAACAAACGTAAAATATTACTTGGTGAAATAACGGAACGGCGAAAAGAGATCGAATAGTGTTTGAGGATGTCAGGGGGAGAAGAGAAGGCAGTGACTTTAAAATGCTGGAAGTGGCGCACAAAATGGAAATCACGCCATACAGGAGCAGCAGCAAGCCAGCAGCAGAATGAGCAAAGAGGAGGTAAATAAACAACTGTTATTTGTTTCCCATTGTATCACCGTTTAAGAGGGGTTTCAGAGGAGTGAACGCGTCTCCTTGGGGGGAGTTCAGCCCCCCTCTTCACAACGGCACGTAGCGCTGGCAGGGAAGGAGTAGGCGAGCGAAGTGCAGAACACACAGAAGGGCAGCAGCAGAAAGGCAGCAGCTGATCGAGCAAAGAGAAAGTGTAAAAAAAAAAAAAAGAAAAGGAATATGTTTCCCATTGTATTACCGTTTAAGAGGGGTTTCAGAGGAGAGGCCGCATCTCCTTGGGATGCGTTCAGGGTTTGGCGAGTGATGCCCCCTAGTATTTATAAAAGCACATTTAAAACAACAGAGGTTGCGCCAAAGTGCTGTACAAAGAAGCATTAGAGTAAACACATTGCAAACAATCATACATAAGCAGATTAATAAGACAACCAATTCTAACATCCACCACAATCCCATCATACATAGCGAAAATCAGAAGAAAACAAGTAGGTCTTAACCTGACTTTTACAAATCTCGATCGAGGATGAAGACCTGATGTGAAAAGGCAAGTCATTCCAAAGCCGAGGAGCGTCAACTGAGAAAGCTCGGTCTCCCCTCGACTTCAGCCGAGATCTTGGCACTACAAGGAGCAGTTGTCCAGATGACCTCAGTGCTCTTGGTGCCACATAAGGGTGAAGGAGGTCACAGATATATTTTGGAGTGAGACCATGCAAGGCTTTAAAAACAAACAACATGCGACGACACCTCACCGGTAGCCAGTGGAGAGAGAGGCTAAAATGGGGGAGATGTGATCCTTTTTTCTCCACCCAATTAAGAATCTTTCTGCAGCGTTCTGAACCAGCTGAAGGCGCGACAGAGCAGATTTTGGCAGACCCACGTATAAGCAATTACAATAATCTAGGCGAGTTGTAATAAAGGCATGAAGGACTGTTTCCATGTCCTTCTGTGTTAGAAAGGATTTTAGTTCAGAAATGTGCCTCAGTTGGTAAAAACTGGACTTTACTACCATGGAGATTTGTTTTTCAAAACTTAGTGACGACTTGAAGATGATACCTCAGTTTCTGACATCATTATGAATCATTGCTGCCAGGGAGCCTAACTGACTGCTGATGTGGTAGGACAAAAAATAATGACCTCTGTTTTATTTTCATTTAGTGGCCTGAGTCGAAAGCTTGCATATTGTAATCTTTTTAGTTAGCTAATAAAAGGTGTCATTTTGCTTGACTTCTCACTACATTCATAATGGCTAACATGGTATAACACCCTAGTACTACGTTTAACTGTGCCATCCAATATTTAATGTCCTCAAAGCATTTCAACAGCTTTTTTACAGATGAAGTGATGTCAGAACTAACTTTGAGGTTCAGCTGCATGGCATCAGCATAGCAATGATACACAACATCATGTTTGTAAAAAAAATGTCCTTCAAGGGGAGCAGATAAAGGGAAAATAGAAGGGGAGCCAGGATAGAACCTCGTGAGACGCCTTGAGTGAGAGGAACTGGCTGAGAGAAATTCCCATCTATGTTAAAAGGCATAGATCTGCCTTTGAGGTAGGACTCGAACCATTTCAATGCACAGCCTTGAATGACTACTTCATCCTCAAGCCGTTGTAACAGAACCCCATGGTCCACTGTGTCAAATGAGTCACTGAAATCCAGTAAGACTAAGATTGCAGAAAAGCCCGAGTCCAAACTTAATAGGATATCATTTGCCACCTTCAGCCAAGCTGATTCAGTACTATGAAGTTTTTTAAAACCTGACTGAAACACATCACGTACATTGCTACAATGCATCTGGAAAGTATTCACAGAGCATCACTTTTTCCACATTTTGTTATGTTACAGCCTTATTCCAAAATGGATTAAATTCATTTTTTTCCACAGAATTCTACACACAACACCCCATAATGACAACGTGAAAAAAGTTTACTTGAGATTTTTGCAAATTTATTAAAAATTTAAAAATTTGAGAAAGCACATGTACATAAGTATTCTCAAAATTGAGCTCAGGTTCATCCTGTTTCCCCTGATCATCCTTGAGATGCTTCTGGAGCTTAATTGGAGTCCACCTGTGGTAAATTCAGTTGATTGGACATGATTTGGAAAGGCACACACCTGTCTATATAAGGTCCCACAGTTGACAGTTCATGTCAGAGCACAAACCAAGCATGAAGTCAAAGAATTGTCTGTAGACCTCCAAGACAGGATTGTCTCAAGGCACAAATCTGGGGAAGGTTACAGAAAAAGTTCTGCTGCTTTGAAGGTCCCAATGAGCACAGTGGCCTCCATCATCCATAAGTGGAAGAAGTTCGAAACCACCAGGACTCTTCCTAGAGCTGGCTGGCCATCTAAACTGAGCGATTGGGGAGAAGGGCCTTAGTCAGGGAGGTGACCAAGAACCCGATGGTCACTCTGTCAGAGCTCCACAGGTCCTCTGTGGAGAGAGGAGAACCTTCCAGAAGGACAACCATCTCTGCAGCAATCCACCAATCAGGCCTGTATGGTAGAGTGGCCAGACGGAAGCCACTCCTTAGTAAAAGGCACATGGCAGCCCGCCTGGAGTTTGCCAAAAGGCACCTGAAGGACTCTCAGACCATGAGAAACAAAATTCTCTGCTCTGGTGAGACAAAGATTGAACTCTTTGGTGTGAATGCCAGGCGTCACGTTTGGAGGAAACCAGGCACCGCTCATCACCAGGCCAATACCATCCCTACAGTGAAGCATGGTGGTGGCAGCATCATGCTGTGGGGATGTTTTTCAGCAGCAGGAATTGGGAGACTAGTCAGGATAAAGGGAAAGATGACTGCAGCAATGTACAGAGACATCCTGGATGAAAACCTGCTCCAGAGTGCTCTTGACCTCAGACTGGGGCGACGGTTCATCTTTCAGCAAGACAACGACCCTAAGCACACAGCCAAGATATCAAAGGAGTGGCTTCATGACAACTCTGTGAATGTCCTTGAGTGGCCCAGCCAGAGCCCAGACTTGAATCTGATTGAACATCTCTGGAGAGACCTTAAAATGGCTGTGCACCAACACTTTCCATCCAACTTGATGGAGCTTGAGAGGTGCTGCAAAGAGGAATGGGCGAAACTGGCCAAGGATAGGTGTGCCAAGCTTGTGGCATCATATTCAAAAAGACTTGAGGCTGTAATTGCTGCCAAAGGTGCATCGACAAAGTATTGAGCACAGGCTGCGAATACTTATGTACATGTGATTTCTCAGTTTTTTTATTTTTAATAAATTTGCAAAAACCTCAAGTAAACTTTTTTCATGTCGTCATTATGGGGTGTTGTGTGTAGAATTCTGAGGAAAAAAATGAATTTAATCAATTTTGAAATAAGGCTGTAACATAACAAAATGTGGAAAATGTGATGCGCTGTGAATACTTTCTGGATGCACAGTACACTTTATTTCCAAGAAAGTCTTGCAGACAGATGTTGTCATAAATACCCAAAGTTCCCACTCGACATTCTGAAATTGTCAAGCCACTATTTTGCATCTAAACCTACACTTCTTGCTCCCGCAGTCCTAGCTCCTCTCATGTCCACAAGTCTTTACACACAATATGGCAGAGATAAACGCACAATATGGGAGAGATAATCGAACCCAAAGCAACTATAATCTTTAGCTTTCCGTTTTTGTTTTTTTAAAATCTTTTATGAGAGGTGACCGGGAGATAAGCTTAGTCTAATAACAGGCAAAAGTTACACCCAAAAAGTCTAATATCACTATTTTTGAAGCACAACCACTAACCAAAAATCAATCTCTTAAAGCCAAAATGAAGTGTCCAGATGTTCTGTCAGAAAACTAGCAGATAAACTTTTGACATGCATGTAAAAACAAACAAAAAAAAATGAAGTAAAATGAAATGAAACCAAAGCGAAATAGCAGAGTCAATAATTGTGGTCAAAAGAACAATACGGTAAAAACCAAAAGTACAGACGAGAAGAGAGCACAAAGAAAAACTTGGAATGCTTCAGGGATGCGCTAACCGCAGATCAGATGAGGATTTGCACTCAGATAGATAGATAGATACTTTATTAATCCCCAAGGGGAAATTCACATACGCCAGCAGCAGTATACTGATAAAGAACAATATTAAATTAAAGACTGATAAAAATGCAGGTAAAACAGACAATAACTTTGTATAATAATGTTAACGTTTACCCCCCCCGGGTGGAATTGAAGAGTCGCATAGTGTGGCGGAGGAACGATCTCTTCAGTCTGTCAGTGGAGCAGGACGGTGACAGCAGTCTGTCGCTGAAGCTGCTCCTCTGTCTGGAGATGATCCTGTTCAGTGGATGCAGTGGATACTTCATGATCATATGCATCCTTTTATCCTGTGGTGTCGATTACGCATAGGTCCTGACCTCGGAGGCCATGCCCCTAGCCATACTGGAAGCGAACCTAACAATGGAAATAAACACTGGCGGCCTTTGAGGATCCGAAATCCTACCAAATCATGACACCAGCAACCTATTAAATCTTGAGCAGAACTGCAACCAAAATACACGTCTTGAATAATTCCGGGATGCTTGCTCTGTTGAAGTCACACACCATACACCCTCGGGTCCTTTTGGGAATGTTTTCCATTACAGCAACCAAAGTATTTGAAAATGCACAAAATGGCAATGCCCACAACAAAACAAAATGGCAGCGCAATGTCCTAGTAAATAAAAATGACCTAGAACAAAATAAATTCCTTGGATAAATACACCCCTTTTAATAAAATTGTTTCCGAATAATTATTAACGTTCAAACCAGCCTCTAACATGTGTCTCTTTTTTGCCATCGTGAGCTGAGCAATTTGCAGACGTCCTGCTGCAATAACAATATAAAGCCGTGCAGCAGCCAGCATGCTGTTGGTGTTCATGGCAGTCTGTTAGGCCACATCGGTCAGTCAAGTTTACTTTTATTAAATTCATGCATTCAACGCTCATTCGATGTTGAATATTTGTACACAGTTACAGTACTGTTTAAAAGTTTTAGAGCACCTCAGTTTTTCTTCAAATTTAATCAGATGAAATGTAATGAGTGACCTAAAATGGTGAAAAGGTAAGCAGTAAACTGCCAGGGGTTTAAATTTAAAGTTTAGGTTAGCAAAAACTAAAAAAAAATGGAAATTTCAGAATATTACAAATGGGCCTTCTTCAGGGAACAACTAATAGGTTACAACCTACAGATGTTCTGCAGCTATTATAATAAATTAAGTCTTGCAAGTTGAAGCAAACAATTTGCACGGGTGTCTCAACTTTTGTTGATTACTTAAAACCCCTTAGTCTGCCATAAAGCAGAGTTTTAATAGACTGTGCTCTCAGCCAGTGCTCTGCTCCCTACGATTTTATCAGATCTCACAAAGATTAAATAAATAAGAGTATTAACAAACATGGCTTGTCATCAAAGGTAGCAACTTAGGCATTTTTTACCCTTAACTCTTTCAGGGCTGATGTTGACTTTTGTCAAAATTCAGGGGTAGAGGATAGTAATCGGTTGTAAATTGCGATAAAACTCACCCTTACGTTTTAGTTTGACTCTCTTTGCTTGAAGGAAAGTTACGTAGCTTTGCTGATTTGACCTCGATTCCCTGCGCATGCATGAGTAGTGAAGAGTAAACAGCCTCTAAAATGGCATCGACATCTGGCGAGAGACTAAAGCAAAATACTCTGTGGACATTTTACGTTTTATTGCTGAATCAGACTCTGACTTTTTGGACTGTGAGTTTGATGCAAGAGATCTGGAGAGGGATATCGAAAACAAAAGTGAGGGACCAGCATCGGCTGATCGGTCCCCAGTTGATCATGGTGCTAAACATGTTTGTGTAGGTGATACGTCTACAGCAACGTTCGCCTAGGAGGACCACCACTTATGATGACAAGAGGTACAAACCATATTGCATCACACTGTGACTGCCACCATTACCCACCTGCTATGCGAAGACAGAGAGGTAGCCAGTCCGCTGTGCGTTCCTGCTGTGGTCATCGAGCTGCCCCTATGCAGCCACTGCTGCCAGAGATGTTGAACAGGCGCCTACAGCAGCCACAGCACATAGCAAGAAATGTGTGAAACTAGTGCATTGTATGCTGAGTTTTTTGGAAAAAAATATTCAGCCCTCAAAGAGTTAACCTCTTTGAAATAATAATTTCATTCTCTTGTTGGATTACTGCTTTTATCGTTGAGTAGTGTTTCTAAACTGTATTATGGACTTGGGAGACAGTTTTACTTTTTTAATATCCTTGACAACCCACAGATAGCATTTGAAGAGCGAGGGTTTTTCTTCATTTGGCGGATTGAGTGTGATTAGAAGAGTAGGAGGGAAGGTGTCCCTTGGTGAAACAAGTGCAGTTAGAAATGGGGACAAATGTCCATGCAGCGCTGTTGAATGTTTCAGTAGACTGGTGTGTCATATGTGATAAACAAATCTGATTACACAACATTTTTTTTTTTATCAATGCATAGCCAACACTGTTGTCCACCGACATATTGTCACTAAGTTTATATAACCAATTAAAGATCGGCCTTAAGCACTTTTTGAAATGAAAGCAAAAAACGCAAATAAAAAAATGTAAATTAACCGATGGAGCCAAGCCACGATTGAACTGAATGAAATGCGATTTTCTTCTCTGGAGATGCTGTTTTTCAGAATGTGATTAGAAGAGAACAGGCCAGTGCTTTTAAGTGAGTAAACCTTCTTAGTAATGTTTTTTTTTGGTTGGTTGACATTTATTCAAACCCAGTGAATGCTAACAGAGAGTCGAGATTTTTAGCAGTGTTTGAATGAATCGACTTTAAATCAGCTGTGTAACTTTACCCCGCGTTGCTTTAATACGGAGCACCAAGGCCTGAGTGTTGCATGTTCAACAGTAAGAATCTCAAGTGAACTAATAATATCATTCATTTTCACACCACTTATCCAAAACTGAGTTATGGGGACAGCAACCTTAGCCGTGAGGCCCATGCATCCCTTTCATGGTCATACTTCCCAGCTCATATTGTGGGATCCCAAGGCATTTACAGACCATTTGGGAGATATAATTCTATAAGTCCTCCTCCAGGGTCTCCTTCCTGATGGTTCTGATACATCCGATTAACTAAAGGCACAATAACTGAGGTCCATTGACTTAGCTGGGTAACACAGCTAGTACATACATAAACAACAAACATAACAAAAATATTAGCAAACATAACTAAAACTGCTTGAAGAAGAATGATTTGAAAGAAAGAAATGACCAAATAAAGGAGGATATACTTAACAGAGGGATCAGAGTCTGGCTGAATCTTAACGCCGCCACACTTGTTAAGTTTGCTTTCTGCCTGACTGCATCAGAGACTGCTGGGCTAGGCTTCTGCTCTCCAGGCCTCTCAGTTAGATTTAGCAGTTGTGACAATCTTATGTTACCTTCCTGTCATGCCTAAATGTGTCTAAAGTATTTGTGAATGAAGATCTTCAGCTAGTGTCTGGTTTCTACAGTATGGATGGACTAAGTGATGATATGTGCCCCTTACATTGGCAGTGTGATGTACGGCCTCGGCCATTACCTGGGCGGACACCAATGTAATGGAAGAACCAGGGGAGAGAGGATCACTGAGGAAATACTTCATGCCCTTAGAGGGGGGCGGTGGCACCATTGTTTCCCACAAGGCATGCTGGGAATTGGAGTTTAGTTCCATTGGGTTCCATGGGGGCTGCCAGGGGAAGCTGTGGAGCCATTCACTGGTTTTCCACCACAACTGGGAGTGATTCTAGGTAATCCTGATGAACCACCTGGAACACTCCCAGGTGCTGAATAAAATGAGCGGCCTCACTTAATTCAGAGAGCCAGAGTCGGGAGGAGGTGGACGAAGAAGGAAAAGAAAAGAAAAGGACTGTGTTTGATTATCAGTGTTTTAGACTGTATTGTGCTGAGGGGAGCAAAAGAAACACATGACCCGACTGTAAATAAAACGTGTGCTGCGTGGCAAAGTCCTGTCCTGTCTGTCTGTGTCGGGTTAGGGCGGCTGTACGCGCCCTTGGGCATCACATTTGTTACTGTGTAGTTGGCTGGTCCATCCATTTTGTTTCCTTGTGAGAGCCAGAGGCTATCCCACTTGCAGTACGTAATGATGTATTGCTAGAAACCCCTAAACATGGTCTGTCACTGACAGATAGATAGGCAATACACATAGAAAAACATTTGTAGGAAAATTAGTGGCAACATACACACTCTTCCTGGAAGGCAACCCCTAATAGCTGAACTAGCAGAAAGCACCATCATGGCAGTCCGTGTTATGTTTGTTTGGTTATCTGAATGCTAGAAGTGTAGCTGAATAAAGCCTGGTAGACCCCCGCCGCTCCTTGTAGTTTTGCATTGACTGGCTGTAGTGTTTTTACAGCTCAGTTGCCCGGATGAAGGACGGTGGAGTTCATTTGGTTTGAGACGCTCACATCGAGCAGTGCAAGTCACCCTTCTCTCATCACAGCCAATCATCCAGCTGCTTGAACTGTTCAGCCCCTGTGACTGCTAGTTGCTTGGTCTTGGGTCGCAGAGGGTCTGCACTCCTGTCTTTCCCCAGTTTCTCTGAGAGAGTCTTTGTGAATACAAGTCTGGGGATTAATCAAGTGACAGGAGCTACATCAAAGTGATGACGCAGGGTGGCTGTGTCTAGAGCCTTTCAGTCTAAACATCTTGCCGCTACAGAGGTCATTTTTTTTTTTTTTGTTGCACTAATGGCACCATGCATAGGCTTTTTCTTCTCCATTTGGTCAGGAGGCCTCAGCAGATGGACTGGGGTGGAGTTTCCTATTCAGCACTGGAATGAATGTCACAGCCGCCTGTAACCTGAGCCCCTTTGGCCCAGATGCAGCGGGCTATTGTTAAATTATTTAAAGGGCTGGCTCCTGAATTGCTGTTTGGATACGTGACATATTATGAATAATGGGGTGATATCGCTGGGACTTGAGTTTCGCAGATGAAGGCTGACATGCTTCACTGTACATAGGTGCAGGATTTAAGTCTTCTGAGACACCAGGCATTTGGAGAATTTAGCCGAATAGCTGCTTAATAAAGCAGTTAAAAAAAAAAAAAAAAAAAGAAGTTGGGCATGTCGTTTCTCCGCGGTTTCTTAACTTCAGTAGCTTCAGTATCTGATCTCCTCCTTCAGCATTGCATGCTGGAAGCACTTCTGGGTCATATGGGTGCTCCCTGAAATTGGAAGATCTGACAAGATTAGACAGGAGTCCCCATGGACTATGATGTTTGCTGATGACATTGTGATCTGTAGCAATAGTAGGGAGCAGGTTGAGGAGACCCTGGAGAGGTGGAGATATGCTCTAGAGAGGAGAGGAATGAAGGTCAGTAGGAACAAGACAGAATACATGTGTGTGAATGAGAGGGAGGTCAGTGAAATGGTGATGATGACGGAGTAGAGTTGGTGAAGGTGGATGAGTTTAAATACTTGGGATCAACAGTACAGAGTAATGGGGATTGTGGAAGAGAGGTGAAAAAGAGAGTGCAGGCAGGGTGGAGTGGGTGGAGAAGAGTGTCAGGAGTGATTTGTGACAGACGGGTATCAGCAAGAATGAAAGGGAAGGTCTGTGTTATATGGGTTGGAGACGGTGGCACTGACCAGAAAGCAGGAGACAGAGCTGGAGGTGTCAGAGTTAAAGATGCTAAGATTTGCATTGGGTGTGACGAAGATGGACAGGATTAGAAATGAGGACATTAGAGAGTCAGCTCAGATTGGACGGTTGGGAGACAAAGTCAGAGAGGTGTGATTGTGTTGGTTTTGAGATGTGCAGAGGAGAGATGCTGAGTATATTGGGAGAAGGATTCTAAGGATAGAGCTGCCAGGGAAGAAAAAAAGGGGAAGGCCTAAGAGAAGGTTTATGGGTGTGGTGAGAGAGGACATGCAGGTGGTGGGTGTAACAGAACAAGATATAGAGGACAGAAAGATATGGAAAAAGATGATCCGCTGTGACAACCCCTAACGGGAGCAGCCGAAAGAAGAAGAAGAAGAAGATTGCTCATAGTGTCCCTCCTGCAGCACCCAAGGACACCGACACCATCGCCTTTCCATGCTACAACTCCTCTCCAACCCTGCAGCTGTCCAGACTGGGCGTCAGCCAGGGAAGCACTGCCACCTCTGGAGCGAAATGTTTAAAACATCTGCTCCTCCTTCGGTTGTTCATTTGTTGTAATAGTTTTTGTTAATATTGTTCTGTCCATTTATTATGTCACTGATATGTTTAATCTTCAATATATTTAAAATGTTAAGGGTTATCTGTTTGTCACACAAAAGCATACAAATCAGTTGGCCTTGAACCTTGATGTTGGTCTTAATCAACAGCTTATGGCATGATACGCGTAACTCGGCCCAGGAATTAAAGGTGTGGCCTACCTCGGCCACCTAATTGGGCTTTGAGTCCGTCTCGCAGCAAGTGACAGCAGGGTCACACACTGTCAGACAGTTAAAGTAAAGCCGCAACCTCTGCTGATAGTGAAGCACATTGCACAGGTTGGCTCATCGTTTTCATTGCAAGCACAAGTCATACACCCCGAAGACAAGAGAAAGTCATACATATACTGTTAGGGCATGGCAGAGGTGACTGGACCCTCGACTGAGTGACCTGGGGGGCTTTGTTGTGTAAGATGTCCAGATCTCTGAGTGTTTTCTAATGGATTATTCTTTTTACTATTTGTCATTTATTTATTATTTAATTTCTTTACATGTGACTGTGTTTTGCTGTCTTCCTTGTGTTTTGTTGGGGGATCCCCAAGAGGCAGGACTACCCTTACCTCATCACCAAGAAACCCCAAGCCTGTTAATAGTGGGCTGGAAAGTGAGTTCATTGGATGGACATTTCCTTTAAACAGAGGGGACATCACTTTATAGAAAGAAGCGCTCAGGCCCCTGGCTCTGCATAGTTTTAATGGCTGGTCAGATTGCTGCCTTGCTTTTAGATCTAATTATTGTTATTTATTCGAACAATTAATCTCCACATTGAGATGATTTGTTTATTGAAGAGCACAGCACTTTTTGGAAGCTTTAATGTTTGTAAATGAAAGCACTTTGCACTAGATTCACCACTTGACTGTGCGTGTCCACATCTATGACAATCGATGGTTCCGGCCATTTTCTGTTGAAGGTAGTGTTTGCAGATTTTCTACTGTCATCTTTTTCCTGGACACTTAGATTAGCCTAAATGCTGCTGTGTTGTTAACCTATAACACCACGGTGAGAAGTACAATTCAATGAATATTCCCATTTTTGTATATTTATAGAACACTCAGTTAACTTTATGCCATGTCGCATCATGTTTCCTCTCCTGCAAGTTTTGATGCATTCTCTTTTATCTCTGCAGGACTATTTTGGAGTTTGCACGGAGGCTGCCATTAAGGACAATGTAGTTGTAGTCTATGAGTTACTTGAAGAAATGCTGGATAATGGCTTCCCACTGGCGACTGAGTCTAACATCCTAAAAGAGCTGATCAAACCACCAACTATCCTGCGCACCATGGTCAACACTATCACTGGTGAGTTTATAGGGTCAGTGTCGTCACATGTACAGAGTGCGGTGAAATGCTCTCTTGAATATTCCAATCAACATAACAACTGTTGTGAAGCAGCAACACAAACTGGTAAAAAGGGTGAAAGGCCCCAAAAAATAAAAATATCAACACCAGATCGGGAGATTCACCATTCTGCCTGTAGACAGGCCTTACCCCAGGCAGCCTGACCCCAAACTGAAAAGTTACCCTTCAGGGCCTGCTCAGGACACAGGCTTTACAAGTTCAAAAATGCACAAAAATGCCTTCAAGGGAGGGGACAAACCATAAAACCTCTGGTTTGAGAAGATGAGACAGGCAATAGATGCTTTATAAAGGAAGAATTCATTTATAACAAACAAAAGTGGCACAAAATTGCAAAACAGGGAAAAACACAATTTTAAAAATAGGCAAAAGGGTATACTAAAAAGGGCAAATAAATGCAATCGCAGAATCTAAGAACAGAGCAAAAAATCCAAACAGTACTTACAGCAAGGAATAAACAGACCACAATTTCACAATGGACCTCTTGGAGACCTACCTGAATTATGCAGGGGGAGCCTCCGCAGTGATGTAATGGTGGCCTTATCTCTTGGCGGAAAAACAATGCACACTACATAATAATTAAACAATACTAGGGGGGCTCTGCCCCCTGCTCGCTTCACTCGCCCACCCCTGGGTTTGGTTAACCACATATACAATTTAAAGAGATTGTTATTTTCATTTTCATTCATTTTTTATTTCTTGATACAGTGGAACCTCAGTTTGCGAGCATAATTTGTTCCGGAAACGTGTTCGCAATCCAAAGCACTCGTATATCAAAGCAAATTTCCCCATAAGAAATAATGGAAACACAGATGATTCGTTCCACAACCCAAAACTGTTCATATAAAATGATTAACACAAAATATAAAGTAAAAATACATAAAACAAATTAAGCTGCAATTTACCTTTGAAAAGAATCATGGCTGGTATGAGTGAGTTTCTAAACGACACATGGAAGAGCTTCCCGAAACAACCACAGGCTCCCAGCACTGTAGCAGTTCACCGTTAAAGCGAATCCAAAAAGACTGCGGACATGCTATAAGCACCTGCCATTGATGGGTGATACAAGGAACAAGGAACATTATAAATGTGCAGGGCACAGCATTACTTGGCCACTAACCTGGCCCCAACCTTGCCTGACTGCTGTGTCTGTGTATAGAAGAGTGGCAGATCCCACTACAATAAATAACCGTGCTGTTCCAGTTTCAAGCTGAATAAAGCTGGTGTCACTAAAGTACTAAGACTCAGTTTCGTGTTTGGAGTGCAAGACAAAGACTCACACGTTACAACACACACATGTGGTCACAATGCTATAGTAAACTGTATGCGCTCGTACGGACTATATGAGTGAGGCACGCCGACTGAGCCCAAGAATGGGAGACGATTGCCCACAATCCTGCAGCAAGAGAGAGAACAATGATCAGCTCAGTTGTGATCACATGACACTCATCAGACAAAGCGTATACGTACTAATCGTATTGTAAGACCTCACTCGTTTATCAAGTCAAAATTTATCAAAGATTTTAGCCCGTCTTGCAAAACACTCGCAGACTAAGTTACTCGCAATCCAAGGTTCCACTGTATTTGCCAGTAATAAAGCTGTAATGAATGAGTTATTCCCCTGGGGGGTGCACTACACACCAGCCACTTCACGTCTCTGCCGCTCGTGTTGTGAAGAGGGGGGCTGAACACATGCTAAGAAGATGTGGTCGCTCCTCTGAAACCCCCTCTTAAACGGTGATACAATGGGAAACAAATACATTTTTTTTTACCTTCTCTTTGCTTGATCAGCTGGCTTGCTGCTGCTGCTGTGCTGTGTGATCTGCATGTCGTGCAGCGCTTCGAATATTTAAAAGCCTGTACAGCAGCTGTCCTTTTGTCTCACTTCCTTGTCTCGCGGAACGTTAAAGTGTCTCCGAGAAGGTCACGTCTCGACCCAAGATTTTTTTATTATAATAGAGCAATGTACATTAACAAAATGAAAAGATTAAACATTCAAAAACAACAACAAAAAAATGAAAATATACTTGAGCCAGGATGTAAACCCTAACAACAGCAGCAGGACATCTTCAGTAAAGTGACTCAGGAGTAAGATGATTGAAAGACGAAGCTGCTGCTAATGCCACAAGTTGACAGTTGAATGTTTTTACACAGGCAGCACAAATGTGGGGGACCAGCTACCCACAGGCCAGCTCTCTGTAGTGCCGTGGAGACGTACGGGTGTGAAGTACACGAACAATGAAGCCTACTTTGATGTGGTGGAAGAGATTGATGCCATCATTGACAAATCAGGTAAGAATGTAATTGTAGTTTCATTGAAAGATGGATTTAGTTTTAGAAAAATTCAAAAATGTAGACTTGCATGGCTTTGTTTCTGTTTATTCCCTTAATTAATTAAATTTATATAGCACCTTGCATAGACTGTGGTGAGCCACCTTAACTACCACCAATGGCAGCATTCACCTGGATGGTGTGACGGCAGCCATTCTTACACCAGTATGCTTACCACACATTAGTTATTAGGCGGTGAAGGGGTGATAGAGATGATTAAGGGCCAGAATGGATGAGGCCGTGGTGGGCAATTTAGCCAGGACATCAAGAAACACCGTGTTCCTTTTGAAAGATGCACAGGGATCTTTTATGACCACAGAGAGTCCGATCCTCATTCGAGGGAGAGCACCATTCTTTTCAGCACAGTTTAGCTGTCACTGCACTGGGGTATTGGGTTCCACACACACACACCTCACAGGGTATGCGCCTCCTGATGACTTCACCAGGGCCTCTTTCAGCAGCAACCCAAGCTTTCCTTGTTGGTCTTCCACCCAAGTACTGACCTGGCTGAACAGGTCAGTACTTGGGTGGATTACCCGTTCTAAAGTGCAGGTAACATGGCTGCATGTGCATTTGCAGGGGAAGTCTTTTGTTTTGGCTAGCAGTGACTCTTATCTTTGCCTTTATGCTGAAGCTTTTGTGCATTGGTGATAGTATAGGAATTTGATGGGAGGCATGGCAGAGGAAGGAGGGATTTGGCAGCTGAGTTTTAGCCTTGGTTGCCTGTTCCTCCTTCTTGTCGGCATCCTGTGTATGCATAACATTACAGGAGCCACATTCTGAATGCAAAATAAATTCTGAAGGAGTGGCAGGCAGTGTGCACAGTTAGTGGGATTGAAATCTTCAAGAATGTGGTGGTGCACTGGGTGATTTTCATTTCCTGCCTGGTGCCCAGCGCTGTGACCCTGAACTGGATGAGCATGTCAGAGAATGAAAGCTGTTGATGGATGGAATGATGAGATCCTTACTGTCTTATGTTTAAGTCCATAATTCTTTGCATTTATATAGCGCTTTTCTCACTATTCAAAGCGCTCAGCAATTGCAGGTTAAGGGTCTTGATCAAGGGCCCAACAGAGCAGAGTCCTTATTGGCATTTACAGGATTCGAACCGGCAACCTTCCGATTGCCAGTTCAGATCCCTAGCCTCATAGCCAAAGTCCAATATTAATGAGTGCATCTTCCAAAGGACTCAAACATGAATTCCTTATGTCTTTAGCTGGAATAGTAGAACTTGTAGTTTTCAGGTTCAGTTTTGGGGCTGCTGGTTTTTCATCCCAGGCAGTTTCAGCTGCTAATTGGACTCCTGCCTTAGTTAAGTGAGCTGTTAGTTCTGTGTTTTGGTGCCGATCCAGAAGTTTCAAAACTGGCTTTGCTAAATTTTATTGAAACATAACAGTCATTTTTGTGTTTCATGAAAATAATTTTTTTAATTTACTTTTTACGGTTTCCATCATCGTCATAATTTTCATTCCTCCTTCATTGTTCTTGTTTTTACGCCCTCATTTTTTAATGTGTGCACTAGCAGGCCTTGCACTGAAGAAGCTGCAGCTTTCCAGTACCTACTCCTCTTGTCATTAAATGAATATTTAAACAATTATGATGAGAACAGGCCATTGAGCCCAATCTATTCATCTAGATTGCCTAAGATATCTTAAATTTCAGATTTGAAGGTTCCTAAAGTAAAATTCTCCACCACATTAATGGGTAGTTTATGCCATGAGTCCTTGTTTCTTTGTGTGAACAAGTTTCTAACCTGTCTACATGTTTTTATTACAGAATTTATTTTAAAGTAATAACTGCCTTGGTCTAACCTTTTATAATTTTAACACTTTAGTCATATCATGTATTAATCTTAAACTGAAAACGTTCAACTCCTTCAATCTATCCTCATAGCTCATATCCCTCAGGCCTGGAATCAGCTGCTCTCCTCTGGACTTTCTCTAGTGCTGGTATGTCTTGTTTTATAATTTAGATGCCAAAATTCCAGATGAGGCCTCACCAGTATGTTATATTACTTAACCCTAACCCCCCCTTGACTTGTACTTCTCACATTGCACTGTATACTGCACCCTAACATCCTATTAGCTTTCTTCATTACTCCTGTACACTGTTTTGATGTAGATAGTGATAGTCAGTCCACTATGACTCTCAGGTTCATCTCATAGGGGGTACTTTCAAGTTTCTAACATTTCAGCTTCTTACATGTAACACTTCACATTTACCTACATTAAATTTCCTTTGCCACAAGTCTGCCCATGCTGTTCAAATCCCTCTGTAACAATTTAGCTAATTCTTCATTATGTAGTATTCCACCAGCACCGGCCCTGAGGGACCACACTTTTAACACCACGTAATTCTTAAGGTGTTCCGTCACCATTTATTTCCTGAGTTTGAACCAATTTTGTTCTCACCTATAGACCGTGAATTCCCAGTTCTTTTAGTTTCACCACTCACCTTTCACATGGTAACTTATCAAACGCCTTCTGAAAATCAAGATAAATAATATCATAAATCAAGATAAATAAAATAATATTAGAATACAATTAAGGGAGCAAAGATAAAATGATAAGAAGAGGGCATGACAGAGTTAAGAACTTGAAACTGTAACAAAAATAAATAGTTCTATGTTTTTTAAATTCACAATAGGAGAAAGAAGAAAAGGACATGCTAATTAACACTAGAATTACCAGAGCCTATGAAAAAACTCGTAGATCCGCCCCACCTTAAATTGCTTGTTAAATCCGTTCGCATCTCTCTGCCAGCGTCTTTTGTCCTCTAAATGTGCTGATAAAGACAAGCTGCAAGCAGCCGGCTATTCCATCCCCCCACCGACGTAGAGCATGCACAAACTTCTCCCAGCTCATGCCTTGATTGATTATCTGGGAGTGAAGTGGAGTTTTAGAGTGGAAATAATAGATCATTATTTGGAACAAACACATTTCATGTGTGTTCCGTTTCTACAGTAATCTGTGTAAACACATTTTTAAAACAGAAATGTTTTTCATATTCTAGTAGTAAATGACAAAATGTAGGTATAAACTATAATTTATGAATCCTGAATTCCAAATATCAAAGAAACACTTTCATAAAAGGTACAAATAGAACAGAACAAATGCACTTTTATTCAAAAATATAACTGCAGAAAAACAACCCGCGTTTACCTGCAACATTGACATGCATTCATTATCGCAGCTTCGGTGACGCAGTGGTATCAGCCATTGACTGGTAATCAAAGCTTCATGGGTTCGATCCCGGGTGAGTCTGTTTTGAGAACTGAGCTGCTCGTATTCTTACTATTTTAGAATAAAAACTTGCATTTTATTCCAGTCTGTAACAGCCAGTATAATTTATGATACTTGTAAAGGTTAGCTTTGTTTTTTTTTTTATTCTGTTATTTTCTCAGCCGCATTCAGGATCCCAACTCCCCATATTCCACCCCCCGGCATTTGACACTGCTGTTTTCACATAGATGCACTATAACACAGGTAAGCTCAAATCATGACGACGGTTCTACATCGGTTTAAAAATGCACTTTTGCCATCGCTGTACTTTGTATACGTACAGGGGAAGCTCTGCACTCTTGACTTTACGCTGTAGATCTGGCTCTTACATACAAAGGACAGTGCATGTGCCCAAAACATTAACATTTATGTTAAATAACATTAGATCTGGCTTTTATGTAAGTAACATATAAATGTTAATGTTTTGGGCATATGCACAATCCTTTGTATGTAAGAGCCAGCGTAAAGTCACGAGTGCAGAGGTTCTCATGTACATAAGCAAAGTACCGCGATGGCAAAAGTACATTCTTGATCTGATGTAGAACCGTCGTCATGATTTGAGCTTACCTCTGTTATAGCGCGTCTATGTGAAAACTGCAGTGTCAAAATACAATGGGAGATGGGGAGTTGGGATGATGAACGGGGCTGAGAAAATAACAGAATAAAAAAACAAAGCTAACCTTTACAAGTATCATAAATTACACCGGCTGTTACAGACTGGAATCAAATGTAAGTTTTTATTCTAAAATAGTAAGAATACGAGCAGCTCAGTTCTCAAAATCGTCTCACCCGGGATCAAACCCGTGAAGCTTTGATTACCAGTCAATGGCTGATACCGTTGCGCCGCCGAAGCTGTGATAATGAAGGCATGTCAATGTCGCAGGTAAACGTGGGTTGTTTCTCTGCAGTTATATTTTTGAATAAAAGTGCATTTGTTCTGTTAAATTTGTACCTTTTGTGGAAGTATTTATTTGATATTTGGAATTTAGGCTTCACACATTATACACTTCATGTCTACATTTTGTCAATTATTACTAAAACATGAAAAACGTTTCTGTTTTAACAATGTGTTTGCATAGATCATACCAGACTGGATGGTATGTCAGTATGCAATGAAACTTAAAAGCAGTTAGAGCAGGGTGGCTTCTGTGTAGTTTGATGAGTGTGAATCTGTGTAACTCTCTGGCTCGGCTCCATGCTCCCTTGTCACTTTCTGGAGCCCCTTGGAAGCGAAACTGTCGAAAGTCATGTATGAAGGTGAGCCAGACAAATGAGGACACACACGTGCAAAAAAAGTGTCAAGTGCTTTTATAAAGACCAATCCACAAATAGTGTTCAAACGTGGAGTGCATCAAATTATTAGTCAAAGTGATTGTGGAGGATAGGTGTCCCGGTTGGGAAAGGGGATGATTTTGTTTACAGACAGGAAGCCAGAGGGGAACGACAGATGGATTGGCTGGTGGAACAAACAACTAACTTTGTGTCTGGCCAGTATCAAATAGTGGAAGGACCAGCAATAGCTGGGAGTGTGGAGCAATTCCATCTCCCATATGCTAGGTGGAAGTGGTCCTCTCACATGGGAACCCAGTTGGGACATCCAGAAATGCAGTCCTGCTGGGGTCCCTACGTAATAATAGTGGGCACTGTCATTGGAGGACCTCCCTACTTTCCTTATGGCCCAGAAGTGCTCACCAGGAGACATGGCATGGAACTGGAAGGATTGCTGGGTCAAATATAAAGAGAGCCCACTGACTTATATGGTTGAGTCAGAATTGGGAGGCAGTGGGCAACACTCAAATGAAGGAGAAAGGAGGAAGAATTGAGTAATTATTGTGTACTTGGGCCGATCTATGAAGAGGTGATTGTGAAATGGTGCACTATTGGAATAAATATTCTTTATTTTAACTAGAAAGTGTGCTGGGGATTACTATGTCTTGGGTTTGGGGCTATGTGGTGCCCCCTGGTGGTCATAATATTCAATAAATGAATCCATTAAAATGAGGTAAAAATCACAGCAGAAAGCAGTCCTTGAAAAACTCAAGAGCCCTGGTGCATCCTTCTAAAATCTGACGTCTCCCCAGATTACCCTGTTCAGATCCCGCAGCCAAAGGAGACCTCATTCTGACAGGTGCAGTCAACCCTTAATACCTGGCTTGGGTCCACATTGCCAGTCTTTCAGCATCCATGGGTGCCATGCCGAGCCACAGACATGTGTCCTACCAGCAGTCCTTTGCTGTCTGTGGGAGACACTGCTTAATGGATCACTCCTGGTAGTGCCCCTTCTTCAGCCCAGGCTCCTTTCACTGAGGCTTGCTCCCGACTGCCTTCCTCCATTCCCTCGCACGCTGGCATCTCCCGATTCTGCTGTCTCGATCTTTCTTTCCTTTAACCTCCATTCTCCTCTTTGTTTCTATGTTCTTCCTCTCTGCTGTTCAGACTCCACTTATATTGGCTTGATTGGGCACAGATGTGCTGAATGAGGCACCGGACTGATCTGCTCGCATATACACACGATTGCACCATCAGCCCCGGAGTGGCACTGTCATGCACACATCCACACCCGTCCTGAGCCTGCATGCACTTCGGACATGATTATTCATTTAAAAACATGCGCAGCACCACAGACCACTTACCACAATCTGTTAAACAAAGATTCAGTGCCATTGTCCATCTGCTCTGGTCTAGATTACTGCACTGATCCATGGGATTCTGAGCATCTTGGCTAGACAGTGGGTCATCAGCCTGACTTTTTTAGTATATTATCTGAATTTCTGCACATTTTTTCATGTTGCTGTCTTTTCTGCTTGTCTTGCAGGCTCCACAGTGACGGCAGAGATCCAGGGAGTAATTGATGCTTGTGTTAAGCTGACGGGCATGCCAGACCTCACCCTCTCATTCATGGTAAATCCTCATGTTGATTTCTTTAAATTTTTAGCTGGTTTAATCCCAAAATATATTACACACCCAAAAATTGGGTTTAGCCATAATATAAACATTTGAATTCATTTATAAAATATGAAGGTTACATTTCATTATGTAGAATTTCACTCCCTTTAAGGGATGACACAAAGAATGTAAATATTTAAGCTCCTTGGAAGAATTAAAACTTTTGGTTATTCTGAAGTCAGTAGAGTCCAAATCTGATGCTTCCAGTAATTGATAATCATTTAATAAAACTGCAGCTTAACACTGAAATACTACTGGCCAATAAGTTTTATATAGAATTAAATGAAAGATTCATATCTTGTTAAAAATGTATATTCTCCATAACTAAGAGTGCTGCCATTGGGGCTTAAATGTACATAGAAATGTACAATTGTTTTCTTTGTAGAAGGGAAAAGGATTCGAGTTATTTTGTTCAAAATGTTTTTGCAGTATTTTACAGCGTTAATAACACTAGCCAGTGCTGTACATACTGACACAAAATACCAAAAATGAGGCCTTGCCTCCCAAATCTAGGCCCAGGTCTAATGTTGAAAATGGCATTTCCCCAATTACCAAGTAGGCTTCAGCCCACATAGGCACAAACGAAAGGAAAGCCCAGAATCTGACATAATCATACATAATCTTCACTACCAAAAATTATTAAAGAGATGGAGATAGTTATTACAGAAAAAGAAACCGTGAAACAGTCTGGCTTGTTTAAAAATATTGAAGGCTTATGATAAAGACAAAACAAATATTTAGAAGCATCAAAAGAGCAAAAAGAGTATACTTAGTAAGACCACCCAGAGCAAAGAAAGTCAGTCTGAATACCAAATTCAAGTGCCACAAAACTGAAAGAAAAGAATTTAGAAACCAGTTAATCCACAAAAGTCCTCACAAAGAAGTGCTCTTTAAAAACACTCAATGTTGACCTGGGGGTCCTGGTGTTCTGCCTGGGATGTATATGCAGGGGATAGTTTGATGATTAGCAGCAGACAAAATGGCAGGAGGGGTGAGTAGGTCTTCAAAAACCACCAGTCAGACCAGCCTTCACTGAGTATGACCCCAAAATAGGCCTCACCTAAGGTAGCCAGACCCTCAAACTAAATAGAAAAACTTCCTGCATCGCACAAGCCAGAATGAGGCTATGAATGTAAAAGTTCAAACTACTCAAAAGTACACAGAATTTGTCTTTCAAGGGAAAGGATACATTCGGAAACCTCTGGCTTGAAAAGCAAAGCCAACAAAAAATCTTCATAAATGAAGACTTTATTTACTGTATTTAAACAAAAGAAGTACAAAAATGGCCAAACAAGAAAAAAGGCAAGTAATAGACATGAAGGATATGCCTAAAAAAGCAGCCCAAGGCAAATAAGTCCAATCCGCTATCCAGAAAAGCATAAGTCAAAAACAAGCAAAAATCCACAATAACTAGAAAATCCAATCCGATTCTCATAGATAGATAGACAGATAGATACTTTGTGAATTTCCCCTTGGGATTAATATACTCCAGCAGCAGCATACTGATAAAGAACAATATTAAATTAAAGGGTGACAACAATGAAGGTATAACAGACAGACAATAATTTTGTATAATATTAATGTTTACCCCCCTGGGTGGAATTGAAGAGTCACATAGTGTGGGCGAGGAACAATCTCCTCAGTCTGTCAGTGGAGCAGAACAGTGACAGCAGTCTTTCGCTGAAGCTGCTCCTCTGTCTGGAGATGATCCTGTTCAGTGGATGCAGTGGATTTTCCATTATTGACAGAAGCCTGCTCAGCGCCCGTCGCTCTGCCACGGATGTCAAACTGTCCAGCTCCGTGCCTACAATAGAGGCTAACGTCCTCACCAGTTTGTCCAGGCGTGAGGCGTCCCTCTTCTTTATGCTGCCTCCCCAGCACACCACCGTGTAGAAGAGGGCACTCGCCACAACCATCTGATAGAACATCTGCAGCATCTTATTGCAGATGTTGAAAGACGCCAGCCTTCTAAGGAAGTATAGTCGGCTCTGTCCTTTCTTACACAGAGCATCAGTATTGGCAGTCCAGTCCAATTTATCATCCAGCTGCACTCCCAGGTATTTATAGGTCTGCACCCTCTGCACACAGTCACCTCTGATGATCACAGGGTCCATGAAGGGCCTGGGCCTCCAAAAATCCACCACCAGCTCCTTGGTTTTGCTGGTGTTCAGATGTAAGTGGTTTGAGTCGCACCATTTAACAAAGGCCTTGATTAGGTTCCTATACTCCTCCTCCTGCCCACTCCTGATGCAGCCCACGATAGCAGTGTCATCAGCAAACCTTTGCACGTGGCAGGACACTGAGTTGTATTGGAAGTCCAATGTATATAGGCTGAACAGAACCAGAGAAAGCACAGTTCCCTTCGGCGCTCCTGTGTCACCTTTGATGATCACAGGGTCCATGAGGGGCCTGGACCCCCTAAAATTCACCACCAGCTCCTTGGTTTTGCTGGTGTTCATTTGTAGGTGGTTTGAGTCGCACCATTTATTGATGATGCCAAGTCTTCAGTAATCAGTTAGCTTCTGAAAAACTCGATCTGTTCCACCAGACTATAAACGTGGAAGGCTGTCCTTCAGCAGTTAGGTCATGGTGGCCCTGCCTCTTAAGGTTACACCCACAAAAAGCAGGAAAGGTAACCTTGAGGCTCGAATACACTCAAATACAGTGCATCCGGAAAGTATTCACAGCGCATCACTTTTTCCACATTTTGTTATGTTACAGCCTTATTCCAAAATGGACTAAATTCATTTTTTTCTCAGAATTCTACACACAACACCCAATAATGACAACGTGAAAAAAGTTTACTTGAGATTTTTGCAAATTTATTAAAAATAAAAAAATTGAGAAAGCACATGTACATAAGTATTCATAGCCTTTGCCATGAAGCTCAAAATTGAACTCAGGTGCATCCTGTTTCCCCTGATCATCCTTGAGATGTTTCTTCAGCTTAATTGGAGTCCACCTGTGGTAAATTCAGTTGATTGGACATGATTTGGAAAGGCACACACCTGTCTATATAAGGTCCCACAGTTGACAGTTCATGTCAGAGCACAAACCAAGCATGAAGTCAAAGAATTGTCTGTAGACCTCCGAGACAGGATTGTCTCGAGGCACAAATCTGGGGTAGGTTACAGAAAAATTTCTGCTGCTTTGAAGGTCCCAATGAGCACAGTGGCCTCCATCATCCATAAGTGGAAGAAGTTCGAAACCACCAGGACTCTTCCTAGAGCTGGCCGGCCATCTAAACTGAGTGATCGGGGGAGAAGGGCCTTAGTCAGGGAGGTGACCAAGAACCCGATGGTCACTCTGTCAGAGCTCCACAGGTCCTCTGTGGAGAGAGGAGGACCATTCAGAAGGACAACCATCTCTGCAGCAATCCACCAATCAGGCCTGTATGGTAGAGTGGCCAGACGGAAGCCACTCCTTAGTAAAAGGCACATGGCAGCCCGCATGGAGTTTGCCAAAAGGCACCTGAAGGACTCTCGGACCATGAGAAACAAAATTCTCTGGTCTGATGAGACAAAGATTGAACTCTTTGGTGTGAATACCAGGCGTCACGTTTGGAGGAAACCAGGCACCGCTCATCACCAGGCCAATACCATCCCTACAGTGAAACATGGTGGTGACAGCATCATGCCGTGGGGATGTTTTTCAGCGGCAGGAACTGGGAGACTAGTCAGGATAAAGGGAAAGATGGCTGCAGCAATGTAGAGAGACATCCTGGATGAAAACCTGCTCCAGAGCGCTCTTGACCTCAGACTGGGGCGACAGTTCATCTTTCAGCAGGACAATGACCCTAAGCACACAGCCAAGATATCAAAGGAGTGGCTTCAGGACAACTCTGTGAATGTCCTTGAGTGGCCCAGCCAGAGCCCAGACTTGAATCCGATTGAACATCTCTGGAGAGATCTTAAAATGGCTGTGCACCGACGCTTCCCATCCAACCTGATGGAGCTTGAGAGGTGCTGCAAAGAGGAATGGGTGAAACTGGCCAAGGATAGGTGTGCCAAGCTTGTGGCATCATATTCAAAAAGACCTGAGGCTGTAATTGCTGCCAAAGGTGCATCGACAAAGTATTGAGCAAAGGCAGTGAATACTTATGTACATGTGATTTCTCAGTTTTTTTTATTTTTAATAAATATGCAAAAACCTCAAGTAAGCTTTTTTCACGTTGTCATTATGGGGTGTTGGTGTGGAATTCTGAGGAAAAAAATGAATTTAATCCATTTTGGAATAAGGCTGTAACATAACAAAATGTGGAAAACGTGATGCGCTGTAAATACTTTCCGGATGCACTGTAGATAATGATACTTAAGCTAGGGAGTAAGCCCTGGCAGAAACACAGCAGGTGTTTCTCCAGCTGAAACATCATGGATGCCCTGAAAGTCCGCATAAAGGGGCCAGAGTTACCATCGTGAGATCCCTGAAAGGGTAGCCAGGACAAAGCTGCCTCTCTCCAAAAAGAAAATAGCAGCCTGTCTTTAGTTTACAAACTTGTAACTGAATAAGCCCATGACACCTCTAGAACAATGTCGTCTGGGACAGATGAGACCAAAATAAAGGGGTTTGGTGTTTAGGTTCAACTCCTCATTTGGTAAAAAACCAAACACAGTGTATCAACACTGCAGCCAATAGGGCGATTTGGGGTTGATTTACAGCCACAGTATCAGAATGCTTCTCAGTCATTGAGACCACTCATTATGTCCTCATTACACCAGATTATTCTAGAGAAAAATGTGACAAGATGGCGGCATGGTAGTGCAGTGATAACACTGCTGCCTTACACTAAGGAGACCTCTCTGTGTGGAGTTTGCATGTTCTCTCCGTGTATTTCCTCCATATTCCTAAGACAAGCTGGTTAGGTGGTTTGACGATGCTAATTTGGCCCATGTGTATGTTCACCAATGTGATGGTCTGGTACCCTTTCCTGGGATTGTTTCGGTCATTTGCCCAGTGCTTGCTGGGATAGGCTCCAGCTTCCCCATGACCTGGCTCAGGATAAAGCAGGTTTAGAGAATGGATTGGATGAAAATATAATGATACAACTGAAATCTAAAGTTTACCTAAAAGGAGATGATAATCCCAAGAACACCAAACAAATCTCTGCAAATTCATTCAACTTAATGGTGAATCACGTACTTGACACCAGTGGAAATTAAGAGGAAGTGCACTTGGGACTGAAGCCAGGAAGCACTTCTTTATGCAAAGAATTATTTTGGAAATCTGAAACAAACTACCGAGACATGTAGTTGAAGTAGAAACCATGACAACCTTTAAGAAGGACCAAGATAAAATATCGGGACAGTTTAGCTAATAACTAAACAAATGGGCCTGATGGACTGAATGGTTTCTTCTCATTTGACAAATTTCTTATGTTCTTTTGTATGCTCTTATGGAATAAATTGCTTAAAAAGAAAAGAATCAGGGTTTTGGAATGACCAAGTCAAAGTTCAGATGTGGACCCCTTTGAATTGCTATGACAGGACTTTAACACAGTTGTGTGTAAATAAGTGGTCTCAGACATCAAGGAACAGAATCGGGGCTTTAAGAGATTCAGAATTCCTCCATTACAATGCAAGATACTGATAGACTCATACAGAAAACTTCACTTTAATGTCTTCATAAATCTATCTTTTATTGAATTGCAAAGGATAAGTAATACCTTTTATATGTAATTTTTTACTAAAGGTTAGGTTGATCTAATTTTAGGACTTGGTGAAGACTGGACTGTGGTAAATTATGTTTGAACTGTAAAGCCATAGAACAGAAGGGAATACTAACTTTTTCACATGACTATGCTTTGCCAAAAGAGATATAGACAGAAAACATAGCATAAGATTCTGAACATTGCTTAATGCAAGTAAAGGTCACTGGCACTGGAGCCAATCCCAGCAGCACTGGGTGCAAAGCAGGAAACAGCCCTGGACAGGGTGACAGTTCATTGCAAGGCCCATTCACACATAACTAAACTGGGCCATTTTGGAAAACCCTTCATGTCTTTGAGGATATGGGTGGAAAACCAGCATACCCAAAAGATACCCATGCAGATGTGGGGGGGCATGATCACTGTACACAGATGATGACCAGATATGGCATGAGAAACCAAAATGCTGGATCTTTGAGGTACCAGTGCTAGCCAGTGATCCACCCTACTGCCCACATAAAAGGCTGACCTGAATTGAAAATATTAATGGGGAAAAAAATGACATCTGCTCATTATGTGTGTTATACTGAAGGCTGAACGCTAAGAACTACTGTGTCCGCCTGCTCTTGAGTGGTTTCTTAATCTCATATCTGTTTGATTTAGAATCCCCGCCTTTTGGATGACGTTAGTTTCCATCCCTGCGTTCGCTTCAAGCGTTGGGAAGCTGAAAGAATCCTGTCATTCATCCCGCCTGATGGCAATTTCAGACTGCTTTCATACCATGTCAGCTCCCAGAAGTGAGTCTTACCTGGCTTCCCAGATTTCCTGGTTTATTCCTTACAGCCTGTGGAAGATTACTTTAATGACGTCTCTTTGTTTTTCACAGTCTTGTGGCAATCCCAGTATATGTCAAACATAATATCAGCTTTCGAGATGGCAGTACAATGGGGCGCTTTGAGATCACCATCGGACCAAAACAGACAATGGGCAAAGCAGTGGAGGGCGTACTAGTCACCAGCCAGATGCCCAGAGGTGTACTGAACATGAATCTGACAGCCTCTCAAGGAACATTCACATTTGATCCTGTCACCAAGGTGGGTTTCAGTACATTTTTGCACAGATATAGCTTGAGTTACAAGCTCATTCAGTATCTAAGTTGGCCTAATCTGCAAATGGATACCAGGTCAGGTTAGGTCTGGGGAGCATGAACCGTTACCGCACCCACCATACGATGAAACAGCTTAGGATCCCAGTTGACAACCCCCAAGGCTGACAGGCGATCAGGTCCCACCCTCTGAAAATGACCATCTACCTGCCTCAGCTAGGTGTTATGTGGGCATCCCCTTGGCTTGGAGTCAATGGAGTTGTAGAGTTAATGGAGGCTCTGATCGGGGCTCTCGAGGGTCATAGTGTCTGGGCTTGTGAATGTCTTGGATAAAAACCAAGATCCAGGCCTTTAATAACCTCTTAGGCACAGCCATCAGCAGTGTGTCTGTCTGCAGAGAGAGTGTCGACCGTGTTGAAAGGTTTACTTACCTTGGCAGTGACATTCATGTCTCTGGTGACTCTTTCTATGAAGTCAGTAGGTGGACTGGGAGAGCATGGGGGGGGTCATGGGGTCACTGGAAAGGGGTGTTTGGCACTCCCAATATCTTTGCAAAAGGACGAAGATCCAAGTCTTTAGAGTCCTGGAACTTCCTGTCTTTCTATATGGTTGCGAAACATGGACACTATCTAGTGACCTGAGACGAAGACCGGACTCCTTTGGTACTGTGTCTCTCTGGAAAATCCTTGGGTACCGTTGGTTTGACTTTTGTGTCGAATGAGGAGTCCCTCACAGTCCCAAATGAGGCACATTACCTGCATGGTGAGGGAGTGTCTTTCTAAGATTGTTCATGTATGTGTATATTTTTATTTTGCAGTTATTATCTTGGGATGTTGGAAAAATCAATCCACAGAAGCTACCCAGTTTGAAAGGAACCATGAGCCTTCAGAGTGGTGCGTCAAAACCTGATGAAAATCCCACCATCAACATCCAGTTTAAAATCCAACAGTTAGCTATCTCCGGTAAGGATGACTTTCTATGTGAGTCTTGCTTTTTCTAAGGATATAAGGCATTTATCAGGTTAGTTAATCCAAGGTGTACAGTCTTAATCTGAGTTATAAACAAGGCAGAGATTTAGAAATATTGTAAATTAAGATGGATTGTTCCTTTTCATCTCTGAGCACCAGTTTACAGGTGTTCCTACAGGTGTTTTGTTGCCTATTCCACTTTTTCTATATGGAACTTAGTGTTTTGTGATGATGAGGGTGCATTTGCTAGTTGGGTAGTTACACCAATTCCTATAGCAAGAAACCTCCCAAAAGGATATAGGGTTTTACATTGACACTATCACCTAAACAATGTGTAACAACAATTAAAAAGGTAAATTAAATGTTAGGATTATATCATTATAATTGTTGAATATAAATAGAGGGATGTTATACTCATACAGTATAATGAACTCGTGAGACCACATCTGGAGTATTTTGTGCAGGTCTGTTCTCCATGCAAGAGAAAGACGTAGCAGCACTTAGAGCATTGCAGAGGAGAGCAGCCAAGTACATCCCACGACTTCAGGACATGCTATACAGAGTCAGGCCTAAAGAATGAAATCTGTTTAGTCTCAAGCAGAGGAGACTGTGTGGGGACCTGATGCAGTTCTTCAGAATCCTCAAAGAGATTGATAAAGTGGATTCTGGAGAAGTGTTTTAACTTGATAATTCTATCTATCTATCTGTCTATCTATCTGTCTATCTATCTGTCTGTCTATCTGTCTGTCTGTCTGTCTGTCTAAAAAATGTATGTGCTATAGCCTCATGTATACACACCAGTCCTAGCACATAATGTCACAGGCATTGTATTGTGTAAAAGTAGGTGGAAATGTCAGACCTTGTTGTTTTGTCAGATATCTGTCTGTGTATCTGCCTGCCTGTATGTCTGTCTGTACAAACATTTAGCTCGAATTCCCAGTGTGTACTGGGAAATTTTGTTCTTTACCTCATAATCAATTTAGCGGAAATGAGGCTTTGGTTTTATTATTTTTAATTAAAATCCTTTACTAGCACACACCATCACTGGGAAGAATTTTCAAGGATACTTGTGATTTATTAGAATCACACCTTAAATACCAGTGTAGTTTGTTTGTGCTTATATAAGTAATTTTACATGTTACATTTTTTAGTGCTTTACATGGTAACTGCATACAGCCAGTCAATGCCCTCCGGATTTCTAGTTGTTATTTTGTGAGGGTGAAGATTTCCCTGTAAGGTCCTGAAACAAAGTTTTTAAAGTGTTTGTTATTTTGCGGTATTCTTTTTTTAAGAATATGGTAGTTTGCTATTCAGAAACAGGCGTGTGAACCTTTAATGTTTCTCACTTATTGTAGTATCAAAACAAGAAGTACAAGTTAGACCTGTTATGAGCATTATCTGTCTACCATTATTTAGGCAGTGTCTGCTTTCTTCAGTTCTCATTCAATAGGTTTGTCAGAAAAGGCATTAAATGGGCGTACACTGGGCTAGTGGTGTCCTCACAGAGGAGGGCAGGAAATGGTGCCTGCATCTCTACATGTTTAACACCATCTCAAGAAGTTTTAAAGTGTGGTTAGTCTGGTTTTGTATTTGCACAGCTTGAACACTGACTGGTTAAATGACTTGTTTAGTGAGTCAGCGGTCAGGACTGAAGTAGAAAACTTATCTCCTAGTATAGTGTCTTTTCAAAACAAAGTCATTCCATTCAGAAGTGAAAAATCACACTTCTGGTGATTGCTTATAGCCCACCTCTATCTTACAATGTGCCTTTCACGTCTGTCTGTCTGTCTATCTATCTATGATATGGTGCCTTTCACATTATCTATCTACAGTGCTTGTCTGTCTGTCTGTCTGTCTGTCT
>JANRMT010062796.1:78929626-78982089 GCA_026402145.1 Polypterus bichir lapradei
CTCAGAATTTAAGACCTACTTTGGGGTCCAAGACACCCTCAGAATTTAAGACCTACTTTGGGGTCCAAGACACCCTCAGAATTTCAGACCTATTTTAGGATTGGGGACACCCTCAGAATGTCAGAATTGGTTTTAGGTCAGGCTTACCCCTCCAACATCCTGAGATTGTAGTCCACATCGTGGCGGCTCCTAGAATCACAACATGACTGAGCTGACTGTTCATTTAAATGGACACATGACCTGTGTAATGAGTAGCAGGACTGGGCCTTCTGTAACACTCCATCCAATTGGAGCTAAGTGCTGATTTCTAGGCAGCTTTCTTCAGTACCTCCTAATATCATCAAATTTCTGTTCTTCACCCATGTGATTTTTTTGAGGGGCAATCCACTCTGCTATCGCTTTTTCCCAGTTTTCTGAAGTCTTTGTTGCCCTCTTATTATCTCCATCTTGAGTGTTAGATCTCCTCCAAACCTTTTTTGAGGTCACAAATGTTTTCTTTTGGTATTGTAGAGAATGCCATTGAAATTCAAAAAAGAATTGTATAGGTTTGTAAGGTCCTTATTGTCGTGTGTATGGAGTATGGTGAAATTTTCAGATGCGTGTGGTAATCAACATGCAACACAATGGAAGTGCAAGTGAACTTAACACGTTTGTGCAGGAGTATAGAAGCCCATCCCCATTCTGGTCTCATGTAAGCAGGTTAAACATCTATGGAGCGCACGTTCATTTAATCCTACGTGGGCCAAGAAGACACTGAGGCAGAGACGTTAGATGATGATTTTTGTTTTTCAGTTTCACTTCTGATCATGTTGTACTGATAAGCAAGAATGCAGAAACATGCGACTCTTTTTCTGTCGACACAATAAAGGCAGCAGTCCGATGAGTTCACTGCTCTCCAGCAAATCTAAATGTCTGCCTGTCAGGGAGCGACACACAAATCGAATCATTGGAGGCTGAGTGGCCCTTTTCAATTAGTAAGTGCAGTGCACCCTCTGGAGGCCGTTTGTTTAATAGCACGCTGTCATAGCAAGTGGCTTGATGTGTTATGGTGTGGACTCTTAAGAGCCAGGGGATATTTTTGTGAAGGTTATGGATTTTAAATAAATATATGAATAAATCAAAGCCTTTCGGGTCTTCATTTGTATCAGCCAGAGGTTCAGAGAAGTCAGCAGTGTAAGCTGGTGAATGGTGTAGCCTCACAGCACTTAGAGGTTTATGTGAGAAATAATTCTACCTTAGACTTATCTATGAATTCTGTAATATGAATTTTGTAATTTCTAGTGGACATCGGAGGGATCAGGAACGTTTTACGCAAGAAAGGGGACAAATCAAACAATCACTGGGAGAGTTTGAACTTTACTCTTTCTAGGAAAGCTCAAGATCCCCGACTTGATGTAATGCTGTTGGAGTTCATCTTGTGTAGGAGGTAAGCTTGATCTTTTTTTCTAATTTATATTTTACATATTTTTTGCTGATTAAAATGTTTCACCCCTCATTTTTAGCAGTACTGTATTCTCAGTCATCATTTTACTTAGTAAAACTCTTTGGTCCATGCAGCAAGCACACCTTTCTTAATTGGGTTACATAGTATGACAGACAGATAACTTCAGAGTGGTCAGGATTGAACTGGCACCCTTCTGCTGTACACTCTGAGAATCTGTGGTCTTGTGAATTGTCAGGTCCATTTTGTTAATCGGGGAGATGAGCTCTCCTCTCTGTATTAGAGAATTATCATGGCCTCCTCTTTACTAGGGGTATTATACACCACTGATGGTGGGATCGGCATGCAAGCCTTCCAGAATTATGCTAGATGGCATGACAGACATATCTCCAGGAGATAAAGTGTCTGTGCGGTTATGTGAAGTTACCTATGAAGTAATGGGAATGGGCAGCAATTTCTAGGTTCAGAGGGGTCAATATCATCTCATTACCGTATGTTATATACATAATAGTATATTCTTACTTGCATATACTAATCAACATGCAACATGTCACCACTTTCTGGTATCATGATCACTGAGGACAACTACTTTACCTTGAAAATTCTCTCTTTTTGTTCCCTCAAAAACATTTGTTTTCTTTACCTCAAAACGTCTGTCTTCCTTGTCTCAAAAGTTTGGCCTACCAGACCCTAAAACTTCTGTTAACCGTACCACAAAGGTTCAATTTACCTCACCTCAAAGATTTTGCCTTCCTTACCTTGAAATGTCTGTCTTTGTTGCCTCAAAACTTTTGTCTTCCCTAACTCAAACATCTCTGTTTACCTTAATTCAAAACGTCTGTCTTCATTACCTCAAACTTTCGGTATTCTTTATCCGAAATAAATACCTTTCCTCTAAGTTAGTAATATGACGTATGGCGGATGGCCGGGGTCCTGGCCCGGCTGGGACACTTCTACGCTGGGAGGACCGGGGAAGCAAGTGTGGCCCTCGGAACGCTAGATGGCAGCCCCCCTGGGTTGCAGCAGTGCCTCGGATTCCCGCAGGGCTTCATGGGAGTTGGAGTTATCTACAGCCCTGTTGGGATCCAGGGGTGCCGCCAGGGGGGTTGCAGTAGCTGCTGAGCCCTCTTGGGTGGGTTTTCAACCACACCCGGAAGTGCTGCCGGAAGTAGGTCAACGAGCACCTAGAGCACTTCTGGGGGCGTTATAAAAGGAGCCAGCAGCCACCACTTGGAGAGCCATAGTCGGGAGGATGATAATGACAAGGAGGAGGAGAAAAGAAGAGGACTGAGAGATTAAGAGGAAATAAAGTAAAGAAAGGAAAGTGTGTGAATGGGTGTTTGCCGGCACTGTATGTCAATAAATTCACGTGTGTTTTTTGGACTTGTGCCACTAGCGTCTGTCTGTGTCGAGTTAGCGTGTTATAGTGCCACCTATCTTCCACAGACCCCATATCCAAAAAAGTTGGGACAGTACGGAACATGCAAGTTAAAACAAAAAGGAGTGATTTGTAAATTTACTTTGACTTGTATTTAAACACGTATAAAGACAAGGTGTTTTGTATTTAACTTCATTGACTGTATTGTTTTTTGAAGACACACGTTTGTTCTGAAGTTGATGCCCATAACACGTTCCAAAAAAGTTTGCCTGGGTTAGTTTGGGACTGAAAACAAATGTGACAAATCGAAATAACAAGTGGTGGCTCTGAGGCTAAGGATCTGTGCTGCTGTCTGGAATTGTTGTCAGTTCAAACCCCGTTACTGCCAGAAGAGATCCTGCTCTGTTGGGCCCTTAACCTGAAAATGACTCCTGGGGTGCTGTACAATGGCTGACCCTGCGCCCTGACCCCTAAAGGTCATGTGAAAAGACAATTTCTCTTCTTGAATTAACAAAGTATATCAGATCAAAGAACCCAAATTCTAGCTGTTCAGATCTCCTGTGATTTCCCCTTGGGTTTATTAAATTATCTATCTATCTATCTGTCTGTCTCCTTGTTAATTCCCACAGTCATGCTAACTTGAAAAGCTGCTTGAGGCCTTCAGTGACCACATCATCAAACAATCAAACCGATTCAATTAAATCCATTTAAATCAACACTCCTAAGAGTTCCAAAAGGGACATTTTCTGTTCCATCTGAATTAAGGAGAAAGGTGGGTTCATGTGCTGAATATTGTCGGATGTGAAATTCCTACTATCTTGGATATTTGGTCATCCTGGTTTGACTCTAACTTTGGAAATACAGCAAAATTACGCTGGGAAAATCTCAGATCTGGTTAAACACAAAGCACATCTGAGTGTATGTGGAATCTCCATGCATGGAGCTTTGGACTTCAGCTACAATTTAGCTTACTGTTTTGGGTTAGAAGAAAGACAGGGCTGATTTTTGGTTTAGGAACTTGGCTTGTTTTTTTGACCACATCTCCTCCTCTGGTTTCTTCCCTAAAACAGTTTTTATTCCCACCTTGGCATGACTAGAATACGTGAAAGGCAAGAGTTGTGGGAGTTTTGTGTCACTACATTCATACTTTATAAAGGTGGACCTCAAGGTTTAAGGCAGAGATGTCCAACTCTGGTTCTGGTGGGCTGCAGTGGCTGCAGGTTTTCATCCTAACCATCGTAATACTTAGTGAGCCATTTTTGCTGCTGATTAACTTGTTTTACTTTTGTTTTAATTGACGTGACTCTGACCCCTTAGTTGTTTCTTTGTCCTTAATGAGCAGTTAAACAATAACGAGACACAAAACAAGACGCCAAATGACCAGCTAACCTGAAAATAAAGAAAGGTGAAGGTCTCGGTCATGTTGGTCTGCTCAGGTCACCAAAACATCTTGACGGTGGTCTTAATAAAAACAGAAAATCAACAGTCTGCTGTGAGAGCAGCAACAAGTCATGATATTCAATAACGGGTTTAATTAACAGCAAGAACTGGCTTCTCATGAAGAAACTGGTTGGAGTGAAATTGGCTGGAGTTTGACATTCCTGGTCATCTGTTGGCTTGTTTCACATTTCATTTCTGTTTGGCTGCCATTTAATGAAGAAACGAATCAATTCAGAGGACTGAATCCTTAAAAACACGGCTATTAAAATGAAGGGAAAAGGAGTTAATTAGCAGTGAAAACTGGTAACTGATTAGGAAAAGGGTGAGAATGAAAACCACTCGACACCCCTGCTTTAAGGTACTGGTCAGGTTTGAACCAGCACCCTTCAAGGTCACAGTCCAGATGTTCTCATGTAGACTTGGGTATTCTTGTGGATCCTCCAGATCCATTTTGTTAAGCATGAAATGCACATTCCTCTTCCTAGTAGTAAATCATGGTTCCTTACTTTGCTATTTTGCCATGGGCCCAATTGTTCCCTGAGTGTCTTTCTGATTGTAGGCGCAGGCCCTCTCTGTACGGGTTTGTGTGTTCTGCCATGTCTGTGTGGGCTTTCCAATGGCTACTCCAGTTTTGCTTCTTGTTTAACCTTTGAGGTGTGCAACTTGGCCTATATGAGCAGGTTTATTAATAATCTGCAAAGCTGGTTGTTTCAGCTTTTGCCTCCTGTGTGGAGTTCTGTGTTTTCCTCTGCATCTTCAGGAGTTTTCCTTCATAATCCCAAAGGTGTACATATATTCCATGAACTTCAAGTTTTGTTACTAGATTAGACATAAAGGAAGTATTTCAAATAAGGTAGACAAAAGTTTCGAGGTAAGGAAGATGGAAATTTCAAAGGTAAGAAGGAAGGTAAAAGTTTTGTGGGAGGGAAGACAAGTTTTGAGGTGTGGTAATCTAAAGTTTCAAATCATAGACCAAAATTTCAAGGTACGTTGGACAGAAGTTTCGAGGGAAGAAAGATGGAAGTTTTGAGGTGCAGTAGTCCAAAGTTTTGAGGTAAGGTAGACAGAAGTTTCAAAGTAAGGTAGACTGAAATTTTGAAGTTAGGTAGACAGAAGTTTCGAACGGTAGGCCAAAGTTTAAAGGTTGCAGTGGACAGACATTTTCTAGGGAAGGAAGATGGAAGATATTCACAGATAGAAAGAAGTTTTGAAGTTCAGTAGTCCAAAGTTTTGCGGTAAGGTAGATTGACATTATGAAGTAAGGTAGGCAGAAGTTTCGAACAGTAGACCAAAGATTTAAGGTACAGTGGACAGAAGTTTCAAGGAGAGAAGACGGAAGTTTCACAGATCAAAGTTTTGAAGTAAGGTAGACAGAGGTTTCGCATGGTAGACCAAAGTTTTAAGGTACAGTGGACAGAAGTTTCAAGGAGAGAAGACGGAAGTTTCAAAGATCGAAGTTTTGAAGTAAAGTAGATTGACATTTTGAAGGAAGATAGACAGAAGTTTTGAATGATAGACTAAAGTTTCAAGGTATGTTGGACAGAAGTTTCAAGGGAAGAAAGATGGAAGTTTTGAGGTGCTGTAGTCCAAAGTTTTAAAGTAAGGTAGACTGACATTTTGATGGAAGATTGACAGAAGTTTCGAATGGTAGACCAAAGTTTCAAGCTTACAGTGGACAGAAGTTTTCTAGGGAAGGTAGATGGAAGTTTCACAGATAGAAGTTTTGAGGTGCGTTAGTTCAAAGTTTTGAGGTAAGGTAGACTGACATTTTGAAGTAGGATAGACAGATGTTTCGCATGATAGACCAAAGTTTTAAGGTACAGTGGACAGAAGTTTCAAGGAGAGAAGATGGAAGCTTCACAGATCGAAGTTTTGAAGTAAGGTAGACAGAAGTTTCGCATGGTAGACCAAAGTTTCAAGGTACGTTGGACAGAAGTTTCGAGTTACGGTAGATGGAAGATTTGGGGTAAAGTATTGATGCTAGTGATGGCACATGGAAGTAAAAATGTCATTGTACTCTATACATGTGACAATATTGACTCTATGACTGATGTGCAGATGGACTTCGGCCTGTGTGTGTCTATGTGAGTGTGAGGTGCCCCCATCTTTGTTCCCAGTGCTCCAGTGTTATCTTTAGAAATTTGGCGGATAGAATTGGCAAGATTTGTTAGTCTGAATGGCCCGATCTCTTCAAAATGATTCTGATGTTCTAATCTCACGCCTCCCTGTTATGACCTGATGCTGCGTGTTACCCTATGGTTGCCCAACTACTGTTATTAATATGCTGTAATTTGATTTGCTTCTCCTGTCTCCTTACAAATGTGAAAGTCAAGGGGGACGTTTAACATGAGGGGCTCAACTCGGTTCCTAAAAGTGAAAGCTCAGGTTAGCGAGTGAGTGTCTGGCAGGCTCCAGACAGGGATGGGGCCCTAAAGTGTAAGGTGCAGGCCAGGGCCAGGTGCTATTTGACCAACTGTTGGGACATCATGACAGGACACTGCAGTGCTTTAATTTTTCATCTGGAATAGTTTTAATGAAAACAGAATGTTATATTTAATTGAATACCAGTTAATAAAAAAATATATAAAAAATAATAATATGCATATAATAAAAACTAAACAAATACGAATACACAAATAAATAGCAAATGACATTTAAATAATTTTTTACAGAGATCCTTTTCAAGCAGCCTTGGGGTGTCAGGTAGAGATTAAAAAAAAAAAAAAAAAATCAAGTAACACAGACGAGGGGGGACATTTTACTAAAAGCATTCAGCTTGAGATTTTAATCAGTGGTCCTAAGTGGAGGGCATCCAAAACTGCAAGCAGTTGACATTTATTTAAACAAAGGTGTCCAAACATGATCTGAATAGCAAAAAGAGGGGCTTCTAAGACCACACAAGAGAGTGGCGACGTCCTGCATGTCGATTAGCACATGTGAGAGTTAAGAGTTCACATGTGACAACATTGAGCCAATAAACAGCCTGATGATGCCCCCTCTCTTTCAATAGTCAATGCCTATTGGGGTTTCTGCCAATTTGTTCCCTATGCCTGGTATCCCTGTACCCCTCCCTCCCCCTTTACTATAGCCCAGCATTGCCGTGCTTCTCTCTCCAGGCCTTGCTGTCACCCACTATCGACTGCTCAGTGTTTAGTACCATTTTGCTTGGCCACCACTGACCGCCAGAGTGTCTATTCTGGCCATCTCCATTCCTTTGGTGGTCCACACGGCTGTTCCCAGCATTCAAGGCATCTGCTTCTTCATTCTTTCATCGATCCAGTCCAAGTAGTTGACCACTTTGGTGTACACGCCAGGGGTGTTTTTCTTCCCACAGCCATCACCCCAGCTGATGATGCCCAGCAGAGACATGCGTCCTTTGTTTGAACACACAAGTGGACCACCAGAATCCCCCTGCAAGAGACGAGATCGAAAGTCAGTGGCGGCGAGACCAGTTTCCATTGCAGAATAGCTATGCCAGTCTGGTTTCACCCTGCCTGCATTATGATTTGTTTTCGTGGTCTTTGTATGCACCTTTTCTGAAATTTCATATTTGCCGTGTTTTGACGTACCGAATGCTGAATCTTATTCTGCACTCCGAAAAATTATTTAAAGGTCCTTGGTGTATTTTTCTTTTATAGATGTTATATTGCGTCACCCTCTTGTTGTCCTTGGTGTTACCATAGTTACTAAGTGGGCGTGCACTGGTTTAAAAGGTTACCACCATGTACCCGCCGGAATTATTCTAGTGTGCGGTTTACTTTGCATTAATTTGTTCACCTCAGGTACAGTAAAACCTTGGATTGCGAGTAACTTGGTCTGTGAGTGTTTTGCAAGACGAGCGTGATAAACGAGCGAGGTCTTGCAATACGAATAGTACGTATACGCTTTGTCTGCTGAGCGTCACATGATCACATCCGAGCTGATGGTTCTTCTCTCTCTCACTATGGGATTGTGGGCAATCGTCTCCCATTCTCGGGCTGAGTCGACGTGCCTCACTCATATAGTCAACATCCGTACGTGCGTGTACTGTTTACTACAGCATTGTGATCAAGTGTGTGTGTTGTAACGTGTGAGTCTCTGTCTTGCACCCCAAAACACGAAGCTGAGTCTCAATACTTTAGCGACACCAGCTTTATTCAGCTTGAAACTGGAACAGCACGGTTATCTATTGTAGTGGGATCTGCCACTCTCCTATACACAGACACAGGAGTCAGGCAGGGTCGGCCCAGGGTAGTGGTCAAGTAATGCTGTGCCCTGTGCATTTATAATGTTCCTTGTATCACCCATCAACGGCAGGTGCTTATAGCATGACCGCGATCTTTGCGGATTCACTTTTATGGCGAACTGTTACAGCGCTGGGAGCCTGTGGTTGCTTCGGGACGCTCTTCTGCGTGTCGTCCTGTTGGGTGGAATCCCAAGAGATAAGAAACCTCACAGTGCATAAAGCATTATTTTACTTTTTGTCCAAGTGTATTGACTCTTCAGGCAAAAGCAACTGTCATTGGAGAGGTTGCCTTGTTAAAGTCACAAAAAAAATGAAGATTCCAGTGAGCGAACAGACAGCAGGGATTCCGTTAGTTGGAGTGAAAGTCGTCCTGCACAATAACCCTCCTCCTCCTCCTCCTCCTCTCTTGTCTCCCTCACACCAGTCACGATTCTTTTCAAAGGTAAAATGCAGGCTAATTTGTTTTATGTATTTTTACTTTAGATTTTGTATTAATTATGTTTATATGAATAGTTTTGGGTTTCCATTATTTCCTATGGCCAAATTTGCTTTGACATACGAGTGATTTGGATTACAAGCACGTTTTATGCTCGCAAACCAAGGCACCACTGTATGAAGAATTCTTGCTTTTGTTTTTTTCAGTTTACGACAAAAGACACGGCTGATAGTTGGTTACAAACGTTCGAGTTTGCTCATGCTTCATGATCATCATAAATCTTTGTGCCTTGTTACACCTGCCAGCCTTCACCACTACGACTGCTTGGTCTCACTGAGCCTGGCGTACAATCAGAAATCTGGAGGTAACTGGGCTTAAACACGGGTGGGAACAAATAGTCATCTGACTCGACTGGAGAATTCTAAACCAATCCAATGCAACGCCTCATGAAGGCGGAGCCTAATATAGGGGCGTGATTTAAACAGCAATGCTGCGCCCAGTAACATGACCAACAGTAAGCCGGTGGTGACGATGGATAACCTTCGAAGTCTGGAAAGCCTCCTAAACATAAAACATATAAATGTGTGTCATGTGTACGGAGATATTAAAAATACACTCTGCAAAGAAAAAAACCTTCCTCTAAATCCAGATTATACACCAATCAGCCACAACTTTAAAACCACCTGCCTAATACTGTGTAGATCCCCTCATGCCACCAAAACAACTCTGACCCGTCCAGGCATGGACTCCACAAGACCTCTGAAGGTGTCCTGGCACCAGGATGTTAGCGGCACTTCCTTTAAGTCCTGTTACGTTACCAGGTGGGGCCTCCATGGATTGGACTTCTGCTTCCAGCACAACCCACAGATACTCGGATCAGATGGAGATCTGGGGAGTCTGGAGGCCAAAGGCAACACCTTGAACTCTTTGTCATGTCCCTTAAACCATTCCTGAGCAGTTTTTGCCAACTGGCAGGGCACGTAATCCTGCTGAAAGAGACCTACTGACGGGCTCGGTTGTGACCACTCTAAGAACACAAGGCGTCGTGTTTGGGAGCACCCTGAGATAAATGAACTCCGACACAGGGAGAAGGGCAAAGTTCACCAAGACGGGGAATGGACCGGGATGTGGAGCTGAGAGGCAGCGGTACAGACCACTGCGTCTGAAGTTGGTCTGTTTAAATACCCCACGTTATGGTACGACTTGGACAATTAAAGAATGGTAATACATTATTAATTGTTAGACACTTTCATAATTATTTAAAGATCTAGATGTTGTGGCCTGCAGGGAGCCCACCAGCTTCCCCCAACCCGACACAGACGGGCACCAAGCGCACAAGTCCAGCAACACAGCTGTGGGAAATGCTCTCCAACTGTTTTCCACCAATGCTCAGTACAACAGAGCACCAAGCACACTAATGGAAGCACACAGCACTTTGCCTTCTTTTCTGTCTCTTCCTGTCTCCTTCCACCTCCACTCCTCCTCCCAACTCTGGCTTCGTGAATGAAGGCGGGCAGCTCCTTTTATGCTGGGTGTACCCCAGGTGGCTTGTTAGTGAGGTCCACAAGCACTGCCAGGTGTGGCAGAAGTGCGATGAAGTACAGGGCTCTGCAGCTGTTCCTGGTGGCACCCCAATAGGGCTGTGGAAATCTGAGGTACCGCTGCAACCCAGGGGTGCTGCCATCTAGAGCCCTGGGGAAGATAATGCCCCGATCACGCTCTCTGCCCATTACAGAGGCATCCAGGACGGGTAAGGTCCCTGGCCGTCCCTCATATCATATTACCAATGCCAGTGTATGATCATTTAATGTACTGCACAAATGCATGTTACTCATGTACAGCACTCTTACAAAGGCTTCATAACACTTATGAAACATCAGTAGATCGGTTATTCATCTCTGTGCACTGTGACATACTGACATGATGGTCAAATTACAGGACGTGGGGAAAAAAGCACATGGCCGTGATATCTCTGGCAATCAGCAGCTACCCTCTAAATCACACGTAGCTCTGATCTCTCTCTCATGAACGTCAAACGTTACTCCTTAACAATCTGTAGATGATAACGTCTGTTGAACAATCAGGTATCACTAGCTAAGCAGAGGCGAGGTGCACTCCAACACGTGGCGTGACGTAGACCAACTTGAACAGAGGCTGGTGAGTGAATGAGAAAGGCCCCGCCCCCCTGCTCTCAGCCCACAGCCACTCTCTTGGATTTGCATCAATACATCGATACCGCAAGCGAACTATGGTACTTAGCACAATGAGAGAAGTCGCAAAATCAACCAGAAAGTTGAAGCAAATTATAGAAAACAACCAGATTTAAATCTGTTAAGTAATTCTCTTGTGAAAAGCGGACAGACTTACAGACAGAACGCGCTTGGATCATGAAATTTTTAAAAAACGTTTCTTAGCGAGCACCTATTGGCCAAGGGTAACCTACATTCCAAATTTCAAGTCCCAAGTCCTCATGGTTCGGGAGATTTTGTGATGAGTGAGTCAGTGGTATTTGGCTTTTATATATACAGTATACAGATTACTATTTCTAGTTTTTGTATTTACATAATATTCTCTGTATACTGTCGAGGAGTCATCTTACTTGTGTTGGTAGTGTGTCCATAGATTGATATTTTGGGTAACTCGTGTTAGTCTGATGCAGAATCCATTTGATTGTCGAAACTGTACCCAGACAGTATTATAATAGGGTTATACGTTTATGTATGTCGGTTGATTTTATAATGCCGGGGTAGCTATGGACCAACAAAGTAGGAGGCCTGCCCACTCGATCAGAGGTTCCCACGCTTGGCTTGTGGCACCTCTCGCGCTATGCTCTGTTTGCAAAGCTGACCTCTCAGACTAGCATGAACAGGTATAAAGATGGACAGGTCACTTACATTTTTGGCGGACACCTTTATCCACGGTGGCTTACAACATTTATGATACAATTAGTTACATTTGTTTTGGTTTTCCAATTGGAGCACAGCAGGCAGGTCAAGTGACTTGCTTGTAATCACATGGTGTCAGTAGTGGGATCTGAACCCACAACCTCAGGGTTTGAAGTCTACAGCACACTGTCTGCCACGCATAGCTCACATATGGGACTTGCTTGTCCATTGCTTCCCATTTCACAAATTTGTTCTTTAATTCCTAGAAGTGGCAAGAGTGTCACCAAAAGGAGGGACGGCTCCTTCACTTGCAATCTCTAATGTGTGCTCGATGTCAAAGGAGTTTTTAAACCCTGTGGCAGGAGTCTGGGGGCCAGACCCAGCCGGGATGCCTGGAAGGACCAGGAGGTGGTCTATACGTCCCCCGGGCCATGAGGGGGCAACCACCCTGGATGATGAGGGGACCACGGGGACGGAGCAAGGAGGCTCAAACCCACTGGGGCCCGTGGCCACCGCCAGAGGGTGCCCCGTGTGTTGTGGAGCCCGGGAGACCGATGCTTTCGCTACACCTGGGAAGGTGGAGGAAGTGCCTTCCAGGGACGCCCGGATTGCTTCTGGGTGCTAGTGCGGCACTTCCGCCATACCAGGAAGTGCCACCGGAAGGTCATCAGCAAGCACCTGGAGCACAATATAAAAGGGGCCGCCTTCCCTCAGTCGGGGAGCTAGAGTCGGGAGCTGGAGCAGGACGAAGCTCCAGTGACGAGAGGAAGAAAGGCCCAAGGAAGGGTGTTGTGGTGCTGGAGCACTGTGTGTGTGCGGGACTGGTGTTTGGGGACATTAGTTTAATAAAAGCTTGTGTTTTATCTAAACTGTCGGTGTCCATTTGGTTGTGTCCAGGCTGAACATCTCACAACCTCTAGAAAGAAACATCTTACGAAATGCATTCTTTTAAATAAAACTCCTTATCAGTGGCCGCACAGAGCAGCTGCATCAGGGCCCATGGAGCTGTTGGGCTAGTGGTGTCTGCATGTTTGTTATTTTGCATGACATTATTAGTCACGTTTGCTTACTTTATACCGAAATAAGAGGTTTAATGGTCTTATCATTCCTACAACTCCATAAAGCGTTATCATGACTATTGACTTTTTATTTAGCTTAAGCCAATGTCACGTTGCAGGACTTCTAGTCGTGGGGTATGTAAGACTTGCTGATCTTGTTGCCAGACCACCTTGTCAGTTTATATGACTGAGAAAAAAAAAAAAATCACATCCCATGTCGCATTTGCCAACTGCATGCTGCCTACTTTCCAGCTGTGCTCGCCCCTTTTTCCCACTGCCAATAGCGTGCTGCCTGACTGAGCCGGAGCTGTACGAAGGGTTAACAGATATGGTGTTCAGCCACATTCTCTGCCCTTTTTTTTTTTTTTTTTCTCTTTTTTCCATTCTGTGTTGGTACGTAAAACAAGACACATCAGACAGACGAGCCTCCCTTCTGTTTGTGAGGTCCAAAATGCCCACATTCCTTATTGTTCATCACTGCATTGTACTCCTGGATGAGCATTCATTGGCTGTCAGCTCTCATGCAAAAACAGCCCAGCCCTATGACTAAAGACATAGACCGGTTTGGTTTTGTTGGAGGGAGGCGTGTGGCATGTCACATTACAGGAATTGCTTCACGGGATCGACTGCCACCAGATCGCTAAGATTATTTAAATGAAGGCTGCAACTGAAAGTTGCTGGAAGAGTCGTGTGATGTGATATAGCGTTTAATTGGATTTCATTTACAGTATTTCACATAAGGGGAGACTTTTTCTGAACTGGGACACTTCAAATTAAAAGTTATGCCAGTGCACCTTATCAAAAGAAAGCTAAATTTGTCAGCACTGAACCTTTGCTGTTGACACTAAACTCGTACAGATAAGCCGCTGTAGTATGGTGGCTAGCACCCCACGCCTAGTTGTCGTCCATTCTTTCCGTGTCTCAATAGACTTTCCTTCCACATCCTCAGGGACATGCAGGTTGGGTTGATTGGCGAGCTGAGGTTGATCCCCATGGTGTGTGTGTGTGTGTGTGTGTGTATGAATGGGCCCTGCAATGTATTGGCACCCTGTCTCTTCAATTTGTGCCTGATGCTCCAGTAAAGGCTCTGGCCCCGTGCAACACTAATTTGAAAATGCTATAAATAAGTTATAGTGACAGAAAAATGCTATTCATGATGACAGCTTTAGGCAGGAAATGGCTCCTGAAAATAAAAAAAAATCTGTTGTAATGAAATCCATCAGCCACTGTGGGGCGCCAGGGCACAGGGCTACAACTTGGACCAAACCCATCATAATCAGATTTATAAAAAAAAAAAAAAAAAAAGAGGTCGTATTCATGTCTTCTGGCACTTGATGACCACTATTTGGTGTCCAGCCAGATGTTATGATTTGGTTGCAAAGTAAATTTGTGTTCCTGCACTTCAGAACAGGTCATCCACCTGAAGGTGAGCACTTTTGGGCAGAAAAGCTTGGGCTGCTGCTAAAAGAAGTGTTGCTGTAGCCATCAGGCGGTGCTTACCCTGTTGTCTGTGTGTGGATCCCAAAGAACTCTGTGTTGTAGAAGCTGGCACTGTCCTTCCGACGAGACATTAAGCTGACGTCCTGACACTTTGTGGTCATTAAAGATCCCTGGGCATCTTTCAAAAAGGAGTCCTGCCACATGCAAAACTTCGCTGATGACACTGCTATCGTGGGCTGCATCAGGAGTGGGCAGGAGGAGGAGTATAGGAACCTAATCAAGGACTTTGTTAAATGGTGCAACTCAAACCAATTACATCTGAACAACAGCAAAACCAAGGAGCTGGTGGTGGATTTTAGGAGACTCGGGCCCGTCCTGGACCCCATGATTATCAGAGGCGACTGTGTGCAGAGGGTGCAGACCTATAAATACCTGGGAGTGCAGCTGGATGATAAATTGGACTGGACTGCCAATACTGATGCTCTGTGCATCCTTAGAAGACTGGCGTCCTTCAACATCTGCAATAAGATGCTGCAGATGTTCTATCAGACGGTTGTGGCGAGCGCCCTCTTCTATGTGATGGTGTGCTAGGGAGGCAACCTCACGCCTGGACAAACTGGTGAGGAAGGCAGGCTCTATTGTAGGCATGGAGCTGGACAGTTTGACATACGTGGCAGAGCGATGGGCGCTGAGCAGGCTCCTGTCAATCATGGAGAATCCACTGCATCCACTGAACAGGATCATCTCCAGACAGAGGAGCAGCTTCAGCAACAGACTGCTGTCACCGTCCTGCTCCACTGACAGACTGAGGAGATCGTTCCTCCGCCACACGATGCGACTCTTCAATTCCACTCGGGGGGGTAAACGTTAATATTATACAAAGTAATTGTCTGTCTGTTATACCTTCATTTTTATCACTCTTTAATTTAATATTGTTTTTTATCAGTATGCTGCTGCTGGAGTATGTGAATTTCCCCTTGGGATTAATAAAGTATGTATTTATCAATATCCTGGCTACACTGCCCACCATGGCCTAGTCATTTCAGTGCACTAATCAACTCCTGTCTCTAACTGGTTAATTATCCACCAACTAACACCCCTTCACCACCTAATAGCTAATGTGTTGTGAGTGTACTGGCATAAGAATGACTGCCATCATGTCATCCAGGTGGATGCCGCACATTGGTGGTGGTTCAAGTGGCTCCCCACTCACTATGAAAAAAGCGGTATATAAATGTAATTATTAGAACTACCGTATATACTCGTATATAAGTCGGGTCTTGAAATCCGAAAAAATCGATCATAAAATCAGGCCCCGACTTTCACGCCCGTTCAAAAATATGACAATTTTTTTTTTTTTACATCTTCTTGCCTCCTCCAATCTCACATCAGTTTCTCAGACACATCGAATTTTGTTGCAGCAGCGCAGTTACCAATTTCTTTCGCCACTTTAACGACTTTTAATGCTAAACCAGCTTCATATTTCCTTCTGATCGGACGCTCCATTGTAGATAAGGGATCCTCTTATGATAAAGGGGTATGAGGGTGTGAGATACAAAAAACACAAATCAGTGCAAATGTCGCTATGGAATAGTTCAGGTGTTACCGTGTGGTCACGTAGGCACAATACACAGAAAAAAAGGCTGTGTGCTCCGTGGTGACTCTCTCAGGTGGGCGTTAGCATATCATACTCTCTTGGACCAATAGCGTGAGTTTTTCGCATTTAACTTATACGACCGACATTATAAAATACCGGAAATTATACGGTAAAATCAAGCCCCGACTTACACACCAGAGAAGTTAAATGCGAGTATATTCGGTACTTTTTTTTTTTGCAGTATTAGGTATTGGCACGTGTGGATTTTGAATTTCTTAACAGCTTCTTTTAAACAGCTAGTTTAATTGGATTATTTTTGCATTGCTCCACTTCATGTTGTGTTCTCCATTTTTTTTGGAGCGGTCATTAATCCACCTAGAAGTGCGCAGTTTGTGATGTCACCCTCCTAACCAGACCCGTTTTGATTTTTTCGGGGCGAGTTTGCAGGCAGGTCTGACCAAGTCGCTGCGGATGCCAAACTATATGACTGGCAGTCACAGAGGTGCACCATGAATGCCTTCGACTTGCTAAGATCATCTAAATAAAGTCTGTGACTGAACATGGCTGGAAACGTCATGTAACACGACAGGGCCTTAAGGCAACGAGGAGAGAAAAATGGCAGCTTCCTACCTTGCAGGCATCGTCCAGCTCACGGGTGTCCCCGGCACACAGCATGTTCTTAGTTACGAGTCGACCGGAGAGCCGATCCGAGGTGCACTGGTCTGCAGGCCAAAGGCGGACGTGGCCCTCCTTGAGCCGATTGGAGTAGAAAGCACCGACTGTGGGAAGAGTAGACAACAGTGAGGAATGTAGAGATAGGCACGCCAACTTCACCCCCACTTGTCCTCCTTTCTCTCTTCCATACTCACATTCTTCCTCCTTGCCATATCCGGAGATCTCACATTCGGTCCAATCTGGAAGAGTCAGCTGGGCCTCTGGTAAGCACACTGGACGGACATAGTTGGTCTCCTGAGCGCATCTGGAACCCTGGCCTTGGAGCTTTAACAGTACTGTGGGGGAATGAAATAATGAAAATTGAGTGGTAAGAGTCCCACCATCCTGGAACACCTCACAAATATATTCCTATAAAAGAGACCTCTCTGGGCTTACCTATGTCGTTATCATAGGTTTCGTGGTTGAACTTTTCATGCATAAATAATTTCTCCACTCCAAAAACCTGCTCATTTGTTGAATTCTGAACACGATAGGTACGTCCCAGCACCACCTGCAGCCGGTTGATCGCAGGCCTGTTGATTGATGGAAAAGCAGTGAGAAATGAAGCTGTAGGTGGCCACTAGGAGTGCCAGTACTCTGGCCAATTCGGGTGTGTGCACTTACTCTTCTGGAAAGCAGTGGGCAGCACTAAGCACCCAGCAGGAGTCGAGCAGGACACCACCGCAACGGAAGGCATAGTTTTGACCTCGAGGGCTGTAAACAAAGATGGCGACTTGCCAGGGATGAGAGGTGATGTCCGAAACTTGTCCACCCTTGATCCGGTACTGGTTCTGAGCTGGCATCCTCTGCCCACAAACAGCTGTGGGAAACATGAAAAAAGTTTGAGTCTTAGCATCAGACCTGACAGGCTGACCATGATGAATGAAAAAAGAACATTCTCGGACAGGAAGAACCACATTCTCAGCCTGCCAGTAGGAGGTGCTAGCAGTTCAGAAAGATTGTGGTTGGAGCAGTAAAGAGGAAAGAGAGACCGCAGGACTGCTGTTAACGCTGACGATGGCCCAACTGAACCTTCTAACCAGCTGCAGCCATATTAGTATGATGATTTAAAAAATCACTTGGGAATCAAACATTTTTACCCAGTGAGGGCACCATGGGATGGATGACACCAAGTATCACATAAGCATGGAAATTCCAAGGTGTTCTTACCACACTTGGGGATATCACAGTATTCCCAGGTCAAGCTTCTGCCCCGTCTAACATGGCACCATGGCTTCACATCATTATCTGGGTTCCTGTAAAGACATCAACAAGTGAGCTCCCTTTCTGCTATGACTAGATCTTCAGGTTTGACATCACTGAGGTCCTCCCTTAACTCAAAGCTACACTTCCATGTGGTGTTCATCTTTACCTGTTGCCTCTATCTCCCACCTTGTATCTCTTCCCTTCATCTGTATGCAGCCGTTCCTCTGCTTCTCCATCTTCACCTCTCATCTCCTCTGGCTTTCTCATCTATACCTCACCAGTCCTCTGGCCTCTTCATCTCTGCCAGATAGGCTCCTCTGCCTCACCATCTCCACCCTACAACTCTTGTCTCTATCAAGACCTTCTTTGTATTTTCCCCGATTGTGTTTCTATCTTTTGACTCCATCTGACGTCTCCCATATTTTTCTGATCTAGTCCTCATAATTTCAGTCTCGGATCATGGGAGCACATCTGTCCCATAGTACTTCTAGCACATCATTTCTGCCATTTCTCTCTCATACTTCATCAATTCAATTTTTCATTGTCATCTTAGACCATCTTTGCCTCACTTGTCTCAATGGCTGTCTGCCTCAGCCTCTTCCACGTGATACCTTCTCTGTCAGTTACAGGCCATGTCCCATCCCATTTAATAGCTCCTCTATCTGATCTCTCCTTCACACATTTCACAACTCCTCTGCTATTTAAACATTTCCTGCCCCACTTTTAGCACCTGTGTTTCACCTCTGATCTCCACAGCCTTTGCTTTGACCCTGAACTTGGCCTTATCTCCTTGTCATGGCTCCTGCAGTTCTCCAGCTGTACATTACATCCTGTCTTCAGCCCTCACTTCTAACTATGCATTTACAATTCCGTCCTAGATGACCCCTCTACCATCTGAACTCTCCCTGACATATATTATACTACCCTCCTCTATTTCTCATAGCTCTTCTGACACCTGAGGTTCTCCTTAGGTCTCCTCTACCCCTACTGACTCCTTTAGGTAGTTTGCCTGATCCACCAAACCCCTCTTTTGCTTCCATCATCAACATATGATGACTGTGCTTCATTAATACCTGCTGTATTGCTTCAAATCTCTCCTGCCTCTGTCATCCTCATCACTTCTCTTCCATTTATAGTCCCATCTGACACTTTGTAACTGCATCCCTAAACTGTCTTGTTCCTTTGATTGCTGTCCACTAAAACACCTGTGTGCCCCCCGTATGTGAAGAACAGTTAATGACCTGCAATAGTTGTGGCTACCAAGGCCTTGCTTCCTGGCATTAGGTTTCCAAGCCGTGAATTGCTTGTCTAGGAGAGCCGGCGAGTCCCAATGTAAGCACTGTGTCCCTAAGTGGCTAACGCTTTTGGTTCCACGGTATGAGATGCCTTTGTCGGTATAGCAGTCCACAGGAGAAGCTGAAAAGAGACGGGTTTGTGAGACACGACCAATGAGGACCTTCATGGTGGCTTTAAAATGGGAGCAGACCTACCTGCAGAGCAGCTGGGGATGGAGCAGTATTCCCAGGTCAGCTGACTGCCTTTGTAGACGTGGCACCAGGGCTGTTTATCACTGTCTGGATTCCTGTAGGGAAAAGCATTCCAAAGTAAGTACATGGAAACACAATGGCCCTCCTATCACCCCAGGACTTTAGACCAGGGCTGAGCCCAAGATGTCAGATAACCCAAGGAAAATACTCAGCTTCTTCTCGGGTAGGTACAGTAAGTAGTTCTCACCTGCAGTAATTGTGATTACCAAGCCCAAGCTGATGGGCATCCTGGCGCCTAGCCTGGTACTTCTTGTTCATGACAGCAGTCGCGTTCCAGTTGAGACATGTATATCCCGACTCTGTCACTGACCAGGTTCCCCTGTAACGGACCCCCTGACCCTCAATACACTTTGCACTTGTGCCTGAAAGAACAACAAGAGGAGAAAGTGATTTAAATGTAACAAAGTACCAGTCACATTGATGCCACAGAGGTGTGTGGGCAACTAAAACATGGAGACTGAGGGCATGGGTACTCACTAATTTCACATCGAGATCCTTTGAACCCTTTGGGACACTGACAGATGAAGTCGGGGGAGTAAAGAGCTTGCTTGCAGGTACCACCATGGTAACATTCAGGTTTGGAGCAATCTGCAGCGGGGAAAAAAAGAAGTGCATTTCATTCTTTTAGAAAGGTGGACACAACAGCAGCCTGGCCATCTTGACTCCAAATGGCAAATGTTCCAATTCAGAAGATCTCAGAAACATGAGAAAAATATCATTTATGAAGCATATTGAGACCATCTGGGTGGCCCAGAGAAACCACCCAGTGCGGGCAGCCGACTCCACTCTTTCCAGTCCAGCGACGAGCAGACCGCCAGACGGAGCTCCAACCTGACGTGTGTGACCGCGGCCCGTGTCGGGTGACATTGCTTTACTTTTTCTATTATTAGCACCATCAAGCACCTGTTTCTTTGTGGACTTATTAGCCATTAAAAGGGGCGACCCAGTTGGCACCCCAGCATTTCTTTGGTGGAGGAGTGTGTTCTGTTGGTCGCCGACACCCTTTAGTATAAGGATTTAGGACTCGCTATTGGCGACTTACTGCTGAATAACACAAACGAAGCCTTTGTGAAGATCTCATTACACAGCAGTAACTGACAAATGATGCACTGCGGGCAACTCCTATTACCTTATCGTGGAGTTTGTTAAGGAGTTTTTACATAGCGGTAATTGACTAGTTTTACGTTGTTTTTAAATGAAAATGATCTCTGTCAACATTAGTGTTTTCATTCAATTTACAAAAATATTTCCACTCACACTCAAGTGACCGAAAATGTACATGATGGAGCCATCAGCCTACACTGGGATTATGAGCATTGGTGGACACAGGAAAAGGAAGTGTCCTCCTTGAAAAAATGGTTACGCTACTAGGCACACGATTTACTGAAACATTGTTGAAAACGGTAAATAAATAATTTGCTTTTTATGCTAGCATGCAGCATTCAAACTGTGCAAAACACAACTGAGATACATAGAGGTAAGCAACGCATCAGATGCCATGGAAAGCGGCGCTCCTTTGTCCGCTCTGCTGGGATGTGCTTTCTTTTATTTTCCCCCCGTGAAGAGTGACCAATCAGGGAATGAGATGTTGTAATGAGCACGAGCCAATCAGGGAGATGCCACGTAATTAACAGAAACCAATCAGAGTCGTTGTTTTCAAAGCTCTACGTTTTCACTGTGATGCAGAGCCCGCGTTTTCAGACGTACACGATTCTAGATAGCGTTTTCTAAAGTCTACATTTGCAAGGATTAGAAACACTGGGAATGAACGGCAAAAACGGAGATTAAATGTCTGCATTTTTATATAAAAATAGTAGTGTAGATGTCGCCTAAGCCTTTAAGATCTTATTACATTGAATTAACAGCTGAATTGATGCATTGTGGGTAATTCCTCTACTTGTCTTATTAGGGCTGAACAATGTGTTTGTTAAGGTGATTTTACATGGCGGTAAGCGATTATTAATGGACCTTAGTGTTATTAACAACTAAACATATATATGTAAGACATGACTCTCATTTGATTTTTGATTTTATATATAGGGTGGTCCAGATCTAATTATGCAATTTTCATTATGTTATAACTTATTAAGTTTATTACATAGAAAATCACCCGAAAAATCACGGACCATCGAGAAGTGTGAAAAACTGACAACACGAAGAATCGTCTTTGCGCCGAACTGCAATTGTCCCCGCATAAATCAAAGTCATCCAGACGATCTGGATCTGCATAATTAGATCCGGACCTCCCTGTACATTATAATCCGCGACGGGAAATGGTCTGTGCGAATGATCTTTGGAGGGCAGAGCACAGGGTCAGTCATTGTAACGCCCCCCGGGGCAATTTTCAGGTCAAGGGCCTCGTCAATGAAGTAGGGATTTGAACCGACAATTCATCCGACTGCCCAGGGCAAAGCCTGGCTTCATTCATCCAAGCCATTTTGGTGATGCTGGAGACTTGGGGTCGATGGCAGTAGCAGCAGGTGGTTGGCAAACTTTTCAGGGCTTGACGCTGCTGCCATTTTCTAACTTTTTTTATTAAGATTTCTTCCCATGTCTGCTGTGCCAATGTACATTTGCATCACAGCCCCTTTCATAATTTTACTTGCTCGTTGAGAAAGAGGAAGCAGAGGAGCACTAAAAGTGTGTGAAGTTTTGTCTCGAGTTCCCACACTCGAGTGCCCCCCCCCACCCGCTGTCCTCAGCAGTGGCCTTTTTTCACTTCAGCGACTGGAGTTGATCTCCTTTACGCTTGTCTCTGTTACTAAGAATTAGGAGATGACTGAGAAAAAGAAAGAAAGAAAGAAAGAAAGAAAGAAAGAAAGAAAGAAAGAAAGAAAGAACCTGTCTGCGCTCCCACTGGAAATCCTCTCCCTGCTGCCCACAGTGTGGCACAACAGTGTTAAAAAAAAACAAACAGAATCGCCCCCGTTGGCCATTTGCCTGGCCACAGGGCCCCCACAGTGCCCATCTCTATACTTAAGCGCTCATCTTCCTCCAGTGGCTTTACAAACCTCTCAATTTCCAGTCTCGTGATGACAGGTTTCCTTTGAGGTTCACCTCAGAGTGCATCACATATGAGGCAATAAGGCCGCTTTGAGAAAGCAGCACAGTGAGCTCACGGCCACACCTCGGCTTGTAAGGACTAAAAGAAAAGCCTGAAACAGGGGGCCCACTCGCCTGGGAGGGTCCGGAGAGACGGGGCATGTAATGGTTCGAAATGCACCAGGCGTAAAGAGGCCTGACGAAGTAACCACGCCTGACATGTCTGCCTGGCACCGTGTTTTCAAAACCACCCTGCTGCTTGCTGCTGCGACTACCTAATTTATTTTTTAAATCTTAATCCCAGGGCAACAATATTAGTGCAGTGTTTCAGGCTTGTCCAATTATAAAGGTATTATATAAAAATAAATTAAAACTGAATACAGTTTTGTGCCTTCCTGGCATTTCTTAAATGGTCAATCAACACATGCATCTAGGGGCGAAAGCCAATAAAGGTTTCACAAATGAAACATGACATTAACAGGAAAACCATACTGTGTATAGCGCCTTTATATATAATGCACATCTTCTGATAGGTTCATTATTGTCACATGTGCAGTTGAATTCTCACTGGCACGTGCTTATTCACATGTAACTTGCTGCCAGCCTCCAGCGCCAGCATTAACCATACTGAACAATGGTCTCCATTTTGTTTTACAGTGCAAGTCCTGCTCAGAGTCCTCTAGCGGGTCAGTGCTGGAGCTTGAACCAACAGTCATGAGCTCTAGAGTTCGGCCAATACTCGCTCGGTTATTCAATTTCATCTCTAAAAAATGACTTTGATTCTTCTAGCCTTACACTTTCAACAGAAAGCAGCCACATTAATGAACGGCCAACAGTTACCCTAATCCAGCTGGCTACAGAGGATGAAGATGCTGCATTTGCTGAGAAAGTGCGAGACACGTGAAGCTGAAAGCATTCTTGATGTGAGCCGAAACAGGAGATGTTAAGCCATGCAAGGCCAAGAGAGGTGACGCAACTGGAGCTGAAACTGAAAGATGGAGGCCGTGATGCACTAGTGACGTGAGAACGACTCAAGTTCAGGAAATAAACAAGAGACAACTTTGCTTTGAGCCTATCAAAGACAGAAAATGTGAAGAGGCCTCGTGTTATCAGTGCCGCAAGTGAACTCGCTCCCACGGCCATTTCAGATTCTGCCCTCCTCCTTGTGTGTGGGTTCAGGCAGGCACTGCTACCCTGAGTTAGAATGTGTGTGGGACTGTGAATGTGCCCTGGATTGGCATCACATCCAGAGTCACCTCCAGCCCACTGCTGCCAAAATAAAGGAATCAAAGAAAGAAAACTAATTTGGGGTTACCGAACCCCAAAAACACTTGTAAAGCAGAGGCTGCAACTGTTCCCATGAAGAGAACTATAAAGAGGACCTCCGTGATTTTGGGGCTCAACCTACCACTTGTAAGAGAACTGACACAAGTTAGTGCCAGGAAAAAAAAAAAAAACAAAAAACGTCTGTCCAAGTGACGTCTGCCTTTAATTAAAATCCTCAGAGGCGCCTGCAGGTTGTTGCAGCACTGGCCGTTGATTTAATCAGTTACTTCCGGGACAAGCACTGCAGGCTCTGTGCATTTCTGCCAAATATTTTTAATTTTCATTTTTTAAATACATAAGCTTTAAAAGTATGCAACATAAAATGAAAAAGCTTGGGATAAAGACTAAACCCTTATGCAACAGCTCATGAGAAAACAGTACATAAAGTTTGGATTTTCTATACTCTCGCTGTCAGGGCCGGATTAAAAATTTTAGAGGCCCTAAGCACAACATCAGATTATAATAAAATTTTATTTTTCAAGATGAAACAAAACTCAAAAGTAAGATGGAGAATAATGATTATATTGGTAAATCTGGCAATGGTGCCCCCCTTCCCTTGATGCCCTAGACATGTGCTTATTTTGCTTAATGGTTAATCCAGCCCGGCTCACTATTGAAATTTTAGTGATAGAACAGCAGATTTAAACAGACTGGGACAGGCTTCTAATAAAGAGATTAACTACAGAAAAAATAAAATGCCAATCACAGGAGATCTGCCATGATAATCTTGATTGACTAAAGCTACAGTCATGTTACACAACTGCTAGTCGTGGGGTTCGTTATTAGAACATTAGAACATTCTAGAAGAGAACAGGCCATTCAGCCCAACAAAGCTCACCAGTCCTGTCCACTGTTTTCCTCCAAGAAAACATCAAGTCGAGTTTTGAAAGTCCCTAACGTCTTACTGTCTACCACACTATTCCAAGTGTCTATCGTTCTTTGTGTAAAGAAAAACTTCCTAATGTTTGTGTGAAATTCACCCTTAACAAGTTTCCAACTGTGTCCCCGTGTTCTTGATGAACTCATTTTAAAATACAAGTCTCGATCCACTGTACTAATTCCCTTCATAATTTTAAACACTTCAGTCAGGTCACCTCTTAATCTTCTTTTGCTTAAACTGTAAAGGCTCAGCTCTTTTAATCTTTCCTCATAATTCAACCCCTGTAGCCCTGGAATCAGCCTACTCGCTCTTCTCTGGACCTTTTCTAGCGCTGGTATGTCCTTTTTGTAGCCTGGAGACCAAAACTGCACACGGTACTCCAGATGAGGCCTCACCAGTGCGTTATAAATGTTGAGCAGAACCTCCTTGGACTTGTACTCCACACATCAAGGCGCTATATAACCTGACATTCTGTTAGCCTTCTTAATGGCTTCTGAACACTGTCAGGAAGTCGATAGCTTAGAGTCCACTGTGACTCCTAAATCCTTCTCATAAGGTTAGACTTACCGACTGCATTTGCTGATGTCATTGCCAGACCCTGTCTCTTCAGACCTGGTGATATGCCAGACCAGGTCAATTTACATGACTAAAAATTGCTGGGCATTTTTGTGACTGCCAATGAATGATGTGTTCCCTGACTGAGCCGACCCTGTACGAAGGGTGAACACATACGGCGAGTTCAGTGCCTTCTCTGCCCTTATTTTTTATTCTTTTTTCCAATCTGTTGTGGTACATAAAACATAAGACATCAGACAGACGAACTTCGCTTCTGCTTGTGAGGTCTAAAGCCTTCTCGTTGCTAAATTCTGTGTAAGAGCATTCATTGGCTGTCAGCTCCCATACGACTACAGACAAAATCAAAGTGATGTGATGGAAATGTCACATCTGTTCATATTTTGTTGAATACAATTTCACAATTTCTTAACTCCTTTTTTCAAATTACGCCACCTTTATCTATTGATGCTGTTTAAATGAAGATCCAATTTTGACACGTCCACATATGTTAATAAAGAAAAACATTTCATGGTGGCTGGAGGCACGGTGGCGCAGTTAGGAGACCCGGGTCCTCCGTGTGTGGAATTTGCATGTTCTCCCCGTGTCTGCGTGGGTTTTCTCCCACAGTCCGAAGACATGCAGGTTAGGTGCATTGGCGATCCTAAATTGTCCCGTGTGTGTGCTTGGTGTGTGGGTGTGTGTGTGCGCCCTGTGGTGGGCTGGCGCCCTGCCTGGGGTTTGTTTCCTGCCTTGTGCCCTGTGTTGGCTGGGATTGGCTCCAGCAGACCCCCGTGACCCTGTAGTTAGGATATAGCAGGTTGGATGATGGATGGATGGATGGATGGATTTCATGGGGTGTACTTACATTTTCACATGATTGTATATGTAGTGCAGTTCAAGTGTTAGGACCCCCAAGAACATGATTTTTAAAGCTACTTATGTTTGTGAGTGTGAAAACATTAGAATAAACACAAATGTGCTCCATTGTTCCAACTTCCACCACTCCGTATTTTGTATGGCCTCCTTTAGGATGCAATCCCCTTTGGTGCCCTGGTTTATATTTTATTTCAAGAAGTCCTTTGTTAAATTCCTTCAAATTTCTTTTCAGGAGTCGCCATCGCCCTTCTGTTGACTTTGGCTGCTTTTTGTTCTTTTTCCTGCCCCTGTGTGTGATCCCACAGCTCCTGGTATGTGGAGTTCATGGCTCAGAGGTGGCCAATTAAATGCTCTTAATGTTCCAGCTACAGATTTCTTACTTGTGTTTGGGGGGTCATTAACACGCTGACAGCTTGTGTTTTTATCAATAAGCTGTTTTCCCAAAGGAAGTTGTTTATATTTCTCAGCTGTCATCATTCCATTGATATTGGCCAGATCCTGTACGCCGCTGGCTGAAAATGCACTCAGAGAACAAGATGGAGCCGCCACTGTGCTTCACTGAAGGCTCCTGATATCAATGTGTTTCTCGACAGCTTGTCTTCTGACATACAAACGCCTTTACGAACCAAAAATTTGAAATTTGGACTTATCGTTTCCCAAGACTGATGGTTGCTCCATGCTTTATGGTCTTTTGCATGCTGCTACCTCTTCTGCTTCTTGATTTTCTTCAAGGCAGATTTACACTTCTGCGTCAAGCCTACGACACAAGCCTGCGTAGTCGATGGCATAGCTACGGTGTAGCCCGATGCACACCTTGTTAAAATTGTGACTACACGTTAGGCTTGCCAGGTCCTTAAAAAATGTATAGCCCAATGACAGCTTAAAAATAGTGAATTTGCCAAAAAAGTAGCCCAATATCTGAGGTAGACATAATGACACACCAGAAAGCGGGGCAGTGTCAGAGTGAGAAGTTTAGGTACATATCAGTAAAGCCCTCTCCTCAGACATATTCCAGAGTGATTGTGTGATGGTATATACCCACTCTATGATGTGGGGGAATACGATAAAAATGCTTGAAAACTAGCCCAAAAATCCATGTTGTTTTTAAAAATGTAGCCCAAAAAACCACAACCCATGCAAGCCAATTTTTCCCTCCGTGGATAACAACCAATAATAGCCCAACTGGGTGAGAAAACGTTGGACCTGGCAACTCTGCTACACGTCACGTCAACAGGAAACCTACACACACCCCCACCTTCGACTCTGATTGGCCAGTTTGGGAACTATGGATTTCCTGAAACGCATTTCCGTTCATCATCTGGTTTGAAAGTCGGTGAATGTTTGAAAAAAGTGGAAAAATGTGAGGGGTAAATATATTCGCCTATGGAAGAAAATGTGTAGCAAGAGGAGCTGTGATCCTGGAGGGCAAAAACTGGCAGCATTTTAATGGATCGCTCGCTACAAACAGCGCCAACTAGCTGTCACGGAAGTATAAACTGCTTTCGCTTTGCACGTAGCTACCGCGTAGATTTGACACAAAAGTAAATCCGCCTTTATCTGCAGCATGTCTTAAGGGACCAATTGATCTTAACACATCACAGTGTGAACTTTGGTGTCGGATGCTGACCAAGCACATGACTGGCCTGCCTTCTGTCCGTTATGGTAAGGAACGTTAACTCCTGTTCATCAGACTTAGATATGTTTTTGGATCTTCCACAGCATTTTCTGTCTGCAGCCTGTCCAGTTTAATATAAATTTCTTTTTGACAGCTCGATCACCTCATCTTAATAATCAGTGTGCTGTGCTTTTGCCTGTCGATATGAAGAAGCTCTAATCCGATGTCAGTCAAGGGGTGTTAACGTAACGCCATGTCACAGTACAGGGCTTTTCCAGTGACTTTCAGTCGCAGATCTTGTTTACATAATCTCAGCCACGGCGTATTCTCGTCACCTCCAGTCGATACCCGGCCACTCGCTCCAACCAGTCTGCAACTCAGCGTAACAAAATCTAACCAGCTTGTAAATGTGCTGCAGAGGAGGCCGTCAGAGATCGCGAAGAGAGACGTTCTAAATGGCCGCCATCAGCCCAGCTGTAGGGAAGACTGCCAGCTTTGTTGCTTTGCTGAAAGCAGGATGTGAGGCACTCGCTTCACTCCCGTAGATATCATCAGCTTTCTTCCCGGAACTGTGTGGCTGACAACAAAAGGCTGAATGGCCATCTTGTTATTTCAGCCATGAATAGTGCTTCTCATAGTCTTATGGCCTTGTCGTTTATTTTTGATCCGCAAAGAAAAACAATTTTTAGTCTCTCCTGTTTCCGCCTTTAGACTTGCAGTCAATTGTGTGTCCTGATATAAACAAGACTTGTGTTGTGTTGGATTTCATTCCTGCCTGTACTTGAGCATTCCCTGCTCCATTCCCATGGATGCTCACCAGCTTTGGCAGGATGTGTGGCCCACTGCCTAAGGTGCTGGATTGTAAATCAGAAGAATGCCACTGACTCCCTGCGGGACCCTGAGCCACCGAGAATGGCAGGTTTAATAGTGTAGAGACAGAGATATAACGTGTCTGTGGTGGTGTTCACTATGAAAAGCACCATGAAAATAAGGGCTTTTATTATGTGGTAATCATATGTTTAAACTGAGGGGGCAGCATGTTGGTTCCAATCCTGTATCCAGGTGTTTTCTACAGTATACGGAGAGTGCATATTCTCCCCTCCCCATTGCAGTGTGGGCAGTGGGAGTATTTCTGGTTTTCCTCCCACATCCCCAACGGGTGTTTTTCCATACTGGCCCTTGCCTAGAGCTGATGTCATCTTACGTGATGTGATGGACCGGCCGGGATGGACTGTACTCCTTTACCTGGCTTGGAAGCCAAAATAAGGGAAGGTCAGGAAGGGAACTGCAATCTTCCCCCTCTGAGCCTGGAGGTAAACATGGAGGGATGCTGCAGCACAAGGTGATCCAGAGCTGGCACCCTAGCGGGTATGCATGGACATGTTGGCTGAAGAAGTAAACTAAACAGGCAGGTTGGCAGTCTCCTTAACAGTCAGGTGGCCAGAAATACGAGACAGGGGTTAAACAGCCTGCTGTGGGCAGAGCATTCCCTCTTACACTAGGTGGCAGCATCCCTTTTGGCAGACCCCAGTATGGAGGCCCACAGGGCAGCATGGGAGTTGTGGTGTCATATGGCTGCCCTGTTAGGTTCTGTGGAGGCCACCAGGGGGAGCTGCTGCCTTAGGTAAGTTAACTAAAGAGCCCAAAAAGGTCACCACTCTGGAAGTAAATGGACGGGGAAGAAATTACGTAAGCAGAGAGAAGACTGGATTGATTGAACAACATTATCTGAAGATTACTATTGTAAAGAACGGACATCATCAGCCTGCAGCTAAATGGGGTTTGAACTAATAAATAACAAAGGAAAGGCCTGACTGATATAAACACAAGAGGGGTTAAGAAATGGACTGTGGCCTCGAGAGGCGGGGGGCTTCACTGGCTTAAGACCCTGCTCATTCAGTCCCAGATATACACAAACAATTGAGGCAGGCCCTTAATCTTCTTGCAATTCATCTTCCTGTTTTACAATAAATCAGTTCCTTTTCAAGTTCTTATTTGTATCATTTTAACAAATGACTGTGTTTTATTTACGGTAATATCAATAGCTACATGAGGAACTTATTTCAGTTCCTCTTCTACTTTTATTAACACTGATTTTGTGCAAGTATTGGTCTTTTTCTATTAATGGATATTTTTTATTTGCTAATTATTGGATGCTACTCTGTTGGGTATACTTTCAAAAAAATCGGGAGTGGTCTCCCCTCGACTTTCTCGTATACTCGGATATGGAGATGGATAATTGAGGAGTAAACCACAAGACAATGATTATATTTTTATATTATGTACAATAATGAACCATCAAAAACAAATCAAATCATCCATCCATCCATCCATCCATTATCCAACCCGCTGAATCTGAACAGGGTCACGGGGGTCTGCTGGAGCCAATCCCAGCCAACACAGGGCACAAGGCAGGAACCAATCCTGGGCAGGGTGCCAACCCACCGCAGAACACACACAAACACACCCACACACCAAGCACACACTACGGCCAATTTAGAATTGCCAATCCACCTAACCTGCATGTCTTTGGACTGTGGGAGGAAACCCACGCAGACACGGGGAGAACATGCAAACTCCACGAAGGGAGGACCCAGGAAGCGAACCCAGGTCTCCTAACTGCGAGGCAGCAGCGCTACCACTGCGCCACCGTGCCGCCCAATTAATTATATATTGAACAATTATTATAAAAGTAAACTTGAATAAATCGGACTCTGCAGCTGCCTGAATAAAAGGTAGAGTACCACTTCCAGTTAGCGGAAATAACTCAAAAGTTGATAGAAATCTACGTTTTGTACCTAATACTTGTATGCGAAATTTGGTTAACCTAACCTAGTGAAAGCGTACTCAGGTTATCGTGTTTACACACTGTGATGGATGCCAGCAGGGTGAAAGGACCAGGGAGAGGGCATTGATGAGGCAATACCTCCCCTGGGACGCTAGAGGACAGCCCTCCTGGGCGGCTGTGGCACCACGGATTCTGACAGGGCATGTTGGGAACTGGAGTTTGGTGAAGCCCTGTTGGTTTCTGTGGGGGCCGCCAGGGGGAGCTGTAGAGCCCTATAGCGGACCTCCAGCGCACCTGGGAGTGATTCCAGGTAATACTGATGAGCCACCTGGAACACCTGAATAAGAGGAGCCGCCAGAGTCGGGAGGAAGGATTGGAGGCGGATGGACTGGCGGCACAGCAGGGAATGGACTATATATTGGGGTGGTGTTGGTAATGGTACGCCCCCTAGTGGCTTACAACACACACACAGATATAATTCCAAGAATGGTATTTTCGGCTCAGGGAGGTCTAAAACATCGAGATAAATGGAATTTTTGGACGATTCCAATACTTTTCCTATACTTTGTATATGAGAAAGTAAAAAGTTATGTTTAAGAAAGCGGAGTAACTCCACCACTGACACACATCAGTCGATGCCATTTTCACATCACTTGAATTGTAACCCGTTGTGTATGAAAGCTTTTGAGCCCTCACAAGCCTCTTTGTGCTCCATTTTTAACTCCACAAAATATAAAAAAGTGAGATGCCCAACGTTCACATCAGTTAGCCTAATCGCTGACCGCACTTCAATGTTATGCCATGCACACCTCGTCGAACTTGTCTTATGTACCACAACAGAATGGGAACATAAAGAAAACAAGCGGCACCAGTTAGACGAGCTTCCCTTCCATTTGTGAGGTCCACATGTCCCTTATCCCTCATCTATGCATTGTACTTCTGGATGAGCGTCCTTGGGTTGTCAGCTCTCATGCACACAGAGCCCACCACTACGGCTAAAGACAAAGTCAGATGTGTTTGGTTTTATGGGAGCAAGTCGCAGACTGGCTGGAGTGAGTTGCTGGGCAGGCCACATTACTTGACTGTCTCTGATATAATTAAAGTCTACAACCGAAAATCGCTGGAGAAGTCCTCTAAGGTGACATGGGCTTCAGTGTGGCAATATGTGGGTGTGCACTCAGGTACCCCACCCAGCACTGTTTCTTTTCCACCATCTGGCACCGTTTCCTCCCTTGGGCCCAGTGCTGCCATTATATGCTCTGGCTCCCCTCAACTCTGAATTGGATTAAATGGGATACAGAATTCAAGTTATGGGCTAATATTTAGAGCAGAAGATGCTCTGCCCCACACAAGACGCCCTCAGACATAAACAGCTCATGTTTCCACACACTTGCCAGAGAGACCCGAGGTACACAGCATGAAGATACAAATCTACAGGAAAGGCTGACGCAAGATGCAAAAGCAGGACTTACCAGTGACTGGCACCGAGTGGCATCTGGTGAGGCTATACATACAGCGACAATATTGCACACGTTGATCCTGCCATCGCAGCCATGTATCTCCTTGCTGGTATGTCTGGGACGTGACTGTGTCCAAACAGCGCTCTGGACGTAGGGACAGAAAGCAGGGCTTGTCAGCACAGATCTACGATAAGAGCAGGCAAGAAGAAGAGAGAACAAAAGAAGCCCTTTGTGCTTTGAAGAAGAGAGGAGGGGGCATTGGTGGTCTGCTGTTGAAAGGTTTAACAAAGTAGCTGTGACTGGAGGGAACGTAAAAAGACGGGGTGAACGGCATAGAGTTGTCTTGTTTTCTGAACCAGTTTTCTGTAGTACTGAATTTCAGAATTGGTCGCTGGGATGGACACACACCCCAGATGGGATGCCACTTCATCACTCCTTATTTTAGTATTCCTATGCATATAGAAGTGTGAATTTGAATGGATGTGTTATTTTGGAGGAGTGTGCTGATCCCTAGTTAGGATGCTGGGAATTCCAAGTTCAGGCTGCGTTCATGCGAGTTTCTTTTGGGAATCAGGCTTCATCTCACACTCTAAAAGCATGAATGTAAAAGTTGACTTACAAATCCAGATCAATTTGTTTTTATAGAGCCCTGTCCAAACAAACAGGCCTGGAGGATTCTACATGCTCAATAATGAACAACAGCCCTAAATGGGAAAAATGTAATGAAGTGTACACACACCGGGTCTAGGATTTGTACCTAAAAGCAGAGGCTGAAACTGCAATAAAACCCAGACAGGCCAGTTCCTCCTGACAAGAGTGGCCCACATTAGAATGCGCTCAGTCTCCTCTTCCTCAGGGCTCTCCGGTTTCCTCTCACGTCCCACAATATGTCGGTCTAAATTATGATGTGAGAGTCAGAGTGACAGCGTGAGTGGGCCTTGCAATGGAGTGGCACCCTGTGCGGGGCGTTTTCTGTCTTCCACTCGGTATTTCCAGAAGAGGCTCTGCCCCACACCAGGCCATGACCGTCAATTGGATTAAGCAGGTTGGAGAACATCATGCTATTTCATAAAACAGTATTAACGACGAGCTCGGGATGTCTTTACTTCCACTGATTATACCAAACTAAGAATGACTTGACGATACGTTCGCCGGGCACCTAAGCAGCTGGGTAATTTTTGTAAGAGAGAAGACATTACACTTTGTGAAGTTTGACCTGTAGAGGGACCCGTGGACTGTAGAGATGTGGCAGATAACAAAACATTCGCAGTCTGAAACCCAGGAGGTTCTACACATTAGCATTAAGCTTGAAGATAATCTATAGATGGCGTCTCACTCCTGTGAAATTAGCTAAAGCCGATTCAAGCTGTTCTTCTTCATGTTGGAGGCGGTGTGGCAAAAATGGTACTCTTATACATTTGTGGTGGTCCTGTAAATCCATTTATCATTATTGGCTGCCAGTTCACAAATTTCTCTCTAACTCTTTAAAATGGAATATTAAATGAACTCCCCAGTTGGCTTTGCTTGGATTAGGGATAGATAACTATCGACCAAATTGTCACACTTTTATTTGCAGCAAGACTGATTATAGCTCGACACTGGAAATCATTTACTGCCTTCAAATATTCTGATGTCTTGGAAGAAACAGACCTCTGTGCTTCTTTTGAAAAAATGATTGCAATTAAAAATGATGCCTTCCCTAAAAATGAAAAGGCTTGGTTATACTGGAGTAAGGGCCCATACATTAAATGAAGATGTTACTTTAATTAGGTATTGTAGACTAAACTTTATGATTGCACACATTAACAAGGGTTTGAAGAGGTGAGGCTACCTTTATTTATTTCTTTTGTTGTTCCTTCGCTACTTTAACTGTATATGTTAATAGTAATGAAGAGTTTTCTCTATTAGGTCACGGTTCACTGTTCCATATAACTTCTATGTATTAACTTTACCTTTAATTAATGTTTTCCGTAACACTGATAAATAGAGATAATCTCATTGTTGGGTGATCATTTAAAACTAGCTGTCCGCCCGCACAGTAGTGAAGCAGAACAAACTTTAAAAATCAATAAACAAACAGGTATCGCTAGCTAAGCAGTCGCAAGATACGGCGCTCCAACACGTCACAAGAGGTAGAGCGACTCGAACAGAGGCTGACACGTGAGTGAGGAGGGCCCTGCCCGGCTCCCTACTCCTGACGTCACGCTTCCCACTTCCCTCGGCCGACAGCCTCTGTCTCAGATTAGTGCGAATATATCGCTTCTGCAAGCAAACTACGATACTTAGTGCAATGAGATAAGTCGCAAAATCAACCGGAATGTTCAAACACATTATAGAAAAAAACCCAATCTAAATCCGTTAGGTAGTTCTCTCGTTCGCTAGCTAAGCGGAGGCAAGATACGCTCCAACACGTCACAAGAGGTGGACCGACTCGAACAGAGGCTGACACTTGAGTGAGGAGGACCCTGCCCGGCTCCCTACTCCTGACGTCACGCTTCTCACTTCCTTCGGTCGACAGCCTCTGTCTCAGATTAGTCCGAATATATCACTCCTGCAAGTGAACTAAGATTCTTAGCACGATGACAGAAGTCACAAAATCAACCGGAATGTTCAAGCAAATTCTAGAAAAAAACCCGATCTAAATCCGTTAAGTAGTTCTCTCGTGAAAAGCGGGCAGACATACAGACAGACAGACATTGGATTTTATATATTTAAACAGATGTACAGTGATCCCTCGCTATATCGCGCTTCGACTTCCGCGGCTTCACTCCATCGCGGATTTTAAATGTAAGCATATCTAAATATATATATCATGGATTTTTCGCTGTTTCGCGGATTTCTGTGGACAATGGGTCTTTTAATTTATGCAACATGCTTCCTCATTTGGTTTGTCCAGTTGATTTCATACAAGGGACGCTATTGGCAGATGGCTGAGAAGCTACCCAATCAGAGCACGTATTTCATATTAAAGGAAACTCCTCAATGATATATGATTTGCTTCCCGCGCGGTGCTTGAGTGTTTGATTTTCTCTGTCTTTCTCACTCTCTCTGACATTCTCTGCGTCTGATGGAGGGGGTGTGAGCAGAGGGGCTGTTTGCATAGAGGCTGTTTGCTTAGAAGATACGGACGCTCCTGTAAAAAATGCTGCTTTATCGCGGGTGCTTCGGCATACTTAAAAGCCCAAAAGCACGTATTGATTTTTTGATTGTTTGAAGCACGTATTGATTTTTTGATTGTTTGCTTTTCTCGTGCTCTCCCTCTCTCTCTCTCCCTCTCTGATATTCTCTGCTCCTAACACGCATTCTTTGATGAGGAGGATGTTTGCATTTTTTTAATTGTGAGAAAGAACTGTCATCTCTGTCTTGCAGTAAGTTATTTCATGTCTAGAGGGCTCTAATAATGTTAACAGTGTGAGAGAGTTTATAAGGGGTTAAAATATAAACAAATAACCATACAAACATATGGTTTCTACTTCGCGGATTTTCATCTATCGCTGGGGGTTCTGGAACGCAACCCCCGCGATCGAGGAGGGATTACTGTAACGTTACAGTGTTGTTTTCCTCTTTACATTGGCTTGCCTACCCTTTAATAAAATTCAGGAGTTTAGCAACACCCAACTTTATAAATCATTCCTTTGCATGTACTCCTTACCCACATGCCACTGGTGTTATATGCCAATTTCATGAAGGGCTGGGTAAAAATATCAATTTGACAATGAATCGTTATTTTTCATTTAAACGATTCAATATCAATTCTTAAAGTCTTAAGATCAATCACGTGAGTCTCTATCCTGCTTTAGTTTCATGCAAACTGTGCCACAGACTTCAGCCGCCACTATCTATGCAATTAGTCATTAAGAGATCATTAAGAGACATTTCAATACAATACAACTTATTTTTGTACAGCCGTCTTCACTGAGTGCAGGCACAGAGTGCTGTGAACAATTCTCAGTTAAAATACAATTCTAGTTTATACTGATTACTAAATACAGAACCGGTACACATATAAATGCACATTTGTTCAAATACTCATGAAACTAATTAAATACAAATGAAAGCCAACAACATCTGTCCAATAATTAATTGGTCAACTACGGCCAATTGACAACAAATCGTAAAAAAGAAAGTCAAAAACAAAGTCCCAGACCTTGAGACCTTATCCAACTGGCTGCCCACCCGTTTTCTGCAGTGCAGTCTGTGCTGGCCGTCGAGTCGGATGACAGAATCTTTCCATTGCTGCCTAATTTCAGGTCTGAAAGCTTCTAGTTAGGATAAGGTAGTTTAGGGCATTCCTATTCTTGTTTTTTAACTTTTATGCCTCACACTGAGTCGACAGCACCTTTAATTTCATTGTTCCTTTGTAAAAGTGACAATGAATAATAAAGATCTATCTATCTATCTAAAGCTGATACTGCACCAGGATTTCATAAAAAGGTGCACCTAAAACTTGTCACAAACTTGACAAAAATATTTCTGAAATCCAGTCATACCAGCATAAACAGGTTCATCAGTTGTTTTTTTTTTGTTTTTTTTGGCATGTCTAGTTTGAATAAGCTTTGATAGCACTAATTTAAATCCCCTTACAAATGTTAAGACTGCCTACCTTTAGCTGACACGTATCAGCCCATCGCATAGACACAAACATCCAAAGAGTATCTGCTGTAATTTTGACTAGTAGTATTACATAAAAGCACACAGAAGGATTACGGTTTTTGGCCTTCCTTGTAATCTGTCTATTTAGAAAGAGCTGTCCAGTGAGTTTTAAGTGGCTCAGGTTTCGAGCAAGCCTAAAGCACACATTTCCATCATCTGACTCTACAAGAGAATCTGCCTTCAACTGCAGTATCACGAAAATGCCAAAAATCCATTGCACCAATGAAACGTAAAGCCACACACCTTACTAGCCTTAACAGAAGTTGGGAACTTTACTTCTGACTGAGTTGGTGGTTTGCATATATAAGATAAGTCTGTGACTTTAGCCAATTCTTTAACGCTTGGCGGCCGAGTGGCTGTGGAGCTTCCCACCATACTCAGTAGTAGCACTGGTAGCAGGCCTATCAGCAGCGTTTCCACTTGCTAATGGGAATCACAGATATTTTCAGTGCCGACATCAGACTCTGGCAGGTTTGGCAATTATGCTTAATTCCTTTCGCTGATAAAACCTAAAAAGTGTTGTTTGTCGAGACACGGCTCTCACTTATCTTGCCTTGTTTACGTTTCCCTCCAACAGGACCTACTGTACCTTCACAACCAGTATATTCAGTACGTTACAGCTGAGAACCTTCCGTTAACATAACTGATGAATAAAATTTAATTTTGTAGACCTTGTCGAGTAGACATACGCTGTTAAAGTGGCATCTATATACATGCTTTTCATATACTATGTAGGAGTTCAACTAAAATTTACCAAGTTGGTGGGCACCGGCCTACACAGGCCTGCATCTGTTGTAAAGTTAAGCAATAAGGATAAATGCTTATTCTAAGTTTAATGCAAGCTCCATTTTCCCTGTGACAGCCTGCTGTCTTATTCAGAGCAGATCCCTGACTATTAACTGGAAAAAGCAGAATAAAAAATGGTAGACTCTTTGGAGAGTACACAGTGTTACAAGTTAAACACTTCAATTATCTCCGTTTTTGTAAACTGAAAAGATCTGGCTCCTTCGATCTCTCCTCATAGCACATACCACTTAGTCAGTCTACTTGCTCTCCTCTGGATTCCTCTTGTACTGCTGTGTCTCTTTTTTGTAATATGGAGACCACAACTGAACCCAGTCCTCCAGGTGAGGCCTCATCAGTATGTCATACCTGAGGCATAACCTTCCATGACTTGTACACCACATTTCTTGCTTTATAACCCTAACATCCTATTGTACTTCTTGATCGCTTCGGTACACGGTGTGGATGTAGATAGTGATGAGCCCACAATGACTCCCTGGTCCTTCTCATAACGTCTGCTTCCAAGTTTCAGACCTCTTTGTGTATTCAAATCTAACATTTCTACTTCCTACGTGTAATTCTTTACATTTACTGACTGTCCCTCTTTAACAATTTAGATGATTCTCCATTATCTGCCCTTCCACCAAGTTTAGTATCATCTGCAAACTCAACCATCTTATCTTCTTATATAATACACTACTGTGGCTGTTCGTTTGTTTGTCCAGGAGTTTAAATCACCTGTCGCTCGCAAACTGTTTGACCTATTGACCTGAAATTTGGTACACATATACTAAGTGATGTCTACTATCCGCTTTTGGGGTGATGATTGACCTCCAAGGTTATTCCTATTTTAATTTTATTTTATTGTAATATCAACTCTCTGTAGCGGCCAGAAGGGCGGCCATTTGGCGTGTGTGTAACGGCTGCCGTTCTCATCCCTATTATCTTCGCCATCACTTCCCCTACCTCTTCATATCTTAAATCATTCTTGAGGCAGATTGAACACTTAAGTGCCAGCTTAAGTGAAAAATGAACAAAATCGTACTAAGCAATTGCAATACAAACACTGACTTAAGCAATTTTAACGCAAAAGATGCCAACGGAAGAAGAGAAGAAGCAGGCCGCTAGGGTGGAGTAAAGACGAGCTGCTCAGGAAGCAGCACCTGCATTAACCTCTGAGCAAATGAATACTAAACGTACAGAGAAAGAGGATAAAATCTAGGAATGCTCAAGTCAAGTGTATTCACTGCATGTTATCGTGCAGTGTGCTGTTACTGGTCTTATATAATACACTACCGTGGCTGTTCGTTTGTCTGTCCAGGATTTTAAATCATCTGTAGCTTACAAACCGTTTGACTTATTAACCTAAAATTTGGTACACATATACTACGTGACGTCTACTATCCGCTTTCGGGGTGAGGATTGACCTCCAAGGTTATTCCTCTTTTTATTTTTATTTCATTTTATTGTAGAATCAACTATCGACAGCGGCCATCAGGGCGGCCCTGCAGCGAATGCATACAGGTGCCATTCTCATCTCTACCACCTTCGCTTGAAGACTTAAGTGCCAGCTTAAGTAATTGCAACACAAACACTGACACTGAAAAGATGGCGATTTAACAAGAGAAGAAGCGGGCCACTAGGGTGGAGTAAAGACGAGCTGCTCAGGAAGCAGCAAGCGCATCATCCTCTGAGCAAACGAATGCTAAACGTACAGAGAAAGAGTATGAGAACTAGGAATGCTCAAGTCGAGTGTATTCACTCCACGTTCTCGTGCAGTGCGACGTTACTGGTTGATTATATTTCTGAGCAGATCTTTTACGTAAATATTAAAATGAGCAGCGACCCCAGCACTGACCCCACTGCTTTTAAAATCGCCTAACTCTGTAAAAGCTGAACTCAACATACCCCAAAGGGTTATGGGCTAATTTTGCACACACGTACAGACCGTGCCGTGAACCCCCACTTCTTTTGGTTTGATCACTGACCATCCGCGTGGTGTAGAAGAGTCTGGCAGCATTTTTCCAAGCAGCGCACAGCACAGACAATTCACTGCTGTGTTGTCAGTCACTCCATAAACCACATAGTTGGATTCAAGTCTGAACTTTCCTCAATGGCGACTGATACACTAAAGAGCTAAAGCAGTGATCGATGTGAGCGCGAGTTTGACAGCGTGGGCAGTTATAGATTTTTGACTTGTGTTGTGAAAATGGAACCCAGTGAGTGAATGCAGTTAAAAGGGAGATGAAGAGAATGAAGGAAGAGAAAACTGAAGGTGACATGCGGATAATATATCATGAATAAGAAAGGTTCTTACCTTCCCACTTGCGCGCTCCTCTCCTCATGCGGATGTGCAATGCCTGCAACACAAGAGGTGCACATAAAGATGTCTGCACGCATACCCACGTGCGTTTCTCTCCAGTGAGAGCGCACCCTATAGGGGGTCCATGCCTGAAACATGCCCGATGTGGAACCTCAACCCCTCCACTTACCTCTTCTCCAAAAGTGCAGGACGCCTCAAGTAAAGCTGCCAAGAAGAAAACCAATGCCTTCATGTTTGACTCCTTAAGTCGACCTTGAAAAACAAAAGGAGTTCCATTTAAAAACAAGTGTGCGTGCCATGGCCGTCTGTCTTTTTCAGGCATGGAAAAGGAAACTTGATCAAACTTCTCCAGAGCCAAGTAGAAGTCCACCCTGACCTCAGAGAAAAGGGGCCCAGCGAGAAGGCCAAGAACCAGAGTTCAACCCTGAAAATATTTACAGTGATGATTGTTGAAACATCCGCCCTAAGGAGGCAGCCAACGGCTATGCAGGGGGGGTGTGGGGGGTCCACCACAGTGCAGACGGCTTTTCCTTCTAGGCTCTGAGCGTGACGCTGACTCACAAATAAAAACACTTAAACAGCTTTGTGTTTGCAGTTTGCTTTTTTTTTGGAAATCCTGGCCTGCCTCCAAAGTTAATCAGGGCCTCAGGTGAGGTGGAATGGAGGGATCTAGGGGATCTTGAGCCGGGCAGGGTGATGGAGGTTGTTGTACTGTTAGAAACCATGACAATGAGTAGGTTATGACCTCTTGATCTTGTAGACTATTATTGAGTGGTGTTGGGAATGCAGCAGGGGCTTCATTCACCCCTCACAGAGGCTGGACTCCCAGCTGCAGAATGTCAACGTGCGGTTGATGAAATCACCAGCTAGATTACAAAGAGAAAGCGCTCTGACTCATTCCCTGCGCCGGAACACTAGGAGCTCCACATTCCTGCTCCGGCCAGCTCAGCAGGACTTTTTATTGCACTTTCGACAGACAATGGGAGCTGAGGAGTCAGATAACAGAGTGTCTGATATCCTGTGCCTCCTTCTCAGCGCACCACTTTAGCTCTGAAGGGCACGGAGAACAAGACCTGTTGGGCTTCATTCCCCTGCACCTGACACCGCGCCACACGTCAGGAGGTGGTGCCATAAAGTAAAACAGTCTACCGTAACGACTAAAAACACCACAGCTGGAACAGGCAGTCCTGCTGGTCAACACGCTGGCAACTCTATCCCGAAGATTCGGTCAAAAATATACACGGGCTCTGTCTGTCTGGGAATTAGAAAGCTTGATTTAGAACTGTACTGTCAAAATTCTTACATGGCAGTCCTTCCACCCATGAAAGCACTCGTGGAAGTTGTCTTACAGTATGTGCTCTTTGGATGTTTTCAATCTTTCTCAGAAAGTCTGTGCCAGGCCTCATAAAAACAAATAGACGGCAAAAGGGCAGTTGACCAGTTTCACTCCACATTAGACATGTGATTCACTAGACGATGGCTGGTCGCCAGCTTGCTGCAATAAATTATATGAAATTGCTTTCACCTTGATCTTTTCTAAAACAATTTCTTCCTAGACAACTTCCCAAAGTGCTCCAGACATTTTAAACCACAACCTTCCTCTTACCTGCAGGGCAGAAACGTGCTGAGGTGGCGACGTACCCTTCTAGTCAGACTGTTTGGACAGAGCAGCAGCCCAGTTAGGCTTTGCTGTCCACATAAGCAGCCATTGACCCATCTTGATATAAAAAAAAAAAAATCAGAACGTTCTCCTCAGCACACTTTTTGGAGGTCCATTCATCCACACGTTTTCTTAATTTGGTTTTAAAGGGGTCCTGGGAGTCAAATCATGTCCTGATGGCATTGGTTGTAAGGCAAAAACCAGCATGGAAAAGGATTGTGGTAAAGTGTGTCACAGGTTCGTGATGGATCAGCGAGGGTACAGTCAGTCAGTCAGTCATTGTCCAACCTGATATATCCTAACACAGGGTCATGGGGGTCTGCTGGAGCCAATCCCAGCCAGCACAGGGCGCAAGGCAGGAACAAATCCCCGGGCACGGCACACACACACACACACACACTAAGAACAATTTAGGATCACCAATGCACCTAAGCTGCATGTCTTTGGACTGTGGGAGGAAACCCACGCAGACCTGGGAGAACATGCAAACTCCACACAGGGAGGACCCAGGAAGCAAACCCAGGTCTCCTAACTGCGAGGCAGCAGCACTACCACTGCGCCACCGTGCCGCCCACGAGGGTACAGCATTTTATAAAATAGTGCAATGTAGGTGAGTATGAGGTGTGTGGCCACGGAGTGCTTAATGGAGGAATGGGCTGGTTAATCATTCACATTCGTGAGGGCGATTGGCACTGCCATTTCTCCTAAGTGCCTCATTGATTATTACAGGAAGCATCCACACTCAGAAATATAAAAAGATCTGAGCTGGTGAGTGGTGGGGGGGTTTAGGGTAATGGAAAGAAAGAAGAAGAAAAAGAATGAGGAGGAGGAGGAGGACAAAAGAGAGCAAGAGGAAGAGTAGAATTGAGTTCATTCACAGTGACAGAGAGAGGCAGGGAGAGAATAAGACAGAAAAATGAACAAGTCTGAGATGCTCGGCAGAGGACTAGAGGGAGGATAAGAGCGAGAGGAGCAGCGGAGATTGTGGGCTCAGGGAGAGTCCTGCGGTAAATGAAGGAGGATCCCAACAGGTAACGACAGAGCTGGCTGAGGGAGAGAGTCGGAAAAGGGGCCACGTCGTTGGCATCTCAGTCCTGCTGAGCACACGTGGAGGGTGAGTAGAGGGCACAGACTGAGAGACAGAGCAGCACTTCGGGGGGATTTGTGGAGAGAGCCGATTCTGTGTCTACAGTACTGTTCATTCCTGGCTTTAACTATTTATTGCATGCATTTATTGTGTTTTTTTATGGCACCGTTTATACAGACAGTTATTTATTGAGGAAATTGTTAATGCACTACGCACACCGTTTCTTGCTTTCGCTTTTTACTTTTGCACTTTACACCTTTTAACTTGCTGTTGTGTCCTCACTTGCCCTAATCCGTCCTCAGTTATGAGCTACACGATGCTCCAGTAAATGGAGGGGCCCATGGATGGTGGTCTGTTTTAGTTCTTCTGATTAGATTTTGATTAAAAACAATTGTAGGGCGGGTGGGTGAGAATACCCTGGCCAAAATCAGCTGCGGCTGCAGTTGTCCAGTCTACTAATCTGGAATGGTGAACCCATTAAGAGTGTGAACAGCAGCTGCCGACAGAACCTGCCGTCCATTGAATTACACGTTAGCAGTATACTTAAAAATCTGGAGTGTGTGAACACTGCTTAACGGGCAATTACTTCACGGACCCTTAATCAGATCTAAAAGAAAGATAACATTGAACTGCTTAATAAACTTACTGGGAATTGTGGTTTAAAACTGGACTTTAATCCAGTCAGCTATATGATAATAACAGTCAACTTTGTCATTCCATTCAGTTTATTTTTGTATTGAGCTCTTTCTGGAGTGCATGTAAGTACATCGGTCCATCCATTGTCTACACCTGCTTATCCAGGGTAGAGTCATGGGGACGCTGGGGCCTATCCCAGAAATCATTGGGTGCAAAGTGAGAACATCATCTGGGCACAGGACGAACACACAAGCACACACACACCCCAACCACCTAACTGGCGTTACTTTGAATTTGGAGCACCCATAGGAAACCCAAATTGGCACAGGGAGAACATGCAAACTCCAAGCCAGGAGCAGCCAGAAGGAACCCCTGGTCTCCTTAGTGTTACAACTGGACCCACCATCAAGCAAATGGAAACTTTACAAATGACTAATTACATAATGAGGACACATCAAGACACAGAGTTATTGTCACCTACCCCCACTTTCCTATTGCTGAACAGTTTATTACATTATAGGAGTCCACTTAATAAGCTGTCTAATAGCTGTTGTCCAACAATCACACTGGTTTCCATTTTGCATCATACCAGTTAAAAACTGCCAATTGCCTGAACTGGAAAATTCACTTCTGTACATTTAGACACATTTTGCTAACTCCTATGGTCTCACAGCTCCGGTGGTCAGGGTTTAAATTGATGGCCGCCTATCTGAACGTTCTCGCCTTGTCCACCCACATTTGGATTGTCTCCCACATGCTAAAGACTTACATGTTAGGTTAACTGGTGACCCTTCAAACTGGCCTGGCATTTGTTTTTTTTTTGTGGGTTTGTGACCTGCAATGGAGTTCATCCTGTCCAGGGCTGTTTCCCATTTCTACTGGGATGTGCTCCAGTTTCCTGTGACTCTGTAATACTCAGAATAGGTTTGGCAAATGTAGGGTTGATATAACATGACCTAAAGTAGTGCCAACCGATACACTCAAATATGCCTTTCTTTTTGTGAAACTGTAAATAAAATAATAAATCGAGTCACCTACATGACAAAAGTCAATTTCATAATCCATACAGTATTACTGTTCCTGCCTACACTCCTAACAGAAAGTGGCTCTTCAAAGCGGTGCCATGGGTTAATCGCTTTTGGTTCCGCTAAACGACTGCCCATGTGATGGTCCCAGAAAGAACGTCTTATTTAGATCTCTAACAGGCTCCATAAACAGACAACAGCAGATTTGTGACTCTTACAGCACACAATCACACAGGCTACGTTCAGATTTTCGTGATCTGCCAGTATCCTGCCAGGTAGCCAACTAATACATTAGAGATTTCTGTTTTATTCATATAATCAGAAACTTTTCAAAGCCAAAAGAACCAGCTTCATATACAAAGCCCCCTTCCTGGAACGAAACAGTTCTTCGTCAATCAGTGGCTCGACAAGGAAACAGACAATCCAGTAAAACGCCATTACAGGACCGTTATTTTTTACAAGTATATTAAAACATGCCAGTCCATCTACTCAAGCTGACTTTGAATTTTGCCTCGACTACACTGGACACATTTAATCATATTTATTGCAGACAGCTTAAGAACAACTGCTAAGATCTAGCGGAACCATTGATGTGCAATCAATCAGTTACTTCTTCTTGACAGCAGACAGGAAGGCCAGCGGTGATCCAAACTCAGCTCTGCTGACCGCACTGTGCTTGCCTTGTTAATAAACTGACCAGCACCAGTGGCTCTAAAACAAACTCCATTCCAGCGAGCTTCAGGTCTACTCTTATGTGGCAGCCTTTTCCTTTTATAAAGCATTTTGCCAGTCCACTTGATAAGCTGTAAATAAGACGACCAGTGGCTTGTTGCCTAATGAATTACATCAAACAGAACGAAATAAAAAAAACACTTGTTTACAGTCAATTATGTGAATCTCACACATTTAATAAATTGACTAAAGGATGTGGTTCAACAGTCACAGCGATGTCCCAGCACTTACATTACAAAAGTCTGGCAAGCAGAATGATCAGCTACGATGACTCAGATGAATTAACACTTGTCTATCGTCAGCTATGTTAAACCAGTAAAACCAGCCAGATGTGGCAATGCCACAGCAGGCCGGCTAACTGTATTGTACTGATCCTCCTCAAATTTTGCAGCCTGCTGTGTGCAAGCCATTATGTTAAGCTGGATGGACGATCCATCTGATAAAGCAGAAACTAATTACACCCTAGCATTTCTCTGCTGAATTACTTTATATTGATCACTCTAACAGCAAGAGTCAAATAAAAGATAAAGGATTTTCCACAGTCAATTTATGTTAAACGGCTGCATCTCCATCAGCATTTAGTGCATCAGACTAGTAATGCATTTTTTTGTTTTAATCTGGTAAAGCATACTTTCTTCTCAGGTGGTGTTTTGCTGGACAAGTGCCACTGTGGGGAAAACCTCAAGACACGCTGGAGGAACGTAATCTTCAAGATGCCATGGGAATGCCCAAGGCAAATTCTGTCTGCACCGCTCAGCTTATTGGCACAGTAAACCTCACAAGATTTCAGAAAATGGAAGGCGGGCGGCACCAACTCGAACAATTCACCCCCTAACCGCTGCCCATTCAGATAGAGTGTGCTAACCTACTTAATAAGCCCACATGTAAACTAAAAGAAACAGTGTGGTCCAGTGATTTCTATTACACAGTAAGAGTGCTTCAGCAGTGAATTCGCAGTAATTATATTAATTTAGCTCAAAAGCTGACGCTCAGATAAGTCACCTCTGCCCATCAAACAATTATTAGGCGGCTGACAAAATGACATCGTGCAAAAGCAATCCGGTCAGTTCCTTTACACCTGTCCACCTGTCAAAAGATGCGCCGGCTTTCGATAGCGGAAAGAACTTACATTTGGGAATAAATGATGCCATGAAGGAAAATCACTCGTCCGCAATGCAGTTGTTAATTTGACGGCTTCAAGTGGTACGAGCTCGGTTCGCCTTAGAAGGTACCCACTATTGACCGGAGCAAATAAATAAATACATACATACATAAAAAGTGGAGTGGAGTGGAGAGATTCACCAATGCAAATTCTCCAAACCCCGGGTTGCATCGAGTCGGACAGAATAGTAACAGGATCAGGGACTCACCAAAAACCAAAGATGTGAAGATCTTTCCCGGCCGCTGAACAACTCCACTCTGAGGAGCAGCGCTCTGCTGCCTGGCTAAAAAGCTTAGATGGGCGGGGCCAAAAGTGCGTAGCTATGGGATGCGGTGGCGTAATGAAGTGCAAAGGATGACGGAGACCGGACTGGAGAAAATGGGACTTCAGATGAAAGGCGGGGCTTTGCCACTAAAAATGAGGTAAGGCGAACTCGCGACGGATGGGGATGAACAGTGGTGATACAACAAGTATTACTTTATTAGAGGGGAAATGTAAAGTGCCAAATAATAAGAGTGTGTGGCCAGTCCGGGCAGGGGAATGAGGAGACTGGCGAGTTTGAAAAGTCTATAAACGACCGGGACTGAAGATATCAGGAAGGAACGTGAACAGAATAGTACCACATCTGCACCACATCTGTTATAAGATGACAACAGATGGAAAGTGATGGGCGCTTAATGTAAAACTATATAAACACATCGGCGCTGAAATGTATTACATATAATTAGGAAACGCAAAACGGGAGAGAGAGGGGAGGGTGACACGGTGGTAAAAGGACTCTGACTCACACCTGATATCATCTGATGGAGATGGAGAGCAGAAAAGAAAACTATCAGCTGAGGCAATAAGAAGCGATGCTAGTCATTTCCAAAACATACCTTCTTGCTTCCGACAAACCCACATGTCCTTATGCCCCCTTCCTATCCGCTAAAGTCCCTTCAAACACGTATAAATCTGATATACGTAGCACCTTTCATAGCGAGGACCACCTCAAACAATTACAAACAATTACACTCTACTGTACGGTAATACAGGTGACAGGCTTCTGATTTGGGCGTGGCTCAGGGCGTAAGGGTATCCACAACACCTCCGAAACCAAACACGTGACACTGGAGAGAGTCAACGAATCCGTTTGAAATGTGGGGTGGCACATTGGCGCACTTGGGGCAGGATTTGGACTTGAACGTCCCCTTCCGGCTTATCGCCCGCATCTCAAAGTCATTTGGATTTTTTGACGGCTTTAAAACGTGCGTGGTGTGAATGGATGGCTGCTGCAGTGGCCACTACGATGAACTGCAGCCCCGTCGCCGTTGGATCCCTCCTCGAGCGCAATGCTGCCAGTATAAGCACCTGCTCCTCGGCCCTTAAAACCTTTAAAGCGGCATAGGAAAGGGGTGGATTTAAGACTGATGCTGTATATGGATGGTGTCAAATCTAAAACGCAGCCAGTCTGACTAAGCGTGAGCTGTTCGGCAATGAAGAGTGGAATCAAACTGGAAAATCCGGGTGTGAAAAGTTAATGGAGACCGAGGCACACGGAGTGAAAGACTTATACAGCCAATATATCCATCCATTGTCCAACCCGCAATATCCTAACTACAGGGTCACGGGGGTCTGCTGGAGCCAATCACAGCCAACACAGGGCGCAAGGCAGGAAACAAACCCCGGGCAGGGCGCATACACACTAGGGACAATTTAGAATCGCCAATGCACCTATGTGACGATGTTAATGAAGGAATGCCCCCACACCCAGAAGTGCTGCCAGAAGAAGGTCACCGGACACCTGGAACACTTAAAGAAGCCAGCCGCCATTACTCTTGGGACCAAAGTCAGGAGGTGCGTGGACAAAGCTTTCCGGTGGAGGAGTGGTGGCAAAGTGTGTTCGAATTATACATTAGTGCTTGACTGTAATGTGCTGTTGTGGGGAGTGTGGCAAAACACTTCCCCACATGAATAAAATTGGGTGCTGAACTGGAACTTGTGTCTTGGTGTCTGCTTGTGTTGGGTTTGGACGGCAGGAGTGCCCCGTCTGGCACCTGTGCTTGGCTGGGAGGTACAGGAAGAAAACAGACTTGAAAGGAGGCAGGAGGTCCCCTGTCTACACAGAAATCGGGGCATAAGATTCCATGTAAGGAATGGGTACTCTGCCATCGCAGCAGGATCCAATAGGAACATTACCCAGCTTAAAGGAAGGACAGGGGGAGCACAATTATTATATGTTCCCCTGAACCACTTGTTGGGAATATCTCTGGGGACAGGTACACCAATGGACAACCACAGGGTATGCTGGGAGTTGTAGCGTCGTGGAGCAGCCCTGTGGGTGTTCCTGGGTGCCACCAGAGGGTGTTATTGCGAACTATGCTTTGTGGTCTTTGGGGCTTCCAGCAGGCTATGTCCTGGCTTTGGAAGTACTCACGGGGTTCGAGAGAAAAGGAAGTAACCTGCCACTTCCTGGTGAGTCGGAGTTGGGAGGAAGGAGTGCAATGCTTATCAGGAAGTGTGGAGGAGAGAAAAAAAGAAGAGGTGAAGATGTACTGTGTACACTGGAAAGCATTTGGGAAGATTATTGTATTACATAAATCACTTACTTAAAGCTAGGACTTGTGGTGGTGTCTGAGGTTTGGGGTGTGGCACTGCCCTCTATGATCCACATATATATATATATATATATATATATATATATATATATATATATATATAGGGTGATGAGGATGATACAGTGCATTGCCGCACCCACCACACGACAAACCAACTCAGGATCCAGATTAGGACCCGAGTGCAGCCATGCAACAGGTGATACCTCAGCACCACACAAGTTCAGATGGAATGGAACAGTGCGAGGTTTTTTATGGTGGCTGTAGTGCCAATTCTGCCACCAACCCATGAGCGCTGTCATGTCTGACTTATCCACTTAGTTCAAGGTGAACGGTACAACAGTTTGTAGTGCTTAAAATGTGAAGAAAAGTTGACAAAACAGGAGTTAAACAACAACCCTATGATTCTCCTTCGTGTTGCGCTGCAGTTCTACTCTTAATCAAGCCCAACATCCAACAACCCCATCAAACTTGCACAATTTTCCTTTTTATATTACAGCAGACATAAACAGCTTGCAGCGTTGCTCTGGTAAGAAACATTAAGCTTTGGTCATTTTGTCTGCTAGTCTAGCTTCAGTCTGTTTGAATGTTTCACTTGCTCTGAGCCAGAAGGTGGCACTGGTGTGCAAACTGTAGCACACAGGAAAACAAATACTCATTGGGAGCCCTGGGATCAAAATGTTGAGTTCCAAATTAGTCTGTCTTGTCTGTATACAGTGGTGTGAAAAACTATTTGCCCCCTTCCTGATTTCTTATTCTTTTGCATGTTTGTCACACAAAATGTTTCTGATCATCAAACACATGTAACCATTAGTCAAATATAACACAAGTAAACACAAAATGCAGTTTTTAAATGATGGTTTTTATTATTTAGGGAGAAAAAAAATCCAAACCTACATGGCCCTGTGTGAAAAAGTAATTGCCCCCTTGTTAAAAAATAACCTAACTGTGGTGTATCACACCTGAGTTCAATTTCCGTAGCCACCCCCAGGCCTGATTACTGCCACACCTGTTTCAATCAAGAAATCACTTAAATAGGAGCTGCCTGACACAGAGAAGTAGACCAAAAGCACCTCAAAAGCTAGACATCATGCCAAGATTCAAAGAAATTCAGGAACAAATGAGAACAGAAGTAATTGAGATCTATCAGTCTGGTAAAGGTTATAAAGCCATTTCTAAAGCTTTGGGACTCCAGCGAACCACAGTGAGAGCCATTATCCACAAATGACAAAAACATGGAACAGTGGTGAACCTTCCCAGGAGTGGCCAGCCGACCAAAATTACCCCAAGAGCGCAAAGACGACTCATCCGAGAGGTCACAAAAGACCCCAGGACAACGTCTAAAGAACTGTAGGCCTCACTTGCCTCAATTAAGGTCAGTGTTCAAGACTCCACCATAAGAAAGAGACTGGGCAAAAACGGCCTGCATGGCAGATTTCCAAGACGTAAACCACTGTTAAGCAAAAAGAACATTAGGGCTCGTCTCAATTTTGCTAAGAAACATCTCAATGATTGCCAAGACTTTTGGGAAAATACCTTGTGGACTGATGAGACAAAAGTTGAACTTTTTGGAAGGCAAATGTCCCGTTACATCTGGCGTAAAAGGAACACAGCATTTCAGAAAAAGAACATCATACCAACAGTAAAATATGGTGGTGTTAGTGTGATGGTCTGGGGTTGTTTTGCTGCTTCAGGACCTGGAAGGCTTGCTGTGATAGATGGAACCATGAATTCTACTGTCTACCAAAAAATCCTGAAGAAGAATGTCCGGCCATCTGTTCGTCAACTCAAGCTGAAGCGATCTTGGATGCTACAACAGGACAATGACCCAAAACACACCAGCAAATCCACCTCTGAATGGCTGAAGAAAAACAAAATGAAGACTTTGGAGTGGCCTAGTCAAAGTCCTGACCTGAATCCAATTGAGATGCTATGGCATGACCTTAAAAAGGCGGTTCATGCTAGAAAACCCTCAAATAAAGCTGAATTACAACAATTCTGCAAAGATGAGTGGGCCAAAATTCCTCCAGAGCGCTGTAAAAGACTCATTGCAAGTTATCGCAAACGCTTGATTGCAGTTATTGCTGCTAAGGGTGGCCCAACCAGTTATTAGGTTCAGGGGGCAATTACTTTTTCACACAGGGCCATGTAGGTTTGGATTTTTTTTTCTCCCTAAATAATAAAAACCATCATTTAAAAACTGCATTTTGTGTTTACTTGTGTTATATTTGACTAATGGTTACATGTGTTTGATGATCAGAAACATTTTGTGTGACAAACATGCAAAAGAATAAGAAATCAGGAAGGGGGCAAATAGTTTTTCACACCACTGTAGTCCTGGAGAGCAGCTATGCAAAATTTGGTCCAGATTGGTGAAAGAGTGCAGGGATGTTTAGGGAACATACAGCCCAATGGTCATTCTGATTTGTATACTGTATATCCAAACATGCAAACCCTACACAGGGAACTCTGGCTTCCCTAATGCAAGGCAGCAGTGCTATCACTATGTCACCATGCCATGCCACCCCTATATACAGTGGGTAGGAGTGGCTTCACAACAACTCTGTGACTGTTCTTGAATGGCCCAGCCAGAGCCCTGACTTAAACCCAATTGAGCATCTCTGGAGGGACCTAAAAATGGCTGTCTACCAACGTTTACCATCCAACCTGACAGAACTGGAGAGGATCTGCAAGGAGGAATGGCAGAGGATCCCCAAATCCAGGTGTGAAAAACTTGTTGCATCTTTCCCAAGAAGACTCATGGCTGTATTAGCTCAAAAGGGTGCTTCTACTAAATACTGAGCAAAGGGTCTGAATACTTAGGACCATGTGATATTTCAGTTTTTCTTTTTTAATAAATCTGCAACAATTTCAAAAATTCTTTTTTTTTGTCTGTCAATATGGGGTGCTGTGTGTACATTAATGAGGGAAAAAATTAATTTAAATGATTTTAGAAAATTGCTGCAATATAACAAGGAGTGAAAAATTGAAGGGGGTCTGAATACTTTCCGTACCCACTGTATATATATATATATATATACTGATGGACGGCTGGAGAATGAAAGGATGGGGGAAGGCAGCTACTTTTGGACACTGCCTCCCCCAAGACACTAGATGGCAGCTCCCCTAGAGTATAGCAGTGCCCCAGATTCCCGCAGGGCATCCTGGGATTTGGAGTTCGGTTTCTCAGCCCTGTTGGGTACCGTGGGTGGCCCAAGGGGGAGCTGTCAAAGGACCTGGGGAGTCATGCTTTCTTTATAACTCAGACGCACTAATGGATCACATGGATGGGAGCCCTGAAGTACTTCTGGGCTGACTAAAGAACCTGAGTTCTCCATCTGACCCAGAATTGCTGACAAGTCACGTGGGAGGAAGAACAGAAGCACGTCCGGGTTGGGCACTATTTAAAGGACGGCTGAAAACCCAGCAAGTGAGCCCGAGTCGGCTGGAGGTGTACAAAGCTTGCTGGGAAGTGTGGAGGAGAAGTTAAAGAGAGATATTTCTATTGATTGTGTTTATTGCCTGTGATATTGTGGCTGTGGTGCTTTGGACACTATTATTAAGAAGAAAATAATTAAAACGCTTCTTATTGCTTGAATTCTTGTGCTTTTGTGATATTATGGGTTTGGCTTTTGGACTGCTTATTCTGAAGGCATTGCCTTTTGTGGCCTTTGGCTTTGTGTTTCTCTGACCTTATTATTGTTCCACAGAGCATTTTTGTAAACATGAACATTTTTATGAAGATTCCTTGTTGCCCTTTTTGTGTGACTGAGGTTTACAGTTTCCTCCTCTGCTGGGCATTTTTAATCACTGTTCTGGACTGTATTCTTGAGCACTCCCATGTAGTGCCTGATCTATCTATCTATCTATCTATCTATCTATCTATCTATCTATCTATC
>JANRMT010062796.1:78982099-79006984 GCA_026402145.1 Polypterus bichir lapradei
ATCTATCTATCTATCTATCTATCTATCTATCTATCTATCTATCTATCTATCTATCTATCTATCAGGAGTGAAAGACTTCTAGAGAGATCTGGAGGACCTGGAACAAAAGGACGGTTTCTTTCTGTCCCTGGAAGTAATTCTGGGACTTGGTCAGATGTGACCTTTTAAAGCCACATTATAGCCAATGCCATATTAAAAACAGCATTGGGAGATGACTTGGGCTGAAGGCTCAGTTGTCAAAGGTAAGACAGTGGAGGGCTGAACTGAATGAGAGAGAGAGAGAGAGACGAGAAGAAGAATGCCTCTGTGTATTTGGTAAGGTGTCACATGGGAAAACTGCCCCACTAAGCAGACAAGGAGTCAAGACCCCAAATTGCCACGTAAAGAGTGCCAGTGGGTTTGTTTTCAGTACTATTTACTTTGTTGCTTTGTATTTTACCTTTATTCACCCCATCTCAGTTGTTTGTTACCATATGGACCATTTTAAAACTTTTTTTCTGGATAACGAGGGTCACTATAAGAGTGCCCCCTCCCTTTATGTTATATCTATTTACTTTATATAGCTGCTTGCTTACCAAGTGCCATGAATAGGTGCCTCAAAAATTAAATAAGATTTCAAAATACCACTATGTATTGACTATACTGCCTATTTTAGAGTACAGTTGGTCTGAAATATGGCTGCCTCCAGCTGTGAAACTGAATAGCGGGCTTGGGGTAGAGTAATTGTCAAGACTGCATTACGGCCTGGTAGTCACAGATTCTGGTAATGCATACTTGAATCTGAAGTAGTTTCATGGACCAGCAAATATAAAGAATTTGCAGAGTTTTGAAAATGCACGGCACGGAAGAGACAAAAAGTGAGTCAGCACAAATATGTTTACTTTACAATTTCCTCTCCATAATGTGACGATGATTGCAATTGGCTTTTTAAATACAAAACTTTATAATGAAACATAAAGCTGCTTCATTCAGTTTTTGGAGCATATCCTTGCAGCAGCAGGCCTTAGACAGGAACCAGCCTTGGATAATCACAGGGACCACTCATAGACAGTGTCATGGTCCTGCCAGGGTGTTATCCCTGACTCAAGTTTTTTTTTTTTTTTGTATTTAGTATTTTTGTTGACTCTCTCTCTCTCTCTATATATATATATATATATACTCAGCAAAAAAAGAAACGTCCCCTGACTTTCAACTGTTTTTACTTTCAGTAGACTTAATGTGTAAATATTTGTATGAACACTAAAAGAGTCAACACCATAAGACATAAACTAAAAATGTTTCACAATGTGTCCCTGAATGAAGGGAGGCTCAAAATCAAAAGTACCAGTCAGTATCTGGTGTGGCCACCAGCTGCTTGAAGTACTGCAGTGCATCTCCTCCTCATGGACTGGACCAGATTTGTCAGTTCTTGCTGTGAGATGTTACCCCACTCTTCCACCAAGGCACCTGCAAGTTCCTGGACATTTCTGGGGGGAATGGCCCTAGCCCTCACCCTGCGATCCAACAGGTCCCAGACGTGCTCAATGGGATTGAGATCTGGGCTCTTCGCTGGCCATGGCAGAACACTGACATTGCTGTCATGCAGAAACTCACACACTTTTTGCCACTCCTGTCTGGTCCAGTGAAGGTGGGTTTGTGCCCATAGGCGGCGTTGTTGCTGGTGATGTCTGGTAAGGACCTGCCTTACAACAGGCCTGCAAGCCCTCAGTCCAGCCTCTCTCAGCCTATTGCGGACAGTCTGAGCACTGATGGAGGGATTGTGTGTTCCTGGTGTGACTCGGGCAGTTGTTGTGGCCATCCTGTACCTGTCACGCAGGTGTGATATTCGGATGTACCGATCCTGTGCAGGTGTTGTTACACGTGGTCTTCCACTGCGAGGATGATCAGCTGTCCTTCCTGTCTCCCTGTAGCGCTGTCTTAGGCGTCTCACAGTGCGGACATGACAATTTATTGCCCTAGCCACATCAGCAGTCCTCATGCCTCCCTGCAGCATGCCTAATGCACGTTCACGCAGATGAGCAGGGACCCTGGGCATCTTTCTTTGGGTGTTTTTCACAGTCGGTAGACAAGTCTCTTTAGTGTCCTGCGTTTTTAGAACTGTGACCTTAGATGCCTACTTTCTGTAAGCTGTTAAGGTCTTAACGACCATTCCACAGGTGCATGTTAATTAATTGATTATGGTTAATTGAACATGCATGGAAAACATTGTTTAAACAATTTACAATGAAGATCTGTAAAGTTATTTGGATTTTTAAAACATTATTGTTAAAATACACAGTCCTGAAAAAGGGACGTTTCTTTTTTTGCTGAGTATATATATCTATATATACAGTAGAGTCTCGCTTATCCTACCTTGGCTTATCCAACATTCCGTATTATCCGACGTCCCACCAGAAAAAAAAAAAATACGCATCAATCGGCAACAAGAACTGCAAGTTGCGAGCGTGAGCGTAGTCTATTTTTTGTTGCTCCCGACTCTGCCGAAGCTAATTACAGTGGAACCTCGGTTTGCGAGCATAATTCGTTCTGGAAATGTGCTTGCAGTCCAAAGCACTTATACAGTATATCAATGCGAATTTCCCCATAGGAAATAATGGAAACTCAGATGATTCATTCCACAACCCAAAACTATTCATATAAAAATGATTAATACAAAATATAAAGTAAAAGTACATAAAGCAAATTAGCCTGCACTTTACCTTTGAAAGGAATCATGGCTGGTGTGAGTGAGTTTCTAAACTCTTATGGGATTCCACCCAACGGGACGACATGCGGAAGAGCGTCCCAAAGCAATCGCAGTCTCCCGGCGCTGTAGCAGTTCGATGTAAAAGCCAATCCGAAATAATCGCGGACATGCTGTAAGCGCCTGCCGTTGATGGGTGATACAAGGAACAAGGGACATTATAAATGCGCTGGGCTCTGTATTACTTTCCCCCCGACCCTGCCTGACTGCTGTGTCTGTGTATAGGAGAATGAAAGATCCCGCTACATTAAATAACCTCGCTGTTGCTGTTTCAAGCTTAATAAAGTTGGTGTTGCTAAAAGTACTGAGACTCAGCTTCGAGTTTTCGGGTGCAAGACGGGGACTCGCACGTCACAGCACAAACACACACACGCAGTCACAATGCTGTAGTAAACAGTATACGCTCATACGGATGTTGACTATATTAGTGACAGAGTTAAGGCTAGAAAATGTGTAAAATTATAACATAGTTTGACGTTTAATAGGTTTTTTCTTAACACCTGCCATTATCCAACATTTTCGCTTATCCGACGTTCAGGTGGCCCGTTTATGTCGGATAAGCGAGACTCTACTGTATATAGGGTGGTCCAGATCTAATTATGCAATTTTCATTATATAAATCAATGCTATAAATCACCCGAAAAATCCCGTCGAGAAGTGTGCGAACTGATGACATGAAGAATCATCTTTGCACCGAACTGGAATCGTCCCCGTATGAATCAAAGTCATCCAGACGGTCTGCATAATTAGATCTGGACCACCCTGTATATATATATAGTCACACACGAGTGATAAAGGACCCAACGAGCCGTGAGAAACTGCAAGACAGGGAACTAAGGGCAGCATATTAACACTTCTCTCATATTTCGCCAGGAAAGACAAGGAGCAAAAAACTATGACACCTTGAATTTGTTCCGAAAACATCATCCCAACATCCAAGGAGCTTCTGCATTGTTCCCGGCTCACCCTGATGACTTCACCTCTGGTCGCTCATGGATGATGTCACCACTGCCGAAAGATCATCCACATCACCCTTCCTCCAGCCTTACTTCCGTTCCAAATCACATAAATTGGTCCATGTATCTGCCATTCTTTGTCAATTGTTTATTGCAAACCTGACCATTGTACGGGGACAGATTCCCCAACCCTTAAAGTGTGTTCCTGTGTTTTCTTCACAATATATATATATATATATATGCATGTATATTGTGACAACTCTATGGGGGCGAGTGAGCCACCCAGCATGACACGGACAGATGCAGGTGGCACACTCAAAAAACACAAATGTTTTTTTATTTTTCTTCACCTCGTGGGAAACGCCTTCCTCGTTTCCCAAAGGAACAACACAGATCAAAGCACCAAACACAATACTTTTCTTTTCTCCTCCACTCCTCCTTGGCAAGCTTTGTCCACCTTCTACCTGACTCTGGCTCCCTGAGTACTGTCTGCTGGCTCCTTTTTTGGTTGCATTGTTCACTACCATCATCCATGCTGACAGTTCATAAAGTTCATTGAAGATTAGATCATCTGTCCAGTGCTCTGGTGATTTCTTACGAAGCAACTGAGACCTTTCTTTGCCTTTTCTCATAAGGACATCAGAGAAGGGTGTTGTTCTTTCTCTTAGCAGATCCTCCAACTTCAGATGTTCAGATTCACTTGTCAGCTTAAGATGTCGAGGAATGTTTGCTATGGTGGGCGCTGAAGGCTTTGCACCATCTTTATCCTTGTTTCTGTGGAGATTCTGTCATCAAAATAGGCTTTAGTAGGAACTCCTAACTTACTACTAGAATGTTCTGGAAACTTCCATTTACTAGTACAATGTTCTGGGAGGGTGGCGCAGTAGGTAGTGCTGCTGCCTCACAGTTAGGAGACCCGGGTTCGCTTCCCGGGTCCTCCCTGCGTGGAGTTTGCATGTTCTCCCTGTGTCTGCGTGGGTTTCCTCCCACAGTCCAAAGACATGCAGGTTAGGTGCATTGGCGATTTTAAATTGTCCCTAGTGTGTGTGTGGGCTGGGGTTTGTTTCCTGCCTTGCACCCTGTGTTGGCTGGGATTGGCTCCAGCAGACCCCCGTGACCCTGTAGTTAGGATATAGCGGGTTGGATAATGGATGGATGGATGTTCTGGGAACTCCACCTTGGCACTATAATGTTCTTTGTTTCATTTTGTTTATTATTATTGATCATTTAGCCAATTTGTAACTCTGTGTAAGAGTGACCCTGGATAAATTCGTACATCTGTTGGATAAAGTCCATCGGCCTCATTTTGTACTCATATATTTTGGTACATGGGAGGAATACGTGTTGCATGTTCAGGCCATCCTCCATTCACTATGTGATTCAGGGCTCTGGATAAATCCAAACAAAAGCTTTTTCATATTAAGAGTGGTTAAATATTTAAGCTACATGGTGGGCTGGAGAAAGGTCAGACCACAATGCTCCAAAATCAGTGCCATCCATAATTGGCCCTGTCCATGAACTGAGGGGCAGATACAGGATTAGCAGGGTACTATTGCTGGTTAGTCGATGAGGCTGACAGTCCTATGATGTACCTGAACCAGAAACTATCGGACCAGGAGACGAGATATGCAGCGGTGGAAAGGGAATCTCTGGTGACAGTAAGGTACCACCATCTGGGCCGTGAGTTCACTCTTATTATGGATCACGACACTCTCCAGTGGGTAACCACACACAAAGAGTCAAACCCATGTATCTCTAGATGGTTCTTGGAGCTTTAGCCTTATAAATCATCATCGGGGTGCCCTTCACACCAATTGCTCATACCGTCTCTTGCTTTCATGACCTCTTGGCTTTGGCCACTCACCCTGGCAAGTCTGGGCTCTGCGGGGATGTCAAATCACACACATCTGATTGCAAAACAAATTCAGGGCTCATTTGACACCAGTAATTCCACTCCAAGCCAGGGATCCTCATGCTTTTCTGTTTCCCATCCTCAGAACAAAAGATGAACAGCATGAGGATCTCTGATGTCACTTCTCCTTCTGCCTGTATCCCCACCTCTTCCTCTTATAAGTTCCAACACCACCAGAAGAACTCAGTCAGATGGACTCGCATTTGAGAAGACATTGCTTATCAGCATAAGCTGATGCACAGCCTACCTCTCATTTTTATAATATTTTTCCTTTCTCTTTACCATATATGGGGTTCACCACCTGGTGCCCCAAATCTTTATCGTTGTTGTTTTGTTTTGTTACAATACATCATTTCTTTTCAGATTTAAACAGATTATTACAAACTCATTAAACAGAAACCATAACCTTGAGACAACCATTGTACAATTGATCAGGGACGAGTTTTGTAAACGGGAAACTAGAAATCCTAATCAGTCAGTCGGTCATTTTCCAACCCGCTATATCCTAACTACAGGGTCACAGGGGTCTGCTTGAGCCAATCGCAGCCAACACAGGGCGCAAGGGCACACACTAGGGACAATGTAGTAAAGCCAATGCACCTAACCTGCATGTCTTTGGACTGTGGGAAAAAAATGGAGCACCCGGAGGAAACCCACGTAGACACGGGGAGAACATGCAAACTCCACACAGGGACGACCCGGGAAGCAAACCCAGGTCTCCTAACTGTGAGGCAGCAGCGCTACCTACTGCGCCACCGTGCCGCCCAAATCCTAATCAAGAATGCTTAATTAATTATCAGAGGTTTTTAACAAAACTTTATTTTTGGAAGGCTTTTTGAAGAGATTTTTTCTGTTACTGTTATGTAAATAACAGTCTCAGTTTGCTGTTCGATAAGATGGCATCTGACTTGTTATCAAATGACGCACGTGCAGCAGCACACTGCAGGGGGATACAAAGCACAATGAGACACTCAGAATGATGTAACCCACATAGTGAATAACAATTAAAATCAATTTCTGAAAAAAAACAAATTATCCAGAAACTTCTACAATAAAGGTAACCCGCAGAAGCTCCGTAATGGATGCAGAGAAGATGAGGGTCCACTGGAGAAGGAGAACAAGGGAAGGTGAGCGGAAGACTCTTGGTTGTGATTGTAAGCCGCTTAGCGAGCGCATTTTAGCGTCACAGACAAGTAACTTGCAACAGAGAGACTCGGTGGGATAGGGTGGCTTTATTATACGTTTCTTATTACTTTAATAAGTTTACCACAGTGTTAGTGTATATACTGGTACTTCACGTGTTTTAGAGGGTTAAGTTAAACGTTTTAAGAGAGTGGCCTTTTTTAATTTGAAAGGGCAAAGGAATGTAGGCAGTAGTACATTTTTGGAGCCTGCTTTGTGACATGTCACAGTCTTCTGATAACCTTCTGCAGCAAAACGCAAACTTAACATGAGGCAGAGCAGGCTGGTGATATGAAGGAAACTGTGCTGGGCACGTTCTACGCAGCAGACAAAATGAGACAATGAAAGACAAAATAATAACCAAGACGCCATGCCAAGTTTTAGAGCTACAGGCTAAAAGTGAATTTTTAGAATATCCTTTGGGAAATGAGAAATCTGAGTCAATCAGCGATTGGGTGTGACTCCATTTTTTAACAGGGTGTACAATCCTTATTCAGAAAAATACTTAATATTCATATTTCCTGCCAGAAAGGTTAAAACTTGTATCTGTTTTATTTAGGAAGTTCATTTCATTACATGGAATATGTTAGAGTTAGTTAGAATGTGAGTAAGAAGTATAATACTTTTCTTAGGCAAGTATGCCATGGTAGGCTGAAGGATTTCAATTACAAGAGTAACAAAATCCTTAAATACTGTTGAGGTGGTTTCAGTTGCCTTTTTGTTCTTCATGCTATCATACAAATTTATTTAATCAGCTCTATTAAATAATTACATTGGAACATAAGAAATTTGACAAATGAGTGGAGATCATTGAGTCACTCTCTCGCCAATCTGCTTGGTAATAGCCAAGCTGTCCCGAGTATCCCATCCAGATTCTTCTTAACGGTTGTTCAAGTTTCTGCATCAACTACGAGGGACGTTCAAAAAGATTCTGCACTTTTATATTTTTATTGGAAACGGTGAAGGCGGGAGGACTAATAACTGGGCATTAAAAAGTTGGTATGATGCTGGGAAAACTGCATCGCAAAACGAAGGTGACTATGTAGAAAAGTGATGTCTTCTTATTTTTTAAATTCTTAATAGATAGAGTTAAAAAAAGTGTGGAAGCTTTTTGAATGTCCCTCGTACAGAAGTTTGTTCCAAATTCCCAAAACTCTGTGAATAAAGAAGTGCTTCCTGGCTTCATTCAGAACACAAGAAATTTGAAAAAGGAGAGGTGACCGTTCAGTCCATCACGCCTGAGTGTGTAGCTAATAGCTAAGCTGTCCCAATATCTCAGTCAGATTCTTCTTAAAGGTTGTTAAGGTTTCTGCTTCAACTACATGTCTCAGTATTTTTTTCCAGATTCCCACACCACTGTGAGTACAGTTTTTAAATGCACTTCCCCTTAATTTCTACTGATGTCCTCAAGAATGTGAATTGCTATTTAGTTAGAATTCTGCTGGATCTTCCTTATCAATACTTTTGAGAATTTAGAAAACCTGGATTAGGCCCTCATGCAGTCTCCTCTTCTTGAGACTAAACAGGCTTAATTCTCTGAGTCTGAAGTCCTGGGAAGTACCTGGTTGCTCTCCTCTGCACAGCTTCAAGTGCTGCTATGTCTAACCTGAAGAGTGGTGACCAGAACTACACACAATACTCCAGATGTGGTCTCACTACTGTGTCATGTAGTCTGTCCCTGTTTTACTACCCTGATCACTTCATCCAGATATTAGGAACATATTCTCTAATTTCATTTTGTCATAATAGATGCCATTGCTTGCTCTCTACATCAAATGGATTAAAAATTTCACATTTATACACTGCTGCGGTGGGCTGGCACCCTGCCCGGGGTTTGTTTTCTGCCTTGTGCCCTGTGTTGGCTGGGACTGGCTCCAGCAGACCCCGTGACCCTGTAGTTAGGATATAGCGAGTTGGATAATGGGAGGATGGATATTTATACACTGTCTGTAGTCTTTCTGTTGTTCCAATTTATGCAGAGAACAACGACTCCAAGGCCATGCATGGGTCTCGCCATGGGGTGGAGTAAAACATTAATGGCTGACATACAAGTCCCAAAGTCTGGTACATCCAACCAGATGAATGTTCCTCCAAGTTCACAATAGCTTACAGATGGCATGGGAGAAAACTGCAGTTTCTATTTGGAATCTTCCATAAATGTTTAATCAGAGCCATGTCCCTGGACGTGACCTGCCAGGGTATGGTGCTCCAGTCATTTGGCATTCTTATTCCATCTTCTTATATAATACGCTACCGTGGCTGTTTGTTTGTCTGTCCAGGATTTTAAATCGCCTGTAGCTCGCAAATCGTTTGATCAATTGACCTGAAATTTGGTACACATATACTACGTGACGTCTACTATCCACTTTCGGGGTGATGATTTTTATTCCTCTTTTTATTTAAATTTTATTTTATTGTGGAATCAGCTCTTGGCAGAGGCCAGCAGGGCGGCCATGTGGCACATGCATACGGGCGCCGTTCCATTCTCTACCACCTTCGCCGTCACTTCCTCTACCTCTTCATATCTTAAATCATTCTTGAGGCAGATTGAAGACTTAAGTGCCAGCTTAAGTGAAAAATTAAGAAAAACGTACTAAGTAATTGCAACACAAACACTGACTTAATCAGTTTTAACGTGAAAAGATGCCGATGAAAGAAGAGAAGAAGCGGGCCGCTAGGGTGGAGAAAACAAGAGCTCCTCAGGAAGCAGCAAGTGCATCCACCTCTGAGCAAATGAATGGTAAACGTACGGAGAAAGAGAATGAAAACTATAAATCAAGTGTATTGTTATCATGCAGTACGCCGTTACTGGTGATATATATTAAAAAATGGAATAAATCAAGTCTGCCATAAAAGATCATACAATAGGTAATAACATTAGCTCCTCAACATATCATTACACGATCAAAGTGCTCTTAATATGTAAAAGGTAAATATCGAACAGAATCTATGCTACCCCACACAAACAGTTCTGGGGGTGTGCCATTCAAAGATCCTGTTCAGGACATTTTCTTATTAAAAATCCATTTGTCATGAGCCACCATAAAGGGACTTTCATCACTGACGATCCTCTGACATCAGCATGGCCTCTTCAGATCTCACACCTCTCCATGAGTGGTGTGGTTTCCATCCACATCAGACAACATGCATGTCAGTTTGATTGCTGTCCGTAATTTGGCCCCAGGAGGGTGTGAGGGTGTCTGAATGTGGCTAATAATGGATTGGTATCTCATGATGTTGTTTCTTGAGCTTCCTTTTAATTCACTCAATGTGGTCACACGCACATATTCTAAGGGTACAATATTCACATCTGAAACATAACTTCATATAAGTGTACAGGTGCCGGTCATAAAATTAGAATATCATGACAAAGTTGATTTATTTCTGTAATTCCATTCAAAAAGTGAATTACACACAGACTGATGTATTTCAAATGTTTATTTCTTTTAATTTTGATGATTATAACAGACAACTAATGAAAGTCCCAAATTCAGTATCTCGGAAAATTAGAATATCAATTAAGATCAATGCAAAAAAAGGATTTTTTAGAAATGTTGGCCAACTGAAAGGTATGAACATGAAAAGTATGAGCATGTACAGCACTCAATATTTAGTTGGGGCTCCTCTGGCCTGGATTACTGCAGCAATGCGGCGTGGCATGGAGTCGATCAGTCTGTGGCACTGCTCAGGTGTTATGAGAGCCCATGTTGCTCTGACAGTGGCCTTCAGCTCTTCTGAATTGTTGGGTCTGGCGTATTGCATCTTCCTATGGGGATTTTCTATAGGGTTAAGGTCAGGCGAGTTTGCTGGCCAATCAAAAACAGGGATACCATGGTCCTTAAACCAGGTACTGGTAGTTTTGGCACTGTGTGCAGGTGCCAGGTCCTGTTGGAAAATGAAATCTGCATCTCCATAAAGTTCGTCAGCAGCAGGAAGCATGAAGTGCTCTAAAACTTCCTGGTAGATGGCTGCGTTGACCTTGGACCTCAGAAAACACAATGGACCAACACCAGCAGATGACATGGCACCCCAAACCATCACTGACTGTGGAAACTTTACACTGGACTTCAAGCAACATGGATTCTGTGCCTCTCCTCTCTTCCTCCAGACTCTGGGACCTTGATTTCCAAAGGAAATGCAACATTTACTTTCATCAGAGAACATAACTTTGGACCACTCAGCAGCAGTCCAGTCCTTTTTGTCTTTAGCCCAAGGCCAGACGCTTCTGACGCTGTCTCTTGTTCAAGAGTGGCTTGACACAAGGAATGCGACAGCTGAAACCCATGTCTTGCATACGTCTGTGCGTGGTGGTTCTTGAAGCACTGACTCCAGCTGCAGTCCACTCTTTGTGAATCTCCCCCACAGTTTTGAATGGGTTTTGTTTCACAATCCTCTCCAGGGTGCGGTTATCCCTATTGCTTGTACACTTTTTTCTACCACATATTGTCCTTCTCTTCGCCTCTCTATTAATGTGCTTGGACACAGAGCTCTGTGAACAGCCAGTCTCTTTAGCAATGTCCTTTTGTGTCTTGCCCTCCTTGTGCAAGGTGTCAATGGTCGTCTTTTGGACAACTGTCAAGTCAGCAGTCTTCCCCATGATTGTGTAGCCTACAGAACTAGACTGAGAGACCATTTAAAGGCTTTTGCAGGTGTTTTGAGTTAATTAGCTGATTAGAGTGTGGCACCAGGTGTCTTCAATATTGAACCTTTTCACAATATTCTAATTTTCCGAGATACTGAATTTGGGACTTTCATTAGTTGTCAGTTATAATCATCAACATTAAAAGAAATAAACATTTGAAATACATCAGTCTGTGTGTAATGAATGAATCTAATATACAAGTTTCACTTTTTGAATGGAATTACTGAAATAAATCAACTTTATCATGATATTCTAATTTTATGACCGGCACCTGTATGTTTTGTATTAATATTCTGCAATATTGAAAGGCATTGTTAATTGCTGGGATTTTCCCATTATGGCACATTAATAGACTCATTCTTCAAACTCTGTTTCGCTCTGTTTGCTTACATTTTCCATCCCTGGTAATGGGAATCCAGTTTTTCACAGCAGTTCTATTATCTTTTTAGGGAGGCATCATCGTCTCACTATAAGAGACCTGCATTTCAAACACTGCTCCACTATCTCCTGCCTGAACTTGTCATCCTGTGCAGGGCGTTTCCTTTTGGTCACACCACCGTAACCGAGGGCAGATAAGGAGAGTTCACTGATCTGTTGGGTGGCACTATCGCATCACCACAGCCGGTTTACTCCTCAAATGTTGTTTCACTCTCACCATATTAAATTTGCAATCATTACACATTTTCTCAAAATTTCCACTTCCTGAAGTTTTTTTCTTTTTTGTGATTATGATGCACATCTTAAAGAGGAACAAATTATAATTTCAGATTGACTGTATCACATTGGAATTTGGAGAAACATGAAATTAACTTTAACTGAATTTAGTGTGTTTAATCACCTAATGATACTGACACATTGTTCAGATGATATAAAAATGTTTTGCTGCTGATTTTCATTTGTACTCAGCATCGTTATCTAATCTAATCTGATGCTTCTTGTTTTAATGTTCAACAATATTCCAGCATTGATGGATTCCACTTGCCCTGATACTTTCCATTGCTGCAATATTCTGGTGAAACCTTTCACATGTTCATCACTGACTGCACCAGGATTAGCAGGGAAGAAGCCCAAGTGTGATTGCAGAAAATTAATCTTTATCAAAATGTTGTCATGAACATGAGCCTCCTAAGCACACAGAGTTCCAAAAATACCTCAAAATAGGTCAACTGGCTTTAACCATCAAGCCCTGGCTAGCAACAAAAAGGGCAAATGCAGAATTTTTATTAATGAAAGATTTATTACCAAAAAAATACTTAGTGGCACAAAAATAAGCTCAGAGGGGGACAGAGGCAAAATGAGTTGCCTCTAACAACAATACAAGTCCCAATACATAAATCACAAGAATGATCAAAAGACAGAGCACAGAGGTCAAAAATCTAGAAAATAAAAGATCAAAAAAGAAGAAACAAATCACCAGAGAACTCACCAATGCCAGTGAATTGAATGAACCGCAAAGGACTGTGGGTTTTCCTTAGGTTTTTGGTGATGGACAGGTGACTACCCACAAAACACATGATACATAGTAGAAGATATATAAATATATAGCAACTAAATGATCAATAATGGAAATAAAGTAAACATCTATCTATCTATCTATCTATCTATCTATCTATCTATCTATCTATCTATCTATCTATCTACACTGTCTTACCAAAAGTATTGGGACGCCTGCCTTTACACACACATGAACGTTAATGACATCCCATTCTTAATATATAGCCTTTAAAATGGAGTTGGCCCAATCTTTGCAGCTACAACAGCTTCAACTCTTCTGGGAAGATTTAGGAGTGTGTTTATGGGAATTGTTGATCATTCTTCCAGGAGAGCATTTGTGAAGTCAAGCACTGACGTTGGATGAGAAGGCCTGGCTCACTCACAGTCTCCGCTCTAATTCATCCCAAAGGTGTTCTATCGGGTTGAGGTCAGGGCTCTGTGCAGGCCAGTCAAGTTCCTCCACACCAAACTCGCTCATCCATTTCTTTATAAACTTTGCTTTGTGCACTCGTATGCAGTCATTTTGGAACAGGAAGGGGCCATCCCCAAACTGTTCCCACAAAGTTGGGAGCATGAAATTGTCCAGAATGGCTTTGTATGGTGAAGCATTAAGAGTTCCTTTCACTGGAACTAAGGGGCCAAACGTAACCCCTGAAAAATAACCCCACACCATAATCTCCCTCCACCAAATTTTACACTTGCAACAGTGCAGTCAGGCAAGTACCGTTCTCCTGGCAACCGCCAAACTCATACTCGTCAATTGGATTGCCAGACAGAGAAGCGAGATTCACCACTCCAGAGGACACATCTTCACTGCTCTAGAGTCCAATGGCAGTGGGCTTTACACCACTGCATCCCATGCTTTGGATTGCACGTAGTGATATAAGGCTTGGATGAAGCTGAACGGCCATGGAAACTCATTCCATGAAGCTCTCTACACACTGTTCTTGAGCTTTTGAAGGTCTGTAGCTATTGACTCTGCAGAAAGTTGGCAAGTTCTGCACACTGTGCGCCTTAGCATGCGCTCTCCCCGCTCTGTAATTTTACGTGACCTACTACTTCGTGACTGAGTTGCTGTTGTTCCCAATTGCTTCCACTTTGTCATAATACCACTAACAGTTGACCGTGGAATATTTACGTAGTAGTGAGGAAATTTCATGAATGGACTTATTGCACAGGTGGCATTCTATTACGGTACCACACTTTAATTTACTGAGCTCCTGAGAGCAACCCATTCTTTCACAAATGTTTGTAGACGCAGTCTTCATGCCTAGGTGCTCGAGTTTATACACATGTGGCCATTGAAGTGATTGGAACACATGAATTCAATTATTTGGGGGGGGGGGGGGGGGCCCCCCCCCGAATACTTTTTGTTTTTGCAATATAATCTATCTATCTATCTATCTATCTATCTATCTATCTATCTATCAAAAAACAAACAGACATACGTAAATGAGAAATTAGAACCCAAGCAGGGGTAGTAGTACCATGCCTAAAACGTAATACAGACTGCACGCCATGGTTTTGCATGCATGAAGTATTTTGTCAACCAGCTGTTTGGTGGTAGTTTGGAGCTCTGCAGTTGCCAAGAAAATTCTCAAATGCATCCCTGAATGCCCTACATTCAGTTTCTACCAGCCCCATTGGCAGATCTTCATTGACATTGATGACGTGTCTGATTTTTGGGCAAACAAAGGCACCTTTCTTAATCTTGGCATCAGTTATTCTCAGAAACATCATATCTCAAATATCATAGCCCTTCACCTTCCACGTTCATCACTTTCACAAAAATTTCCATCAGTCCAAATTTCGCAAGGTCAGGTCAGGTCAGGTAAGGTTGGAGAGCATGCACTGGTACAACAGGTTGCCACACCCATCACACAACGAAACAGCTCGGGATCCTGGTTGGCAACCCCACAAAGAGATACGCAGTCCAGTCCCACCCTTTGGAAATGACCCTCTATCTGCCGCAGCCATTTATTACGTGGGCGTCCTGTTGGTCAGCCACTCGGGTCCCCAACAATGAGGATCCTGCCGGCCAGATCACCCTCGGGGGAATCGCGCCACATGGTCGTAGTGCTGTAACTGACCCTCCCTCACAATGCAGGTAATGTGCCTCATTCGGGACTCCATGAGCAACCACTCACTCTACACAAATTCAAACCAGCGGTACCCAAGGATTCTCCGAAGAGACACAGTACCAAAAGAGTCCGGTCTTTGTCTCAGGTCACTGGATAGCGTCCATGTCTCGCAACCATATAGTAAGACAGGAAGCATCAGGACTCTAAAGACTTGGACCTTAGTAATTTTGCACAAATATCGGGAGATCACTCACCCCTTTCCAGCGACCTCATGACCCCCAATGCTCTCCCAATCTGTCTACTGAATTCAAAGGAAGAGTCACCAGAGACATGAATGTCACTGCTGAGGTAAGTAAACCTCTCGATGCAGTCGACACTCTCTCTGCAAACAGACACACTGCTGATGGCTGTGCCCAAGAAGTCATTAAAGGCCTGGATCTTACAAGAGGAATTAAAAATATCTTTGTTGGATTGACAAGTGCTTTATGTTTCACACTTGCACAAACTGGTTTTCCCAGATTGTTTTTTTAATGTAATGAGACTCTTGGCTGTCTCATTTGCAGAACTTGATATATCTGACCTGCATTCCAACTTTTAGATCACCACAGGTGTTCCAGTTGCAGTGGTCATACTGTATTGTATATGTTGTCACGTCTGGGCTGCTGAGTTGAAAAAAAAGACAGGCAGGATCGGTCTCAGCAAATGGAACTTTTCTTTGCACTTGCAGGGACAGCGCTCAGGCTTTATTCAATATTGGAGCCTTAAGCAAACCGGAACAACCTCCAAGTTGTCTCCATCACAGAAAGTGCAAATCTTGAGTTTAATGGAACTCATAGGTGTCTTCTTCGAGAGGAGTCGACTGTAGGGAGAAAGGGGCAGCAGAGGATAGGACAGGGTCAGGACAACAGGTGAGTGAACGGGTTTTAAAGACTCGTAATAACGTGTGACGAGTACTTCACGCAGTACCGCAGCAGCTGAACTAACATCTGACATTCTCAGAGTGTTTCTTTTCAATTAGAATGCTGTTTAAAAGAGTGTTTTCCCTGTGGACTGAAGCTGACCCCGGGGACAAGGCACAGCACTAATATTCAAAATGTATACTTACAATATGAGAGGAAATCATAAAAGTAGACAATTGTACTAACACAGTACCTGATAAGTAAATGTAAAATTGATTTTGTTTTATGATCAGCAGGCCAAAATCAACAAGAAACACCCAAATGTGTTCAGGAAGGAAAATCTTCATTGCTGTCAAAGGGCATCCCTCCCCTTACACCAGTGTGACTGAGATGAGGCAAGGAATGTTTGAGTAGTGCTGTTATTGCTCTCACGTCAATCACTGTTTCAGTCCATCCATCCCATGGCACTTTACATTACAAAGATGCAGGGGAACTTTTTTCATTTCTTTTTACGGTTTGAGTACAGAGAGATTAAGCGCCCACAGTGGTTCAGACGGGAAGACTCAACTAACATCTTCACCAAATTTGTGCCCTTACTGTGTTCCTCATTAGGAGTTGATTATTTTGGTCCCTTAAAGAGGGTGAAGTCTGGTCAAGAGGTACGGAGTAATTTTCACTTGTCTAACAATCAGAGCCGTGCATGTTCATCACTTTCACAAACTTTTCCATCAGTCCGAGTTTTGCAAGGTCAGGTTGGGGACTATGCACTGGTAGAGCACGGTTGCCTCACCCACCCCATGATGAAACAGCTTGGGATTCTGGTTGGCAACCCCCCCAGGGAGACACACAAGGTCCAGTCCCACCCCCTGGAAATGACCATCTCTCTGTTGCAGCCAGGTGTTACGTGGGCATCCCATTGGTCAACAATGAGGATCCTTTGAGCTGGATCACCCTCGGGGAATCATTCCACATGGCCATAGTGCCGTAACTGACGCTCCCACACAAGGCAGGCACTGTGCCTCGTTCGGCACTCCGTGAGCAACGGCTCATTCGACTCAAAGTCAAAGCAGCGGTACCCAATGATTCTCCAAAGAGACACAATCCTGAAGGAGTCCAGTCTTCATCTCATTTGGAGTTAATTATTTTGGTCCCTTTCAAGTTAAAAGAGCATGAAGTCTGGTCAAGAGGTACAGAGTAATTTTCACTTGTCTAACATGAAGATTGCACACAGGTTGGACACTGATTCTTGCATCAATGCCATACGTCGATTCATTTGCAGAAGAGGACAAGTTAAAATCATGTGCTCAGATAATGGAACAAACTTTATTGGAGCAGAAAGAGAGCTACACGAAGTAATTACAAATCTTGACCAAGAAAAAAATCAGCAGCGATATGATGAAGAAAGAAATCAAATGGATCTTCAATCCACCATCAGCCTCATATCAAGGTAGAGTATGGGAAAGACAAATCAGAAGCCTAAGAAAAATTCTAAGCTCAACAATAAATCAACAAATACTCGACAATGAAAATCTCCAAACGGTGATGTGTGAAGTGGAATCAGTCATCAATAACAGACCCCTCACAAAGATATCAGATGACCCCAATGATTTAGAGGCACTCATACCTAATCACTTGCTGTTACTGAAGACACAAACCCGACATGCCCCCTGGACTCTTTTCTGAAAATGACCAGTACACTCGAAGACGCTGCAAACAAGTTCAATACATGGCTGATTTGTTTTGGAAAAGATGGTCTAATGGGTACTTAAATTCCAATACCATATCCACAAGACCACACGGTCCATAGCGCACCCCTCATTCAGTCAATCTGTGCCTGTTCACTCAACATAAGCTACAGTTACAAAAAGTCTCCACGGTAAACTGGAGTGTCAACTCCGGGTCTGTTAATTCGAACTTTGAGACAACAGGTCAACAAAAACACTTTAAAAATATAATTTAGCTCCAAAAGAATTCATGCCACAAAGTTGATTATACGGTAGAGTTTCAGGTTGCTGAAAATTAGAGGCCACTCTTTAGATAACAATTCCTATAGTTAGGTGTGCTTAATTAGGCCCTTGTTTTTATTTTCACTCTGTTGTGCCACAATTATAGCATAATGTGGTATTTTGCAAAAATATATATTTGGCCTAAGGTTTCAGTTTCTGAGGTTATGTATCTTTCTTTCTTTTCACCTGATTTCGTATTTCAATATTCTTTGGTTTTCAGAAGTCTCCGCTTCCCAACTCTGTCGAAGATCAGTAAGAACACAGACCATGAGTTAGCATTTCAAAAGCAACTTATTTGTTCATTTTATGTATTGTGATGTATGGCCGGCTGTTCATCTCGGCCAATACCCACACGCCGCCAGGTGGAGCCCTCCCTGCAGTATGGAGGTGCCCCGAAGACCAGCAGGGCATTATGGACATTGAAGTCTTTATTCACAGCCCTGCTGGATACCATGGGAGCTGCCAGGAGTCGCTGCAGGGAGGCCCAGAGACTATTTGCCTTACGCCCAGGAATTACGTCATAGTCACATGGACAAAGAGAACGATGTGCTTCCTGGGTAAAGAAAAAAGGATTTTTTATCTGACCCGGAAGTGTTCCAGGTCATATGGACAGAGAGGGTGAAACGCTTCCGGGTCGAGGAGTATAAAGCACTGTGGGAGATCCCAGACAGACGAGCTGAGTTGGGAGGCAGGGTGACTAAGCGTCTGGGAGTTTGGAGGATTGGTTATTGTTTATTTGTTTATTGAGCATTGTGGAGAGGAGCGTGCTTAGTGCACATTATTATTATAATAAATTCTATTATTGGACTTTTATCTGGTGTCTGACGTGGTGTCTGAGGGTACAAGGGTGCGAGAAAACCCGAATCTGTCACAGTATGCTCTCCTGAAAAACAGTTATTCTAAAATATTAAGATGATAACATGCACAAAATCCCAAAAAGGAAGTTCAAGAGATTTGTTGTAATCTACATCTGTTTAAAAATCACATACCGTATACATTTTTCCTACAACAACAACAACAACAACATTTATTTATATAGCACATATTCATACAAACAGTAGCTCAAAGTGCTTTACATAATAAAGAATAGAAAAATAAAAAACACAATATGAAAACAAAATAAATCAGCATTAATTAACATCGAATAAGAGTAAGGTCCAATGGCCAGGGGGGACAGAAAAAACAAAATAAAAACTCCAGACGGCTGGAGAAAAAAAAATAAAATCTGTAGGGATTCCAGACCATGAGACCGCCCAGTCCTCTCTGGGCATCCTATGTACGTCTTACAAAAATCAAAACAGTTTGGTCTTTCTGATCTGGTAGACTGCCAGCTGAAAAAAAAGCAATGTAAATAACGAGAAGTGTAATGAAATCTAGAAATTTCCATTCAGCTAAAAAAGACAGAAAGTACTGATAATCGAAACACACCACAGCCAAGAACGGCTTAGTAGCGGGTTTATGTTTAAAAGGAGATGCTGAGAGAAAGGCACAGTGAGTGGATATGAGAAGACAAATCCAAAGAATGTGAAATGATGAAGATAAAAGGAAATAAAGATATGGTTGGAAATTCACAGTGTTACCCTTTCTCACCTTCTGTACTCATTTGCTCTGAGTAGCAAGATGGTGCAGTAATTTGCCTCACTATCTCACTGCTTCAGGGGTCTAGATTTGATACTTGGCCGGCCACTAGCTGTGTGGGATATTTAAGCTTCCTAAGTGTTAAGGCCTAAGCAACAGCTATTAAACTATAGACTGCCCAGGTTTGAGCCATAGCTTTAGAAGGTACAGTATATGATGACTATCCAGGTCTCAGGCTTATGTTCATTGAATTGTTCAGATACGAGGTGTGGCAGAAAAGTAATGAGACTGGCAACACTGCAAGCGATCTGGCAACGCTGCGCTGTTGTCCTTGATAGAGCACGTGTATCAGTACCCTCCCATAGCTCAGTGCGAGTTTCAACTCCTTCCGTTAACTACGTGATTCTTGTGACTGCTATTAGCGAAGTTGTGTTTTTGGTTGTGCGTCACGCAAAATGGAACAGCGGAATTTGGAGCAACGTTGTGCCATTAAATTTTGTGTTAAGCTTGGAGAATCGGCAAGTGTGACTTTGGGGAACATTCTTTATCCCGAGCTCAAGTTTTTCGCTGGCACAAATCATTTTTGGAAGGCAGAAAACACGTTGAAGATGAACACCGTTCAGGGAGGCCTTCAACTTCGAAAACCAATGAAAACATCGAATGTGTGAACACTCTTGTGAGATCAGACCGTCGTTTAACATTAAGAATGTTGAGTGAACAATTAAATTTGAACAGATTTACCGTTCATCAAATTTTGACTGAACATTTGCACATGCGAAAGGTCTGTGCCAAAATGGTGCCGAAAAACCTCACAATTAAGCAGAATTTTTGACCTCAAAAGGCATTCCTGTGGTTCCCCAGCCCCCTTATTCACCTGACCTCAGTCCGTGTGACTTTTTCCTTTTTCCTAAACTGAAAAATGTCCTCAAAGGACGTCATTTCGGGACTTTAGAAAACATCCAAAAGAGTGTAACGGACATGCTGAAGACCATACCGGTTGAAGACTTCCAGCGCTGCTACCAACAGTGGGAACAACGTCTCCATCGGTGTGTAGCTGCCCAAGGGAACTACTTTGAAGGGGATAACATTGATGTTTAAAAAAAATAAAAACTTTGGTAAATAAAAAATCAGTCTCATTACTTTTCTGCCACACCTCGTATTAGGCTACCCACATTTATAAACTGTTCAGATGTCAGATTTTATTACACTGTGGCAGTAATTTAGCATTTAACTGTCTGTTTCTCAGACAGAGGGTGATGGTGCGAGGAACCTCATCAGAACTGGCTGATGTTAAGAGTGGTGTCCACAGGGGTCAGTGCTAGGGCCGCTGCTATTTTTATTACATATAAATGATTTAGATAGGAATATAAGTAACAAGCTGGTTAAGTTTGCAGATGATACCAAGATAGGTGGATTAGCAGATAAATTGGAATCCTTTATATCATTACAGAAGGACTTGGATAGCATACAGGCTTGGGCAGATTTGTGGCAGATGAAATTCAATGTGAGTAAATGTAAAGTATTACACATAGAAAGTAAAAATGTTAGGTTTGAATACACAATGGGTGGTGGAAAATCGAGAGTACACCTTATGAGAAGGATTTAGGAGTCATAGTGGACGCTAAGCTATCGAGTTCCCGACAGTGTTCAGAAGCCATTAAGAAGGCTAACAGAATGTCAGGTTATATAGCGCCTTGATGTGTGGAGTACAAGTCACAGGAGGTTCTGCTCAACCTTTATAATGCACTGGTGAGGCCTCATCTGGAGTACCGTGTGTAGTTTTGGTCTCCAGGCTACAAAAAGGACATAGCAGCGCTAGAAAAGGTCCAGAGAAGAGCGACTAGGCTGATTCCAGGACTACAGGGGTTGAATTATGAGGAAAGATTAAAAGAGCTGAGCCTTTACAGTTTAAGCAAAAGAAGGTGACCTGATTGAAGTGTTTAAAATTATGAAGGGAATTAGTACAGTGGATCGAGACTGTTATTTTAAAATGAGTTCATCAAGAACACGTGGACACAGTTGGAAACTTGTTAAGGGTAAATTTTGCACAAACATTTTTCTTTACACAAAGAACGATAGAAACTTGGAATAAGCGACCAAGTAGTGTGGTAGACAGTAAGACGTTAGGGTCTTTCAAAACTCAACTTGACGTTTTTTTGGAAGAAATAAGTGGATAGGACTGGCGAGCTTGTTGGGCTGAATGGCCTGTTCTCGTTTAGAGTGTTCTAATGTTCTAAATGACTTCTCTGGCAATGCCCTCGAATATGTTGACATCAATTGTCCCTCTATGTACCGTCCTGGTTTCAGGCCCAGTCTCACCATTTCCTTCCACGTGGTATACATAGGTTGACAGGTGAGATGTGGTCAGAATTTACTACAGCATGAACTTCCCGGGCCTCAGGCTTAGATCCAGGCAGTGCGTAGTCATTACATTATGGGCTATGTACACTCCTTGGCCACTTTATTAGATAAACCTGTTCAACTGCTTGTTAACGCAAATATTTAATTAGCCAATCACATGGCTGCAACTCACTGCATTTAGACATGTAGATATTGTGAAGACAACCTGCTGAAGTTCAGACTGAGCATCAAAATGGGGAAGAAAGATGATTTAAGTGACTTTGAATGTGGTGTGGTTGTTGCTGCCAGATGAGCTGATCTTATCTACTGGGATTTTAACGTACGTCCACAGAAAGGTCCGAAAAAAGGAAAATATTCAGTTATCTGGGCGAAAGTCCCTTGTTGATGCCAGAGGTCAGAGGAGAATGGTCAAATAGATTCAAGCTGATAGAAAGCTGATAACTCTCATTAAAGCAAAGGTATGCAGAAGAGAATTTCTGAGTGCACAACACGTTGAACCATGAAGCAGATGGGCTACAGCAGCAGGAGACCACACCAGGCGCCACTCCTGTCAGCTAAGAACAGGCAATTGAGGCTATAGTTTGCACAGCTCACCAAAATTAGACAACAGAAGATTAGGAAAACATTGTCTGGTCGACGATTCTTGATTTCTGCAGAGACATTTGGATGCTAGGGTCAGAATTTGGTGTCAACAATATGAAAACATGGATCCATCTTTTGTTGTATCAACGGTTAAGGCTGTTGTTGGTGGTGTAATGGTATGTGGGATAATTTCTTCACACACTTTGGTCCCCTTAGTACCAACTGAACATTGTTTAAATGCCACAGACTACCTGAGTATTGTTGCTGACCATGTCCATCCCTTTATGACCGCAGTGTACTCATCTTCTGATGGCTACTTCCAGCAGGATAATGTGCCATGTCACAAAGCTCAGATCATCTCAGGCTGGTTTCATGAACACAACATTGAGTTCACTGTACTCAAATGGCCAGATCTCAATCCAATAGACCACCTTTGGGATGTGGTGGAATGGGAAATTTGCATCAGGACGTGAAGCCAACATATCTTCAGCAACTGTGTGATGCTATCACGTTAATATGGACTAAATTCCCTGAGGAATGTTTCCAGCACCTTGTTGAATCTATGCCATGAAGAATTATGGCTGTTCTGAAGGCAAAAGGAGGTCCAACCTGGTGCTAGCAAGGCGTACCCAATAAAGTGGCCAGTGAGTGTATATCTGAGTCTTAAACCAGTCTTGGATTTGAGCGGTCCAAGTCACAGATCTGGTTATTACTTTTACAATGAGTGAGTGTAGGATTTAAAATCAGTTACTATTACATCTTGGACTGTCCAGACCTCAGTTTCGACTTGACCATCACTTACTACACTAACTTTATTCAGACTCTGTCACAGTGCTATATCTGGACCACATACTCAGTCCTTATACCTGTGTAACCTGGTCAGATTTACTGGTTGCCGTATTAATGGCTCAAACCTTGGCATCGTCAATGCTTTGGGGACAGTGTGAGCATGTATGAGGCATATTTTTAGCTGTAATAATATTACATTAACCTTTAAATCAAGATAAAATCATTTTGAATCATTTATTTATGTTCCAAGTCCCATTTCAAAGCAAAACATTAAAGTTTATCTGAGTGTGATGTCAAATCTCTCTACTGGAAAGTTTGTTTGCATTGGCTAGAAGTTAGTATCAGACGGAAGGACAAGTAGTTGCCCAGCTGTGAAGAAAGTGAGGTGTGAACCAATGATGCTGCTGGGATTCTTTGAGTCTGTGCTGACGTTATTGCTACGCTTCATTCTGGCACATAGTAGGTGGTAGTGTCTGAGAATTAATGCACTCATCTGTCCAGTCTGCCTATCTGTGCTGTTCCCAAACAGAGGCAGGCAGTTGATAAGCTGACTCAATCTGTCTGGTGCCAAGCAAGTCTGTATCATGGTTCCCACTGCTTCCCTTTATCGTCATTTAGTCATTTTTATTAAGTGGAGGGCCCTCCAGAAGTTGGCGCCATGTAGTAAATGTTAAAGGTGCATTCACTTGTCTAAGTGACTGATTCTTATGATGGTTTGCTAGTGGCACTCACTCCCAGGTACTGCTATCAGACCTCCAGATGGCAGCTACCTAAATGGCACGTTTGGTCCCTTAGGATATCCACACAGCTGCTTTGTGCTCTCCTCTGCCTTCCTCTCGTTGAGAGGATGCAACAAAACTCCAGTCTGCATACATCTACTCCTCACAATCTCCTGTATCTGGCCTTTGTGGAGTATGTGTTTCCAGGAAGCCTCTCGTCTGCCTCCATGTGTCTGGTAAATGATCTTGTGTCAGCACTCCTTGCTTTCAAACTGTGGAATGATTTTCCCATTGCTATCACAAATTCTCCTTGTTTAGTGACCTTCAGGCGTCACTTGATGAATCGTCTCTAGACACGACACCTCCAGCTTTTTGGAATCAGGGAGAGCTAAGAGAAGTACAGTCTGCTCTCGACAAGCTGTACTGTTGTTTATTGGATAAGTGAGGCTTGGTGCTAACAGCTGTGCTAAACTTCCTGAACTCAGCTAGCAATTGTTGTTCTTAAGATTGCGTGGCCTTGCCAAGCACTAACATACAGTCATATGAAAAAGTTTGGGAACCCCCCTCAGCTTGCATAAAAATTGACTCTACTTTCAACAAAAAAGATAACAGTGGTATGTCTTTCATTTCCTAGGAACATCTGGGTACTGGGGTTTTTTTTCCAAACAAAGATTTTTAGTGACGCAGTATTTAGTTGTATGAAATTACCGTAAATCAAATGTGAAAAACTGGCTGTGCAAAAATGTGGGTCCCCTTGTAATTTTGCTGATTTGAATGGATGTAACTGCTCAATACTGATTACTTGCAACACCAAATTGGTTGGATTAGCTCGTTAAGCCTTGAACTTCATAGACAAGTGTGTCCAATCATGAAGAAAGGTATTTAAGGTGGTCAATTGCAAGTTGTGCTTCCCTTTGACTCTCCTCTAAAGAGTGACAGCA
>JANRMT010062796.1:79007384-79021230 GCA_026402145.1 Polypterus bichir lapradei
TAATGTCACTGCTGAAATACTACTGTTTCCATAAGGCATGTCATATATTAAAAGGAAGTTGCTACTTTGAAAGCTCAGCCAATGATAAACAAAAATCCAAAGAATTAAGAGGGCTTCCCAAACTTTTTCATATGACTGTATGCTGTATGAGTCTTGGCTTTTGCTGACAATGCTTTAATTTTGTAACTCTGTCTATCCATATATGTATCCTTTTTCACAGCTGTTTTATCAGATCATAAGGTTTATGAGGAGTTGGAGTTTGTATTGTCAATAGGAATGTGGCCACAGCTTATCATCCATGGTAAAAAATATATACAGCAATCATAACTGTTTCAAGTCCCAACTTCATGACAAGAGAATCCAAAGGAGCATTCAGTCAAATATAAATATACACAGAAATAAATGATGCATATATGAATAGTGTCTAGATGAAGGTTTCACCAAGTGTAAGTTTACACGTTTTATTCTTGCACAACATTGAATCACAGTAGATTTAATTTGGCTTTTTGACACTGTTCAACAGAAAAAAGACTCTGCAAAGTCAGTCAGTCAGTCATTTTCTAACTCGCTTTGTCATGAACAGGGAAGTGGGGGTCTACTGCAGCCTATCCTAGCTAGCATAGAGCACAAGGCAGGAACAAACCCTGGAGAGGGCATCAGTACATCACAGGTGACCCAAATGTATTACAAATATAAAACACACAATATGAAGCCCCTTAACACGACACACCTAAATTATCACTGGTGTAACTGATTGGTCTTAGAAATCACAGAATTAGTTCAATGGAGACCACCTGTCTGGGATTTCAGTTGTTTGTAGTCTAAATGCACCTTAATGTGGAAGGGCCAACTTGTGGTGATTCAGTATGGCACTTTACCCTGCACAATCAAGACATAAGAACACTCCCTGTAAAAAGTCAGTAAATGGAGATAAGAAAATCTTCAAGTCTCTGAATATCCCTTGGAGTCCAGTTAAAGAAGTGGAAAGAGTATGGCAGAGCTAGAAATCTACTGAAGCAAGCTCTCCACAAAAACTAAGTGACTGTGCATGAAGACAACGAATGAGAGAGACCACCAAGAGACCTGTGAGAACTCTGCAGAAGTTACAAGCTTCAGTGGCTGGGACTGGGGAGACTGTGCGGACAACAGCTTCACCATTCACATCTTTATGTGACGGCGGCAAAGAGAAAAACAAAAGGACAGACCATCTCAGATAGTTTGCAAAAGGCACATGAAGTTGTTTGGATGAGACCAGATCTTATGAGAACAAAACTGAGCTGTTTGGCCATCAGGCTAAACACCATGATTAAATGCTGCACAATGTCAATAGCACACCATCCTTACCGTGAAACACAGCGGTGGGGGCATCATGCGGTGGGAATGCTTCTCTACAGCAGGTACTAGGAGGTTTATTTGTGTGTGTGTGTGTAGGGTAAAGTGAATGTGGTAAAATATGAAAAAATCCTACAGGATAACCTGGTGCAGTCTGCAAGAAACTGGTGCTTTAGAAGAAGCTTTTTGGGTAAGACAATGACTATACAACAATGGCTTAACCCCTTGTTGCCAAAATTTATTTACAATGCTAAATTAAGGAGAAGGGTCTAGCTGCAGCCTGCAATACCTATGACATACGTCAGGTAATGCCCACAAAGTCAGTCACAAAACATCCTTTGACTCAGATAACCCTCCTACAACCCTAATCTTAACCATAGTGTTACGGGGCTACAATGTTAATCATAGTCTAATGTGTTTGTGATGTTGGGGCATTACATAAATGACCTCTTTGGTTCTGCAGTCTGCAATTACACTCTGTTGAAATTAAGTGGAGATTGTTAATTTGAATATAGCACACAAGCAAACAATAAGCTGGTATGTATTTTCATCTTCGCACAACTTACCTCAAATTTGGACAATTTCTCGAAATTAATAGCCAAAATCCACATGCATGGCCACACCAACACTTCGCTTCCATCAGGCGGATGTAGTTTCCACTACAATTGCCAGATGGTGTGACCAGCACTTCGCATACGATCCTTGGTACGTATCGAATACGCATCAACTGGCATTGACAGGTTACATATGCCACCTCGGCTACATTCAGGCCGGAAGCAGTTTGAAGCGATTTCGCGACAATCATCTACAAGAGGTTAAAACCAATGTTAATATATTGGAGTGGCCAAGTCCAAGTCCAGACCCTATGCTGACTATGCCACTGTAACAAAGATAGCCAAGAGACATCAAAAGTGTGGGGCAGCCACCCGTATAATATGCCCTGGTTGCAAATGGGTATTTTTTGTGAGTTGTGTTTAGGTTGAAATCCAAAGCAGAAACTGATTTTAGTTTGATAACACAGTGGCTTTAAAGGGTGTGACAGGAAGTGACATTATCTTGACCGGTACTGGAAGTGATGTCGTCCATAGTGCCTGGACCGGAAGTAACATCATTAATAGCGTCAGTACCGGAAGTGACGTCATCAGTAACGCCATCACCTACTGGGATTACCCGTGGATAGCCTGCAGAGGACAGAGAGAGAAAGTTAGTGTATCTCACCATCCCCTGGTCTGGCGTGGTACTACTATTATTTAGGCCCACTAGATGCCTCCCAATTTCACATGTGTGACAATATATGTGTATATATATGAAGTGCGAAGGTCTATGATACGGTTTGCATATTTGTAGCTGGATATCCATAAAAGGTGAAAATGAGTCAGATATCTTAAAATAGTTTTTTTATTCCTAAGCTTTTGACAACCTACCAGGTGTCATCATCAGAAGAAAATGATTAGACATACAGGAATCAAAGGCAATATATAGTAAGTGGTGGGGGGGATTAATAAGGATTAATTTGTTTCCATGGCCGTTGGTGATTAAACATAAAATGTGCAGATACCACAGTGGATTCAGGAAATATTCAGATCCCTTCACATTCACCATTCGGTACCACCCAATTCCCCAGAATGACAAAGCAACATTGACACAAGTATTCAGACCCTTCACTCAGTACTTAGTTGAAGCCCCTTTGGCAATGATTCCATCCTGGAGTTTTCTTAGCTCTTAATGCTGACAAGGCTTACACACCTGGATTTGTGGATTTTTTGCCATTCCTTTCTGCAGATCTTCTCAAACTCTGTCAGGTTGGATGGAGACCATCTGTGGGCAGCTGTTTTCAGGTCTCTCCAGAGATCATCGATTGGGTTCAAATCTGGGTTCTGGCTGGGCGTCTCAAGGATATTCCCAGAGTTGTCCCTAAGCCACTCCTCTGTTGTCTTTGCTCTATGCTTAGGGTCATTGTCCTGTTGGAAGGAAAGCCTATGGTGCAGTCTGAGGGCCAGAGTGCTCTGCAGCTATTTTTCCTTAAGGATATCTCTGTGCTTTGCTCCATTCATCTTTCCCTCAGCCCTGTCTTGTCTCCCAGTCCCTGCTGCTAAACAACTACTCTACAGTGTGACGCTGCCACCACCATGCTTCACTGTTGGAATAGTATTATGCAGGTGATGAGTAGTGCCTGGTTTCCTCCCGAAATTATACTAATTTTGGTTTCATCAGACCTGAGACCTCACAGTGAGAGCCCTGTGGTGTGTTTTTGTAACTCTAAGTGTGCCTTCATGCATCTTCTACTGAGGAGAGGCTTCCATCTGGCCACTCTACCATAAATCATAAATTGGTGGAGTGTTGCGGTGAAGATGAATTCCTTCTGGTAATTTCTCCCATTTACACATAGGTTATATGGCACTCTGACAGAATGGCGATTGGATTTTTGGTCACATCTCTTACTATGGCCCTTCTCGCAAAATTGCTCAGTTTGGCCAACTGTAGGAACAGCTATGGTCATTCCAAACTTTTTTCATTTAAGTATTATGATGTCAGCTGTGCTCTTTGGAACTTTCAATGTGGCTGGAATTTGTTTGTAGGCTTCCCCAAATCTGTGTATCAACACAATCCTGTCTCTAAGCTCTGCAGGCAATTCCTCCAACCTCTTGGCTTGGTTTTCGCTATGACACAAATTGTCAACTGTGGGACCTCCTATAGACAGGTGGGTACCTTTCCTAATCATGTCCAGTCATTTCAACTGATGACAGATTGATTCCAAACAAGGTGCAAAAACATCTCAATGATAATCAACAGAATAAGATGAGTCAAATTTAAATTGTCAATACTTGTGTAAATATGAAACCTCCTGTTTTCGCTTTATCATTCTCAGATAAATGTGGAGACACTATTGAGCCTTATTAATAAGATTGCTGTGGTTGCAGACCATGATATGGATTTAGAAGAAATTAAAGGTACTCACTCTGCTGCATCCTCATCAGTTTTAAATAGATTTTTGATCCACACTCAAGTTTCCTGCAGTAGATAATCATCTCTTGTGTTCTGCTAAAAGTGCAGCCTATTTCAAACAGGTTGTCTCATCATTTTTGGTAATCTGATGTTCAGCTATTTTGTTGTCAGTTAATTAGAGCATATTAAGAATTACCATTAAGACTAACTGTTTGAGTGGTAAAAATTGAAGAATTTACGCATTCCACACAATTAGCATCTTGGCCTTTGATTAAAATTGATCTCTGAGGCAGCATGCATTGCCCCCTTCTTTGTCATCCTTTTTTGGACTTCTGAACTATGTCTCGGACAATTTAGTAGATAGTAAGACTGGGCTACAACAGAGCTAAAAGTGTGAAAAAAAATCTCTAATGTCAAACGTAAGAATGGAGTATTTAGGGGGTGGGTTTTTTCCCCACATATTTCCATTTTCCTCTCATATCCTCAAAGGCGAGTGCTTTTGATTAATTGTTGATTCTAAACTGTCAGTGTATTTGTAAGTGAGCCCTGAAATGGACATCCCCCCTGTGTAGGGATTCCTGCAGGATATATTTTATCTTCACACATTTAAAACATGGGTTAATCAGATATGAGAATATTATGATTTCACCTTGATTTGTCTTGGTAGAGTAATATTTTACTCTACTTTCCCCTTTTGTATTATTAATGTGTAGTCTTTGTCAGAATGCCTCAAATCTCACAGACTTACCACTGTTTAGAACGTATTGTATCATATAACTTCTCCCCACCTTCCCTTCTACATTTATAACCTCAGGCAATTAGGTGTAGTAAAAGACAAGCAGGAGTTAAGCTACACTTTAAATAATGTATTATTGATAATATTCATAAATAGTAACAATAAGCAAAGTACAAGTGAATATTGGCAATCATACAACCTGATAAATGCTGATACTTAGTTTTAGGTGGCACACAGACTTGTAGTTACTTAAAATGTCTCTAATTAAGGCACCATTTTTGGTCAGCTTTCTTCAGAACAGGCCACATGCCTGCCTCAGTGTAGCTGCCAAGCTGTGCTCTCCATTGTGTTGTTCATTTCAATTCACAGTGTCTGAGATGCTCCTTTATCAATTGGTAAGAGAGATAGGGAGGGGTAAAGCAATCACATTAATAGATTTTCTGTCCAACCCCCACAGCCAATAGGGTGTCAATGTACTTAAAGGCTTCTGATACAAGCCAATTCCAAACAGCTATACTTCAGACCAATGGGGCAGAGAATACCTTCACACCTGCCCCCAAAACCATGTGTTAAGGTGAAGCTTGCCAGCTAGGCAGTCTGGCTTTCCTGTGGGGGTTGATTGAGAGGGTCCTGCCAAGAAGCATTTGTCAAACTTGTTTTAGGCACTTCCACCAACCCTGTTGTAAAATTACAAATGACTGGTTCTTAACCATCAAACCATTCTTATCAATGATAGACATTAGTGTTATAAGTTACAAATAAAGACATACAACTGTGGTGGGCGGGTTTGTTTCCTGCTTTGTGCCCTGTGTGAGCTGGGATTGGCTCCAGCAGACTCCCCGTGACCCTGTAGTTAGGATATAGCAGGTTGGATAATGGATGGATGGATAAAGACATACAAAGTATTTATCAACTTATATGCAAAATTTCACACCTTTTTGTAAAAATATTGATGAAATGATGTTGAGTTCTGTGACTCCAGTGCGAACATTTTGCTGCTACCTGAAATAACTTGGCTGCTGGCAAATCAGCACCTAACTGCCTAGTCAGCTTTTTAGTAACTCATTGTGGTCGTCACACCCCTTTCCATGGTTTTCCTTTTTCACTCTCTATAAATGTACACTTCTTTCCTCACACTGCTCACTAGTGTGAATATTTGTCCATCCATTCATCCTCTTCCGCTTATCTGAGATCGGGTCACGGGGGCAGCAGCTTGAGCAGAGATGCCCAGACTTCCCTCTCCCCGGCCACTTCTTCTAGCCCTTCCGGGAGAATCCCAAGGTGTTCCCAGGCCAGCCGGGAGACATAGTCCCTCCAGCGTGTCCTGGGTCTTCCCCGGGGCCTCCTCCCGGTTGGACGTGCCCGGAACACCTCACCAGGGAGGCGTCCAGGAGGCATCCTGATCAGATGCCCGAGCCACCTCATCTGACTCCTCTCAATGTGGAAGAGCAGTGGCTCTACTCTGAGTTCCTCCCAGATGACTGAGCTTCTCACCCTATCTTTAAGGGAAAGCCCAGACACCCTGCGGAGGAAACTCATTTCAGCCGCTTGTATTCGCGATCTCGATATTTCGGTCACTACCCATAGCTCATGACCATAGGTGAGGGTAGGAACGTAGATCAACCAGTAAACTGAGAGCTTTGCCTTACGGCTAAGCTCCTTTTTCACCACGACAGACCGATGCAGAGCCCGCATCACTGCGGATGCCGCACCGATCCGCCTGTCGATCTCACGCTCCATTCTTCCCTCACTCGTGAACAAGACCCCAGGATCTCGGTCCCAACCCTGAGAGGGCACTCCACCCTTTTCCGGCTGAGGACCATGGCCTCGGATTTGGAGGTGCTGATTCCCATCTCAACCGCTTCACACTCACACACACTGCATACCGATCCAAAGAGAGCTGAAGATCACGGCCTGATGAAGCAAGCAGGACAACATCATCTGCAAAAAGCAGTGACCCAATCCTGAGCCCACCAAACCGGACCCCCTCAATACCCTTGCTGCGCCTAGAAATTCTGTACATAAAAGTTATGTTATGTCAATCGGTGACAAAGGGCAGCCTTGGTGGAGTCTAACTCTCACTGGAAACGGGTTCGACTTACTGCCAGCAATGCGGATCAAGCACTGACACCGGTTGTACAGGGACAGAACAGCCCTTATCAGGGGGTCTGGTACCCCATACTCCCAGAGCACCCCCCACAGGATTCTACGAGGGACATGGTTGAACGCCTTTTCCAAGTCCACAAAACACATGTAGACTTTGGGTTGGGCAAACTCCCATGCACCCTCCAGGATTCTGCTAAGGGTGTAGAGCTGTTCCACTGTTCCGCGACCAGGATGAAAACCACACTGTTCCTCCTAAATCCGAGGTTCGACTATCCGACGGACCCTCCTCTCCAGGACCCCCAAATAGACTTTTCCAGGGAGGATGAGGATTGTGATCCCTCTGTAGTTGGAACACACCCTCCGGTCCCCCTTCTTAAAGAGGTGGACCACCACCATGGTCTGCCAATCCAGAGGCACTGTCCCTGATGTCCATGCGATGTTGCAGAGGCGTGTCAACCAATATTTGTGAATATTTGTGGTTGTTTTATTTTTATTTGTTATCTGGTGCAAAAGGAAGTGGGATGATGGTAAAGGTTTATAACATGGTGGAGATAAGATTTGATTAGAATTCTTAGAATTAAGTATATTGGTGTCACTGCCGAGCAGATGAAGTATGTCTTGTAAATAGCCTCCAACAGGATGCTGAGTGAACACCGGCCTGTGACATCACTTCTCAATTTGTGCAACTCGGTCTTTTTTTATTCGAAAAACCCTAGACAAGTCAAACTGGCAGCAGCTGAGGCTTTACACAGAAATACAATTCAATAGTATGACATGTGTATCACACTTACATCCTTTTCCTCCTCTCGTCTCATCTCCTGTGTGGGTAGGTGGGGTACATGTTTCTCAGGGGCAGCTGGCTGCTACTGCCGTGAGCTGGCATTGTGTGTCTGTTCCGGATTAGCTCTCTAGAGGGGGTGAGTGCAAGTGTAACAAGCATGATATCTGCTTTGGTAGCTGCTCCTCCCTTTGTGGCTGCCAAAGACAGAATCACAGTGACTAACCAACAAAGGCAGGGTCTTACAGAGGGTTGACGTGAGCTGCTGTTATGGCTGGTGCCGTCATGGAAGAGAAAGATGTGCTGACAGCCTCAGTCACTCAGACATGGCTTTTAAATTAGGTTTATTCTTACATAGTGCTTGTCTCTGAAGATAGACTCAGTGTGCCACTTAGAAGGGTTTTTAGTAGGCTCCCTGAGCTGCCTCGAAAGCTTGCATATTGTAATCTTTTTAGTTAGCCACTAAAAGGTGTCATTTTGCTTGACTTCTCACTAGATACAAAAGCGTAACAGAAATAAAATCACAAAATATTGAAACAGACGTTTTTATACTAGTCACTGAAGAATAAAAGGAGACATCTAGGAAACAGTTATCTAGAAAATTAAGAATAATGTGGAATATTTTGTACACTCAATAATTTTTCAGACTAAGGTCAAGAAAAGAAGCAGACCTCAGCTACAGTCCAATTCTGCCACCTCTTCTATAACTGCTAAAGTCAAGCCTGTACAGACAACATTTTGTGAAATGCCACAAAGAGCCTCCCTTAATAATACAACGATGCTTTCGGTGCTGCTAAAACAACAACCATGAAGTATAACTTTAAAATGAGCGGAAAAATAAAGTCAGAGGGAAAGATATCTGGATAATATACTGGACGTGGCAGGACTACTGTTCCATTTTTTGCCAAATCCTGTGTAAAAAGGTGATGTGAAAATGGTGTACATATAATGTTAGTGATAAAGAACATATTTAGATAAACTCTTGGAATTTATTCTACTCATCATATGCCAGGTGAGACAGATAAAGGTCTTCTTATGCCTGTTCTGCTGCCGAACCTGCATAAACTAAGAACTGATGAGCAAACTCTGCTGAATTCACTTTGCCTCAAGTTAGGCAAAATCGCAGAAATGTTTGGGAATTCAGTGGTGAAGGAGAAACCTTAGGTAGTTTTGAGCAGATTATAACAGTCATTCAAGTGTACCTGATGGCTAGAGCAATGTCTACCAACTGTGATGGGCGGATTGTTGTGGCCAAATAGAGACCTGAGCTGTGAGGCAGCCATGCTAATCACTGTGCCACCATGCTTCCGTAAGATACAATTAACAGAATTACAACAACAACATTTATTTATATAGCACATTTTCATACAAAAAGTAGCTCTTCATTCTCATAATGAAGAAAGGAAAAATAAAAGACAATAAGAAATTAAAATAAGAGAACATTAGTTAACATAGAATAAAAGTAAGGTCCGATGGCCAGGGTGGACAGAAAAAACAAAAAAAAACTCCAGACGGCTGGAGAAAAAAATAAAATCTGCAGGGGTTTCAGGCCACGGGACCGCCCAGTCCCCTCTGGGCATTCTACCTAACATAAATGAAATAGTCCTCTTTGTAGTTAGGGTCCTCACGGAGTCACTTGATGTTGATGGTCATACAGACTTCTGGCTTTTAATCCATCCATCATTGTTGGAACATCATGGTGCTTTGAGTAGATGGTTGCGCCACCACCAAAAGGACACCAGAAAAGGAAACAGAAGAGAGAGTAGGGGTTAGTACAGATTTTAGAGCCACCATGAATAGTTATTATAATGAATTGGATATACAGAGTATCAGGATTTTAATTACAGTAAAGTTATGAGAAGGCCATGTTAAAGTAATGTGTTTTCAGCAGTGTTTTAAAGTGCTCCGCTGTATTAGCCTGACGAATTCCTATTGGCAGGCTATTCCAGATTTTAGGTGCATAACAGCAGAAGGCCGCTTCACCACTTCTTTTAAGTTTTGTTCTTGGAATTCTAAGGAGACACTCATTTGAGGATCTGAGGTTACGATTTGGAATATAAGGTGTCAGACATTCCGATATATAAGATAGGGCGAGATTATTTAAGATTTAAACCATAAGCAGAATTTTAAAGTCAATCCTGAATGACACAGGTAACCAGTGTAGTGACATCAGAACTGGAGAGATGTGCTCAGATTTTCTTTTTCTAGTTAGGATTCTAGCAGCTGCATTCTGCACTCGTTGCAAACAATTTATGTCTTTTTTGGGTAGTCCTGATAGGAGTGCATTACAGTAATCTAGTCGACTGAAAACGAACGTGTGAACTAATTTCTCAGCACCTCTTAATGATATAAGAGGTCTAACTTTTGCTATGTTTAAAAGTCTGCTATGTCTTAAGTGAAAAAATGCTGTCCTAGTGATCTGATTAATATACGATTTAAAATTTAGATTACAGTCAACAGTTACCCCTAAGCTTTTTACCTCCGTCTTGACTTTTAATCCTAATGTATCCAGTTTATTTCTAATAACCTCATTGTATCCATTATTGCCAATCACTAAGATTTCAGTTTTCTCTTTATTTAACTTGAGAAAGTTACTATTCATCCATTCTGAGATACAAGTCAGACATTGTGTTAGTGAATCAATAGAATCGGGGTCATCAGGTGCTACTGATAAATACAGCTGTGTGTCATCAGCATAGCTGTGGTAGATCACGTTGTGCCCTGAGATAATCTGACCTAACGGAAGCATGTAGATTGAGAAGAGCAGCGGACCCAGGATAGAGCCTTGTGGAACACCATATCGGATATCATGTGTCTTTATTATATTATATATTAATTATTTAGTTAATTAATATTATATCTTAATTAAATACCAGAACAGTAAGGTTTCTAGCAGACAGTGAAGCAGGAAGCGTGATTTCACTGAGGCTTGGCTCCCACAGATTCCAGATCAGGTACTCACCAAATAGTACTGTTTGATTTTGTTTTTCTCTGACACGCCTGCTGCTATCAAATAAGCACAACACTAAGAAATGTGGATTTTTAAACTCTGTCCTGTTTGCATCAACTGTACAGCACTCTGGGTGGGCTCACAAATTGCACACAGATCATATACCAGTCCAAACAAAAATAGATTACCTTTAAGACACAAGTACACCAAAACATTTCCACTTTCATTCTGTGCATGTTTTGTGTTTAAATGTACTTGCAGGTTTTCCACTCATTTCTAGCCTATCAGTAAAACAGATTTTATTATATCCAATCCAAAATAAGAATTACATCCAGTATAGCGGTTAATGGAGGGGAGCTGTCCCATACATCATTGGCTGCTACAGCTCTTTGATGCCACGCTGACCTTGCAAATTGCCATAGGGTACCGGGGGTGGGGCACTTTGTCTAAGCTAGTTGCATAGCACGTTTCCAGGAAAATACTCAGTGAGCAAGGTTACTGGAGAACCCCACAAATTTGCTGCAAAAATGCTTTGGTGGATTTCATGATGTAAACATGCAAGGACACAACATAGGTTTGACCTAATCCAAGGGCTTCAGTGAAAAGCAGAGTTGGAAAAAGTTTCAGAACATACAGTAAGTCATGTCTAAATAGAATTGTCCAAAGAGAGGCCTGAACATGAGAAGTTAAACCCAGCACTACAATGTCTCAATGGCCCAAGAGATGCATCAATCACAATAATATAATTAAATTCTTTTTCTTCTTTCAGCTGCTCCCGTTAGGGGCTGCCACAGCGGATCATCTTCTTCCATATCTTTCTGTCCTCTGCATCTTGCTCTGTTACACTCATCACCTTCATGTCCTGTCTCACCACATCCATAAACCTCCTCTTGGGCCTTCCTCCTTTCCTCTTACCTGGCAGCTCTATCCTTAGCATCCTTCTCCCAATATACCCAGCATCTCTCCTCTGCACATGTCCAAACCAACGCAATCTCGCCTCTCTGACTTTGTCTCCCAACCGTCCAACCTGAGCTGACACTCTAATGTCCTCATTTCTAATCCTATCCATCCTTGTCACACCCAGTGCAAATCTTAGCATCTTTAACTCTGCCACCTCCAGCTCTGTCTCCTGCTTTCTGGTCAGTGCCACCGTCTCCAACCCATATAACAGAGCTGGTCTCACTACCATCCTGTAGACCTTCCCTTTCACTCTTACTGGTACCCGTCTGTCACAAATTACTCCTGACACTCTTCTCCACCCATTCCACCCTGCCTGCACTCTCTTCTTCACCTCTCTTCCACAATCTCCATTACTCTGTACTGTTGATCCCAAGTATTTAAACTCATCCATCTTCATCAGCTCTACTCCCTGCATCCTCACCATTCCACTGACCTCCCTCTCATTTACACACATGTATTCTGTCTTGTTCCTACTGACCTTCATTCCTCTCCTCTCCAGAGCATATCTCCACCTCTCCAGGGTCTCCTCAACCTGCTCTCTACTGTCGCTACAGATCACAATGTCATCAGCAAACATCATAGTCCACAGGTACTCCTGTCTAATCTTGTCTTTCAACCTGTCCATCACTATTGCAAATAAGAAAGGGCTCAGAGCTGATCCCTGATGTAATCCCACCTCCACCCTGAATGCATTTGTCACTCCTACTGAAGACCTCACCACTGTCACACTTCCCTCGTGCATATCCTGTACAGCTCTTACGTACTTCTCTGCCACTCTCAACATCCTCAAACAATACCACAACTCCTCTCGAGACACCCTGTAATATTCTTTGTCCAGTTCCACAAAGATGCAATGCAACTCTTTCTGGCCTGCTCTAAACTTCTCCATCAACACCCTAAGAGCAAGCATCACATCTGTGGTGCTCTTTCTTGGCATGAAACCATACTGCTGCTCACTAATCATCACCTCCATTCTTAATTGAGCTTCCACTATTCTTCCCCATAACTTCATGCTGTGGCTCATCAATTTTATCTCTCTGTAGATATTACAGTTCTGCACATCCCTCTTATTCTTAAAAATCAGCACCAGTGCACTTCTTCTCCACGCCTCAGGCTTCCTCTTACTTTCCAAGATTCCATTAAACAATCTGGTTAAAAACTCCACTGCCATCTCTCCTAAACACCTCCATGCTTCCACAGGTATGTCATCTGGACTAACGGCTTTTCCATTTTCCATCCTCCTTGCTAATCCCTAGCACTTCCTGATTAACTACCTCCACATCATATAAATAATAATAATTCATTCATTCATTATAAATAAAAATGAATTAATCAATTAAATATAAATAATACAAATAATAATAAAACTTCTATCTCTTCATTTTGTTGAAGTTAGATACGAAAGAGTTGAACACCATTTGGTTCTGCGATTTCATTTGATTTCTGTTGATTTCATTTCCCACTGTCCACATGGTATCTGATGGTCAGTAAGAGAACCGTCTTCTGACGTGTCCTGCCCACCTCGAACGGTACTTCCTGATTATCCTATCCAATGGTGGCACACCAGTAATCCTGTACAGTTCATCATTGTGAATATCTGTACACTTTCACCCATCCAGACTTCTTAGTCATCTTGTGTTGAAAGCATTAAGCTTCAAATACTTACGGCATTTTGATTGCATGTCCACGTTTCAACTCCATACATCACTTTCACAAGCACTTTCGACCTAAATATGCTTACATTGGTTTTCAAGCTTATATTTGGTTGATCCCAGACAGAGTTCTGTAGTTCTTGGAACCTAACAGCAATTAACGGAATAACAAGAGTGGCATAAATTTGGGCTAAAAGAGAAACTCACTGTCTCTCTCTATCACTCCATCCATCCATCCATCCAGAGACCAATCAACTTACTTAGATAAACAGTCACCTGGTTATTTAGGCATAGTATTTGGATGCCTAGACTCCTAACAAGAAGAACTGCTATCCATGTAGGTTGTACTTGATATTGTCACATGTTTTAATTAAAGTTTAGGATGT
>JANRMT010062796.1:79036230-79060646 GCA_026402145.1 Polypterus bichir lapradei
TACATTTTAATATAAACTCAGGATAGCAATACTCTCTCTCTCACATATATTAAAACTCTAACACAAGTGCAGCTCCTTTCACTCTTCTTTCCTTTCTTCTTGTTTTCAACTTACAGTATTAGGAGCCATTAGAGTACAATGAGTTTTGTACAGTTTTAATGAAAGAGTTACACAACAAACTTTAGACATTACATTTAAGAATTCAATGCAAATTTACACCTGAGAATGCACTATAGGTTTACAGGATCATTGCTGCCATGTGTACAGAACACAGTGCAATGCTTACTTACAAGTGTTAATCAACATGCAACATGTCACTACTCTCCGACGATATGCTTAGTAAGTAGAACTTACCTCAAACCTTTCCTGCTCCTTGGTGAAAAGTTCAATTGTATTGTTCTTCCATGAATATAATTGTTATTACTGCATCATAACAATTTACATTATGTTATCTGCTACTTACAAATATAAGTGCATATTGTACTGTATTTAACAGAAGGATGTCCTCCAGCTATGAAGTATGAGGAGGGTTATTTCTGTTATTTACCTGCCTGCCTGCCAGCACAAGCTTAAGTCGGTGTCCCACCCAGAGCAGTGCATTGCAGATTATGTTCATTAGCATTACTAACTTTACAGTGTGAGTATAAAATAAACATGAGGTTTAAAAACAAAATCAAATTAAAATAAAAAAACATCAAATGGAAGGTTTGCTTAGACAGATAGCTTTGATTTTCATCCTGTTTGGCTGGATGGTCAGTCTGAGCCTTCAAACTAATTTGAATCACAATACTGTAGATAGTATCTGATATCTACATTTTTACAAAACAAAGCAAGCAGACACTCACATATTTGATTTTTACAAGGGCCATAGAGTCAATTGCAGCAAAACACATGTATAACATTTATCCTCCACTGCCATATTTTACAGATGGGTATGAGATTTTGTCACGGTATGCTTCACCCTTCTGATGGTAAACACAAGGATGGCTGAGTGGCCAGAGATCATTTTAATCTCATTTGACTGTAGCTGCCAGTTACGATCATAATCAACAGCAGATGTTGAAATACAATGACATTCTAACAGCTGCATTCATTTTGTCTCTGTGGTTAATGCTGCTGTCTCATGAATGCAGCATCCTAGGTTTGAATTACACACACACTCCTTGCCTGTTTGGAGTGTACATAATTCTCAATGTGTTGGTGTGGAATTCTTCTGGTATCCTCATTTTCTTCCTACATACCTGACAATGTTCATGGTAAGTTATTCCCCAGTTTAAACTGGGCCTCAGTGTGAGGAATTGTTAGTGTGTGATTGAAGTATGCTCCATCCAAGCTAATTTTCTGTTTAGCACACAGTGCAGTCTAGAAAGGCTCAACACTGAAATGGATTAAGATGATTTCAGAATGTCTGTAGCTAAAACTATGAAAATACAGTAAAACCTCGATTATACATTTCTCAATTAACCGTCAGGGAAAAAAAGCAAAACATTGTGCAAGCCGGGCCTACCTATTACTGTACCACAGTTTGCTGCGAGCTTTGCACATTGAAACAACTCTCCCTTGTGCTAGCGCGGAGTGTTCTTTCCCAGCACAGTATCAGTTACATACCTTCAGTTTTAACAGCGTTTCGTAACTTTTCTCTTTTGCTATAATTAATCTACTATACATTGTTATGAGCAATAAATGTATGAATGAGGTGTTGGAATTGTCACAGAAATTGAAATTATTAAACATTTACAAAATGGCAAAAGTGTTTCAAGCATTGCTTCAATTTATGGAGTAGGAAGAACAGTGAATGATATAAAGTGCGATGCTGACAAAATTGAAAAATGTTTCAAAAATGGAAACCACTGATGGTAATGTTATTCTGTATTAATGTCAATGTTCTTCTGTACTGTAATTTTCTTTTTTAAATTCTGTTATATTTTGTTAATATATTGTGACATGCAGGTAGTAGCTTGTGATGTGCTGGATGGGAGCAGAAAGGGCAGAATGAATGCTGTAAATGATGGGACTGGATGAAGGGCTTCTGTTCTGTAAGGAGCGTATACACCTGTTAGGAGATGAGTGACAGGAGAAGTTAGGAGAAAAAGGAAGGTGCAACGTAAAGAAGTTTTGAGTAGGGAGTCAGAAGACAATAAACAGGAGTGTTTGCGGTATAGAAAAAAAAAGAATGTAAGTGGCAGGAGATAAACTGATTGTTAGGAAAAGCTTTCTTTGATTGTTTTTGAGATGTGCTCCATAACCCAGATAACGGCGTATAAGACAGGGCACTGATTGTTATGGAATAAAGACCCCAAGTAAACAAAGAAGAAAACTCCAGTAACTCTGAGTTGCATTTGCTTATTACGCTGGTCATTACAATGTTATATAAATTGATTAATATTATATTATATTCTGTTTATATAGTTTTGTTTTGTAAATAAATATGACTATTCACTGATCTACAGTATATCATTTTTAAAGTAGCTGTTCTTTTCTCTTATCCATCACGGCCTCCGGTCCCAGTCCCTGACAGATAATCAAGATTTTACTGTAATATGCATCCTTTGACGGCAGTGCTTCCATTTTCTATTTGGCTGTGATTTTGGAACACATCTTAATTAGTTATATTTATCTATCTGATGCAGCTACCTGTAAATCTAGTGAGTTAGGAGCAACCAAAAGTGATTGGTATTCGTTATAGAGAATTGGTGTAGAGGTCTACATATACTACAAATGCTTAAACATAAACCCTCAAAGGTGTGCGATCACCTGTAATCAGGTTAGGTGCGCTGGTGATCCTAAATTGTTCCTAGTGTGTGCTTGGTGTGTGTGTGTGCCCTGCGGTGGGCTGGCGCCCTGCCCGGGGTTTGTTCCTGCCTTGCGCCCTGTGTTGGCTGGGATCGGCTCCAGCAGACCCCCGTGACCCTGTGTTAGGATATGGCGGGTTGGAAAATGACTGACTGACTGACTGATGGCACAGTATTTTAAATTGACTTGATTGAATTTAGAATATCTGTTAGTGAATGCAGCTTGAAGGTCTTAAAATGAAACATTATAATATAAATTATGTTTCTTTTTAAAGTGAAAACTATCATAAGATGCCACACATTTTAATGCAGTATAGAAAGAGAGAGCACAAGTGACTCACTCTGAGTAAATACAATGTGTCCACCAATAAATGACGCAAATGTAAGTTCATTCATTTTTACTGCTTATAAATTGAGAACATTTTTAATTTGGTGCACTTATCAGAAAGTATAACTTCTCTGCCTAAGTCAAGCGAATGCCTGTGTGGAATCCAGTCTGTAAGGTGAATATGTTAACTCATTGCATCTGCCTATTAAATAGGGAAATGTAGTTACAAATTGTTTACAATTCTGTGAAATTAAAATATCGTGAATTTAGCAAATCTATTTGTGAATATGGGTAACAGGGATAAATATCAAATGAATTATTTATTAATTCTGTATGTTGGTCCTTTATTGAAGTTATTATTCTTCTTCATAATGCATTTGGTGTATTGACCTCCTAAATGCATCTACAGCTTCTATAAAAAGTATTCACCCCCTTGGACATTTTCACATGTTATTGTTATACATCTTTGAATCCAAGTGGATTTAATTTGGCTTTTTTGACACTGCTTAACAGAAGAACACTCTTTAATGTCAAAGTGAAAACAGATGTCTACAAAGTGGTCTAAATTAATTACAAATGTAAAACACAAAATAACTGATGGATTAAGTATTCAGTACCTTTATTATGGCACACCTAAATCATCAATGATGTAGCCAACTAGTTTTAGAAGTCACAAAATTAGTTCAATGTAGGGGTATGATTGTTAAATAAATGCACATGACATCTCTGCTAGACTTTACCAAGAAACAAATGAGAGACCATAGGTCAGCTGGATGAAGGTTCAGTGGTCTGAGGAGGCCAACATTCAGAGTTTTGGCCATTAAACTAAATGCTACAGTATCTATATGCATATTATCAAAAGCATGGCATTCTCACTGTGAAGTATGGCATTGGCAGCAGGAAGGCTTCTGAGGCTAGAAGGGAACAAAGCAAACTCCTAGAGGAAAACCAAATGTAGTTCTCAAGAAATCCTCTCCTGTGGGAGAAAATTTGTTTTCCAGCAACACAATGATCCCAAACTTAAAGCCTAAGCTACATAGGAATGGCTTAAAAATATGATGGCCGAGTCAGGGTCCAGATCTCAATCCAAGTGAGGAATGGTGGCTGGACTTTACAAAGGCTGGTCACTCACAATCTCCATGCAACCCAACATTGCTTGAGCAGATTTTCAAAGTGAAGCGATGTGTAAAGCTTATTGAGAGAGACCTGTGCACACAGACTCAATGGCTGTGGTGTACTAAAAGAACACTTATGTGGTCAATTATGTTGTGTTTTATATTTGTAACTAGGGGGCTTATTACCCCCTGCTTGCTTTACTCGCTAACCTCCCTTTTCTGCGCTACGCACCGGCCACTTTGCGTCTCTGCTGCTCGTGTTGTGAAGGGGGGGCTGAACGCACCCCAAGGAGACGTGGTCGCTTCTACGAAACCCCCTCTTAAATGGTGATGCAATGGGAAACAAATACAGTTTTATTCTTACCTTCTCTTTGCTCGATCAGCTGCTGGCTTGCTGCTGCTGCCGTGCCATGTCATTTGCACATTTGAACATTTAAAAGCCTGTACAGCAGCTGTCTTTGTCATCTACTCTTTGTCTTTTATTTCCAGCCCCGGGCGTGGTTAAATCTGTTGGCACAAGGTCTCATCTCGTGGGACATGAGTTCTTGATATTTTAGTTTATAATTTAAAAATGGAATAAGAATCTGAAAATCTAATAACATCACATTAAAGTTCGATAAATTCTGAAAAGAATGATACCAAACATATACAGGTATATGTAGGTTTTAAAATAAGCCCAATTTAAAGCGTGACATAAAAACATCACATAAAATCGTTGCACTTTTAGGCTTAGGATTTTATATATAGAGAGTAGATTAATCATATCAATATGCAGAGATCTGTCTATACTCTCACATCAAAGAGTCTTTTTTGTTGATCAAAATCAAATCAGCCAAATTAAATCTACTGTGTTTCAATAATAAAATCTGAAAACTTCCAGTGTGGTGAATACTTTTTAGAGGCATTGTATCTAGTGTGTCAATTCATGGCACAGTACTGTAGTGAGTGCTCACTCTCTGATGATTTGTCACCACTTCTGTATGTCTTGCCAGTTTATGTTTAACTGTAAGTATTGGTGTTGTGGTCCCCGGCCGGGCTCGAGGAGGGCTTGTGCCTCCTCCAGACCGCGAGGGGGCGTCCGTCCTGGTTATGTTGGGGACCTCGGGTAAAGGGCTTGGAAGCCCAGCCCTGTAGGGACCCGTGGCCACCACCAGGCGGCGCCCCAGTGCCTGATTATCCCTGGTGTGGCGGAAGTGCCGGGGGGAAGACTTTGGAGGACACACGGAGAGCTGCCGGGAGGACAGCCGGCACTTCTGCCACGCTGGGGCGTGGCCAAGGGAAGAATGCCGGGAACACCTGGTGCTCGTCCGGGAAGCATATATAAAGGGCCGCCTCCCTTCAGTGAGCAGTGGATGTCGGGTGGAAGTGGACAGAGCTGGAGAGAGGACTGGAGGCGGCCAGGAAAGAAAGGCACAGGAACTGTGAGCCCTGGACTTTGGGGAATCGGTGCAGAAGGCACTGGGGTTTGTGGTGCACGTGATCTTTGTAAATAGACTTTGTAAATAAACGTGTGTTGGGTGAAACAAAGATGTCCGTCTGTCTGTGTCCGGGTCAGAGTTCACAGTGTGTAGACTGTGGTGACATTAGAATATTTAAGCTTAGAGTTAGGTATGGTAACACTTTAGTTTAGATACTGCAAAAATGCATCGATTACTCACTTACTATTATGTAACAAGAACTTAATAAACACTTCTTTGGGTCTTCATAACTCAAAGCATCAGTAAAATGTTTATTCATCTCTGCAATGAGGCCCACTAATAAAACTTCACTTTGGAGTGGACTAAGGTGGCTTAACTGAGACACGTTTCTCTTGACATTACATATTTAGTGTACAAACTGTGAATTCTTCAAAATAACAAGTAATTTGAGCATCTTGTCAATATGCCACACTGCACAGAGATGACTAACCAATCTACTATGCTTCATAAGTATTACAAAGTAGCAAATGCATTTTTGTGGCACCTAAAGTGTTACCGAATATTTATTAACATAGAGCTCCACTCATAATGGAATCTGTGTATCTCAGAAAATTCAAATTATAACATTTCAGCAGTCTAGCACCCTATTTAGTGCTGTGATAGACGACTGGGGACCTTGCCCCACCGGGACGCCGGGAGAAGGTAAGGACTGGGAGAAGGACAGTATTTTCCCCGGGATGCAAGAGGGCAGCCACAGAGCTTGGAAGCCCAACCATGTGGTGCACCGTGGCCATTGCCAGGGGGCGCCTGGATGGTTCCAGAGCCATGGGCTGCAGCACTTCCGCCACACCAGAAAGTGTTGCAGGAAGGTCATCAGGGAGCACCTGAAGCACTATATTATAAAAGGGGCCACCTCACTCCATTTGGTGGTGGCGGCAAAGGAAAAGTAAAGTAAAGTACAGTAATCCCTCGCTATATCGCCCTTCGACTTTCGCGGCTTCACTCTATCGCGGATTTTATATGAAAGCATAACTAAATATATAACACGGATTTTTCGCTGCTTCGCGGGTTCTGCGGACAATGTGTCTTTTTACTTCCTGTATATGCTTCCTCAGTTGGTTTGCCCAGTTGATTTCATACAAGGGACGCTATTGGCGGATGGCTGAGAAGCTAACCAATCAGAGCACGCAGTTAAGTTCTCCTGACTGAGAAGCTAACCAATCAGAGCACGCAGGAGCTATGCAGTGTTAACCAGGAAGTCTCATCTCGCTCGTTCAGCATCAACGTGCTTCGCTGTGTAAAGAGTTGTGCTCTTTAGTGTTTATCTTTGTGCATAGTCAAGCCCTTCATTATGGCTCCAAAACAATCTGCTACTGCTTCAGGTGCCGTGCCCAAGCGCAAGAAGAAGATGTTAACGATTGCCGAAAAGGTAAACGTTTTGGATTTGTTGAAGGCTACGATTCTTTTTATTTAAAAAGTAGGAAAGGAATATAAGATCTACGGCTGCAGCGTCCTTTTAACCAGGATGCAAAACGAGTTGTAAGTGGATGTAATAAGGCAGTAGTCTGGATGGAATCTGCTTTAGGGATTTGGATTGAAGACTGCCAGAAGAAGAACAACGGCAGTGCTACACAATCGCCTGAAGTGGCTCCTTTACAAGGGCTGTAACGCTCTCCTTTGTTGTGCAGTAAAATTAAACTCATTGTTATCGGACAAGTCATCGTGTCATTGTTGGTGAGTAACCATAAATAATTAATACATTTACTGTATACTATTTTTCTTGCAATGTACGTATTTTTTGCTGGTGACCTGTCTATCGTAATGGCTGTAACATATGTGATATCGGAGACACTCAATATCTTTAAAATAATATTTAGGTTTTACTGTATATAAACAGTGTGTGTTTATATACATAATTTCAATGAATCTTACCTAATATCTAAGAGAATACAAAGGGATTATGCTGTATAACGCTGCGGGGAATATTTATAAACAGTGCGGGAGAGTTTATAAGGGCTTAAAATATATAAAAATAACCATACAAACATATGGTTTCTACTTCGCGGATTTTCACCTATCGCGGGGGGGTCTGGAACGCAACCCCCACGATGGAGGAGGGATTACTGTAAAGTAAAAGGACTGAGCATTGTGTGTGAATTGTGCACTGTGTGTGTGCTGTATAAAAGGCAAAAGAAAATTAAAAGTGTGTGCTTTTGGAAATTCTGAATCCGTCTCTGTCTGTGTTCCGGGCGTCTTTCACAGCGCTTGTTCCTGTATTGCAGGTGCTGGAATATCCTACAACTCCCTCGACTAGAAGAAATTAGTAAGAAACAAAAATGGATGGATGAATTGGGAGCTTGGCCAACTTTCTAAGTCTGTCATGTGGATTCAGAATATTAATTGACAATGTTTCTGCAAATAAAATACAAAATGAATTAACTGTACATTGAGTAAAGTCTCTGGGTATGTGCGCACAATTATTTCTGTCATCTCTTAGCGGAATAATGATGTCTCTTCAAAGGAGGCTGTGTTCTGTGTAGTTTTATTAAATGTTTGGTGTAAAATTTTGCAAAAAGAAAAAAATTCTCTATAAGAGTTAAGGAAAGTTTGCTGAAAGTTCTTAAGGAAAATGGGCATAAGTGATGTTAGTTAACACCAAACCAGCTTGGAGCTGAAACAAGTTGGCTGGCCTTTTAAACTTGTGCTGCAGTGAGTCACTAAGGTTACACATTCAGTAAGGTCAAGCACTGACTTAATGACTTCAGCTAATCTGACCGTACGCTATAAGCAAAACTTCAGTGAAGCCTTAATGGAGGCAAAATGCCAGTAAACTTCCTCCTACAAAATTGATGCTGGAAATTCGATGTGATCAACTCCTACTGTGTATTAAACTTTATTACTTTTTTATCATGTGATAACAAACGTCAACCAGTTATTAAAAAAGCATTCCTTACTGGTGATGTGTGGAAAGTGTCGTCAGAATTTATTTTGTTTTACTATGGTCACTAGCAAGTTCTTTTGTTTTTGAAGCACTGCTCTGTGACTCTTCACAATGAAAACAGGAATGCATGTTGATGTACTGGCAACTTTTCAAGGTTCTAGTCATCATACATCTCCAAGTTAAAGACTTTAAATCAAACAATAAATCCCTTTTAATTGGACAGTTTCTACAAAGGGGAAGGAATACACATTCTTCTGAAAAAGTCCCACACTGTAGACACAGTAGGCAGCTAAAAGAACAGTCCATTAAATGCAAGTAAGTAAGGCACAGCTAACTGGATGGCCAATGTAGTAAATAAATTGTTGTGCTTTATGACATTTTTGAAGCTCTAGATGGGCCTGTATTCTGTGTCTAGCTTTCTCTGTGTGATCCTACCCATGGCGGTGTACATTCTTCTGTGTGATGTAAAAAGGCAACACAACAATTCCAAAAAGGAATAACGCTTCTTAAAAGTCCCACAAAGCAGGCCAGGACTTTCCCATATGTAGCCTCATCCTAGGAGGCCATCCCCCTAAACACCACAGAGTCTTTGGCCTACAGAGGACTAAAATTGGGCCATTGCTTTTAAAACATATAGTCTAAATATCTAGGGGTAAATATCACAAGTAAACACAAAGCTCTTTATCAAAAAATTATGCCGTCTGTATGGAAAAAATTAAGCAAGACTTTCATAGATGGTCAACCCTTCATCTCACTCTAGCTGGAAGAATTAACACTGTTAAGATGAATATCCTTCCTAAGCTTCTCTTTTTATTTCTGAACATTCCAATATACATAAATAAATCAATTTTAAGCAATTAGATTCAACTATAACCTCATTTATTTGGAACTCAAAACATCCACGTATTCAAAAAGCGACCCTACAAAGACCTAAGGCAGAAGGTGGCATGGCTCTACCTAACTTTCAGTTTTATTACTGGGCAGCAAACATACAAGTTATAAAAACCTGGACACAAATAGATGAACATACACAGGCTTGGTCCGCAATAGAAACAAAATCCTGCAGTACTTCTTTATATTCCCTGCTTTGTGCCCTAATAAATGCAAATTATCGCCAATATACTAATAACCCAAATGTGCTTCACTCACTCAGAATATGGAACCAATGTAGGAAGCATTTTAAGATGGAGAATCTTTTATCTGTGGCATCTCTGCAAGAGAACCACCTCTTTCAACCTTCGCAAACATATGCAGTTTTTAATATCTGGAAAAAAATTGAGATTAAATTACTTAGAGATCTTTACATAGACAACATCTTTGCATCCTATGAACAAATACATTCCAAACGTAACTTTCCAGCAATATATTTCTTTCGCTATCTTCAAATTAGAAACTTTGTTAAACAGAACCTGCCCGATTTTCCTCATCTCGCACCCTCCTCTATGCTGGAAAAAATATTGCTCAATTTCGAGGGCTTAGGCACCATTTCTGCAATATATAAAACTATTTTACAGTCCCTCCCTTTCAAAGATCCAAGAGGACAATGGGAAAAAGATCTCTCACTCAACATATCAGAAAAGGAGTGGAAGATAGCAATGTAGAGAATTCACTCGAGCTCCATATGCGCAAAGCATACAATTATTCAACTTAAAATTATATATGGAGCACATTTGTCTCGCTTAAAACTGTCCAAAATGTTTACAGAACAAGATCCAACCTGCAAACGCTGCAATCAAGTCCCAGCCTCACTGGGTCACATGTTTTGGGCCTGCACCAAATTAACATCATTCTGGACCAACATTGTTAATTACCTTTCAGACAGCCTTGGTGTCACAATCCCTCCTAACCCACTAAGAGCTGTGTTTGGTGGACTTCCAGATGGGCTTAAAGTGGAGAAGGACAAACAAACTGTGATTGCCCTTACTACACTATTGGCACGCAGACTTATTTTGCTGAACTGGAAGAATTCTAACTCCCCTCTTTTAAGTCAGTGGGTAACTGATGTTTTATATTATTTGAAATTGGAAAAAATCAAATTCTCACTTAGAGGATCTGTGCAGAACTTTCTCAAAACCTGGCAGGATCTAATCAATAATATCTTAGAATAAGATCTTAAAGCACTGAGGAAGTAATTCTTTTCGCATTTCTTTTTCTTCTCCATTCATCTTTATCCGCCTATTAAACTCATCAATTTATGTATGTTTACAAGCTTTAAGTTTTACTCCGTTGGCCATGCTCTCTTTCTCAGGGGTGGGGGTTGATTTGTTTTCAGTCCTATTTTTTGTAAAAATTTGTATGGAATGATTACAATAAAATTAAAAAAAAAATAAAATAAAATTCAAAATATACCTTTAACTATACTACAAAAAAACAAAAACCTCTGGCTTGAGTAGCAAGTCCAATACAAAAAATCTTTATAAATGATGAAATATTTATTGCTATGGCAAAAATATCAAAACTAAGGAACCAGACTTTGCCTAAAAAGGCAAAACCACCGTTTGCAAATCCAAAGACCAAACCAAGAAAAATCCAGAAAACTGCCACTCACAAATAATAGCAATCTTCCACAGTCAATCCACTGGAGGATGAGCTTCCCAGTCTCAGAATATAAAGGCTGAGGGCAGAACTTAAGCTGTGATGTCAGAGTGGCCCTGCCTCCTTGGGTTCCACCCACAAAACACAATGACTGTACTTAAAGTGAAAAACACAATACATAATTTAACAATATATAAACAACACAATAATAACAAAACTTACATAAAAACACAAAACACATAACAAATAATAGTCCGAAAAATTCAGACTTGAGCGTCAATAGGGATTTGCGCCCTAGGAACCAAATTACCCAAACTACTTTATAGCATTTCAACAATTACCGCTCTGATGCTGATCTTTCTGATCATAAAATAGGACATTACGATAGAAGTTGAGGAGAAGAAATCATAATTAATTGCAGAATAATGGTATTTGAGGGTTCCTCTAGAGTACTTCTTTCTCTTGCATGATTTGGCTCAAAAATGAATCAGTGCATCTTCATCTCATACAAGGCTTACGTTTCAAGCTTGATATTTTTCTGTCCAATCGTTTTAGCTCTAGACCGTCCTCAAGAAACTGTGACACACACATACAGACAGACAGACATACACCCATCATCAACATATCAGTGGTTTCGGTATCAAGGGACCCTAAAACCTCGAGATTAAGTGAAAACTGGAGATTGATATTTTTGATGAATCTAAAGCTTTTGCTCCTCTCCCATAGGTGATAGGTTATGGTCAGGGAGGGTGCAAAGCAAAAAAACACACATATCAAATACACGAAAAACAGCTCTATGTTACCCTTCCCTCCCCCTACTAAATATTGGTACAAAGGCAGGTCACTCCTTTTAATTTCTTATGGAATGGTAAAAGACCTTCTCATTAACATTCCACTTTCATTTGTAACAGGCAGCGACATGGAGAATCGCTTCCCAGTTTAGAATTCTACCAGTGGCCATTCACTTTGCACTGTGGGAGGTCCTGGTTTTGTCCCACTTCCATTTCTCCTTCATGGCTCCTCATCGAGTTCTAGTTTGGCCTCCCCCATTATCTCTGCAAGGCTTGTTATCAGGCTCTTTAAAAGAAAAGTCTTCCAGGCTCTGTTTACGGACTGTGTTATGCTCTTCTGTTGATATATGGTGCCATGTTAAAAAACCTGTTGCTTCTTCCATGAGATGGCATACTTGTACTCCTATTTTTCACAATCCTGTTTTTTGAGTGGTGGCAGGCCATGCATTTTTCCCTCCTTGGCAGAAGTTGGGGGTTCACCTACATGGAGACTTGCTTGATGGTTTGGGCCTTATGATGTTACAATCTTTAGAGACAAACCTTAACCTTCTCAGCTTCTGCTTCTACTTACAACTCCGGTCAGTACTCAGGTCATGTGGCATCTCTCTATCTGACTCTGTTTCTTCACCCTCTTTACTATTTTTCATTCTTTTTCACCAAGAAAGCAACCTGTCTCTACCCACTACTCTGTACTCTGCCAATCATCCTACAAACTTCTCCCTCTACTTTCACTTTGGGCTAATGATCTCTCTCCACTGGCTTCACCTCTCTCCTGGCATGATATATTGAGGAAGGTTCGATTTTGCTCTAGTAACCACAATTATCAATTAATACAAATACAAATACTTTACAGACAATACCCCACTCCTCAGAAATATTTCTAATGGGTGTCTCCTCTGATCAGCTTTGCCACCTCTGCTCACTTCATTTTCATACCATCTGTTCTGGCACAGCACTGCAAAAAAGTCTTTTCTCTTTGGACACAGGCTTGTCACTTTCTATCTTCATTTCTTTCTTTGATTGTTAACCTTTTGTCTCAGACCCTTCTATTATTAGACCTCTCTACCGTCATTCTCACTTTACCAGTGTAAAGTGTTCTGTCTCTCTATTTTAGCAGCCAAATTACTCACCGCCTCTCAATGGAAAACCCAGAACTTTCAACAATTGGTGTTCCTCATTTTTTAATTTAATCTCTTTTGAACTGTCCATATGTAGAATCAATTTTGCTTTAATTAAATTCATAGAGAACTGGCTCAGTCAATTTGAACCTGGTTGTCTGGGTCTCATGATATAGTCTTTTTCATGCAACTAGCCTGTGTAGGCGGTGTGGTCAGTTTTCTACTGTTTTTATTTATTTTTTCTTTTTGTCCCTAGGCTGTTATTGGGGGCATTGTGTGGGGCATTAGGGGATTTGGGTGCCTACACTACACTTCTTATTTGGCTTGCTTTTAGGTTTCATGTATACACATTTTATTTCAGTACAAAAAACAAAGAACAAAAAATTAAAAATAAACATAAGCTGGAGCAATAAACCTTTCTGAACTGTAATATTCCGGTTTCTATCTCACATCCTAAAAACATGTGGACTAGGTGGATTGGCAATTGTAGTTTGTTCCTGAGTTAGTGTGGCTATGTGAATGGGCAGGTCTTGTGATAGGCTGGCATCCCATCAAGGGTTGTTTCCTGCCTTGTGATGTTGCTGATAAGCATAATGCTGAGTTCCATTTGAAGTTTGAAGTAGGAATTTTTGAGTTCCTGTTTGTAATCTTAAATTCAAACGTGCCCTTAAGTCAGATTTCTAATTCGGAAATTTAGGGCAGGTCTGTCAAGTCCGACTTTGTTTGACTTCAGATAATGACATCAATCCAAAATGGCGATGTATATCGTGAACCTTAGTGAAAGCTGTAGCATTATGTTTATTAGCACCTCTGCCTGTTTGTGCCCCAATACATCAGTTGTACACTCAATACTGTCTAACTTCTATCAGTAATGTTTCTATGGTGTGTGGAAGTGCAAAATACTACATAATGTGTTGTTATCAATTGTTATTTATTGCGATGGACCAAGCAAAACAAAGGTTGTCCTACACATGTCCATATTGGTTTTCTGAATGTTTTACTGGAACATGGTAAACTTGAGTGTGACATCACTCCCAGTTCCGACATCCAAGATAATGGAACAAAATATCTTCATAGTACATGTTTAATTATTCTATCCTTCACGCCAGTCCCAGGGAAGCATACATTGCGAGGCAATAATCGTGAGTGGAGCGCCAGATTCTTGCTAGCGTAGCAACACCGTGTCCTTTAATTATTAACAATATAGATTATTTAAATGAAATTAAAGTTTTATCTGTATAATAAACATATTTTGCTGCATTTCATCTTAAAAATGATATCATCATCATATGTAAATATGCATTTTATAAAGTGGCTCAGGTTGTGCAATATTATAACTGTAGTGCAAGTTTACAGTGAGGTGATTGTACTTATAAGTACTAACAGTTCTACAAGGAGCAGTTGATAGAGTGATTGAGTGTGTTTAGAGCTCTTGGGATGAAACTGTTTCTGAACCGCGAGGTCCGTACAGGAAAGGTTTTGAAGCGTTTGCCGTGTGAGAAGCAGTTCAAATATGAAGCATGGCTGAGGCAGCGTGTGCTTGATGCTGTATAACGATAATTCTCTTTCCGATCAGCTGCTCCGAGTGGTGCAGTGAGAGTAATATGGAAAAAGATGATCTGCTCTGGCAACCCTTAACGGGAGCAGCTGAAAGAAGAAGAAAAAGGTGCAGTGAGAGTAACAACGTTAAAGCAGTTATGGTATTTGGAATAGTTTGACCATACTGTGGACCATTATATTGTTACAGGTTAATTACAATCAGATGCATTAAACTAATAAACAATATGCGCTTAAATTCAGTGTATTTATAAAGCCGCGTCAGGGACGTGGACCTGAAAAAAAAAGATAAACCACACAGGAACAGTAGCACTGCTTTGACACTGGGTGCTGCCAGTCTGCAAAACCGAGCGGAGAACTTGCGTACGACAAGGTATGAGGTACCGTGGAAATGTGCGTGGCTTTACGCCAAGTTTAGGTTTTATACATCGCGATTTGAACGTGGAAACGTTCTTACGCAACATTTCTGTGCGTACGCACCGTTTATACATAAGGCCCCTGGTCTTTTTTTAAAACGTACTCTTCATGACAAAACCCTATTTTCCCATCTGGGCAGAATTCTAGAACAGATTAAACGGTTTTTATGAGACAAAACAGCTCCAACAGTAATAAAAGACCATCCAAAAACAAATGGAGTAGCTGGCAGCTACTATGCAGCAGTTATCTCTTCAAAGTAATGGCCTACAACAACAACTTGAAATTGAATCTGCCAGTAACGCCTCTTTAGTTTTGTGCATTAACAACAAATTCCACACTCTGAATGTTTTAATGGAAATGCTGCCATGTTTAGGGGATTTCCTAATTAATACTGGCTAAATATTTGTCTGAAAAGGCTAAATCTTGTATTTTATAATACTTTTGATTCATGAGCCTTAGGAATGGGTGTCTACCCTTTGACACAAATCATCCTTGTGTTAATAAGGAGGATGATTTAATAAGAGAATTTCGAGGCATAATTTATCAGCCAGAAGAACAGGGGTGTAACCACTTATTGCCTGATGAGTTTGAAGAAGGGTTCACTCCCAATTAGTAATTAAATTATCACCTTGAAAATGTTGGCACCTGACTCAGGGTGGATTACACCAGCTCTGATCTCAGCGGCCATGAATTCTGTTTTTATTTTTTTTTTTCTTTCTGAAGGGAATACATTTTGTTTTCTAAAGTAATACCTTCTTTGTACAGTTTTCATCCTTGTGATTCGTGCAGCATAATTAAAATCACTATACAAAACCACTTTCAAAAAGTTATATTTATTTGCAGTTGCATTTTCATCTCATCACAACAGCATTTTGCATCTCACTTACCTACCTGAAGGACATTACAAGTCCTCTGCTTGACCCCCTACAGTTTGCTTATCGAACAAACAGGTCAGTGGATGATGTTATCAACATGGGACTGCACTACATCTTGCAACATCTCGACTCTCCAGGGACATATGCTAGGATCCTGTTTGTGGACTTCAGTTCAGTGTTCAGTACTATCATTCCAGAAGTTCTTCACAGAAAACTCACTTGGCTCACTGTACCAGCCCCCATCTGCCAGTGGATCAAAAACTTCCTGAAAGATAGGAAGCAGCAAGTGAGATTGGGAAAAATCATATCCAGTACACGAACAGTCAGCACTGGCGCCCCCCAGGGATGTGTCCTCTCCCCTCTGCTCTTCTCCCTCTACACAAATGACTGCACCTCAAGAGACTTGTCTGTTAAACTCCTGAAGTTCGCAGATGATATGACAGTCATTGGCCTCATCAAGGATAGTGACGAGTCTGTATACAGAAGAGCGGTTGAACAGCTGGCCCTCTGGTGCGGTCAAAACAACCTGGAGCTGAACAAGCTTAAAACTGTGGAGATGATAGTGGACTTCAGGAGGAGCCCCCTAGTGCTGGCCCCTCTCATACTACTCAACAGTACTGTGTCTGTCGTGGAAAACTTTAGGTTTCTAGGATCAACAATCTCCCAGGACCTGAAGTGGGCACCAAATATAGACACAATTGTCAAAAAGGCCCAGCAGATGATGTACTTCCTGCATCAGCTCAGGAAGTTCAACCTGCCTCAGGCTCTTCTCATCCAATTTTACTCTGTCCATCATAGTCTGGTTTGGTTCAGCCACAAAACAGGACAGAAACAGACTACAATGGACAGTCAGGACTGCAGAAAAAATTATTGGTGCTGCTCTGCCCTCCATTCAGGTCCTATACAGATCTCGAGTCAGGAAACGGGCAGAAAACATCATTGCAGATCCATCACACCCTGGTCATAATCTTTTTCAACTACTTCCCTCAGGTAGGCGCTACAGAGCACTGTACGCCAAAACTACCAGACACATGAACAGTTTCTTTCCACAGGCTATCACTTTCATGAATACTTAAGTTAATCTCACAGCATCAGAGATAATACTTGTGCAATAAACCAGTCAATAACTATCATCCATTGTACTGAGCTGGTCCCCATGTGTATATAATGTAACTGCTTATCTCATTTCATTATTCTATACTAGTCAACCCGCGGCGTGCCATACGCCGCATAATCAGGCCGGTTTGTTAATGATTTTTAAGCACAGGCCTACTTATGTGCAGCGGGCCGGTGAAAAAGGAGTGTTGGTGGGCAGGGAAATGTGTTCTGTGTTCCTGCAGGAGCATCTAAGAAGACGCATGTTTGTCGTGGATGCGAATTGCTGTATGTAGAGTGTAAAACAGTTTGCTATGGTGCACGCAGTCGTGCGTCGTAACCGAAAACTCGGTTTTTAAAGACTGCTTACTTCATTGTGTTTTAACCTCAGTTGTAAAGGATTGTTTTAAGGATCCCATGGGATACCCATCGCAAACCGTTTTACACGCTGCATATGGCGATTCACCTCCACGAGAAACATGCCTCTATGAACAGTCAACATGGCTCGGAGGTGCATGTGGCCTCTATGACAGACGAATATAAACGACGCCGTTTTTTCTGTGTTGTCGCATCCGAGTTGGTGGGCGTGGCTCTACGAGTTGTCATCGTATCCAATGGTCTTGGAGTTGGTGGGCGTGGCGCCATAGGTGTCTTACTTGTCGGCGGCTTAGTGAATCCACGCCCCTTCCGGCGTGCTTTCCATGGGTGTCTTACCTTAGTGAATTATATATAAAGATTCCATAGTTTGTATTTATTCTGATTTTGCACTTTGCACAAATGCACTATAGTCTTTTTGCACATTTCCTACATACATGTAGATATGTATATACAAATATATATTTCTTTCTTGTATATGTAGAAATGTTATTTTGTGACAGTTGTATACACACATACACATGCACAGAGAGCAAGGTAAAACCAGAGTCCAATTCCTTGTATGTGTATATATACTTGGCCAATAAACCTGATTCTGATTCTGATTCTGACTTGCTACACACAGTTCAGAGTTACTAGGGCCACGTCCAGGAACCTGCGCTCATTTCTGTCATTGGTATAATGACATGAAAGCCGGTGCCCTTTAAGAGTATCTGACAGTCCAAATTTATGGATATCTAAAAGACTTTTGGTATGCATTATTATCGAGTTTTCTTTGGTTTTCAACTTCACTTTGTTTCTGACAACAAATATGGCTTCCCTCTTAGGGCTGACGAAAATGATACATTTACTTACTTCTGACTCTAAAAATGTATACCCCAAAGTAAAGTGATACCCTGAAAGAGTGAGCAATTTAGAATGGGAACTCACAGATGGATGCTATCGCTGCCTTTAATAATTTGGTACAGCAGTTTAAAAGACTAGAGATTCAAGTAGAAATTAGGGCTTGCTTACTCCTAGTCGCTAGTAGTGCTGAAACCGTGGTTTAGATAGATACTTTAGATACTTTATTAATCCCCAAGGGGAAATTCACATACTCCAGCAGCAGCATACTGATAAAGACAATATTAATTAAAGAGCAATAAAAGCACAGTGCAAGTTAAAAAATGCAAGGTGGAGAGTATGAGGCAGGTATAACAGTCAAGAACAATGTATAATAATGTTAACGTTTACCCCCCCAGGTGGAATTGAAGAGTCGCATAGTGTAGGGGAGGAACGATCTCCTCAGTCTGTCAGTGGAGCTGGACGATGACAACAGTCTGTCACTGAAGCTGCTCCTCTGTCTGGTGATGATACTGTTCAGTGGATACATTGGAATCCACAATTTATAAGCCACAACTGATTCTTGGGGGATCAAAAGAAGTACCTTCACTTCATAAGTCAATGTAAAATGGTCTTCAAACAATAGCTTCAAAGTCAAAATAGCAAATAGTAAAAAGATTTTTTACATAATCCCTGTTTAGGCTATAAGCCCCCTGAAAGGGTGGCGGCTCTCTGTGCTAAATATCATCCCATTTGTTCCTCATTAGAACTGTGTCTTGAGGAATTTCAAGTCATATTTGATACTCCTGAAAGGGCAGACGCAGCCGTTAATCTGTCATTCACATTATGACAAGGGCACCAAAGTGTGAGTGACTATGTAATTCAAAACAGTTGCTGCAGAAGAAGTGTGGCCTGATGAACTATTAATCTCTTTATTTAAAAAGGGTCTTACACCTGAGATTAAGGATGCTGGGTATTTTGTAAATCTTTTCAACCTTCCCTGGCTCTTTTGATACAAATTTGTTTTCAACTCCTAGAATTTGGTGATGACATTAGTTTGTTGCTTTATAGCTTAATTTTATTTTTGTGAAATATTTTAGAAAATTTCCACTGCAATTTTTTGAGCTCCCTTTTTTCGGGGATGTGTCCTCTGAGGTTGTGCACAATCACTCACGATACTCACGATGGGATAAAAGTTCATACCCATATCCAGGTTCACAGATTAAAAACACAAGTCCTTGATATTACCTCTCTTAACGATTTGATGACTAGTACCTTTGTTTAGATTCTGGTTGCTGTAATTCTTGCTCTCCAGGTATTTGACATTTTTGGTCTTTTCTTCTGGTTACCTTTTAAAAGGTACATGCTTTCCCACAAAGTGTGATGGTACCTTGAAGTGACCACAAGATCAGATGTAAATTTAGGGATTTGAGGGAAGTTATGTTAAAACCTTGAAAAAACAAATGATGGAGAAACAAATATCTTTACAAAAGCTCGTTCACAGAGAGGTTAGACATATCCTCACAAGCTCAAGCGTTGGCACTCCAAAAAAAAAAAAAAAAACAGACAGCCATACCACATACAATGAGGTTTATGGATGACCCAGATGAGTGTTGTGGTTTTCTCAAGCAGTACAGAATAGTTTTAAGCACAACCACAAATGTATTTTGATGACCACACTTGCATTGTGTTTATAATGCCACTGCTTCACAAAATACACCACAATGGGCATCCACAAAGTTTGACACAAATCACATATGTTGCTTAACTTTTGTGCAGGAGAAATTATGATGCTTCAGCATAGTCAGAACTAGAGGCTAACAGGTTTTTTAAAAAGTTGCAACGGCGCAAGGTCCATTAATTAATTTGTTACTGCTCATAAAAATTAAAGGAACACGGCTGTAGTAGGTTCTTAACCCATCAGCAGGACAGGTATCTGCTCCTTTGGTCAAAGAGGAACAGGATGAGCACTGCCAGAAACCTACAAAATGACCTCCAGTAGGCCACTGGTGTGAATGTCTCTGATCAAACAATCAGAAACAAACTTAATGAGGGTGGTCAGAGGGCCCAACGTTCTCTAGTGGTCCCTGTGCTCACTGCCCGCCCAGTGCCTTGGAGCTCGATTGGCATTTGCCATAGAATACCAGAATTAGCAGGTCCACCACTGGCACCCTGAGCTTTTCACAGATGAGAGCAGATTCACTCTGAGCACATGTGACAGACGTGAAACGGTCTGGAGAAGCCGTGAAGAACATTATGCTGCCTGTAACATCGTTCAGCATGACCGGTTTGGTGGTGGGTCAGTGATGGTCTGGTGAGGCATATCCATGGAGGGACGCGCAGACCTCTGCAGCCTTGACTGCCACTAGTTATAGGGATGAAATCATCCTTGGACCCATTGTCAGACCCTATGCAGGTACAATATAATACAATACAATTTATTTTTTGTATAGCCCAAAATCAAACAAGACGTGCCGCAATGGGCTTTAACAGACCCTGCCTCTTGACAGCCCCTCCAGCCTTGACTCTCTAATAAGACAAGAAGAAACTCCTAAAACAAACCCTTGTAGGGAAATAATGGAAGAAACCTTGGGAAAGGCAGTTCAAAGAGAGACTCCTTTCCAGGTAGGCTGGACGTGCAGTGGGTGTCTAAAAAAAGAGATAAATACAATACGATACACAGAATAGAACACAAGTAATCCTCAACACAGTATAAAAATAAAAATATTACAAGTACGGAGCAGAATTTAACAGTAGATGATATCACATAATATGATTTGTTTAGAGTCCTGGAGACCTCAGCTATCAAACTGCCTCCCCCAATTGGCCATTCTACAGCTGAGACAGCGCTGGGCCAGCCAATCCGATGAAAGGACCCCTTCTACCCGACGATTCCTGCAATCCTCCATCAGGGATGATTTTACCTTAGGCAGGCAAAACAACTTGGCTGGTGGGCCGTGGTACCGAGTGCCACATTTGAGTATCGACAAGAGAAACAGAATAGGTGAAGGTTAGTAACAAATTATAACGGTCATGTTACTTATGTTTTAGTGCTAATGACTAACAACAGAGATGCAGTCTGTACAGTTAATCAGCAGCTCTGGTCAGGATATGCTAAACTGAAGTAGTGAGTCTTGAGCCGGGATTTAAAAGCTGAGACCGAAGGGGTATCTCTTATGGTAGAAGGTAGACCATTCAACAGTTTAGGGGCCCTGTAACTAAAAGCTCGACCTCCCACTGTTATTTTATTAATCTTCGGAATCATAAGCAGACCAGCATCTTGAGATCTTAATGTGCGCTCTGGTTTGTATGTCATGATAAGATCAGACAAGTAAGCCGGGCCTTGGCCATTTAAGTCTTTATATTTTAAAAGGAGGATTTTAAAATCTGTCCTAAACTTAACCAGGAGCCAGCGTAAGAATTTCAGAACTGGAGTCATGTGTTCGTATTTTCTTGTTCTTGTAATAATTCTGCTGCTCAGTTCTGTATTGGACTCCTGTCTGAAAAGACATCATTTTCACTTTCGTAAAAAGGGTAATTTTGCCTTCATTTATTTCCATAACACGAGGTTTTGGATGTGCCTCAAACCTTATCCTATGTTTGCTTTTTTATGTTACAGTAGAAAAATACAGAGAATATATTTCTATTATTTTAAAAATCATTTTATTATTTTAGCAGTAAGAGATCAAACAAGAAGGAAACGAGACATATTAAGAACAGCTTAAGATTAAACTCAATATATAGTTTATATGAAGGAATAACAAATACTAAGTTTTATGGGTGGGGTGCAGTTACAGCACAATTTTATGTAGTGTGTGGGTGATGTTAAATGAAATGAAGTTATGAGTTTTTATATTCTTGTTTATCACGGTCCTGGATAGTGATGACAAGTTACGTATTGGCTGGCATGTAAGTAAAAATTTCTCTGTACTCTATACACAAGACAAAGCTGCAGCTACATTATTTAATTATGAGAGTGAAAGTGGGGGCATGTGCAGAAGTGGGCCCTGAAATGAACCGGTGGTCTGTCTGGTTCTGCTTCCTGTTTTACACTCTGTGTTGTCGGGATTGGCTCTGACCCCATTGCAAATCTGAGTTGGATTAAGTTGTTTTAAGAATGTTATAGTTTGTTATTACTTTTGTCGTGCTTTCACCTGTAAAGAGACACACTACACTAATCATTACATAAAAAAATACTATAATTGATTAAAAATCATTGGAGATTATATCGAGCAATGTGATATAAAGACTGAATTGGATAAAAACAAATAAGTAGCATGACTGAGAAACATTCACCTTTCTAAGTATCTGGTACAGGCTTTCCCCCACAATGATGTGTTCTTCTTTCCTCAATGAAACATTGCAAAATTTTTTTTGCAAGAACAGGCCATTCAGCCCAACAAAGATCGCCAGTCCTATCCACCTAATTTCTCTAAAATAACATCAAGTCGAATTTTGAACATCCCTAGAGTCCTACTGTCCACCATGTGATGATGCTGGTCCCCTACAGATTCCCTCTTCTCACATGAGAGTCTGCTGAACCAACACCGTCGATAGTTATGACCGAGATGAGCTGACAAATGAGGACATTTCTCTGATGATGCCAGAGGATGGTGGAAAAAGTGCCCAAGTGCTTTTATTAAAAAAACAGTCAAAACAAAAGTAAAACCAACAAAAGAATCAATTGTGCAGTGTTCTAAAAACAGTACATATATAAATCCATAAAAATCCAGTGAAAAGTGGGGATAAAAAAATCAATAAATAAATCTGTTAAAAATCAGAGGTTAAAAATGCAGGCTAACTCCTCCTGATCTCAGCCCACCTCCTTCTCATTCTCCCCAGCTCACCCATTGCCTGCGTTGCCAGCAGAGACTAAGCAGCCACAAGCTTCATTATGCCGACCCCTGTCTTGACTGCCTCCGGACATCACAGCCAGACCGTCCGACATTGGCTCTCCTCCCTTCTTCCTTCACGCTCACTTGGTTGCATCTCGGAGCCAAATATTTAGTGAGGCGAACTAGCCCCTAGAACGCCACAGCCAACGCTCCTTCGCGGGTCCCCAGCTCGCACTACTTCCTCCTTCTAGGTGGCCAGATCGTACTTCCAAGACTGTCTTTAATGTCTTTTAGCCTCTATCCTTTCCATGTTTTTCCTTTTTTTGATTCATCTCCCCCTTTTGTGACAGTCCGTATATATACACATACACGTCTCTGTGGGCACAATGCCTTAATCACAGGCCGCAGGAAACCAATGAAGCAATTGAGAATGATCGCACCCGCAAGTGCCGGTGCGACTCGTCCCAACTACCTAATTAACTCATTCACGCCCACAGAGAGTGACACGGCTTTATGGATTTAAAACCTTTTTTTTGAAGCCGGAGACCCTATATACCACACACACTACTTGGTTATTTATTCCATGTGTCTATAGGTTCCTCTGTGAAGCAAAACTTACTAACATTTGTGCAAAATTTACCTGGGTGTATTTACATTAGTGTACTCACACTAGGCACCTTTGTTTTGTACTGTCCCCGAGCATGATTGTCCCCCCACTCTACTCCCATGCTGGCCTGCTCTCACACTGAACTTTCACATTCTGGGCCTGGTCACGCTTTTGTCATCACCATGTGACTTTGTGGAAAGCCCAAACAAGATCCAAACACGGATTGACAGCATGCATGTCAAAATGATCCTTCTTATTTTGTACTTTTTTTTTTTGAGTCGTGTACGGCAGGATAATGCTCTACCCTCTTACAAATTTATTGATTGTGCAGCGGACTGTTAATCATGTTGCATGTAGAAGATGATTTTTACGGAGGCAAATGATGTTATGGGAGGAATTTACAGCTTTTCTTGCCAACTGCAACTCACGTTCATCTGTAAGGTGAGAGTAAAAACCCATTTTTAACTTAAATGGTATTGAATAAAATGACATTGCATCATTGATCTCATGCCTGTGATCCATGCTTGGGTATGTTTAGCGATCACACTGTTCCCAAATCCTACTGAACTGTGCCTGGGCCCCCCTCTTTCAGGTGGGCATGCAACAAATTACAAGTGTGAATACACCCTTAGTATAAGGGGAACCAATGTCAGGGAACATCGGCAATAGGCACATTCACTAATGTTTAGTTTCTATAGCACCTCTCATTAAGAGCACAACTATAAATTTCCCCCTGGGATTAATAAAGTATCTATCTATCTATCTATCTATCTATCTATCTATCTATCTATCTAT
>JANRMT010062796.1:79060656-79072123 GCA_026402145.1 Polypterus bichir lapradei
TATCTATCTATCTATCTATCTATCTATCTATCTATCTATCTATCTATCTATCTATCTATCTATCTATCTATCTATCAACATAAGATTATTTGCTAAGAAAACATTACATGGATTTATGGGGTACTAAGCCTATCAGAAATGTTAACTTTTTAAATTATATTTTAAAAATATTATATTGGGACATCTTAGCAAACCAAACAATTTTGATGGACCCAATGCCCTCATCCACATTTGAAAGAGTTCTTATTATTACGCCAACACAAAAAATAAACATGCCACACAGGCTTTATATGGTGTTTGGGCTGGTAGCTTGCTGTGGCCTCAGCCCTTAAGGCTCAATATACTGGAAACAAGAATAAATGAGTTAAAAGTATTAACATAAATTAAAAATAATGATTGAAAAAGACAAAATTGATTAAAGAAAGAAAGTACTAGGGTGTTGTGCCATGTTAGCCATTATGGATACAATGAGACGTCAGGCAAAATGACACCTTTTATTGGCTATATATTTTATTTACATCTTTCCTGAAGAAGGAAACTAAGTTGCCTCGAAAACTTGCATATTGTAATCTTTTTATTTAGCCAAAAAAAGGAGTCATTTTACTTGACTTGTCACTACATTGATAATGCCTAACATGGTACAACACCCCAGTACTTGTGGCTAACTAAAAAGACAAAAACTTATAACTTGAGGAAAGCAGACTTTATGGAATGAGGCTCTAAATAAGTTTATTCTGAAATCCAATAAAACAAAAAGACTGAAAAATCATCTGAAATGGAAAAATAAGGAGCATTATTAAAAAAGTAATACTGAAAAGATCACTGTACAAGAAAATTTTAAAAATGACAGATAATTAAGACATAGAGGAATACCAGACACTACAGCAAGAGATCAAAGAAAGCATTTGAAATGTCAAATGAGAAACTGAAATAGAAATTGCTAGAGAAGCCAAGACAGAAAGCAAGCAATTTTATCAGTACTACTCGAAGTAAAAAGATCCATCCATCCTCTAACCCGCTATATCCTAACAAAGGGTCACGGGGGTCTGCTGGAGCCAATCCCAGCCAACACAGGGCACAAGGCAGGAACAAACACCGGGCAGGGCGCCAGCCCACCACAGGGCACACACACACACACCCCAAGCACAATTTATAATCGCCAATGCACCTAACCTGCATGTCTTTGGGAGGAAACCGGAGCACCCGAAGGAAACCCACGCAGACACGGGGAGAACATGCAAACTCCATGCAGGGAGGACCCGGGAAGCGATCCTGGGTCTCCAAACTGCGAGGCAGCAGCGCAACCACTGCGCCACCGTGCCGCCAAGTAAAAAGATGATAAATGAAAATTTAAGAAACCTTAGGGACACAAATGGAGAATATATTGAAAATAAGAAGTAAATAGCAAATAAATTGAACAAGAATTTCACCCAAGTATTTATAAGGGAATACCTCATGTAGAAGTAAAAACAAACGCTGAAATCATAGATTTTAAAATATAAGCGTCAGACGTGCTTAAAGCCCTCATAAAACCCCTGGACCTGAAGGGATTTTAACAATTGTATTGAAAGAAACAAAAAGATGTCATCTATAAATCCTTATTAGGTGAGTTTGAGCAGTCACTTGAGAAATGAAAAGTACCTAAGCATTGGAAAGTTGCAAATGTGACTTTAGTCTTCAAGACGACAGACAAAATGGAGCCTGGTAATTACAGACCAATAAGTCTTACTTCTGTGTTATGCAAAATTGTGGAATCTATAATAAGCAATACATATGAAAATTACCTAAATGAAAATAATATACTAAATAGCAGCAAATATGGGTTTATGAGAAGAAGGTCCTGCAAAACCAATCTTTTAGATTTTTTTGAAGAAGAAAATGGAGAAAAAACAAAGCATAAGACATAATTTACCTCAACTTTCAAAAGGCCTTGATACAGTCCCACAGAAAAGATTACTTTTGAATGTAGAAGCTGTAGGCATCAGAGCTAACCTACAAAACTGGATTTCTAGTTGGTTAACTGGCAGGAGACAAAGAGTACAGATAAGAGGAGAATGCTCCACATGGAGCGAGGTCATCAGTGGAGTCCTTCATGCTCTGTTCTTTCGACCTTTACTTTTTCTGATTTACATTAATAACATTAGTTCTGGTGTAGTTTGTAAATTTGTAAAATTTGCAGATGACACTAAAATTGGAGGGATGGCAGACACTAAGGAGGCAGCAAGCAGAATTCAAAAAATTGTGGACAACCTTCAGAAGTGGGTGAACACTTAAAAATGCAGTTTAATATAGAGAAGTGCAAAGTGCTACACGTAGGCAAAAGAAACATCCATTCATTCATTATCCAACCCACTATATCCTAACTACAGGATCACAGGGGTCTGCTGGAGCCAATACCAGCCAACACAGGGCACAAGGCAGGAAACAAACTCCGGGCAGGGCACCAGCCCACCACAAGGCACACACACACACACACACACTAGGGACAATTTAGAATCACCAATGCACCTAACGTGCATGTCTTTGGACTGTGGGAGGAAACCCACGCAAACACAGGGAGAACATGCAAACTCCACGTAGGGAGGACCCGGGAAGCAAACCCGGGTCTCCTAACTGCGAGGCAGCAACGCTGCACACTGCGCCACCGTGCTGCCTGCAAAAGAACATGAATTATAAATACACCAACAATGGCACACTGCACAATAACGTGCAGTGAATACACTTGACTTGAGCATTCCTAGTTTTCATCCTCATTCTCTGTACGTTTAGCATTAATTTTCTCAGAGTTTGATGCGCTTGCTGCTCCTTGAGCAGCTCTTCTTTTCTCCACCCTAGCGGCCTGCTTCTTCTCCTCTTTCGTTGGCATCTTTTTGCGTTAAAACTGATTAAGTCAGTGTTTGTGTTGCAATTACTTAGTACATTTTCCTTAATTTTTCACTTAAGCTGGCAGTTAAGTCTTCAATCTGCCTCAAGAATGATTTAAGATATGAAGAGGTAGAGGAAGTGACGGCGAAGGTGGTAGGAATGAGAACGGCACCCGTACACGTGCGCCACACAGCCGTACTTCAGGCCGCTGCCAAGAGTTGATTCTACAATAAAATAAAATAAAAATAAAAAGAGGAATAACCTTGGAGGTCAATCATCACCCAGAAAGCAGATAGTAGACCTCATGTAGTACATGTGTACCAAATTTCAGGTCAATTGGTCAAACGGTTTGCGAGCTACAGGTGATTTAAAATCCTGAATAGACAAACAGACAGCCATGGTAGCGTATTATATAAGAAGAAGATGGGAGACACTACATTATGCAAACGTTGAAAAGGATTTAGGGGTTTTTATGTTTACGTAAGATTTTCATAGACTAAGTCATGTAAAGATGCTACAGCTACAGCTTTGTATTTAGTATAATTGTTTATATTCTTTGAGTTAGTCATGAAATTTACAGATCTGAATCTGTTTAGCTCCATCTATAACTGGATTGTCTAGAAAGCTTATCATACTATAGTAATTGGCCTGGTACTGTAAACAATAAGGCTGCATGTAGGAATGAGATGACTAATCATACAGAACAGTGTTTTAACAATAACCAGGCCCTGAAAGCTGTTATGTCGCTATAATTGGTATAGACTTAAGAAATCAAATCAGGCCACATGTAAAAGGATATCAGTACAATCTTTTAGGTGCTTCAGATTCCTTCAGTTGCATACTGAAAAAGTCACAAGAGTGCCTGTACTTTCTGAAGTAGTTACAGAAAAGAGGGATGAGTTAACATCTACACTAATTTTGTACGTACTTTTTCCAGTTTTTCTCAGTTGCTTTGAGGCATTTTACACACCAAAAAACTGCATTCTCGTAAAAGCTCCTGAAATCCCCAAAGCAATAACACATTTGAGAATGGCTCAGTCACATTTGTCTTCCTGTTTACACAAACTGCAAATGCTACAGCACACATTGCACAACTCCAAACACGTTTCTCACTGTGTTTATGCATTCTTCATTTGAATCTGACGGGCTTTTCAAAACTATCTGTACAGTCAGCTATAAACAGTTCTCACTTGTGTTGACAAAATTGTGTTAATTTTTGCATACAATACACTTCATACATACAGCATGAATATATCTATAAAGGACAAGACTAATGTCCATCCATTCATCATCCAACCCGCTATATCCTAACTACAGGGTCACGGGGGTCTGCTGGAGCCAATCCCAGCCAACACAGGGCACAAGGCAGGAAACAAACCCCAGGCAGGACGTCAGCCCACCGCAGGGCGCACATACACACACCAAGGACAATTTATAATCGCCAATGCACCTAACCTGCATGTCTTTGGCCTGTGGGAGGAAACCAGAGCACCCGGAGGAAACCCACGCAGGCACAGGAAGAACATGCAAACTCCACGCAGGGAGGACCCGGGAAGCGAACCCCGGTCTCCTAAATGCGAGGCAGCAGCGCTACCCACTACGCCAGCGTGCCGCCCCAAGACTAATGTGAAATTTGTTTTCACATGCAGTTAATTCTCCAGTAAAGTCTCCTTCTCTTGAAAACAAATTCATACACCTACTGTCAATAATGTGTATAAAACAGGTCATAGCATAACATAATATTTCAAACTGTAGTTTAGAATCTATGGCCTCTGCCCATCACTTTATATGTTACTTTCTAGATTTTTAGAATTGTACCACTGCCCCACTCTAGTAGCACAGGCCTTGTATTCACACCTGACCAAGAAATAGAAATATGGTGTCAACATGGTGAGTGAAAACAATGCCATTGACTTTGGGATATTCAGAGTGCTATCATGGAAGACATTAACATCTTTATGCACATCATCTCTGTGAGCTTTTAAACTAGAGACAGGGTTGCTGAAGAGGCATACCCCGTCTAAGAAACAACTATACAGGGTTCCATTTGACAGGAATAGTGAGATGGCAAAGTAGGGCACATATATGTACAGGTAAGGCTAATCAACCTGAATGTCCACCTTAATAAAAGGATAGTTGTCTGTGTGTCTGTCAGAGTGTCCATCCAGTTGCTGTGTCTCTGTCACTCATAAAAAGGTGTACCACAAACATTTTTAGTAATAAAATGCAAGGCACTTGTCCTTCTAATAGATGGTGCATCACCAACATTAACACTGCTTTTACGAATCCCATACCAAATGGCATATAACAGAGACATGTACATTGCATGAGGTCTACACTGATTACTTAGATTTCAACCCTTCTTAGATGAGTATCACAACTAGTTTAATAAGAAATGTATAAGAAGAGACGTATGTTTCTTTTTCATTTTATGTACCTTAGTCATATGTATGGAATATAGACATCCTTTCACAAATGTGTAATATAAGAATAGCTGTAATGGATTTCCTGCTGGGCCAGGGGTTACCAGGAAGATAGAAAGAAAACATAATTAAATACACACAAAATATGTTACAATGCAACTGTAGGAAACAAAGGTTTGGCCAGAGGTAGACATGCTCTGTTCCTGTACCAAACACACCAACAAGATCAACAAGCAGGGGCACCAGTGAAGAGAATAGATAATTGATATTAGAGATAACTGTAGTGGGGAGGACACTAGCGAGAAGGTTATTCAGCATGTACTAGGGATGCCTAAATCTCCACCTAAAGTGATAAAGAAGAAACAATCTGGCATGAAACACGTTGTCTTGTTTTACTTAGTTAGATGGCAGCACACAGTCCCTGGGTGGGAGAATTAAGATTGTGTGGTTCTATAAATAATGCAGTTCAGAATCTGTCCTATAGTTCCAGATCTTTAAGGAATCGGTGATGCAGAAGACTCAGGTGCTGCCAAAGATCTCTGAGGTTTGGTGTTCATGATATTTCACAGACACACTCCTGACAACATAACTAATTTGTCTAAAGTCACACCTTGCATTAGAAATGAGCTGGTGCTCCACTCCTAGACATCCTGTTATCAAACATTTGAAACCAATGTCTCTGTTCACTTCTGTTACAGTACAACAGTTATACTGGGTAATAAAGATTTTGCTTCCTGAACACTTTTGGGTGTATCTTATGGATTTTGGCATGCTGATAAAAAAATCATCTTTAAAATTCACAATCACATATTGTCTGATTGCAATTACCTATTTTTGTGATTTCCTCTCATATTATATGTATACATATACAACTGGACCATCTGTTGTGATCAAAAAGTAGTGGCACTACTACTAGAAATGCAGCTTGAACATTCCAAGTTCTGTAACTTCATTTCAGAATGGAACATCTGTGCTAACTGTCTCATTACATTAAACAGAACTGGCTGCTACATAAGCATATGATTCCTGGGCAGGAAAGTGTAGCAGATAAACCAACACGCAACACAAGATATTGTTGCCTCCTTTTCATATAAAACTTGGACTGATGAAAAATTTGGTAAATGCGATGAACAAGGATGGTGAAGGATTTCAATATTTGAGATGCTTCCATGAAAAACTAATACCAAGAGACTAAGGAAATCACTTTTGTTGGTCTACAAATTAACCACATCTTTAGCGACAAGCAATTCTAAGATCTTCTAGTGGGGCCAGTGGAAATCACATGGAGGGCACTTAAAAATGTTGTGAACTTTTTTGACATCTAAAGAGCACCAAACTACATCCAGCTGGTTGACAACATACATCAAGCACACAAAATCATGAAGTGCCAACAATGTGGCTAAAAATTAATTTTCTGCATTCAGACTTGGACGTCTTTCCTTCAAATCTTGGTGCAGTCAGTGACGAAAATTGTAACATAAACCAGGACATGGGAAAGGTGGTATCAGGGCAAATGGAATCTATTGGTGTTGGTGATAATTGGTACACACTGAAATAAGAAAGTATCAGATGCTGAGTAAATGTGAATCAAATTAAGCTAAATCGATCTAACGCAATGTGTCAGAATCATTAAGAGATTAAACACACTAAATTCAATTAAAGTTAATTTCTTGTTTCTTTAAGTTCCTACGTGATATAGACAGTCTGAAATTAAAGTATAAACCTACTATTATAATCATCAAAAACGTTTCAGGAAGCAAAACATTTGAAAAAATTTGTCATGTTGAGGATGGGAAGAGGACGATAAATTGAACGAACTTGGATCGTGGTTACCATGAGCATTATGTTTTATATCCTTGCAACAGGCCAATGAAAGCTCCCTTTGTTTAGAGGTAGGAGCTAGATTTTATAATAGTCAAATAAAAATAATCATTTAATGGGTTTAAATCATTACAAACATTCATAAAAGATGTTTAATAACATATAGAATGTGAAAGTCTAAAATAACTGCAGTGCAGAACATTGGTAAAGTAATTTTACAGAATCTGGTACTCAAAAAAGCCAGTACTCGCTATGACTGATAAGAACAAATTTAACAGAAAACAGAAAAAGAAAATTTAAGACAAGTGGGAGGCGATACATCAAAAGAACTTTCGTGACTGAGCAAAATATGAAAAACAGTTAAAAGCGAGCTTTAACAAAGCACCTCTAGTGGAACAAAACTTTAATTCTTTTACTAGTGAAAGTGTGCTTTTTTATTTTTAGGTAAAGTTCTGATAATAAGTTACAGAATCCCTTTCCTCTTAAGTAATGTGGCATCTAAAATGCCACCAAATTGACGTGTTATTCAAAGCAATACTGGATAAACACTGCAACAATACCCAAAAATGACTGGAGATTGCGGCAGGGCAAATGATGAGGGAGGGGGAATTCCAAATGACTGGGGTGCCAACTGGGCAAAAACCCTGTTTAATTCCAACAAAAGTGCAAAAAACGTTTAAACAAAACACACACTTGATTAAGCTATATCATTGGGACAGTTTCACTGTTACAACGGTCAATTTTAAACAAGACTCACTCTCTCTCTCTAGAGACAAAATGGGTCAAAAATAAGACACCACCTTCTGGAAGAAGACCTCAACATTCATCCATCCGTCTTCCTAACTTGCTTATGTAGGGCAGGGTCATGGGGTAGGTGAAACCTATCCCAGCAATCACTGGACAGGGCATCAGTTCATGGTAGGGAGAATGCACACCCATACTCGGGCCAGTTTAGCAATGCCATTTCACCTAACCTGTAGCACCACAACATGCCTATTTAACTGTAACATGAGAGAACATTTCTCATTGTCAACTGAATTTACTACAATTACAATGTGATGTTTAATTTTCTGTCTTTATTTTACCCAGTTATACAACACAAAATTGTAAATGTATATGTCAGGTAAATTTATTAACTGTCTATACTTTACTCACTGTAGTGTATTAATTATCCACACTTGTTAATACCAGAATTAAATTCCAGAAATGAATATTCTAATTGTGTTTTAAGGTACATAATTTTCCCACAATACTTCTGGACTCCATTATTGAGTTCAAATGACTTGTTTAAAATATGACTGTCACAATACATATTGTTTTTGGATCTGGTTGCTAAATTTTATAGGCAAGTGACAAGCTTTTTAAAGTAATTATGACTGCAGATGTCCAACACATAAGCTGTCCCATATTGCAATGCCTGTCTTGAAACAAAGTGTCCCATAGCTGGGCATACTTCAGGAAAAACCTATGCGTCACACTCAGTTACTATGGCAACATTAAAGAATGCTGCTTGTGTCATTGGCTCTTCCTCTGGTGTGTAAGCAGGATGTGTGTGAACAATAATGTGTGGAATCATTGGCTGTACAGTGCCATTCTGAAGAAACTATTGCAGACTCTGATAAGACACTGTATCAAATGTTTGTGCAATTAATAAAGGCAGATAACAGGTGTTTGTTTAGCGAAGCAGCACAAGTTTCAGGTTATATGAATGGTGAGCTCATGTGTCAGATAGCTAATGGAAACAAGTATCAAGTATTTGTGTGGTTGCCAAAGAAAAATGTCAAATACTCATGTGGCTGATGAGCTCATCTAGCAGGAGTTAATATGGGCAATACTTCCAAGTATTAAGTGTCTGAGTAACTGAAGAACACACTTGTTACATTTTTGTGTAGCAGATAAGCAAAGTTTATTAGCTATCTGATGAGTTCAGGTATAATGGCTCTGTTTGACTGATTGTTTTAGAGGCCAGTGAGTGAAGCATCAGTGTGTATGTGGCTGATTTGTCCAGGTTATCAGGTTTATGTGTGGTTGATGAACACAGATTTTAGGTATCTAAAATTAGTATGTGGTTAATGATATGAGCTGATTAGATTGCTGCACAAGTATTGGGCTCCTAAGTGCTGGAAAAAGTATGTTTTAGCTTCTGATAAAATCAGTTACCACATGTTTATGTAGCTAATGAGTGCAAAAGCTGTATGAGAGGTTGGCGTAGCTCATAAACACATCTGGTATTTGTGTGATTGTACTGTGGTTAATAAACATATAGTATGTATGAAGAGTTTGTGGGGGTGATGGCTATACATAGCAGCTGTTCATGGTTAATGTGTGCAGGTGTCAGGTGCTTGAGAGAATATTAGGTACATTTGCTAGATATTTATGTGAATGATAAGTGCACTAATTGGGTGTATATATGTATGATGGAGTTGTTAAATGTCAGTGTGGCTGATCAGTACAAATATGAGGGACTGGTATAGCTTGTAAGCACAAACATCAGGTTATTTGCTTGTATGGCTTTACTAGCATGAATACTAAAGGGCAGCTAACAGGTGTTATTTAGGCTGATATTAGCTGTGAGTCTGATAACCATGAGTTTAGGGAGTTTCTGTGTCATCTATTAATAGAACTTATGAGAAAGGTGTTAGGTGTTGGTTTAACTGATGAACACAGGTGGTAGGTTTAGCTGATGAATGCAGCCAACCTCTGTTTTGTGGCTTGTAGATGGTTAAGGTATATGTACTGTATATGTGATAGTCACCAGGCATGGGCTAGAATTCAGGCTAGGATGGTCCAAGGTCCCATAACTGGCCAGGAGACCAGTTTAATGGAAGGACAGTTGGAGACCAACAAGGACAAATCATCACCACCTTAAAGGAACCTCTGCCTGATCTGGAATTACTTCTTGTTTGCGGTAGCGTCACACATAAGTGATCCTGGGTCTGGTATAAAAGAAGCTGCCCATCCTCATTCATTTGCGCTACAGTCGGGTGGGTGTGGCAAAGTTTGCCTGGAGGAGTAAAAGGAGAGGATGAAAAGAGAAGAGACAGAGCAATATAAAAGGAAATGTGCTTGTGCAATATTTGTGTATCATCTGTGAGGTATTTGTGAAAATAAATCACTCTTTGAAATGATACTTGTGTTGGTATTGAAGTGTTTATCTTATAAATAATTATGTACGCGTGGAAGTGTGTGTGTCTGTCCGGCCCAGAAGTGAGAGGTGGAGTCGGGCTAAGGGCTCCACCTCTGAGGATATGCAAGCGAGGCCAGCACGTTGGCAAAACAAAACCTGTGAAAAGAGAGTCACTCGCTTATCCGCTATTACAAAAGCGTGGCGAGCACATTGGCAAAACAGACCCAAAATTAAACAGTACAGGGATATCCTGGACAAAAACCTTTTCCAGAGTGCTGGAGGTTTACCTTCCAACAAGACAATGACCCTAAGCACACAGCTAAAATAACGAAGGAGTGGCTTCACAACAACTCTGTGACTGTTCTTGAATGGCCCAGCCAGAGCCCTGACTTAAACCCAATTGAGCATCTCTGGAGAGACCTAAAAATGGCTGTCCACCAACGTTTACCATCCAACCTGACAGAACTGGAGAGGATCTGCAAGGAGGAATGGCAGAGGATCCCCAAATCCAGGTGTGAAAAACTTGTTGCATCTTTCCCAAGAAGACTCATGGCTGTATTAGTTCAAAAGGGTGCTTCTACTAAATACTGAACAAAGGGTCTGAATACTTAGGACCATGTGATATTTCAGTTTTTCTTTTTTAATAAATCTGCAACAATTTCAAAAATTATTTTTTTTGTCTGTCAATATGGGGTGCTGTGTGTACATTAATGAGGGAAAAAATTAATTTAAATGATTTTAGCAAATGGCTGCAATATAACAAAGAGTGAAAAATTGAAGGGGGTCTGAATACTTTCCGTACCCACTGTATATATATATATAGTCACGCACGAGTGCATGGGGAGCAGTTTAAGGACCCGACACGCACCACGACAAGTCGTGCCAGGGGAAAACGGCAGCATACTAACCTCTCTTTTCTTATTTCCTCAGAAAGAACAAAGCACTGCCGCCATAATATCACAGCACTTCCGGGTCCCTTTCTGCCCTCTGGTCCCCGTTTGATGATGTCAGCCGCCCATCCATCACCATGCTTTTCCCAACATCCCACTGTTTAATTTTGGGTCCGACCATATAAGTTGTCTGTCTACCCTTCCTTATGTGTCTGATTTTTGGAATTAAAATTACTGACCCTTTTTTGTTACAGTATACGGGGCTAAAAACCCCAAACCTTTATGAGTGTCTTTGCTTTATTACTATATATATATATATATATATATATATATATATATAT
>JANRMT010062796.1:79088634-79107447 GCA_026402145.1 Polypterus bichir lapradei
GACTTCATGCTTGGTTTGTGCTCTGACATGAACTGTCAACTGTGGGACCTTATATAGACAGGTGTGTGCCTTTCCAAATCATGTCCAATCAACTGAATTTACCACAGGTGGACTCCAATTAAGCTGCAGAAACATCTCAAGGATGATCAGGGGAAACAGGATGCACCTGAGCTCAATTTTGAGCTTCATGGAGAAGGCTGTGAATACTTATGTACATGTGATTTCTCAGTTTTTTATTTTTAATAAATTTGCAAAAATCTCAAGTAAACTTTTTCATGTTGTCATTATGGGGTGTTGTGTGTAGAATTCTGAGGAAAAAAAATGAATTTAATCCATTTTGGAATAAGGCTGTAACATAACAAAATGTGGAAAAAGTGATGCGCTGTGAATTTGTTAATAATTAAAGGACACGGTGTTGCTACGCTAGCAAGGATCTGGCGCTTCGTTCATGGATTGTTCCTGCCTTGCAATGTATACTTCACTGGGACTGGTGTGAAGGATAGAATAATTAAACATGTACTACGAAGATATTTCAATGTTCCTTAAAAGTTTTGAAGAGTCGGCATTATAAGCTTACAGATGGCTTAACGCCTATTTACAGAGCTGACTGTGTGGCGATTGGGTATTTGGAGAAAGAAAAAGAAAGGACAGGAACTGGAGGTTAGTACATTTGAAAGAGACAGTACTGCTGCAATAAATTATTTTATCAAAGGTCGCGCACAATCACTGTGCCACCGTGTTCCCATGTTTATTAACATGCTTTAACTCCTATCATCATGAAAATTATCCCACGTATACATCTCAGTATTAATGTTATTCAGAGATCTGTAATATCATGAATGTAATGGATTCTGTGTCCTGTTGGAGGTAGAAAAAGCCGGTTTATGTGATTCACACACATAAAAGATCAAATACAAAACAAAGCATTTAACGTACTACTTTAGTTACGATGAGATTTGAGAAAATAAATTAAACGATTTTAAGATTAAGTTTATGATGTTCTACTTTAATGACAAAATAAACTACGTGATTAAAGTGGAAATTTTGTGATTGTAAAGTTGACATTTTGTGCTTTTTCCCCACTGTGTGCCTTTTTTTTTCTCTGTACTCTAATAAGCTTTCATACGACACTCAGACGGTGGGCTACGACTCGCCTTTTCACGGCGACTTTGATATGCAACTTCTTTTTTATTTCGGGCACTGTGAGACTTTGTGAACTTGAGCCTTCGAGTTTCTCCGACACGCTATGTCACTCGATCAGCTTCCTTTTCTTGTTTATACCACTGTTTAAACCAACAAATAGTACGTTTTTCCTTGCCTCCACTTGGTATTCGGTGAAATTGTCCTATTTTTCCTCGTGGTTTTGCCATTGTATTTTTACAGAACGCTGAGCTTAAGGGCTATTAATATTGATTTACATATTCAAAGAGGCATAATTCTGGAAGGAGTTGGGGGTGGGACAGCAGGCACGTGCACGTGCGTTACTTTTCACGCAGATCGGGATTTATGTAGCGCAAGAACGTGGAAGTTTGCGTACGCACAGATTCCTGCATCTGGATTTTTCTGTGCGTACGCACATTCCTGCTTTTGTGCTTACGCCATGTTATAGTGTGAGTTCTACGCACGGCATTATACATGAGGCCCCTGATCATCTGGGATCCTACCAGACTTGAGTTCCTTATAAAGCCATCAGGCAAACTGACCCTGGTGTGCTCACGTCTGCCTCCATCACTGAATTCAGCCTCCTACTTGAAATGACTACCATAGGAAACCAACTTAAAATTTTGAAATCTTTTTAACATAACTATACTTGACTAAACTAAGACTATAAGAAACACCGTATAGGTATACATTTTAAGTATTAGTCTTTTTGTTTTGTTTCTACTATGTAACATAGTATAGATTTTTTTTAGATTTTGCCCATTTTTAATTACCTCTGTGCTGACCAATGGAGAGTATATGCCCAGCTTGAGCATAGTTTCCTCTCAAGGTTTCTTCCCACTACAGTGTGTCAAAGACTGGCTTGTCACTATTGCCATGGACTTGTTCACTGAGGTTTAAGCTCTGGAAATAAGTAAAGTTACTTTGTAACAATGTCTGTTGTAAAAAGCACTGTATCAATAAATGCTGTTGTTATTTTGTTTCAGGAAATGATTTGTTTTCCTAAGCGCATTTCCTAAGATCTTACTGACTGATTAATGATGAACATGGTATGGATGTGGCTGATTAGCTCCTTGTTAGGAAAACACTTATTGTACTGATGCCTATTGTGCCTGCATTCTCATTTCTAAATGAAAGCATTTAAAATCTATTTTAAGGCAAATTATAGATAACACAGACACAAAGCAAATACTCTTTTTTATACAGCACTCTTTATTAATTTTCTTTTAAATCTGAGAATTGTGCTTATTGTTAACAGATTGTTCCCTTAATTACTTTTAAATGAGCAGAACTGAGGCTGTGTCAAATTAAACAGCTCCCTTTGAGCACCACTGTCATCTCCTTGTAGAACTGCTCAGTTGCTCTTTTATATTGACAAGATAAATTAGTTCATTAGACGTAACTGTTCACTTGAAACACTGCATTATCATCCTCAAGGTTATTAGAGAATAAAAATATTTATCATACAAAATCCTCCATGGAAATGCTTCATTTGCGCTGAGAGTTTAGCAAACATAGATAAATCTGAGAGTATTTCCATATCCTTTTGTATGCAGGGCCTGCATTTGCATTCCATGTTTATGACATTACATACAGTTATTTAATTTATCTTAGCTAAATCTGCAGAATGAGGTGTTGCTCAAAATCACTGTTTCTTCAAGACTGAAAGGTCAAAGAAAATGTGGACCAAAAGAATTAAAACAAACCTTTACAACTTTTTAAGTGAAGTTAAAGAGTGAAGTGTTAAACTGTGGGATCTCTATATAAATACTGATATTTACCTTGAGCATTATCTCTCTGTTTATCATTGCTTCTTGAGAACTAATTGACACACTGGGTCTACTTGTTCTTCCCATGTAACTGATTAGTGACAACATGATACGGGATGTGCTAACATGACTTTTAAAAAGAAGTGTTTGAAATTCACTGAAGGATTTAAAAATTCCAAAGACTGGAGCAGCTTTAAAAATGATATGGCAACACTCATCACACACTGGTATGAATGTATCAGGGACATGATTTACATGTGATAAAGTCACATGTGTATTGAAGATAAGCAGACATCCAAAAAACATCAGGCTATTAGCCGTCCTACGTTTAGAAGCAGACCACTGATGAAATGAGTCAAAAAGGTGTGTCAGGAATTGTGCAAGTAGCAGATGGGCAATACTCATTCAGTCAATCAACAGCTTAGTGCGACAGCAGTGCTGTGTATTGTCTCAGGTAGGGTATGTCACTTGATGATCCAACTAAGATCCACTCCTACTAGTGGTAAACAGAGATGTTAAGTTTACATTTGGCTAAGAAGTACAAAAACATAACACTGGAAGTTTGGAAAACATCACCTAGTTGGATGAACATTCAAAAGATGATCAGTAAGCAACAATTGACAGCCTTCTTCAACAGAATGAAGTCTAAGAAGGAGATTCTGTCTATGTCTGCACTTTTTCATATGGACCCTTTGGTGTTTTAAATAACAGATGAACAAAATTAGAGACAGATAGATGGATGTAAGCTTTTATGAATAAGAGTGAAAATTCCCATTTTCTAGCTCAATGCAAAACGCAAATGAAAGGCTCTCATATGAAGAAAGCTGAAAATTATTAGAATTACTTACCCAGTATTTCTCAGTCTGTGGTAGAATGTGAGAAAGTGATGATTTTCCATCAATTGCAAAGATTTCCTTCTATCTGGATGTAAAAAAGATAACAGAAATCAAATTAAAAACACTATTACTTAATTAGATTTTAAATGCAAGCAGGGAGGCAAAAAGTACTTACAGCTGAAATAAGCCTGCCATCTACAGCAGTGCTCCAGGACTATGGGGTGGTGTACCATCTTCAGTATCCTCCTTCCTGGGGTGTATGGAAAAAAGTTAATTGTATCATAAATTGTGTAATGCAAACTTAAGTGCAGTATACCTGATAACCTAAACTTTTTAATATTATTATTTTATTTTCACATTTATCTAATTTTTTAAATGATTTGATTTACAACTTCTATTCATTAATAGACCAGAATCTTGAGCTGATTACTAACTGTTTGAGGCTTAAATCTTTTCCTGTGTCCAAGTTGTTTTTCTTTGGGTTCCTCATTTTTGTTTCACCTACCAATAAATTGTTTGTTACATTAATTGGTCGGTTTGAGTACACAGTTGAACATGCCCTGCAATATACAGTGGTGCCTACCTTGCATCCACTGATGCCAATAACATCTCTAGCTTCCTGTGACCAGAACTTGAATTAGGTTGGTTTGGGAGGGATACATACATGTTCTTCAAACAGAATAAATAATTTCTTATAATCTCAATTTGTTCCTACACTCCAAATATATATTTTCAATTCAATTTGGTTTATAACAGTTTCTACTTAATTTCCACCCATTGACATACTGAAAATAGGAAATACTGTATTTTAATAGTTTATCTGATAAGTAATCATTTTGCTCTTAATAATGACACTTTAGTTCTTGTTTGGGCCATTTTTGTAGAATTGTAATGTTCTCCCCATATTTGAGTTGGTGTTTTTTTTACAGCATCGATGTTAGGGAAATTGACTGCACTAAAATGTCAAAAGAGGCATCCAATTCCAAAATGATTTACTGTCTATTGATAGGTTCAGGTCCTGAAACCTCAAGAGACCAATGTGGTTGGGATAGGCTTTTAGCTGTCGAAACTCTTATGCTGGTTAAGACAGGGGGTTCTTTAAAAAAAAAAGATGTAATCTTTTAGTTTTAGATATCATCTAAACTGTATCACAAGTTTTTGTCATCCTGACAGTACACTTAACTCAAGTTTAAAAGCACAGGCATTGAAATTTGGACTGGGGGCCCACTCTCAATATATTACAACCAAACTTCATGTTGTTTTCAACATTATTCTCCATGTGTCTTTTTGAGATTTTGCACAAGGTATCCCTTATTGCTGTGTCCAGCAATTCCTTTTGGCAACAACATTATTTATATTTTATATATTTGCCTGTACTGTACTTTGTTCTGGGAATGTTTTTATGGCGACCTGGAACTCTCTTAAAATGGACTTGGTCTCTTATCTATCATATAACCATATCTGTTGTTTGAATCCCATGTTAAGAATGTTAGCAGATCTGCTCTTTTTCAGCTGAAGAACATTTTCCAAATCAGATATTCTCTCACTGATCATGTCGTTTAAACACTTGTTCATGGTTTTGTCATCTCTTGGCTTGATTATTGTAATGCTGTTCTCTTTGGTGTTTTAGGCAAAGTCTTAAATAGATTACAACATCCATCCATCCATTATCCAACCTGCTATATCCTGACACAGGGTCATGTATAGAATTATTCAGCCAGATTTTAACGCATACTAAACCTTGGGAACTTATAACCATTTTAGGGACTTTTTTGCACTAGCTGCTTGATAAATATTGGACCTCTTATAAGATTCTTTTGTTAATAAATAAAGCTGTTTATGGCAATTGTCCTATTTATATTTCTAACACGTTAACGACACTACACACCCGTCATAATTTAATCATCTAATGTTGATTTTTTTGTCGTGCACACTAAATTCAAATCACTGGCCGATCGATACTTTTAGTTCTGCAGCATCCAGATTATGGACATCCCTGTGTCTTTATTGTAGACCGTCTCCTTCAATTTATCTGTTTTTAATTTTGACCGTCTTATTTATTTGATTTTTTTCAATGTTTTTGTTTTAACTTAACTTAACTTTAACTCACGGACAATGTCATGAAAGGCGCTTACAAATAAAATGGATAGATGCAGAGGACAGCAGGATATGGGGAAAAATGATCCGCTGTGGAGACCCCTCACGGGAGCAGACGAAAGAAGATGAAGAATTATCACTATTATAAGAAACCTACAACGCGTCACTTTCAAAATATTAACTTATTTTCAATTCATTTGTACTAGTATTAAATATTAAGTCACAAAACCGCAACTTGCCTCACATTAAGAATGCGAATACTGTATATTGAAAAAAATATTCATCGTGGGAAGCGCTAATGTAGAAGGTGATTTTGGTTTCTTCGAGAGCTTGAAATCCAGAGATATTTCGTCGTGTGGTGGGTGCAGTAACGTGCTGTATCAGTGCATGTGCTCCCAGTCTTATCCTCGGAAGCTCCACCAACTCCTCCACCAGGAGTCCGTCAGTCAGTCAGATTCGGGACGGGCGGTGTTGTGCTGCGCTGAGCGTCGGGGACGCGCACGTCACGTACAGTTTCAGGAAGTAGCCGAGCGGCGAACGGGCGGAAGAAATTTGTCAATGTTTTGTTTGTGTTTTTGAATGCGGAAACAAGACGCATTTATTTATTTCATTGAATTACTAACTATAATGGAGAGCAGCTCGATATGAGGGCTACTATGCGTTCGCTTTGAGGTAAGACAAAACCGACAGACCGGAACTGATCAGGTGGGCTGAGGGCAAGTAGTGACCTCGGCAGAGTTTTGTTAGGTTGTTAGTGTCACTATATTACCTCATTTGAACAGACATATGAGATCCCAGGAGGAGGGGTAGAAATGGGTTGCTAATCAAGTGCATGGTTGTTTGGGACAAGATAGGATATGAGGATAGGTTAAAGTGCGTATAAATTAGCAGTCCGGATGCAGGTACTGTAGACACTTTACACACGTATTAACTCATTTTTTGCTGGTTTCAATATTCCTTCTAAATACTTACTCATTTCTTACTGCGAGATTGCGTTGCCTTGCTAGAATATTGAAGCCGTGATTGGACTGCGCAGTACTTCTCATGCTGATAAGATTTCACAAATGTAAACAAAAGTCCCGCACAACTGATTTTTGTTTTTCCAAGTTTGAATAAAATAACTTAAATACACAGATAAGCCATTTATTAAGTACAGAGAAGAGCAAACCCACATGTAAGTGAGTTGACATTTTTCTGTGCCCCTGGTGTTTTTCTCTGAGTTCTTCAGTTTTTCTCACACATCTCAAAGACTTCCTTGTTATACATATTTGTCAGATTGATTAAGTATTGGTGTGATATGTGCTTTCCCTGCAATATTCAGTTGTTCTTGCCTTGCATCAACTGATGCCACCAACCAGGTCCAACTTCCTGTGACCATAAGCTTGGATTAGATTGGTTTAGGGTGGATACATACATGTTTGTCATATAAATTAAATCTTTTCTTATATTTTCATGTTGCTCCTAAACACCAGTGATACACTTTCAATTTCATTTTCAGTTATAGAACCAAGTAAAATTTGTTATCAAGTACTTAAGGAAGATAGTGAGTACATATACTGTATAAACCATGCATATTTTAAGAAAGTCACTGAGTGCTGGAGAAGTTTCTAAGGACTGGAAAATGGCAAATATTATCCCATTATATCAAAAGATTGATTAGGTAGATTCACTATAGGACAGTAAAATTCAATGTACATCACCGGTTAATTAATGGAAGGAATTATCAAGGAAAAGATTGAGCAACACATTGCAAGAACAGAAGTTTAACTGAACGGTCAACATGGGTTAAGATTGGGAAAGTTGTGACTTACTAACATGCTGGAATGGGGTGAGGATCAGAATATTATTTATCCTGATGTACAGAAAACATTTGATAAGGTCCCACATGAGAGTTTGGGCATCAATCTAAAAGAAGTGGGAGTTTAGGGTGTTGTGTGTAGATGGGTGAAGAATTGGCTAAAACCCAGGATGTACAGGGTTATGGTGTGAGGAGCCTTATCAGAATTGGGTGATGTTAAGAGTGGTATTTGTCAGTGGTCAGTGCTGGGGCAGCTGCTATTTTTAATATACATAAATGATTTGAATAGGAATATAAACAACATGCTGGTTTAGTTTACAGATGATACCAAGCAGGTCGATTAGCAGATAATGTAAAATCTGTTAAATAATTACAGAGGGACTTGGACAGCCTACATGCTTGTGCAGGTTACTTACTTTTGTATCAGCTGAAATTTAAAGTAATGTGGGAAATAAAAATGTTGAATTCAAATACACAATAGGTGAAAACTGAAAATACTGTTTATGAGACAGATTTAGATGTCATAGTGGACTCTGCACGATTAACCTCCAGACAGAGTTCAGAAGCCATTAACTCTTTGAGGGCTGAATATTTTTTCGAAAAAAATGATGGTTTCACACAGAAATCAACATAAAACGTCTGTTGCTGCATGCCGTGGCTGCCAGTTTGCCAAGAATGAGAGGCAGGCTTGCTGCCAGGCTGTCTTCACGTGGCTGGGACAGCAGCAGTGGCAGTCATGGTTGCAGTGCATTGCAGTCTGGTTTCTGCCTCTTATCATTGTTAAATGGCAGTCCTCCCTGGCGAACACTGTCAGTTGGGGACCGATCAACTGAAGCTGGAACCTCCCATTCGTTTTCGATCACTTTTATCAAAATCTGAGTCAGACAAGTCATAGTCCAGTTCAGAGATAATAGGCAAGACGTCGTCCGTGCGTCGTCCATGGAGTATTTTGCTTTTCACATTCGCTTTGAACTCTTGCCAGATGTAAGTGCCATTTTTGCTGTTGATTGTGCCTTGCTACTCACGTGAGTGCAGGGAATCTCGGTAAAACCAATGAATCTAACTTTCCTTCTAGCAATGATAGTCCATCTTAATGGTTGGTCTTGTCACAGTTTACGGTTGATTACCATTATCAACTCCTCCTTTTGACAAGTCGACATCAGCCCTGAAAGAGTTAAGAAGGCAAAGAGAATGTTATGTTACATAGCACCATGTGTAGAATAGGAGGTTATACTTAATCTAGCTTTATAACACACTTGCATGTCTTCACCCCAAAAAAGACATAGCATTGTTAGAAAAACATCCAGAGTAAAGTGACTAGGCTGATTCCAAGAGCGCAGCTGATGAGTTATGAGGAATGATTAAAAGCGCTGAGACTTTTCAGTTTAAGACAAAGGGCATTAAGAGAAGACATGATTGAAGTGCTTAAAACTACAAAGGGAATTAGAAGGGAATAAGTGCAGTGGATCAAGACTGTTACTTTAAAATTAGTTCAACAAGAACAAGGGGACACAGTTGGAAACTTGTAAGTGTAAATTACGCACAAACTTAAGGAAGTTTTTCTTCACAGAGAGAACCACAGACACTTAGAATAAGTTACCAAGTAACGTGGGGGACCAAAGGACTTTAGGGAACTTCAAAACTTGACTTGGTGTTATTTTGGAGAAATTAGGTGGATAGGAGTGGAAAGCGTTATTGGGCTAAATGGTCTGTTCTTGTTAAAAAATTTTTCTAATCTTCTACTATAACAGTTTACACCTGTTTCTACCTTATATCAATCACATTACACACTCAAAACGATCAAATCTTAATAGTTTATTGTCTGGTGTGTCATTTTGAGCAGCGGTCAGGTTAAAAAAACCCCAGAATTTTAGTTCCTTTTTGGGCCTTTTTGCAGAATGTACATGTCCTCCCCATATTTGAATTGGTGTCCTAGTCCAGTCCTAATGTTAGACCAGTCGATTGCACTAAAATGTCAAGAGGCAACCATTTCCAAAACCATTCACTGTTGATTCACATGTTCAGGTCCTGAATCTCTAGGCACTTTGGAGGATATTTCTTTTGGGATAGGTTTTTGGCTGCTGAATCCCCTAATGCTGGATAAGATAGGTGGTCCTAAAATAGACGTAAATATTTAGTTTTAGATCTCACATTGCTATTTTATTACACTCATTAATAATATATTGTTATATTAGGTGAAGAACTACAAAGAAAGATAATTCCATTTCTCTATTTACTGAAACTGCTTAATCCAATTTTTGTGTGGAGCTATTTTGGTAGCATCATGCTGAAGGCAGCAAGTGGGATGAGGTGTCATTCCATTGCCAGGTATAACTACTCATACATCACTTGACTCATTTACTGACAGTTTTAGTTTTCTTTGGCATATGAGAGAAAAATTAATAAGGTGGAGAAAAACCCACATAGCCATGAAGAGTATACACAGTCTCCAGTTGACTCAAACAGGATTTGAAACTAGAGCAGCGTGACAGAAGTGATAACCACAGTCCCACCATGCTACGCTAAAACCACATCTCTTTAAATATATTTCTGCCATAAACATTTGATTACTATATGTTAAAATGGCACATGTCAAACTGTGTTATTACCCCCCTGAAGATACAAACAATTCTGTTAAAAATGGCCCTAGAAAGACACTTCAAGAAACCCAAAACAATTGTAAGGATCCAATCAAATTTAGAAGAAACCATGAGGGAGTGTGACATACTGTATATTGAAAGGATTGTAAATAGAAATTGTATATATGGAGGCATAATATGGGGGGCACAGGTCAAAATTAATACAACTTATTGGGTGACTTACATCTAGACATGGTGCAAAGCCATTAAGAAGGCTCATAGAATGTTAGATTATTTAGCACAATGTATAGAGTACAATCAAAGATGGATATGCCAAAGCTGTATAATGCAGTGGTGAGGCCCCAGATGGAATACTGCATGTGGTTTTGTTTCTCCAGGATAAAAAAAGTCCAATGAAGAACAACTAAGCTGATTCCATGACTCCAAATTAGGATTTATGAGGAACAATTGAAGGAGTTGAACCTTTTCAGTTTTAACACGTACTTCAGGGACCTAAAAAACTTGACTTGGTGTTAGCTTGGAGAAATAAGTTGGATGGGATTGGCAAGCTTTCTTGGGCTGAAAGGCCTGTTCTCACTGAAATTTGTCCAATGATCTAAAGTGAAGCAAAGGGTTTAGTAGTAGTGGAAATATAAGTAAAGTGCAGTTTTTGTGCACCTGTGACACAGATGGGTATAGGGAGTAATTAGAGATTATTTGAGGCGTAACTAGAGAATTTCAATAGGTCAAAGCAGAGCAAAGGTAAAGTTCCGATTGACTCTCGAGGTATAAGAGGTTCAGGGCAGATGAGTTGCCACCAGTGTTCTGAGTAGAATATAAGAAGTCTCAAATGAGACAGAGAGTGTGGGTCATAGTTATTGAATTTCAGCAAAGATCATGTATCAGAAATTCTCAAACATGCAGTATTAATCAAGTGATGGTTTTTGAATCTCAAGATAGCTCAACCCCTGGTTGTTTTCAGGCTTTACTACTTGAGAGTTATTGAATAATTACCTGCAAGATAATGAAAAACATACTATTTTATTTTTATGGAGAACTTGTCTTTGAAATTTAAATAAACCTTTTTTTATATTGCTACACTTTTAGCTTAGAAATGTTGCACAGTTTCAACTGTAGACTTTGCAACAGCTAAAATGTCTATCCATTCTTTTATAATATCTTGGTTAGTCTCTATAGTGGTTTACCGTAACCTATTAAAACTTTCGTAGTCACTCTTAACTGGCTGAAGATTTCAAGACATAATACTCTAATTTTGTCCCATCTTCGTAGGCCTTCCATTTCTTTAGTAATACTTTAAGTTAAATAGACCTACTTGAAAAATACTAGTAGAAATTAAAAGGAAGTGTCTTGCACAAAGAAAATAGGAAGCAATTTATAATGGAAAAGATTGTTGCAATCTGGAATAAATTCTGTAGTCATGTAATTGAATTGGAATCCTCGGTAACTTTTAAGGAGTATCTTGGTAAAATATTTGGAAGCCCTAGCCAACTAAGCAAGCTTGATGAAATAACTACTTTGTTTATTCTCATTTGTCAGATTTCTCTTGTTTTAATATTCTCTGTAGAAGATTTAAAATATGATTTTTAATTTGCACAACCTTGCTTTTTATGTCATTGTAGTATCTGTACATTCATTGATGCATCCCTATAGGGAATAGAATTTTGCAGATAATGTTTTAGTGATGAATTTTCTCAGTAATGGGCGGCACGGTGGCGCAGTGGTAGCGCTGCTGCCTCGCAGTTAGGAGACCCGGGTTCGCTTCCCGGGTCCTCCCTGCGTGGAGTTTGCATGTTCTCCCCGTGTCTGCGTGGGTTTCCTCCGGGCGCTCCGGTTTCCTCCCACAGTCCAAAGACATGCAGGTTAGGTGGATTGGCGATTCTAAATTGGCCATAGTGTGTGCTTGGTGTGTGGGTGTGTTTGTGTGTGTCCTGCGGTGGGTTGGCACCCTGCCCAGGATTGGTTCCTGCCTTGTGCCCTGTGTTGGCTGGGATTGGCTCCAGCAGACCCCCGTGACCCTGTGTTCGGATTCAGCGGGTTGGACAATGGATGGATGGATGGATTTTCTCAGTACTATTGAAAATGTAAGGGCCTGTTTAAGTCTGAAGTGACTTAAGTCTGAAGTGACGGTCCAATAACTTAAGCCGTTTGTTCTCTGTTTTCATAGACGTAAGGGAGCATTGAAGAGAAGTCTGAAATATTTTTAGTGAAGCTTGACAAGCAGTGCTTGAATTTTTAATTGTGGTCATTTACATCTGATCTTTCACAGGGTGTGAGACTATTTATGATGATTCCAAATAATACTTTGTCAGGTTGAACAAATATTTTTGTATTGATCCGTCTATGTTTACTGTATATGTTACCTTTCATAGAGGCCACTACTTTAAGATAACCAAAAAAAAGTTTTTAAGGAATTGTCACTTCAGCATATTCTGTAAATAAAAGTATACAAAAACTTGACAAGAATTAAACATTATGAAGATTTTAACACATTGTAATAGTTGTGGTGAAGCAAGCGAGCAGCAAAGTAATCCATTCCCTTTCTAAAGTCACCTTTTCCATTACAGTTTTGCAGAGGTCTAGACCTAGTGTCTGATCTGTAACTAATCCCAGCTGTATAGGACCTAAGGTAAAAGTAGGGGCGGTACAGGCCCCACAGGATTACACAATTTCCTACGTAGCACAGCTTTTCCCTTTACTCAGTGTGGAACTAGGGGTTTCCTTCAAAGTTTTGCTGAGAAAAATTACTTTTTTACAAACAAATATAAAGCACAGCAACGTCCTTGATTTAATTTAGTTTTAGATCGAATTAAATCCTAACTATGAAATAAACTGGTCTTTCAAGGTGCTAATGGACTGGAATATTTGCCTTGTGGTCCAAATTTTATGCAGCCCAAGGCTATAATCAATCTGTCATACAGGGATCATTTTGAGTTTTTAACTTATAGCATTTTTCTTTTACATTGTGGACTGGGACCCGGACACAGGCAGACGGACAACATAGTTCCACCACACACCGTTTATTTACAATCCTATATTTACAAATTGTGCTCACGTGCACCCCCAGTGCCTCTTGCACCGATTCCCCAAAGTCCAGGCCTCTCAGTCACTGTGCCTCTCTCTCTTGGCCGCCTCCCGTCCTCTCTCCAGCTCCGTCCTCTTCCACCCGACATCCACTACCGACTGGAGGGAGGCGGCCCCTTAAATGGGAACCCGGATGGGCTCCAGCTGCTTCCCGGCAATCAGTCCTGGCCTCACCCCAGTGTGGCGGAAGTCTCGGCTGCGCACCCAGAAGCCGTCCGGGTGTCCCCTGTCGTCTTCCTCGCAGCACTTCCTGGTGTGGCGGAAGTGCTGGGCTCCAGGGTTCCTCAGGCACCAGGGCGCCGCCTGGCGGTGGCCACGGGCCCCTACAGGGTTGGGCTTCCAAGCCCTCTACCCGTGGCCCCCAATACAACCAGGGCGATCGCCCCCTTGCGGTCTGGAGGAGGCACAAGCCCTCCTCTGGTCCTCCTGGGCGTCCCGGCCGGGCTCCAGCCCCGACCGGGTCCCACACGGGATACTCCGGCATCGGGGCGCCGCCTGGCGGTGGCCACGGGTCCCTACAGCCCTGTACCCGAGGCCCCCAACATAACCAGGACGGACGCCCCCTCGCGGTCTGGAGGAGGCACAAGCCCTCCTCTGGTCCTCCTGGCCCGGCCGGGGACCACAACATATATTTCAATGATGGAATTGGTTGAGAACAGGTAATTAGTCCAATATATCTCACAGTTTAACAATTTAATTACGTTTCAGAAGTATCAGGGAATTGGGAATTGAAGGTTCCCAGGGTGCAAAGATCGAAAACAGTTTTTTTTGTTCCATGTGTCACTATACTTTACTCATTTTATATTTTTAAGCATGGCTGTCATTTCAGGTCATAGCTTTCATTTGCTTAAGCTTGTGGAAAAAATCCAGTCATTCTTATGTGAACTTTCTCTATCATTTCAACAGCTATCTAGTAAATGGAAAAACAAAATTGTATATTCCATAAACTGGCTGTGTAACCGGTTATCCAGATTGAGCATAGCTGCTTTTGATTTGTACTTCAAACAGCGTGGGACACGTGTGCCACATTACTTATATCTTATTGGCCTTGTTTAAGCTCAAGTTTATTATAAGGTCTACGTATTAGATAGATAGATAGATAGATAGATAGATAGATAGATAGATAGATAGATTATTAATCCCAAGGGGAAATTCACATACCCCAGCAGCAGCATACTGATAAAAAAATAGTAGAATAACTTACTTGCATTTCTCCTAAGAATAGTGACAGTAATGTAATATAAACACAAAAAACATACTGTACAAACACTTGAGTAAGGTCTTTAACCTGAAAATTGCTCCAGGGGCACTGTACAATGGTTGACCGTGCGCTCTGATTCCCAAAGGTCATGTGAAAAGACAATTCCACCTTGGGGGGGTTAATACAGTATTTCAAATCAAATCAAAATACATGAAATTAAACATATATACCATTTCGTACAATATATACCAGAACGCTGAGCGCTTGTTATTATGACTAGCTATTTAATAATCTTGCATTATAGCACTGTTAATATGACTGAATGTTCAGTAATCATATGACTTGTGGATAGAAACTGTTCCAGAATCAACGAGTGTGAATAGTCCCATAGCAATAGCAGAAGGGATTAGTGAATAGATCAAATGTGCAGGATGGCTAAAGTCTTAACAAGTCATATTTGACTTTCTAAGGCAGAATGTGTTATATATGTCCTAAACAGGAGGCAAGTGGGTGTCGGTATAATTTTGTGCCACCACCACTCTTTGCAGTTTGTTATGATTATTAGCTCAGCAGGTGCCATACCAGGATGTGTTACAACCAGTTAGGATGGAACTACAGTTTGCATCTATAGAAGATAGTGAGAACAGATGGAGAAATACAAGCTTTCCTCGGATCTTTAGTGAATACAGAAGTAATCTACTGTATATTTATAAAAGTCAATCTATTTGTGTGTGTGTATGTTCCAGCATCACTTCCAAACGGCTAGAGCGATTTTCATGAAACTTAGTACACATGTTTCTCATTGGTCGTTTAAAAATACTGTAAGGTCAAATCATCCCTAACCCACTCCCTTCTGGGTAGGGTGGGGGGTGAACTTACGGTCTTGTATGCATGTTATCATTCAGTTGACATTCAGAACGACCACCAGAGGGCGAACTGGAGTTGACTACCAGCATTCTTTATGTTTGAGTACCACCGCACCCCTATTGCTTTTGAAATTAAATAGAGTTGGCCGGTTCCAAGTGTCAACTGGATGATAACATACATACAAGACCGCATGACAAGCACATTAGCGAGTCTTTATTGTTTGTTAATTTATTTTTATTCTTAAAGTTGTGTGTTTTTTTTAGTTATATTTTTCTCAAACAATTATTAAAAAAAACAACTTTATTTTCTTCCCGGGCATCTCTGGGTATTTCAGCTAGTGACTTATAATAAAGCAGCAATATAAAGCATCATGCCACCTTTGTAAAGATGTTTTTTGCTCAGGTCCTTCCTTTGCAGTTAAATTATGCTTATAAATGGAAAGGGGTTTGAAGACAATGGCATATAGTATTGGTTTTAAAAGATACACCTGTCTCATTTCACATTTTAAATCAGAATTTATTTTATTTACACTAACTGACGTCTGTAAGCTGCAGTATGACAGGCAGACAGTGCAGTGCAGTGACTGAAGCACTGGACTTTAAACTGCAAGGTTAGTGGTTAAGTTTTTGCCTCAGTATGTGACCATGAGCAAGTCGTTGAAGCTGCTTATGCTCTAACTGTAATGCATCCTGATCTTGGATGAAGTCATTAGTCAGATAAATAATGATAAATGAATAGTTAAGCCCATGCAGATATACTGGATCCAAACGCTGGTTTTTGTATTCTGGTGAATAATTAACCTCATTCAATGTTACTATCAAATGTCTGTAAATATTCTTATGAATAGTACCATAAGACCATTCTCTGTCCTGTTGATAAGAACTTTAGCAAGAATCTTCAGTGTTCGGTAGGAATATTGTTTTGTAGCATATGCATTCTACAAGGTATTTCTCTTGGGGAAAGCACTAATGGTAATAGTGTTTTAGGTACAAGCTTTTTTCCTGTTTGGCTTTTGTAAATATATAGTATTAATGGAGAGCTTTTGTTTTTTTTTTTTGCTTTGTGCCCTTCCCCTACCATAATCTATTAGCTATGGGGGGTTGGGCGAAAGCCTTAGATTCATCAAAGATTTCTATCTCTGGTTTTAGATCAACGGTTCTCAACCTTTCTAGCAACCCTTTAATACAATTTCCCATGCTGTGGCGACCCTAATCGTAAAATTATTTTCGTTGCTACATCATAACTGTAATTTTGCTACTGTTATGATCGTAATGTAAATATCTGATATGCAGGATGTATTTTCATTGTTACAAATTGAACATAATTAAAGCGTAGTGATTAATAACAAAAACAATATGTTATATATTGTGAAATATTTATTTCTAATTCCAAATAAATGAAATTTTGTCTTTATGACTTACGTTTATTTGTTTTTCTTCATTGTGTATTGAACTGTATTCACCGTATTCATGTTGTATACTTATGTGAAAATGTGAAAAGCATGGCATAGCATGGGTAACAGTCTTAATATAACAACAGTAAACTACATTGCTACAAAATTGTTGCGACAGTACGCGTAAAAAGCCAATGTCAGTGCGAAGGTTGAGGCTGCCTCTTTCTCACCACATCAGAAATTCTCAGGGCAGTCTTTGCAAGAGCACAACGAAGATCATTTTCTGCAACAAGTCTACTTCTGTATTTAGACTTGATAACCAACAAGCTGGAAAACCCTGTTTCGCAAAGATATGTTGTTGGAAATGGAAGAAGAAGTGTGTAAATCCCTGCAAAGTCACGCCGTTTGATGTACAGTAATGTAAACAGTTAAAAATAATAAAGTTATGACAATTAAAACGTTTGAAATTTTTCTGATTCAATTTTCTGCAACATGTATCCTTGAATTACAATTATAGTAAAAAACTAGTAACTACCAATGGAAAAAATTTGTACAATAACAAGTTTTACACATTAGAATAGACAAAACCCATATTTCCAATGGTCTTAGGCGACCCCTGGCAAATCGTCATTCGACCCCCGACAGGGTCGCGACCCACAGGTTGAGAACTGCTGTTTTAGATGGATCTTGACGTTTTAGGATCCCTTGATAGTAAAAAAAAAAATCAATATTTCGATGATGGTTGTGTGTCACAGTTTCTTGAGGATGGTCTAGAGCTAAAAAGGTTAGAAGGAAAAACACCAAACTTGAACCTTAATCCTGCTATGAGATGATGATGTGCTGATTAGTTTTTGAGCCGAATTGTGCAAGAGAAAGCGGCGCTGTAGAGGAACCCCCAAATACCGTAATTCAGAAATGAATTATGAATTCTTCTCGTCAATTGCTATCGTAATGACTTATTTTGTGATCAGAAAGATTAGCATTGGTAAATAATTACTGAAATGTTATGGAATAGTTAAGGTAACTTAGTTCGTAGGACACAAAGCCTACTGATGCTGACATCCAAATTTTTTTATTTGTATTCTGCTGGACAACAGTCTGTGACTGCAGCGTTTTCTGCTTTATAGAGTTTTAGTTATGTTTAAATTATCAAAGAGTGTTAAAGGTTTCTTCAGCAATTTATATATAATGCCTGAAGTTGAAGTAATCTATACTAATAAAAGGCAAAGCCCTCACTGACTGACTGACTGACTCACTCATCACTAATTCTCCAACTTCCCGTGTAGGTAGAAGGCTGAAATTTGGCAGGCTCATTCCTTACAGCTTACTTACAAAAGTTAGGCAGGTTTAATTTCGAAATTCTACACGTAACGGTCATAACTGGAATCTACTTATGTACATATATACGGCCATAGCCTGCAGCTCGGTCGCCATATGAGGCGGAGTTACGTCCCTTATCGTCACGCCTCCCACGTAATTGAGTGCCTGCCCATATAAGGCCGTCCGTCAGCAGCAATCCAATAGACACGCTGCCGCTAAATAGTCGCGGGTATAGGACTGTGCTAATGCAACTGAAGATGAGATGGTCAGGGATAGACTAGTGTTTGGCACAAACTCAGCGAAAGTGCGAGAGAAACTTTTAAGTACCGGGTCTTAGCTAACATTAAATAAAGCCGTGGACATCGCAAAATCGCACAAGATAGCACAAGCACAGCTGAGAACCTTCGATGCATGTACTCCGAGCGGCTAACGTGAACTGACTGTGAATGCAGTACGCAGAGAACAAGCAAGAGCTCCAAAGAGCTGAACAAAAAGCGCATTACACAATTGAGAAGGCAGCAAAAGAATATGAAGCGAGTGACACATACAAGCATATTCATAAGTGCAGCTACTGCGGAAACAAAGCACGGTGTAAACCTTAAGTTTAAATTAAGTTCATAGACACGCTCCTGCTGGCGTTTGTCATGCCTACGACGAATACGATATTCGCAAGATCCAAGTTTAATGAGA
>JANRMT010062796.1:79109482-79120948 GCA_026402145.1 Polypterus bichir lapradei
ATGAAAGGAACATCAGCTATGAGTTCTTAATCATCCTATTTAAGTGCATATACAACATATTAGGCAGAATTAGGCTTTTTTCATTCAGTTGTCCCACTTCTAAAAGACTTCTGAATAAATAATGACCTCAGAGACAAGACAATTGTTTGGTTTATGAAACCATATTCCTACTCATCTGGTTTTATTGCTGTTACTGGAATGAAGTACCTCTCCAATCTTTTCTTCCTTTTATCAACACTTATCAGTATATGTAAGTATCAGTAAATGTAAGTTCTAAGATTATATTGATTGGTACTGAATGCCACTTGCACCGAAGCATTACACTGATTTTGATTTGATTGAATTACCTTCCACCTCAGGATTGTTTACATCTTTTGTTACAGATAGTGAAATTCTAGCAATAAATATAGTTGCTCATGTCTTGAAACATTTTGGCCCCTGCTTCACAAAACTAGTCATTACCTAGAAGCAATGAGTGAAATGCCATATGGTAATCAGGGGTCCCGTCAATGGTCCATTTTTGACTGAACATTGAAATCTTACTCTGGTACTGTGGAATATATACAATGAATATGCTGTGGTTTATGTAATCACTTAGGTATTATTAATGAAGGATTGCTGCTACTCTTCTCTGATCCTTTCCTTCTTAATGTCTACTCCCCTTAAAGTGAACTCAGATCAATGCCCCAAGGCTGCTGCCTGCTGGGAATTGAAGTCTCCTCAGTAGCACAACTTCACGTTCAGTGTAATAATAGGCTTGTGCACTGAACAACAATAAACAGCAAAACTATACTCCAAAAGCCTAATAAGACAGGTGATTTTATTTTCCTGTGCTTACAGACTCAAATGCCTCTAAAACAAATGTGGCTAGCTTTGCTCTGTTCCTGACCTGAACACCTTTGGTATCATGTTATCAACAACAATCACCATCAGATTCTTCATAATTGCTAAGATAATGTCCAATTAAGGCAAGCACTTAATTTGTTTCCTATGAAAGTCTTTGCTAAATTTCTCATATCTTCCTCATTTAAAAGAATCACTCCCATTTTTTGCTGACTCAAACATCTTGTCCCATCCAGCCTGTGAAGACCTTTCTGCGTGCTGCTACATTTTCTTGCAAATTCCGTAATGGTACTGAGTCATTTGTAACACCATAACATGTGTTTAAAATTTATTTTCAGGGGACAGAGTTTTGATTTTTTTAGGCTTTCAAGAGGGTTTTAGATTACCCCAGAGCAAAACTATATTGCACACCTTACCTTAAAGCACAAACTTATGTTTTTGGGAAAAGCAGAGGTTGATATAAAATTCCACCCATCCAAAGTATTGCTTTTTATTCTGTAATAAAAAATAATTTGTGATAGTATGTTGTAGCATACAGTTGTTTTCTGTGATGGAATAATAAACACACTCTTAAGTCAACATGTACTTTATATTTTCAAACCTACTTAATCCAATTCAGGGTCAAAGTGCGCTTCAGCCTATAAAATCAGACTAGTTTGTGTGAAATAACATTTAAATAAGGAATTCCAGTTTAAAAAGAATTTCCAAGTATTACACAATTAGGTGACTTGCACATTGACTTCATTTTATCAGATTGTATTTTTTTTAATCCTCCACTGAAATTTCTAAATTTTATCTGCCCTTTTAATCCAAAGTGATATAATTAGTTGTGCTCACTCTATTCATTGCTGGGTCGAAATTGGTTGTTGTTATTACTGGAAGAAAGGGATGGTTACAGCAGATGGTAAGTGTACTGGGAAATCTTAGCTAGATGTCCTGCTTTGATATGTGTAAAGTTTGCTAAACGAGTGGTAATGATCAATACTAAAGGTAGAAAAAGTTAAAGTATTACATGAAAGCTACAAATTTCTGATTTTTTTGAAAACTTGGAAAACAAAAACTAAGCTCAATCCTTCCATGTTACAAAAGATACACTTTTATTCAGTATATTTTTCTTTTACAGTATCACTCTTGACAATAGTGTACAACATACAATAGGATGAGGTGGGACCGGTGTGATAAATTTAATTTATAACAAAAAATATAATGACAATCTGAATAAAAAGGATTAATTCTACAAGTACTAAAAGTCTGACATAACTTATTTCTGTAACAAACGTTCTGAAATCCAGTAGAGGTTTAGTATCTTCTGAATGTCTTGCAACAATTTTTGACACTTTCATTTTCTTTCCTCTTAACAGGTTGGGCTTACTTTTTAGGGGTGAAGTACCTTCACAATGAGCCGCCCACCATCACAACAGATCCAGGTCTGTGGCTCCTGGGAGATGAAGGAGCGTCTTGGCACAGGAGGCTTTGGCAATGTCATGAGGTGGCAGAACAAGGTAACTTCTGTTTTGAGTTGTTTGAACCACCAGAATTCTTCTCATGTGGTTATCATCAGTGGCATAAACAAGATACTCTATATTAGAATTCTATTATACACTATATTAGAAGAAGTACCATATTAGAAGAGAGGTGTGTTGCAAAAGGAAATAAATACACATGTGTATTACAAAATAGTAAAGCTATCTGTCTCACTTGGGCCATACTCCAGATCAGTCTCTTTAGGTACCTAACATGTGGTTGCTCAAATAGAGCTTTTTAATGATAAAAATGATTATTGTTGTTATTGCCATGATTTCTCAGATTCTATTTCTCATTGTTACTACTAAAACTCCAAAGCTGTCTGACAGCTTACAGTTATTTATACCCAAATGTGAGGTTTATTCTGTATTACAGTTCTTTATGTCTTTATAGTTTTTATTTATTCCTTTCCTTTAATATGCCATCTCCCTGCTACACTTACTATCTATAACTTGGATTTTGGTTAATCTGAACCTTAGAGATTTAGTGACTACAAGTTTTCTTTCAGAGTTATTTCTTATTTAGAATTAATTTCTCAGAATTAATGGAAAATGTTATTACATTTGACTTTTTGTTTATAACCCTATTCTGTAGCAAGCAAAATTCCTACCTACTTTTACAGCAACAAGCTTTAGTTTTATACCCCAAAAATACACTTCTAAAGACATTGAAGTGTCCATTCATGAAGAGAGGCAGACCTAAGTGATTACCCTAAACCTTCTTTCCATTGCTTGGATTAAAGAGTTAAAATACCCTTCCTAAGCCTTTACATTATTAAATGGATACAGTTTGTTTCCTAAGACTGCTTACTTCATAACACCCAAATTGCCTGTATATTTAATTGTTGGGGAAATTTGACTGTAGTGTAGGCTTTATAACATTTTACTAATTAGAAACACTTGATTTTGAAATATTTGTTTAAAAATACTTGCATATGTCAATCAGTACTTAAATGAAATTAAAACTTAACCTTAAAGTGTTTACCTGAAATGTTATATTAAGAGCCCTGATCTAGTTTTTGAGTGACAGCACACAAGTCCATGCGGTTTGGTTTATTGTGTGAGCCACACTTAATGCATTAAAGTTTGTAGAATAAGGGTGATATGGTAATGTATAGAGTACATGTGAAAGCTCCATTGATATATTTTTACTTTCTCTTTATAAGGAAACAGAGGAACAGATTGCCATCAAACAGTGCCGTCAGGAGTTGAGTCCAAGAAATCGAGAGAGGTGGTGCCTAGAGATTCAAATTATGAAAAGGTGAGTTAATTCTCTAAGCATTCCAGATAAAGATGCATCTCTGCATGTTAATCTTTGAGCTCATTATAATGGCGAGGCTGGCTAGTAAAGGAATACTGCACCTAAACATGATCTTTTATATTGTAGTGATCATCTGAGAAAAAGCAGAAATCTCACATTGCCCTGATACAATGGTCTTGAACATCAGCAAATAATATCAAAACATCCATGAAAAAATGTCAAATTACTCATGTCTCATAATCCAGTTATTAAGTATCTAGTCATACGCTAAGTGTCTTAAATTTGTATTTTTACTAAAATATTGTTAAATAAACCATTTTTGGAAAATCCAACACTGTTGTGCATGACAGTAAAGTGCACAAAGATGTGATTGAGCTTTTGAAATAAAGGCCCTCCTTCCTCATTATTTCCCATTAGTCTTTCATAGTCCTTGGCTACCCTGATGTCTCACATTTTAATCACCTGTTGTACTTCTGAGCCGTTTCTTTTCAGTTTGTGAAATTACACAGGTGAATAAATCTTCTGCTTGTTGAAGTATATACATTATGCACAAATGTGATGCATTCTTTCCATCTGCTAATGCTTCTGCATGTTTATGTTTTATCTTTTAATCTCTTGACTATACACCTGCTGTGCAAGTGTTGATATCACATGAAGCACTATGGTAACCATTGAATAAGCTTATTTATTTATGAGCATATCTGTTGACCAGCAAATTAGGGGTTGGGAAGGTGCAACTTTAATTTAATAGATCAGTTCTGTTTATGTGCACTTCCATTTCCTGTAAATGGTAAACTGAGATTTTCTTATGGACGTTTTCATATTGTTTACTGGATAGATAGATAGATACATACATACTGTATTAATCCCCAAAGGGAAATTCACATTTAAGATGCTCCCCTTTGAGGTCAGTTTTAGCAGGTATTTTTTTTATCTCCATCAAAGCATGAAATTTAAATTTTGTCTTTGTGATCACTACAAACAATGCAGAGTGAGTAACAGATACAAAAAATATAATTTATGGATGGAATATTCCTTTAAGACGATGACCAACCCCATTTTTACATTTTGATGTTGTGGCCAGTCTGGTGAGATCTCCTTGGCTTGTACATTTTCCAAGCATGGTTGGGCAGTCTAATTGGCTAAGTTTAAAATAATATTGTCCACGGCTTTTGTGACTATGGCCCGGGTTGTGGTAGAGAGATGTGGGACTGAAGCTAAATAAAACTTTCCAGATGAGTAACAGTTAGGATTCAGAAACACATGGGATTTTTTTAATAAACACTTTACCACCCTCAGAGTTCAGATGTATTTTATTCTGAATTGCATTACACAGAGTTGTTTAGCATTTGACTGTCTGTGTATAAACCATAGAGTTGTGTTTAAGATATTCCAACTTTGGGTGTGTGACATTATTAATCTTATTAATACTAGCAGACTCCCTGAAGTGGTCTTTGTTCTTCATTATTTTCTTCAGTTTACTTCACACGTTAACTTCCACAAGATGCTTCACAAAGTCATTAACAAGATGATAATGATGGGCTTTCATTCCTTAAACCTTTTTTTAATCAGTTTGAATTGTATTGCTTTTTAATTTTGGCTCAGTTCTTCCTGTTAAGCTTAATATGCAAAAGAGTCAGTTTTCAAATATTTTCTCAACTTCTCGTCGAATTAATTCCAAAGCAGTTCAGCATTAGCTGTTCATTTCATCTTCTTTCATGTACAAAAACCAAGAACAGTGCAGTTTTCCATTAAAGAACAATTATTTCTAAACAAAAATGTTCCACTATTATCCTATTCTTTTATATTCCATCCGATTTAATGATTATTTTTACTGTTGGTCAGTGGTTACCTGTAACCTATCTAGTTCTTATTTTTCAGCTCTTTCTTGTGTGGTAGAATGGTTCTGTCTGTTTAACGCCCTGAAAAGAACTTTGTTGTGCTACGTTATATCAACTCCTGATTCAGATTATTTCTTTTTGCACAGTACATTTCTTGCTGATATTTATGTTTTGAACTCGACTGAATTCCTGCAGTTATTTCATCCACAGTTATTATAGGGGCATGCAAAAAAATGGCGCAGGTCCTGTTATTTTCTTTGCGTTTATCTGTAAGCTGTAACTCTGAAAAATGAATTAAATTTATTTGATATTTGAAATACCTTACTAATAAAAATTTAAGTTGTTTCTATGTTGTTCTGCTGAAGGAAGGTGCTAAGCAATGTTACACTGGTACTTGCTCAAATTTACATTTATATATTTGTGTGTATAAGTGCCTGAGGCCTACAACCATTTGTGAATTAATCTTTCCATCTTATTTTACACTGCAGTGCAGCATGAGCAGGCAAAAGGTTTTACCCAGATGTGCACAGTTGTTTACCTTGATGGGTGTTAGGACTTGGGAGGAAAACCAGAACCAGCTTTATTTAATACATTAGGCTGTAATTTATTATTATTTTTTTTTGTGGATGGAAAGTTTTTTTTTTTTACTTTAACTGGATTGCTTGTTTTTAAATGGAAATACTACAAATAAATGTTTTGAATGTTAAAAAGGTATATTTGTATATATTGGTGCACGTATAACTGGTCAGTTGTGAATTTTCATGTTTTAATTCTGTCTCTGTAAAAATGATCTTCTGTTGTCCAATCTTTCTAAAGTAATATGCACATAAAAATGATATACTCAAAAGGACATCATTTTTACTTTATCAAAGACTGAGGTCACATTTTTCTTTATTAAATATTTTTGTAACAATAAATCATATTTAAAAATGATGGCAATAATAGAATGTATCTACGTTTATTAGTAGAGTGATTAAAATACATGTTTTTGAATAACCTTTTACAATATCATGTTTTTAAAATTCAAGCCCAAATAGCTTTCATAGACATCAGATTCCAAGTCAAGTGATGTAAAAATTGTATTGATTGATGGACTGTTGTTAGTTTGGAGGAACTTTTTCTAATTGTTGTTCATATTGATTAGCACATAAAAGTACAAAAATTCACTGTACTCAGTACATGTGACAATAATGACCCTATAAACCTATTTATTAAAAATATAATTGTTGAATGAAATAATTGGAGAGTTAAAATTAATGTTGAAACCGCTTGCACGTGCACAAAAAGCTGATGTGATAGTGGGATTCTGGCTGTATATGTGACTCTTCTGATATCTCTGTAAGCTATACTGGGGAACTGATTTGCTGTTAGGACCAGCAATTGGATGAGTAAAGGAGAGGCATACAGTAGATAAGCTGGAATAACATCTTATCAGTAAATTGAAAAGAGTAAATTAATCAGTCACACAGAATGTTGATTTCTGTTTTAAAACAGTTCCATTTCAAAAATTATCCAATGTCTTTAAAATAGGAATTTTTAAATTAAAAAAAGTACAGTATTCTGAATTTGAGTTACGGTACTTTTCAGATTTCCCTATGGAATAAATATACCAAATATACCACATTTTAATGACAAATAATTTCAATTAACAGGTTTAAGAAAAATAAGAACAGAAGTGCTTCTATGATGTACACTTCACTATAATGGTTAGTCCTCATTATTGATTTAAATACTGTAACTGAAGGGGCCTCTTTAACATTTGTACAAAGATCTTTCCAGAATCTGACATCCTTATTGCTAAAGGCTGTGTCTGCGACAGTTGTTTTATTTGCCCTTGGAATTAAAGCAGGCGTCTGTCTTCAGATTACTGTGCCTGCTTTCAAGGAAAGGCATGAATGAGTTTATAGGGTAAGGAGAGGCGTAGGCTTTTAAAGTTTAATATTTTTTAGAAGGTGAACTTAAAAAGCAGTTCTAGATTTAATTGGAAGCCATTGTAATGATTAAAGTTATAGGGTTTTAGTTCTACTTATGATTTTTGTAGCAGTGTTTTGAATTAAATATAGAACAGTAAGGAAAATGTTTAACTGCCCATTTATGCAGTGCAGTAGTCAGTTTTGCTAGAATGTACTGGCAGGATAGAGAAAGTGAATAAATGTGTCAGCTAAAGTTTAAATTGTTTACACTAAAGAAGATATTACTGAACCTAGAATTTATAAAATATTATTGAGATGAGTATTAGCTGTCTATCTCTGTGTGATATTAACAAGGTAGCTGGCTGTTTTGAATTTGCATGTTCTCCCCTTTTCTGTGTGGAATTTCCTCTTGCAATGCAAAGATGTAAGTTAGGTTGATTGGCTGTTCTGAATTGATCTTGTGTGAGTGTGAGTGGGTAAACATGTGGAAAACATTTTTGTGCTAACTGCTTTGTTTCTCTTCATGGTATCCTCATGTAGCACTTGGTGCTCTACTTCCAAGTTGTTTGCCTGCTTATAGAAAATCATTTTCATCTCAGATAAAGGACCATTGTACTCATTGGGTAGAAGGGTAATGTCATCAGATTGCCAGCACTAACTCACTTATGGAATAGCCAATAAAGTGGGCAGCTAGTTAGTCGAGGTCTTCAAGACTCCTTTTTTTACAATTTGGCAGTGGTTCTATAATTAGCTAATGAACTGATGATGTTGTTTTTCATTTATGTTAATTAGTTTCTACTTTGTTTTTGAAGTATTTGGACCAATCTGTATCCTTATATGTGATAGTTCTGTGATGTAATCTATTCTAACTGTGTGAAGTGGATTACTTGTGTTCTTTTTTGTGTATTGTATTTTCCCCCATTTTTTGACACCAAGATTTCTTCCATTGTTTTTTTTTTTTTTTGGCGGGGAGTATTTTTCCTTGTCTTTTTAGGTGGGGATGGGCTGTTAAAAATCAGCCTATTGAGGCCTTCCTTGGTTTTTAGTTGACGAGAATTTGGATTTTGCAAGTTATGGAGCTTTACTTTCATATTTGAGGTAGAATTTTATTTCCCTGCTTTAGGATTTTTTTTTTTCTTATAAATTTTAATGGTGTCTTGCCTGTTCTTAGAATTTGATATTCTGGTTTTGACTCTTACTCTTTGTTTTGAGTCGATTTATTTCTTATTGTTTTTGGCTTTGGTTATTATTAGGCTTTTCTTGGTGAACAACTTTTTATAATTCCATTCTTAGTACAACTAAGCACAGTGGACTAAGCCCCGGACACAGACAGGCAAACATGTTGTTAAGCACCACCACATGTTTATTTATAAGTCCAACTATTTACAAAGTGCACCAAAACCCCAAACTCCCCCAAAGTCCAGGCCTCTCACACTCTCTGCCTTTCTCTTCGGACTGCCTCCATTCCTCTCCTTCAAGCTCTTGTCCTCTCCTCACCCGACTTCAGCCTTGAATGAAGGGAGGCGGACCCTTTTATAACCACCCAGATGTGCTCCAGGTGTCCTGTACCCGGAAGCACTCCGGGTGTCCCTGATCCTGTTCCCCCCCAGCACTTCCGGGTGTGTCAGAAGTGCTGAGGTCCAGGGCTCTCTAGTCATTGGGGCGCCCCTTGGTGGCGACCACGGGCCCCTACAGGGTTGAGCTTCCAAGCTCTCTACCTGTGTTCCCCAAAGCAACCAGGGCGGTCGCCCCCTCGTGGTTTGGAGGAGGCGCAAGCCACCCTCTGGTCCTCCTGGCCGACCCAGCTGGGTAGTAGCCCCAGGCACTCGCCACAGCACTTATACTTACAACTAAGCACTTGAAAAATGAGTTGTGTGCTCTGAAGAGTTTATATTTTGTTTTCAAGTTTATTTTTTTTTTCTGAAGTAAATCTGCATCTCCTGGTGAGCTTCATTAAAAATGTACTGGTGGGAAACTTGGGAGAGTCGAGTTAGAAAAGAAGAAAGGCTAGGTGCATCTGCAGTGTGAGTTTTCAAACTGTTTTGTGATTTTCCTTGACTGGTATAACAATCAAGTTCTATTGCACAAAACTTTGATTGTAAACCAGTGAATGTTATGCTAAGGCCTGATTCACACCTATACCTCTGCAGAAACACACATTTACACATTGATTTTCTCAGTGTGTTTTGTGCAGTGACTGGCAGTTTTAATGGATTTTAACACTTAAAGGTTTATATATTTTCATGTGCTAGTTATGTCTGTCATAGAAGTATTGAGCAGAAAGCATCCTGGACATTGAAGTGCACCAGTTTAGTGTCCCCATTGGATCACACATGCATTCTAATTGAGCATGCATGCGTTTGCGTTATGTGAAGAAAACTGTAGCATCTGGAGAAAAACCCATGCAGACCTTTGTCCATATTCAGGCTAGGATTTGAATTCTAGATGTTGAGCACGTAGGACAAAGCCCTAACCACTGTGCTTATAGTGCTGATACACCGTTGAAACAGCAAACCATTTTTTTCCTCCATTAAAAGACAATATTCTGAAGAAATTGCCACTCTGTTTATTTGAATAGAAAATACATTTTGTGTTTTAATTTTGTCTCACCATGAAGAATTGTTCCTTAGTAGTAGTTACATATAACAAAAATATTATTAAGAAGATGTGTTACAAAGAAAGGTTTTTGTGGATTGCTGTTTTACAAAAAATTTGTGTGTTTATTTTTAGGTCTGTAGATTTAAAATAGGATTACTGCCTACTCACATTGTCCCCCAACCACACCCATGTTTTCATTTAAAGTTGTGATATGTTGTTTTAAAATTTCTGTTACTATGGGTTCTCTCATTTAAAGCCTTCAGTTCTCCTAAAGACTAACTATTCTTTATTTTATTTTTTCAGTATTGGTAGTTTGTAAATGAAAGGGAAGTCTCAAGTTGCTTATTTTTATTGTACTCAAAAAATGCCAAAAAAGATAGCATTTAGTATCAAGTAATGAATTTAAAAGTTGTTAATGCCTTTAGAAAATTTAGTGACTTAAATGTGAAGTAAAGCTACATAATAGTTAAAATTGAATGCATACTGATGAACAATTATGAATGATATAGTAAAATATGATTACAAATATAGATATAATGTCTGCAAACAAAAACATGTACAGGTTGAGTCAAAATTATGTTGACATTTGAATGGCGGAAACATTTTATTCACAAACTATACTTCATATGTGCAAGATGATTTACAGGAGTGTCTCATCCTGTTCGCCATCATGTTCAACAAATGTGCCACATAAACTTTCCACAAAAATTGTATATAAGTATATACATAGCAGTACCATTAGTGTTAACATAAACTTTGAATATGTTTCCAAAAGTAGCTGTCACTTACTGAATTCACAATATGTGCTATATCCATGATATTACAAAAAAATTGGAACTGATTTAACATTATGTACACTGCAATTGCAAACATATGGTTTTATTGAGGAGAAATCATAGTATAATTTATTTTAAAGATCTGTATAGTGTTATCTTTTCATGAGCCCTGGACCTTGGACATTGTTGATTAGTATGTGGTTAGAAAGTCTTCTTGGTTCTGGTGGAGTGATAACATTAAATTAACAAATTGTCCTTGACAAAGAAAATTGCTTAGAGAAAACTGGATTTCAGAAGGGCTCAAGGAGCCAACTGAAAGCCGTTTACTTAGATATTTATTAAAATATACACTTTAGCACTGATTACCCAAGCATTTGGCTCTTCTATTTACATAGCTAGAATTATATGCATTCTTCCTAATGTAGCACCTTTTATGCTGAAAAAGAATAAGAAGAGGAAAAAAATATCTTAGCATAGTTTTTTTCTTCAATTCCACACACAAGGTAAATGCTAACATTATTCAAAGTTATTGTCTGTTTTTACATGCATTTTTATTACTCTTTATTTAATATTGTTTTTTGTATCAGTATGGTGCTGCTGGATTATGTGAATTTCCCCTTGGGATTAATAAAGTATCTATCTATCTATCTATCTATCTATCTATCTATCTATCTATCTATCTATCTATCTATCTATCTATCTATCTATCTA
>JANRMT010062796.1:79126152-79197839 GCA_026402145.1 Polypterus bichir lapradei
AGTGAGTGAGTGAGTGAGTGAGTGAGGGCTTTGCCGTTTATTAGTATAGATAAGAGCAGCGCACTATTGAAAATGGCAAATATAGAAGGCAGTGGGAATTGAACCGGTGGCCTCTTGATTACAAGTCAGCAACTCTTACCGCTACACCATGGAAGCTGTTGTATCGTTCTTGAACCTTTTGTGAAAGTGTTTATTTGATCTTTGGACTTCAGGCTTCACACATTCTATAGTTTATGCCTACATTTTGTATCATTTATTACTAACATATGAAAAAGTTTCTGTTTTAACAATGTGTTTACACAGATTACTGTGGAAATGGAACACACATAAAATGCATGTGTTCCAAATAACAATCTATTATTTCCACTCTAAAACTTCAGCAGTTCGCTCACTCCCAGATAATCAAACAAGGCATGAGATGGGAAAACTTAGTGAACGTTCTGCGACGGTGGGGGATAGCCGACTGCTTGTCTTAATTGGCACATTTACAGGACAAAAGACGCTGGCGGAGAGGTGCAAATGGATTTAAGGTGTGTCGGATTTTTGAGTTTTCTCGTAGGCTCTGGTAATTCTAGTGTTAAATGCAGATTAGCAACATTCAGATTTAATTGCCAAGCTAGTTGTGTCTTTTATTTTTAGAAAGTTTTTGAAAACCCAAGAAACATTTTATTGCTGGTTTAGTTTGTTACAATATATGACATTGTCTTTTCACGTTTATTTTGTTAGATGAGCTGCTATACAGCTGAATCTGTGACTCTTCCTGTAAACATAAAATAATAAAAATCATGTGTTACCATAAGTTTTTCTGAGGTTTCTGTTAGCATCTGGGCAACCTGCCCATGCCTCATCTTGGAAGAGTGTTGTAAATGGTACAATTTGCTCCCTCTCTGCCAATAAAACTAATAGTTTAATTAATGATATCAACTTTACTGAGGAAAATAAACGTATTATGTTTTTTATAGCATTTTGTTCCTTTTGTTTTCATTTACATGGAAGGGTTGGGCTATATAGTACATGGAAATCAATAATATTAATTCTTTCAAAAACTTTTACACTTTTGAAATGCAATCATTATATGAACATGGTTTGAAATTTAAGTATAGTTAATAGTGCCTAGGATTGCTCAGCAATACAGCTTCATTACAGTGCCAGAGCTCTGGATTTAAAGACAGGACAGGCATTTTATGTTGGGAGCCCAGACATTCTCAGTAGGGGTTTTCTATTTCAATTTTCAGCACGGGAAGCATATCGTATATCATTGAGGAATTTTATTTAATATGTAATACGTGCTCTGATTGGGTAGCTTCTCAGCCATCTTGCAATAGCGTCCCTTGTATGAAATCAACTGGGCAAAGCAACTGAGGAAGCATGTACCATAAATTAAAAGACCCACTGTCCACAGAAATCCGTGAACCAGCGAAAAATCCGTGATATATATTTAGATATGCTTACATATAAAATCTGCAATAGAGTGAAGCCGCGAAAGTCGAAGCGCGATATAGCAAGGGATCACTGTGTGTGTATATATATATATATATACTATACATCTGAGTTTCAGTTTATGTTCATGTTTTATTACCATGTATACATAGCACAATGAAATTCTTGTATACCTTCCAAGAATAGAAATAAATATATTTAAAAGTGTTTATTGCAACAGCCTCTGTCATGGTCACTTGTCGTGTCTGTAGTCCTTGCTTTTCAGCCATTCTCTGGACATGTTTTGCAGTAGAAAAGTGCCAGTCGAGCAATGACTTTCATCTGTGTTCTACCACAATATTGCACATGGTGCTAAACAGTTTACTGCCAATTTCATGTAATACTTAAGGGAATTGAGTTGCATGGACTATAGCAGTAATATTTGATGGCAAATGTGATCTTTTTGTGTAGCAGATCTTGCAGGTTCGGATTCAAGGAAGTGAACCTGGGAGGGGGGCTAAGGTGAGTGGTTAAATTTGCAGAAAAACTGCAGTGATTGGACAAAATTGCAAGGCTGCGCAAAATTTGTCGGGATTTGGTTGAATTTGCATTAATAGTTGCGATTGTGACATCGCAACTTCCTGGAGGGACTGTCTAGCTTTTCCAAGATGGTCTCCCATCGAAGTACTGACCAGGCATGAACATGCTTAGCTTCAGATGGATTACCTGTCCTGAAGAGCATGTGGTGCGCTGCTAGTTATTTTATTATTATTATCATCATCACAGAATACAAGCATTTGTATTGCATCCTGAGCGATTACTTATTTCTGCTTTAAACAAAGAAAATTCAAGGAATGGTTACCCAAAATATCATCATCATGTCTCCTACCCCACAAGGGGTTCTAATACTCTAAATCTGCTGCATATACATGAAAGACACTTAGTGGCTGTTACTGAGCCTTCTCATCAAACACTCCAATCACATAATCCTGCTGCGAGTTTACAGGCAGAATGATGGTCCACTGCAAACATTGACAGTTTAGGTCAAGGTCTTATTACCTCCTTTAGTTACAATTTGAGCTGATACAGAATAGAACAATAGCAATTATCTTTTATCTTATAATTATCACAATTGACATATTATAACTTCACACTAGCTAGTGTGATTTAATGTGTGTGTTTAATTTGAAAATTATAACAAATGTTAACAGTTTGACTTTTTTTCATACACAAAAATATGTAATTGTTACTAATCACCAGTCTATGAGTGTTAATAGTATGTTAATTGGAGGTGGCTACGCTGCTTGGTTTTGGGATGACTGTACATTTTCTTTCTAACAACTAAAGGTCATTTTGTTTTTCTGTAGGTTGAAGCATGTCAATGTTGTAGCTGCTAGAGAGGTTCCTGAGGGAATGCAGAAACTTGCAACCAATGATCTCCCATTGCTTGCTATGGAGTACTGTCAGGGCGGAGATCTACGGAAGGTGAGAATTTATTAAAAAAGAAAAAAAAAGAGAAACACAAAAAAAAGAGTGGTATCAAAATAGCTCTTTTTCCCTTTTGTGCATAATATGGTGAAGTGTTTAAATCTGTAATAGCTGTTCTGCTTTTTAATGTTAAAGAGTCAGACTCATAAACAACTCCAACCTTCTCTAGTTGAAAATGCTTTTTGTTACTTTGTAGAGGTCATTTTATGTAGGTTATCATGGGCCTTTCAACAGACAGAAGCTTCAGTTATCATAATATTATAAATGCCTCTGAGCTCTGCAATTAAAGCAGTAATCGACTGTATTCCAGCTTTCTCCTGCCTGGTTGTAATGGCTTCTAGTTTAAAGTACCTACAGTAAGTTCTTGTGTTCTTGAGTAACTTTTCAAGGCGGTGCAAAGCATACACGTTTATTGTGGTATTTTTATATATAGAAATTGCCTTAAGGTAATGATTGTAAACACAAACTGTCATGCTCATTAAGCCATGAAATTTCACAAAAGGTTGGCATATTGTATATGCAAGATTTAGTTGACCAATTTTAATGGTTAATTACATAGATGCAAATATGAACATTATCTTGCTTTCATGAAGGACAATAAAGCTGAACTAATTGCAGCTTTCTATATAAGGTTGTTCAAAGTTACCTTCTGATTATACCCTGTTCTAAAAAATTAACTTTGTCCTCTGCACAATCCTAAAGCTGGATTAATCACAATTAGGACATTGAAAGATTAATATATTCTCATAGAAATATTAGTAAATGGGAGAGATTATTGCATACAACTAATTCTTAGAGACATTAAGGCAGCTTATTGCTACATTGTCAAAGCTGTCTGTATCAAGTTGTGGCAGACTCATTTCATTACCGGTGAGTATTCATGTTCTAGCAGAACTGGTAAATGCTTAGAAGGAAGTTTTCTTTTGTAATTTAGAAATTGTCTTGTAATATTGTACCAAATTTCACTGTATGAACCTGAACATCCAATTATATAATTGTAAGTGATTGTTGCTTAGAAATTATAGTTAAGATTTATGTCACAGCACTTTAGAACTGAACAGTGCATGAATTGTGAATTTCTTGTACACAAGATTGTAGATACAGAGAGCACAGTAATTTTTAGAAAATTATTTTGCTTATAGACATCATAAAAATGTGGGTAACTGAAAAGATAATGTACCGTAAATGTTTCCATTCATACTTTACTATTTAAAAGGTTGTCATCTGGACTGTGCTTACCATTTTTCACCAGAAAGTTGTTTTTGTTAAAATAATAATAATATACTGTACTGACACATTATCTTAAAAATAAAAAAATTCCCAGAAATGATTGCATGTGATTGAAGGAAGGCCAAGAGAAACAGTCAAGCAGATATGGAATTAAATGTTTGACATGTTAAAAAGAAAAGCCAATGTGAATTAAGAGCAAAAGCCAGCAAAAACATGTCAGTTGTATTTGGCAAGGAAAACAATAGATCAGGTTCCAGTACTGTGTATTGTCATGTATACAGGGAGCAAAGGGTTTATAAGATGAGGAAATCTTTTATCTGAAGTATTATGCTTGTTTTGTTACTTTTGATGTAAATTTTAATGAGGAATCATTTGCCCTTGATCAACACAAAAAAGGCTTCAATTAGGAAGGGAAAACAAACATTTACAAAGTGTGACACTCTCAATCCCCCTTATTTCAGTTTAGTCTCTCCTGACAGCACTTGGTGCAGGGTAGCAATTGATCCTAGATGGGACAGTAGTCCATCGCAGTGCCCATTTATACATAAACTCGCGCTCAACACCGAACCAGTTTTGGATCACAAGTTGACCTAACAGACATGTATTTGGGCCACTGGCTGAAAACCAGGGTACTTTCCGTAAAATCTACAGATACTTTAAGAATCAACACAGCAGATGACGAAGTGATAACCAATGCAATACCATTCTGGGCCAAAATTATACAGTTACTTTTAAGTATAAAAAAAAAAAAAATTAGTTTGTTTGTTAAGTGTTAACCACCTCTTTAGTTGATATTTGATACAGTCATCTTTGGCAGAAAATGCAGACATGAGTCGCTTTGGAAGTTTCGGTCAGAATTATACTTTAATTTAAATCATATTTGCCCTTGCCTAGATCTCTTATATACCACAGCATGTTTTTGATGTTGCATTATTGACAGAATTCCTCAAATTTGTAACATAGGCTGCCAATGCATAGTCTGAGGTTAAGAAATGTTTAATGCAATTTCTGAAAATTTTATGTTGTTGAATGACTTAAGAATTAGTCATTTGTTTTCAAGGTTTTCTACTGACTTTTATCACAGGCTTCAGGTCTATTTGTAAAAATAATGAAAATCAAAAAAGTGTTAATTCTTGTTACCTGTAAACTTACAAAAATATATATATATATATATTTTTTTTAACAGATTTACGTAAAAGTCACGGTGTGTGGCCTTTCATGATTTCATTTTTTGTAACCTATCTAGCATAATCAACATGTATCACATAACATGTATGTGGAGGGATATTGATTTCGCATATTTTCTGATAAAAAAATATATTTTCTATAGCTTTCAACTTGAATTATAATACGTACAGTAAATAAAGTATTAAAGTGTCATAGAACATTTTTTTTCCCCGAATTGGTTGATGAAGTGAAAAGATGTCTTTTGGGCATGCCGGTAATGGCAACTGACAGCGTTCTGTTAGCAGTTATGATGTTAAAATTGGATCTATGCACTTTAAATCCATTGTTTTCTCCTCACTTGCCACTGTTCAGTCCCCGGTGGGGCATCACAGAGGTACTTATAAAAAAAAAAAAAGTATTTTAAAATATAAATAATGTCACAACCACCAATACTATCAAAATATTTTGCTGCTGTTTCATAAATATCTAGTACGTTAGTGAAAAACAAACTCTGCTGTCTGAAACTCATATTGACAGTTTGCTAATCCACTTGTACTTGATGAGTTCATTGTGTTTGTCTTAAATGAACTGCTTAATTTTCTTGTAATACAAGTTTAGCTATTGAATTACCTCTTTTTAATACAATAGGAAAACACTTCTGTTCTTTTTAAAAAATGATCCCAATATAAAATTATTTAGTTATCATAAATAATTACTAGTTTTCTTGAGCACTCTTGGATATGCAATATGTAGTCCATAAGATTTCTTTAAATTTTCGCAAATAATGGTAATATATTCTTTGATTTTCTGTGGGTTTAATTTCCCCTTTACTCCTAATACACATCCCCTATTGATTTAGTGGGCTCTACTGATAAATACTGAAAGACTCTGTTATTCTGACCTTTGAATTTAAGCCACATTCATCTCTGGCAGCATTTTTGTATTTCTAATTTACTTCTAAAATGTTGCTTTTATTCCCTCATAATCTCTAGGGCTAGCACTGGATTAACTTTACTTGTACATATTAATTTGATTTTAAATTCAACTTTATTTCTAAATTTTGGGAATAACTTATCCTACAAGATATATGAAGAATATCTTTAAGTCTAATTCATTATCTCATCCTTTTAAATGATAAAATATGTTGGATATTATGTTTTTAGGAATTTGACAAATTTGCTGAAAATGTGTTTTTACTAACATTAATAGTTTTAATATATTATAATGTATTTGCTCTGCCAAAGCAGTCTGAAATATATCATGATTTGAAGATTCTGAGAGTTCAATGACATCTATGTTCAGCATTCTATCTTCATTATTACAGATTAAAAAATGTAAATAGGCCTCTCTTGTTGGCATTTATCATACATACTGATGTTATCTATGAATTCTATGAATATTTGCTGGGTCTTCCAGCTTATATCTGCATAATTATAGTCACTATTCCTATATCATCTAATCTTGCTTTATTAATAATGTTTTAATCATTGCTTATTCAGCCTGCACTGAAGGGTCTTTAAACATTAATACTGTCATACCTCTATTCTTGAAGCATTTTATTCAAACCCGAATGTCTTTACTAAAATATGAGTCATTTCCTATTTCACTTTTACTTAGTGTTACCCACATAAATTGGCCACCATCCACCAGTTTGAGCCTGCCCACTTTTGTAAATAGTGTACAAAAGTAGCATACAGTAGCATTTACACATTATCCTACTGTACATTCATCCCCATCTGTAGAATACAGCATGGTTTTTGTTACTGCTATAACGGAAATGTTGTATGCAACTACATGTAACTTTGATCCATTTATGTTTACTATTAATAAAACACTTCAAGCCTAAATTATACAAAATGGGTAACGATTATGACAAAATGAATAAACAATTTTTAGCATTATAGCAAATTTCTGTCAATTAATGATTTTATATATGCTTATTCCCCATGGGCGAGCAATTCCAGAGTTTATATTTTTGACAATATTAAATTCTAATATTTTACATGAACTTTTAAATATGACCTATCCTAACACAACCTCCTTACATACAAGGTATGCATGCCTCTTCTCAGCATCAGTGCCTCTCCAATATAAATGTAATTTGCCTTTGGGTTCAGTGTTTTAAGCCATGTCCTAAATTTCCTCATCCCTTCAAATTAAAGTATATGAACAATCATGTAACACATGGAGGAGTTCTGAATACAAGCCCAACACTTTATCTTGCAATTTATGCATATACTTATTTATCACTTGGACATCTGGATATCACTCCCGGCTGTGGCCAGAGCTGTTTCACATACCTGGTGAGGTGTCCCCAATATTAACCATGAAGACAACACACCACATGAAACCCTGCATTACTGGTAGAAATCAATTGTTTGACCCCTATGAAACCAAGGTATTATTAGCTCTTACCGTCTCCTCTTTCTTTTCTCTCTTTCTGTTACTATAGTACCTGAACATGATGGAGAACTGTTGTGGAATGCGGGAAGGATCAGTCCTTATTCTTCTGTCTGACATCGGTAAGGGTACACAGCTCCTTTACAAAGTTTCTACTGTGAGCATGCAGTGAGCCGATGCCCACTGTGGCTGAAATCTTAAAGCTCCAGTCAAATTGTACATAAGAGACATTATAGATATTTCTTGAACAGGTTCTAATGATTTTTATTCAAATAAGTTGTTATGTTTTGCTTACTGAACCTGAAGTACCTTAATGCTAAGGTTATGCACATAATCTGTGTAATAAATCTAGTGCGGTGGTTGTGTGATTCATCCATCAAATTATGACCAACTCTATACACCTTTGTGCCTTAGCTATGTTTAAGAAGCTGAGTGAAGCAAAAGCATGGGTAGTGCTCATTTCAAGATCTTTGACCTAGAACTTTTGATTAAGTTTGGTGGATGAATACATGTTTCAACAACACGTTGATCATACATTTGTATAATTTATATCAATTTACCTTTTAAATTACTCCCACTTTCAGAGTCTTTGGTGATGATGCAGTTTTCATTGCTGAGAAGAAACTATCCACACTAATTCATAAAAGTAAAGTTAAAGAGTAGCTGCCTTGGAACATCATGTTTATAATTTGCTTTATTGTGCTCAGTTGTGCTGTTATATATATATAAGTTATAGCACCATAATAATGAAAAATGCTAAAATATTTGCAAAATCAATGTGTCAAAACTAGAAAACTGTTATTAGATAAAATGCAATATTTTGGTATTATTTTGTGCATGCTGTTTTTAAATTTCTATATTTTTGACATAAAACAAGCTAATTTTCAGTAGAGTACAGGAAGTTTGTTGGATTAGAAAGTACTGGCAACAGTGATGAGGTGAAACAATTGTAAACCAAATTCATTGAACTAGAAGAAAAATGTTCATAATACCAGATTTATTTTTTTTGCTAACAGAGGTTAGAGATTGTTTTATAGCTCACCAGTGGGACCTGTTTGAATATTTTTGGATAATATTAAGCATTGAATGTTAGATGTGTTTAAATAACATAACATTCCCATACAGTACAGGCCAAAAGTTTGGACACACCTCCTCATTCAATGTGTTTTCTTTATTTTCATGACTGAAGGCATCAAAACTATGAATGAACACATGTGGAGTTATGTACTTAACAAAAAAAAAAGGTGAAATAACTGAAAACATGTTTTATATTCTAGTTTCTTCAAAATAGCCACCCTTTGCTCTGATTACTGCTTTGCACACTCTTGGCATTCTCTCGATGAGCTTCAACAGGTAGTCACCTGAAATGGTTTTCACTTCACAGGTGTGCCTTATCAGGGTTATTTAGTGGAATTTCTTGCTTTATCAATGGGATTGGGACCAGCAGTTGTGTTGTGCAGAAGTCAGGTTAGTTGGACGATCATTTATTTTTCAACAGGACAATGACCCCAAACACACCTCCAGGCTGTGTAAGGGCTATTTGACCAAGAAGGAGAGTGATGGAGTGCTGTAAATGGTCATGAAAATAAAGAAAACACATTGAATGAGGAGGTGTGTCCAAACTTTTGGCCTGTACTGTACCTGTTTAATCTGATACAGTTTTAAAGGGAACATTTCCAGTAACATTTTGTGCACGACAGGGCAGCAGTCTATTTCAAGGCTATTTTTTGAGATTTTACACCGAAGAAAGCATAACCTGATTTTTATCCTTGTAGATTTTACTTGCTTACTCATAATAGTCAGCACATACACTTTTGGAAGTGCAGGGAACATCAAGTTTAAGTTGGCTAGTCTAGGGAATTTTCTATCAGGCTTTATTTTCTGGATGTGATGTAGGGAAGAAGTGTAAACTTAATTCATTTGATAATTCACGAAATGCATAGGTAGTTTAAAATCTCTGTACTTATACAAAGTACTTTTGATCTTGTGTATCCAACAGGGGGCATTAGCTCCCTGGGAATGACTTATTTTGTAATTGCGGCGTGTTACATAACCCGAAGCTATATAGGTACAATATAAAAAGGTGATACCCCTCCCTTAGTGATACGGCGGTAAGAAATCACATAGGAGAAATAACTTAGCTTTGTTTAATGATGGCTTACGCTGCATAACAGACAAAGGATGCCAATGTCAAGAACCCAGTTTGGGAGAGGGAGCCCAATGTGTAGAGTCTGCCATTTTTGCCATTGCAGTGGAAGAATTTTCAGGAACGGATGACGTTATCTCCCATCCGTCTGTCGGCTTCAAAGGTGTGCCGAGCAATGTCCAAGAATTAATACTCTTTCTTCACGTGCAGGCCCTCACTTAGGTGAATCATGCAATTCCAAACAAGCCAATGAGAGGATACGGTTTCATGCTGACTTTGACAGACAAAAATAGTATTCAGCAGTTCTCAGTCTGTCTGTCCATTTTGCAGTTGTGTCTATCTGCCTTGTCTTTTATATTGCTTGCCTATGCTTTTATAATGCTTGCCTTGTTCTATATGTGAACCCCTGTGCTAAATCTTTGTGTCAACTGTGCATGTGAGTAGAAAAAGGCAGATTTATAAGATATATTTGCATAGTGACATATTAAACTTATAATCTCATTACATCTTCCTACATAAAATTTTAAATATAACGTTAGTTGCTCCTGTACTTTTTTGTTTATGCTGTATAGGCATTGATAATGAAATGGTCTCCCAAGGTGGTTGTTACATAGCAAATTGACTTTTTTAACACCACCCTGTTGTTTTTATGTGCGTAATGTTTTCTTTTTCCTAAAGGTGAGGTCAGTTTAGTTTAAAAGAAAAAGATTTACAGCAGGTAATATCGCCCTCATGGAAAGTTAAATTGATTTAATCAACATAACTTTCCCAGTCGCATGACAACAAGAAGGTACATTACTTAACAATATGCAATGAATAAAAAATTAAAACATTTTTATACCTTTGGTAGAATAATGTTATTAAGTTTGATGAGCGTTTTAATATACTTTTTGTTTCAGATATATCCTTCAGTTTGGCCACTTCTGTAACATTTATGATTGTATGTGTCTTGTGCTCAGGATGTTAGTCAGCGTTACACACTTCCATTCTTGGTAAACTTAGAGTTGGTGAAGCAGGAAAATGGGTTTGAGCAATTTCCATTTTATTTTTTTGTCCAAATTAAACTGAGTGAAAAGTGTTTTCCTGAGATGCCCACAATCCTTTTCACATCTGTACATTGGGGGCTTGATACTGAGAATTCCTCTTAGCAGGAAATGATCCTTCCGTTCTGCATTTCCATTGGAGTAACAGAGTCAGTAGCTTAGGAAAAATGACACATAGTAGAACAGTCAATCTGTTCACACCAAGGTTGTCAATCCTTTGGAACCAGTTTCACAAACATATAGTAATAAAAATTACCTGCATGAATTTGTAAATCATGTTTTTTCTGATGTAGAGAGGTTTATCATTTAAGTATTAGTTTAGTTTGCACCATCTGGCTCATACTGTATGCCTCTAATTTCTCAAAAAAAAAAAAAATTAACTTTTACTTTTTTAAGCCTCTGCTTTGCGCTATCTCCATGAAAATCGAATCATTCACCGGGATCTAAAGCCAGAAAATATTGTTCTACAGCAGGGAGAGAAGCGAGTAAGTATAGCAAATGCTTCCGCATACAAATAATTTTATGTAATAATTACTTTTATTAAGAACATTTCATGGCATTTCTCTTATTCTATTATTTTTCTATTCCTATTATTTGTATTATTTTTTAAGTATAAAATGAATGTAGTGAGAAGTCATGATTACATCTTGCCTGAAGAAGGGACCTGAGTTGCCTCGAAAGCTTGCATATTGTAATATTTTAAATAAAAGGTGTAATTTTGCTTGACTTCTCACTATTATTTTTAAGCAATCTTTATATGTCATCATACCAACAATACTATAGAATAGTTTTATAGCTTTAATGTTGATAGTGTTGCATGTGTTTTCCCAAGTCTTTCAACAGTAACAACTCAAATGACAATTCACTGCATCTCTTTAAACTATTTTTTTGGAGGGCAGTCAAGTAATCATTACCTATTTTATTAAAACAATCATTACTTTCCTTCATACATGCATACAAACATACATACGGTGCATGGCAAATGTTTTCTTCTTAAATGTGTGCTCATTTCCTGCTTTCCTGATGTAGCACCATGATTCCTGTCATTGCAGTTGATCCATAAGATTATTGATCTTGGCTATGCTAAAGAATTGGACCAGAGCAGCCTTTGTACCTCTTTTGTGGGAACGCTACAATACCTTGTAAGTGAATTTACATCTGACCGAGCACACTTTTAACTATGAAGTTCATGAATGGTGGAGGATAACCTGGTCATCTAATGGGATGAAAATCGTACAATTATTTAACACAATATTGAAAGGGCCAAGGAAAAGGTTAAGCCCCCATTGACAATGAGATTGCATTGGTATGTTCCAGTATGGGAAGGCAGGCACTTCCAGGGACACTACTCTAATCTCTGAAGGTGTACAGTATGTCCTAGAAGGAATTCCACAGATAGCAACAGAGAAAGAGAGAGAAAGAGTTAAGCCAAGCTGATCTGCAAAGAAGACATGCAATCTCCAGAATGACAACTTGCAACATATTGTTCCTAGCCGGGAAAGCTGCGACCATGTTACCTTTAAATAGTACAACTAAGAAAAGTAAGCGATTCATTTCTCTCTGGCATTGAAGCATGCAAAATGTAATACCAGATCAGTCTGTTTTGTCTATTTGAGAGGGTACCAGGGGAACTTCCTTAAAGTATGGTCAACGTCAGGCTACAAGCCTGCAAAAACACCCAAGAGCCGTTATAGGAACTTGTAAGGTGGTTATCCTGTTCCCAAAGTGAAAAACAAATAGGCCACCATTGGCCAGAATTCTTAGACTCTGGAAAAGTGAGGAGACTTGGTATTAAAACTCAATGGACTGAGGGAGAGAGAGAGAAGGGGTGCTGGAGAAGGGGACAAATTAATGAGCCACAGCAGCAGACAAATAGAGTTTGATTCTTGTTTGACAAGGCCCAAAAGTTTAGCATGTTTTTTTTTATTGTTTTATACTTATTTGATCCTCTCCTGTCTGTTAAATAAAATAATTACGTTTGAGGTTCACTTAATATTATGTTTGTGTTTGGAGGTTTGCCTAGAGCAGTGGTTCTCAAACTCGGTCCTAGGGACTCCCTGGGACAGCAGGTTTTTGTTCCTACAAACTCCTAGTCTATTTAAGTGAGGCGTTATTTCCCAGTTTCTTTGTTTTGGGGTCAATGAAGAAATTACAAAACTAAGTGTGCTAATACAATTTAATAAAAATGAAGCAGTTATATGTTACATTTTTTATGTTCATAATGTTTTCCATTTTACCTTTCTATTATTGACCAATTATTGGGTCCGACTCTGAAGCAGTTGCAGGCATTATTGTTTAGTGTTGTTAGCCTGAGTGTCTGCTTTGCTTGTTTTTAACTGTCACTATTAGGATACAATGAAGGGAGCAGACTGCACAGAATAAGGGAAAAATATTAGGAAACAACAAAAAAGAATTAAGTATTTAAAGCTATAGAAAAATAAATGTTTCTAAATGTTTTATAATGCAAAACTCATACTGCTGTGCTTTTATGAATGCAAAATAAGAGAAGGGGAAAATTAAAAGAAAAACCAAATAAATGAAATCAGTTATTATCACTTATTGTGAATCTGGTTGTAACAAAATCCTGCAATCACAGGGGGTCCCCTGGATTGAGATTGGGACCCACTGGCCTAGAGTATATATCAGATACATTATTTATGTTATTCAATATTCATGACTCTGACTCTCTTCACAGGCACCCGAGCTTTTAGAACAACGCAAATACACCACAACTGTAGACTACTGGAGTTTTGGCACATTGGTTTTTGAGTGCATCACTGGTTTCAGGCCTTTCTTGCCTAACTGGCAACCAGTACCCTGGTACTTAAACTTTTTATGGTTTATATGTTGATTAAAATTTTTGTGTTTTACTTTGTGTTGAACCTAATATGTGTGTTCATTTATGTAAATGATGTGCAGTTTAATATTATAATGGAATTATACCTGGAAACGTGTGCATGCCTGTCTGAGCATTTATGGTTCAAAGAGTGCTATGCAAAAATGAATTGATTTAAATTGAACATATGTGCAAAAACTGGAGCAAATATCCTGCTAAACTAGACAATTTGTACAGTATAATAAAAAAAATGAAGCCAAGATAAATCCAGTCAGAAACTATTTCACCTTTATTGCAAAATTGCCATCTATACAAAGAAGGTGAAAACAAATTAGAAACTGTTTAGTGAAAAAGTGGGAGAAAATTGTACAAAAAGCTGGTTGCATTAGTGTGCACAACCTTTAATAACCAAGGATGTGGCTGTGTTCAGAATTAACCAGTCACAATAAGTCTCATCTCGAAGAGTAGTTAGTATATCCTTCACATCAATTAAAGTGGCTATTATTGAGCTCAGATAAAGTTTGGCTGTTCCTGTAGGATTATCCTGATGTACTTTTGGTTGCAAGTTACTCCAAAAGCCATGGTCCACAAAGAGCTTTTAAAACATGAGCAGGATTTTATCAATGAAAGGTATCAGTCAGGACAGGGGTACAAAAAGTATCCAAAGCGTTAAACACCCCATGGAGCAGGGTGAAGGCAGTCATCAAAAAGTGGAAAAATACGACTCAACAGTGATTGTGCCAAGATCAGGGCGTCTCTGCAAGATTGATGAGAAGACAAGGAGAAAACTGGTCAGGGAGGCCTACAGCAATGTGTGATAACAGTTAGTCATATTTTTCATATGTCTGTGTTGTGGGGTAGGGTAGCAAGATGAAAGCCTTTTCTCACATAGAAAAACATCCAGGTTCAGCTAAACTTTGCAAAAAGGTATACCTACAGCCATGCAGAAAAATGTATTATGGTCTGATGAGATCAAGGTTGAACTTTTCGGCCATAATTCCAAAAGGTATGTTAAGCTCAAAAATAACACAGCACATCATCAAAAGAACACCATACCCACAGTGAAACATGTTGGAGGCAGCATCATGCTCTTGCTAGAACTGGGGCTTTAGTCAAGGTGGATGAAATCATGAATAGCTCCAAGTAATCTATTTTGGCACAAAACCTTCAAGCATCTGCTAGGAAGCTAAAGATGAAGAGGAACTTCAACATAACAACTAAAAACATACATCAAAATCAACAAAGCAATGGATTGATTCATCAAAGGAGGATTAATGTGTGTTTGTATATTTATTTATTTAAAATGCTTCTGTAAAAATCCAAATTTCCCCCGGGGACAAATAAAGTTCTACCTACCTATCTTCCTTTCTTCCTTCCTACCATCTGTTCCTTTCATTATTTTCATGGGCAGAATACTAAGGTGCTGCTGATGCTTAGAGAGTATCCAGTTTTTAAATATAAGGGTTGCCTTTATGCTGTTTGCAGGTAATAATATAATAATAATAAAAAAAAAATATTTATATAGTGCCTTCCCCATGCTCAAGGGAAAGATGCTGATTTTGTCTTCTTGGCCATCTGTCTGTGCTCTCCATTGCACAGTGGAATGAGTTTTTAGTTGAGTGTGATTTGGTTAGGCTGAGATTTACTGCCGCTAAATGTAAAGTCATGGCACCTCAAAAAAGGATCGCCTTTTTCTCCATAGTTAACAAGTCAGCAATTGACTTAAGAGAGGGAGTTCAAATACAACGGCATATTGTTCTCTAGTGAAGGTAGTGATGATCATATGTTTGATAGACTTTGTAGGTGAAGCAGGAAGGAGGTACGTTCTCTGAGTTTTTTGTCTGGTAGTCACACTACATCTCCATCCTCACCTCTGGTCGTGAATTCTGAGTAGTGAGTAAAAGAATGAGTACCAACGGTCAAAGTGAGTTTTAATGTGTATGGTTGCTGAGTTCAGTCCCCATGACAGGATGAGCAGCTTAACTACATTTGAGGACATTGAAGCCTGTTGAGGTGATTTGGGCATGTATGTGGGATAGGCAGTGGAGACTTTACTTGAAGTTTGTATCAGGCACACCTCATTAAGATTAGACTCCGAGGCAATCCATGGACATGCATGAGTCATTATATCCCTGAGGGTGGGGTGACCTGGGCAGTCTAGCTCAGAATATTACTATCATGACCCTCATCAGGAAAAGGAAACATAAGTGAAGACATTTTTTTTGTACATAGACAATTAACCAACGTTTTTTTTTTTTTTGATACCATAAATAAAACTGTGAGTCAGACATAACAGTAGCTGTTATGTTAAAAGAGTTGTATTTGTGTTACTTAAATTTTATAGTTAATATGTTGTTTGTCATTTGTTTTGTTTTTGTAATTATGTTATTGTATGCTTTTTGTAACTAGCCCAATAAAATTTTCAAACAACAGACTTCACATTTTTCTTTTGATGCTATGTTTTCAGGCACACCAAATTGAAACAAAAAGAAGAGGATGATATTGTAGTGTCGGAGGACCTGACTGGGGAAGTGAGGTTTTCCAAGCACCTGCCATATCCACATAACCTTAACAGGTGAGTCACAATTTCTTACTGTACATTCCGGAATCAAGAAACAGCAGGAAGGTGAAATGGACCTCTTCTGTGTTGGCATAAAGCATAGGTTCCCAAACGGGGGTAAACTTGCTTAAAAAAGCTGAAGTCAGTTAGTTCCCAAAGACAACATGAGACTTGCTCTTTCAACAACTGCACCTATAGTATCCAAAATTGTAGGTGAAAAGCAAGAACAAGCATGTCACTGAATGATGTGTTCTCATTGACTCAGTGTGTTTTGTTCTGGTATACCAGTATTTGCTCCTCATTAGGTGTTTTTAAGTAAGTGAAGTAGCATTATTATGTGGTAATGCTATTGTTATTTGAACTTAAAAATTGTAAAAACAGTATCTTAAAATTTCCCCTTTGTTGATCACTTTATTATGGTAGAAGCATAAACTCAAATATTGAACAAAATAGTGTGGGGGTAAATTTATTTTCAATAAGTCGCCACGGGGTAAATGGGTTAAAAAAAAAAAGGTTGGGAACCCCTGGCATAGAGGAACTAAAAGAGAAAGTAGATACAGTCTTGAAAATACCTGTTTTGAACCGTTTGATGGCTTAAACTTTAAAAATGCATTTTTGTCTGTAGCTTAGAAAGAAAATCTGATTCTTCTGCTTGCGTTGAAAGATAATTAATTTTCTGACTGTCCACACTGCAGGTTCCTCGCAGAGAAAATGGAGCGTTGGTTGCAAATCATGTTGAAGTGGAACCCGCGTGAGAGAGGTACTGATCCGTTTTATGGCCCCAATGGATGCTTCAAGTCACTGGATGTCATTCTCAGTCTCAAGGTAGCAGCTTGTTTACTGCAGTGCTTGCCAGTTTTGGTCCTAAAGAATTTACCTGTAAATCAGAAATTAATAACGGGTCTACAAATATAAAATATTTTAAGTACTGTGGGTTTTTAGGAGCATTGCACAGAAACAGCTAATTCCACTTGCTTTTATAGCATTTTTTTCTTATTTTTACCTATTTTTAAACCACAACTGTCAGAGAAAAAAGATCAAAGGTGTCTAAAATTTGCGAATTAAAAGTAAAGCATATGTTTGGCTGTTGTATTCACAGTTGTTATATGTTAAGGCTTTGATCAGAAATTCCTCATTGGAGTGCATTTCAGAATATGTAATTTCTGTTGAATGAATTTATCTGTTGTATATCTGTTCTGGGAAAGCTTAAGTCATTATAGTATGATGTAATTTCTTGTGGCGCTAAACTGTGGACAGTTATACTTGATCTCAGAATTTGCCTGCCTACCACATGCCTGGCAGATCATACTTGGTATCACTAGAAAATTAAGATTGATCTGGTGGTGAACCGAGTACACATTTGAAATTTTACTGAAGGAGAACTCCAGTCACCAAGGAACTAAGTATCACAGACACAACTTCTCACAGTGGAAAAAATGAGATGCAGATTCATAAGAGTTAATACGTAATTAATTGTATGTGTTTTTACCTTAACAGTTGTATTGATTTTTACTGAGGATTTGGGAAGCAGGACAGGTCAAGTTAAAATAGTCTAATTATTTTGATGTAAACATTTCTTTTAGCTATGGAAGTTTACATGTCAGAGACAAATTTGCTATTTATTTATATTGCAAAAACTTCTCAGAAAATAATTCAAGCATATCAAGAAAACCAGTGCTCTATACGTTAACAGAGTTAAACATTTTTGTCTGCATTTTCATTTTTCATTTTGTAAAAATAAATATTTTCAGAACATACCGTAGAAATATGTTAAAATGTTTTTATTTTAATATGTTTGCTCTCATAAATCATTTTTCCTTATTATATTGTTTAGTAGGGATGGCATGGTGGCACAGTAACAGTGGCATTGTCTTTGTGCAGTTTGAATGCTTTCCCCATGTTCATATATTTCTTTCTCCAGGTACTGTAGTTTTCCTCCCACATTTCCAAAAACGTGCACATTACATTAATTAGCCATCCCAAATTGTATTCCCACTCTGTGAATATGGACATGGATGTGTGTAGGTGTGAAACCCGTGATGGACAGGTATCACTTGGAATATTATGTCGATTTCTGCACCCTGGGCTTCAAGGATAGGCTAGGGTTCATCCTTCAGAACTGGATTTAGTGGGTTTAAGAATGTTGTGTTACTATTTTCTTGAGGTACCATTTTGGTACAGTAGCTAGTTCTTCCGCATCACAACTCCAGGAGACTGGTCCCAGTTAGTTCCCTAAGAAGTGCATATTAAGTTAATGGACTGCTCTAAACCTGCCCTGTATGAGCATGAGTGGCCTATTCTGGACCATCAATCTGTCCAGTTTTGGCTTGTTCCTCTAAGGATTCCTGCAGAGGTTTTGGCTCTCTGTGATCCTGAAAATGGATTAAGATGGCTCTGTGAATGGATAGATATTTTTTAATATTTGATAATGCTCTGTTTGCTCTTAAACTGCATGGTCTACTGTCAGACTTGGAAGTTTCTAGTTAATAGTAATATTGCTTTGAATTTAGTAAGCTAGTGTCATTACAGGATACCCCATTAACATTTCTAGTAAAATTAACTAATGACATAATTTCATTAAAATGATAACAAATGGTTTACATTCAAATAGTTACCTAACCAAGTTGCATGTACCTTCAGTGTCTTCTGCAGTGCTCTACAGATTGTGTGAAACGTTATGTTGTTCTTATGTCACAAGTCGTTACAGATATTGCCATTGGAAAGTCCATCTGCATTATCTTGCTAGTCAGATCGCTGATTATCGTTTAGCTCTCTCAAGGCAGGTGTTGACAAAAGTCAATATCAAGGAGCAGAAGGCTAAACATTGAGAAGAGCTGCCTAGGTCATAATGTTTGGCTTTATCTGCTAGATGGCAGCAAAGATCACAAGATTAATGAAGTTCAGTGCATTTCAGACATTCATTTTCCTTACAGCACAGTGTTAAATACAAGCCGGTGCTCTTGTCAAAAGCCATACTCTGTAGATAATGTCTTGCATATTGTCAATGACACCCATTGTGAGCTGTCAGAAGAATGTAACAATGACGGTGCAGCTGAATGAGATAAAAGGGAAATGTCACTGCACAGGTTCCCTGAAATGCCATTAGGGAAGATCATTATTTTATCCTTGGAGCCCTTTCTGTTACCAAATTGCTAGAAAAACATGTGGGTTCCTGGAGGACACTTCAGATTAGTTGATTATTTCAAGTAGTTTTTGTTTTTAAACTCATGAGTGGGGGTCACAAACAGATATGCAGGACATTCTTTAATCTTCCCTGAGAGTTATCAATACATTTCCATTTCATTATTTTTCAGCCATCTATGACAATAAGAATTATAAGCTGAAATGTATAGTCTATATCTACAGGCAGAAAAAAAACACATCATCCTTAGTATATCAAAAAAGTGCAAAACGTCTAAATTACCAGTGCATGCAATTATTTGCTTTGCACAGTATTTATGCTTTAGAATGAATCAAGCATTGATGGTTCATTCATTTAGCAGTGGTATATTTTTCATTATATGAGAATTAAAAAGTAATTTTGACATCTTTCGCAATCCGAATAAAATTCAGCGTACCACCATAATGAAAAAAAATGACCTCAGAAGAGTTAAATTCAATGTTTATTTACTAGTAAAGAGCTCATTTTGAATAATTAAAACAAGTTTTTTTTTTCTCATTTTGTGAAGGTTGTCCTCTCTTTTGCCAGTTTGTTATATTAGATTATGTAGAAGTTTATTTATTAAGCTTCCTCAATAGCTTAATGATCCTCTGGCTGCTTGTAGTCCAAGAATGTTAATTTTATCCCCCTCGTCTTCTTCACATTAGCTGGTTCATGTCCTCAACATGGTGACAGCAGAGATACATACTTACCCGGTCCAGTCACAGCAAACTATTCAGTCTTTGCAAGAATGCATTGCAGTTGACACACAAATTCAACCAGCTAATCAGGAACTTCTTTTGGAAGCTGGAGTTCCCCTGGACCCCCTGAAAGATATCACACAGTGTGCTGTTGACTACAAGGTAGGTTAAGCTTTCTTTTAACTGGTATAGTAATTATGTTTTGCACACATGGTGATTAGGCTGATGGCGGCTTAATTTTGCTCATAGTTAATTGATGGACGTATAGACATGCCTTTGCTGTTCCTGTTTGACAAAAGCAAGAGTAGCTATGAGCCTCATTTGAGTCAACGTCCCATGCCGGAGAACATCAAGTTTGTTCGTAAGTAACTGTTTTTATGGCTACATTACCCTGTATAACTTCACTATGGAAAATGACAATCTTCTTAAATTGCCATAGAGGTGGACCCAAAGAAGGTTCTGCAGTACAGTCAGCTGCGAAGGACTTACGGCCAGGCTTGGCACACAATTCGCACACTGAAGGAGGACTGGCAAAGGATTCAACAGGGGCAAAAAGCTGCCCTGTAAGCCTACATCTTCATCTTAAAAAATATTTGATTAAATAAAATTGTGCAATAGTATTTGATCTTTGGAAACAATATTGGTCAAATCAGTTTAACATACGTCAGGAGGGCCTGCACACAGAAGCACACCTGTTTGAAATTGTTTTTATTTTTTGAATGTTCCTTTACAGTATGAGCCTTCTACGCCACAATGGTTCTTTGTCCAAGCAAAAGAATGAGATGACATCTATGAACCAGAGACTAAAAGCCAAACTGGACTTCTTCAAGATGAGTGTCCAGATCGATATGGAGAAATACCAGGAACAGAAGGTTTCTGGCATCAGTACGTTCCTGCTGCGTTAATAATGTAGTAATGGACTTCACACTGGGTTTAAGATTCCCAGTGTGTCTGTTCAGATAGGAAATATGTTGTAATGATCAGTGCATTTTTCTTCCCCCAACAGCGTCTGAAAAGATGATATCTGCTTGGATGGAGATGGAACAAACTGCATTGATTTGTGGACAAGTAAGAGGGGAAACTTAAAGGTTTTTTTGTTTATTATTTTTCTTTTTTCCTTTTAAATGTTCTATTGTCAGAACTGATTTTTATTTGTAATCAATAGTGTCTTCTTTGGCTGTTCATTTCTGTTGCCAAAGCATTTAATGTATGGTAATGCCATCTTAATAAAGGCACTTTCAATAAAATACGTTATTTTGTAGCAGGAGGAAGTGATGCAGCTTGAGGAGCAGATGATGTCACTTCAGACTGACATAGTGGAATTGCAAAGGAATCCTTCGGGATGGAAACATGGAGATGGTCTGGATGGACTGTGAGTGTAAACTCTTCAACATCAGAGAGTATTTCAAATCAAGATTTTTTTAACGTCCTATCTTCTGTTGACTGGTCCGAAGAGGCTACTTTTGTGAGAATGTTCTGCCAAAAATTACTTCATCGTTTGCTTAATAGGGCAAGAGGAAAATGACTCGTTTTTTATCAGTGAGACACAACCTTCTTTATCCAGCCCCACTCCATCCATATCTACTTCCCTGCTGGCTTTATTCCCTCCATCTGCATAACAGTGCACATGTTCATCTGGTCATTTTTCATATCCATGTATTTTTTTAGCGCTTCATCCACATTCAGTTTGTTGCACTATGTTTAGTGAAATCTTCAACAACTGTCAAACAAAATGTCTGATAAACAAGGTCAAGCTCAAAATCTTCAGTTGACCCTTCACATAAATCTATTACTCCTATTACTATTACTTTATGAAATCATAACCTACAAAAGATCAATGATCTTCAGTGTGTGTGCTAAACAGCCCGTGTCAACCACATTCACACCTCCTGCCTCTTTGCCTCCAGCAGTCATCCTGAGCTTTTTTCATTAACCCTCTGGAATTTTGCTTCCAGATTAACTTTTCCATTTCATCATCCTTTCTTAAGTTGCATTTTATTTTTATATTTATAGCAGACTTTAGTAATGCTCATGCGTTCTCAAAGTCCATCTCACAAGCTCTCACAGCATCCTCTCACGCCCTTTTCTCCAGTTCAGCAGTATCTAATGAAATTTTTACCCCTTTGCGTGCTGCTTTTCCTGAAGTTACATCAAACTGTAACTCATATACATTGTTTTGTGGGCAGGAAGCCTAACTGCATTTTACAGACTTTCACCTGATTTATAATTTTCAGCACTTTGTCAGTCACCTTCGCTGCCTGTCACAAGACTTCGCTACTTGTTAAGTGCCCAGTTTTACTGAATTACCCCTTTCCCTGTATAGTTGAATGAGCAGACTTGTTTCTCCTATCCATTTGAATACTATTTTTCCTCCATTATTGATGATTGAGTTGCAACAATTTGTCAGACATTCAACTACTTATCTCACATTTAGCTTTCTTGTAACTCAGTATGTTGCTTTGCATCTAAGACACAAGTCCAATCACAAATGTGTTGTATTCAGTCAGGCAGTCAGACATTCTTCATTCCAGTTGACTTAACATTTAGAACGGTTGCTTTCTCTGTCATTGTCTCAGGGAATTTAAGTCTTGAACTCTCTTGGTATAACTCCCAGACCTTTAGTCTCCGCACATACACACTGATATTGTTACTTGGCTCTGCCTCTTGCTATCAGGTAATGTTGTGTTATCTATCTGTTTATAATACTTTTTAAATGATTGAAACATTGGCAATTTGCTGACATTATTTCATAGGTTGCCAGCTGGAAAACAGCTTACGAGTTAAGCTACCATGAGCAGTCATTAAACTGAGTTCATATTTATATATATATATATTGTGAAAGATCAGCCTCGGCACAGACAGACATGGACTCCAAATGTACAAAACACAGACTGTTTACTTACAGACCCCACAACACCAACACAGTGCACAAAAATACCACACTCTACTCAGTCCTTTCTCTTTCTTCAGGCTGCCTCCACTCCTCTCTCGTAAGCCTTGTCCTTTTCCACCCGACTGACTCCGGCTCTCGAATGGAGTGAGGCGGCCCCTTTTATCATGCCCCAGATGTGCTCCAGGTGCTTGGTGATGGTCTTCCGGCAGCACTTCCTAGTGTGGCGGTAGTGCTGCCTTTGCACCCGGAAGCACTTTGGGCATACACAGTTCCTGGTTCGGCAGCACTTCCTGGTGTGGCAGAAGTGCTGTCCTCTAGGGCTCTAGGACCATCCAGGTGCCCCTTGGTGGTGCCACGGATCCCCACAGGGTTGAGCTTCCCAGCTCCATTTCCATGGCCCTGATGAAATGTCCCTCTCCCGGTCCGTCCTTCTTCCAGGTGTCCTGGTGGGGCAGGATGCCTGGTTGTCTGCCACTATATATATATATATATACACAGTGGAACCTCGGTTTACGAGTAACTTGGTTTATGAGTGTTTTGCAAGACGAGCTAAATTTTTAAATAAATTTTGACTTGATAAACGAGCAATGTCTTGCAATACGAGTAGTATGGATACACTTTGTCTGCTGAGCTTCATGTGATCACAACAGAACTGATGGTTCTTCTCTCTCTCGTGCGTCTCTCTCTCTCTCCTTATCTTTGTCGCTCCCGAGCAGTGTGTCTTTCTCTCTCTCTCTCCTTATCTCTCCTTATCTCTCTCGCTCCCACGTGTCTCTCTCTCCTTATCTCTCTCGCTCGTCTGTGTCTCTCTCTCTCTCTTCCTCTCTCTCTTCTCCTATTCTCCGTCTGAGTCTGTGTGCCTCACTCGTACAGTCAACATCCATACGAGCGTATACTGTTTACTACAGCATTGTGACTGTGTGTGTGTGTGTGCGCGTGCGCGCACGTATGTGCTGTGAAGTGCGAGTCCCCATCTTGCACCCCTAAACACGAAGATGAGTCTCAGTACTTTAACAACACCAGCTTTATTCAGCTTGAAACAGCAACAGCGCTGTTATTTATTGTAGTGGGATCTTTATAATGTTCCTTGTATCACCCATCGATGGCAGGCGCTTACAGCATGTCTGCGATCTTTTTGGATGCGCTTATACGGCGAACTGCTACAGCGCTGGGAGACTGCGATTGCTTTGGGACATGCTCTTCCGCATGTTGTCCCGTTGGGTGGAATCCCACATGAGTTTAGAAACTCACTCAAACCAGCCATGATTCTTTTTAAAGGTAAATTGCAGGTTAATTTGTTTTATGTATTTTTACTTTATATTTTGTATTAATCATTTTTATATGAATAGTTTTGGGTTGTGGAACGAATCATCTGAGTTTCCATTATTTCTTATGGGGAAATTCACTTTGATATACGAGTGCTTTGGACTGCGAGCACATTTCTGGAACGAATTATGCTCGTAAATCGAGGTTCCACTGTGTGTATATATATATATATATACTGTATATATACTGCAATAGCGCTGTTGTTGCAGAGTCCCTTAGTATGGAGTTCTGTGTAAAAAGACACCATAGAAATTAGAGGTGGCTTCTTTGATTGGTCATGCAAAGCATTAAAGGTACAGAACATTATTATCAAATAGTGCTTGTTAATATTTTGCAAACGTTATGTTGCATTCATTCTCTCCAATTTGCTTTTGCCTCTGTGGTAATTTGAATTGAGGCTGCAGTGGGATGCAGCAGGGGCAGCTATTCTGTGTTTTCATTTCCTGTTTTTCCTCCTGCTTATTTCACATTTTTCTTGTTTTGTTACATCTGCTCTTCTCATACTTGTACTTGGATGTATAGCATTGCTGCTTCGTTTAATCAAAAAGCTAAAGTGGCATTTTAGAATTAACTTTTTGAATGAGGAGTTTGATTGATTTAGATCATTTTAAACTGAGTGAACTGTCTAATTGTTCCCACCCACTTTTAAGCCACATTCACTCATGGTTGTCTCCAGAAATACTGTATATTGTTTTATGTCTGGCTCGACAAGACTATACTCTGCTGAAAAAATTAAGGAAACACTTAATCATCACAGTCTAACACCAAGTCAGTTAGGCTTCCGGGATGTCATTTTGTCCAGTTAGGAAGCACAAGCGATTGTGAATCAGCTGCACCTGCCTTGGTGCAAATGTAAGTGAAAACAGATGCACTGGAGAGGCGACAACAATACAAGCCCCAAATAGGGAATGGTTTTGCAGGTGGTGGCCACAGACAGTTGCTCTCTACTTACCCTTCCTGACTGATTCTTTTCTAGTTTTGCAATTTGCTTGTGTCATTGTCGCTACTGGTAGCATGAAGCGGTACCTACAGCTAATTCAGGTTGCACAGGTAGTCTGGCTCCTCCTGGATGGCACATCCATATGTGCCATCACAAGAAGGTCTCAAGAGCATGGAGCAGATACCAGGGGATGGGCCGTTACACGAGGGGAGCTGGACAAGGTCGTAGAAAGGCATCAACCCAGCAGCAGGATGGGTATCTGCTCCTTTGTGCGAGTAGGAACAGGAGGAGCACTGCCAGAGCCTACAGAATGACCTCCAGGTGGCTACTGATGTGCATGTTTCTGACCAAACTGTCAGAAACAGACTCCATGAGGATGGCATAAAGGCCCAATGTCCTCTATAGTGGGACTTGTGCTCACAGCCCGTCACCGTGCAGCTTGATTGGCATTCGCCAGAGAATACCACGATTGGCAACTCCACCATTGATGCACTGTTCTCTTCACAACTGAGAGCAGGGTTAGGTTTAGGGTTCCTCCTGGTACAGGACAATGCCTGGCCTCATGTCCCCAGAGTGTGTAGGCAGTTCCTGGATGATGAAGGCATTGATACCTTTGACTGGCCTGCAGTTTCTCCAGACCTGAATTCAATTGAGAACTATCAATGCATCCTACACTGCCAAATAGCACCGCAAACTGTCCAGGAGCTCACTGATACCCTGATCCAGGTCTGAGGGGAGATTTCCCAGGACACCATCTGCCGTCTCATCATAAGCATGCCCAGACATTGTCAGGAGTGCATATGGGCACTTGGCAGCCATACACACTTCTGAATCATATTATGAGTTGCTGTCATAAAATTCACATCAGTTGGATCAGCCCGTGATTTCAATTTTTGACTTTGATTTTTGGTGTGATGTTGAATCCAGACCCTCAGTGGGTTTGTGAGGGGTTTCCATTGACCGTTGTTGCATCATATTTTTCTCAACAAATTACACAGTATTACTCTGTAAAGATTTTCCACTTTCATATTTTGTTCATTGAGATCCATTGTGTGATTTAAGTGTCCCCTTAAGTTTTTTGAGCAGTGCATTATTTGCAAAGTTGGGGTAAAATTACCACAGCAATTTCCAGATGTGTCCCATTGACCTCTCAAAGGTTGCCCTTAAAGTCATCATAATAAGTAAGTCAGTGTGACCCAGAGCTATAGACTCAGGAATGTTCATCACAGTAGCCAGTTCAGTCCTCACCTCAGACATGTACAGTAATCCACAAGCAATTTGGTTAACTTGTCAGGACTCCACATGTAGACATTTAAAAAGAATTATAATTACATAAGAACAATAAATTGCTTTTGGATAGAAAAATGAGCAGGTAAAAACTGTCATCATTTGATCAATGTGAAGAGCTCTGTTATATTTTGTCTAAGTCATCTTTTCATTAGTTATTCTGAAAATATTCAGACTTTATAATCCCTTATTTCATCAGTCCTATAACAAGTCTGTGAACCGTACTTTAACAGGATGATGATCTTTGCATATACTGTGTATCTGATCTGTCCTCACTCTCCTTACTGCTTTTTACTTTCCTAATGAGAGATCGGACTTGTGTTAGATAAACCTTAAAGGAGAAGTTCAGTATTTTTAAAGACAAAGTTATTGCTTCACAATCACAGCATACATTCATTTGTCACATAAAGTTGTAGTCTAATGTAAAGTCTTTTTAGTTTTTAATAACAAGTGAACTAAAAATATTTTATTACTTCAAGTACAATATTTCCAAGAATCTGTGATTAAATAATTATTTCTAGTTTCCTTTTGTTATCACTTGGATGACTTATAAATGTAGAAGACATACTTTCTTTGATCGAAGGTTTTTCTGCTTCAAAGTGCATGTATTTGGTTAAGTTTTAAGGCTTTTCCATTAACCTATGGACCCACGAATCTGGTAGTCACATTGTAAGCTACAAGAACAGACAAGGAATTTTTTAAAACTTATAAGAATAAATGCTTCACTTTAGAACACAACTTTATATGGAAAATAAATACATACCATAATTATGAAGAAATAACTTCAACTTGAAAAATACCAAACATATCCTTTAGCATTTTCTGCTATCTGTATGAATGCTGTGCCTTGAAGTTTATTTTGACTGTGCATATAAAGGTGGAGTTCCTTCTATTAAGATTTCATTTACTTTTTGAAGACTGCGACCTGTAGTGGGCACACCTGCACACCAGACACAACCAAACCACACAGTAATGGGTTCAAGGAAAGAAGTGTTTATTCAAACAGAAAACCTTTTACAGGTTTTAATTACCTGATAAATTAGTCAATGTTTTATTTTGCTTTCCTTTCCTTCTCCACCTCCACTCTCTGATGAGCAAGCCTTGTCCAACTCCGACTGCTGGATGCTTTTCAACACGAACTCTGGAGTTCTTATAGTCCAACAAGATTGCCACATGTCTGCGGTTGATCCTCTCCGTAACAGGGGAGCCTGACAGCACCTGAGAAACCCAAGAGGACTGCCAAACAGAACTACAACTCCCATGCAGCCCTGCGGCTGTCCAAACGGGAGCCATACCAGAGGGACACTGCCACCTGCTGTAGTCATGGAACACACAGCCTAGGGAGGCAGTACCCCGCTGTGCTTCCCTCATAACAGCCTCCCAACTGGGAAAGGTACCAATAACCAACCCAGTCAGGATGCCCGTCCATCCATATCCTTCCTTTATCATAGCTTCCCACCTGCAGCTTAAACCCGTGTCTTCTATGACAAATCACTGATTTAGACAGGACATCTGTTTTATGTTTTCTGCTTAACTTACAATGAAACTTGTTGACTTGTTTTTATGGAATAATTTTTACAAAATACCTGTGTTTCTGTGTTTGTTTATGCACTTGTGATTAATAAGTTACTTTGGATAGATGGTGTTGGCTAAATAAACAAATAAAGGTCTGATTTCCAGCTAAGGAGATGATTTTTTTTTTTTTTTTTTGATGTATATTTTCTTTTGCAGTGAGGGAAAGGCCATGGAGCTATATCGCCGATTGAGGGAGAAGCCAAGAGGTGAGCATAAAACATTATTTCCATTAGGAACATAGTCTGTTCTTATAATACAGTAGTTCCTGTTCTTATAATGCTGGCTGATCTGTTCTAATCTATAGACCAGCGCAGCTCTGGAGACTGCCAAGACATTGTGAAGCTGGTAGTTCAAGCTGTGTTCTTCTACGAGAAGAAACTGAAAGACTTTTATGCACATCTCAGGTGGGTCCCACTTGCATTATCAGAAAATCAGTGTTGCCCTGGAATAAACGACAGAATTATTATCAGCATGTGGAGTTTGCAGCTAATTGTTTACAGGCATCATAGCTAGTCTTTCTGACTGGTCATAATTAATATGATGTCATCTGGAGTCCCCAGACTGTGAAAACAAATACTTGCACAAACCCTTGGAAGTTCTGAGTTTCTCCTCTGAGGTTGCCGTTGCTTACCAAGTGTCTCTAATTAAACTTTTTTTATGTTCCAGTAAGACAGTTGTTTGCCGGAAAAAGGTGATGGACTTAATCCCTCAGGTTGAGGGGGTCATTCAAAAGATGACAGAGAGTGAGAGAACCATAACAAGCTTGCAGGAGAAACGTCAGAAAGAATTGTGGAACTTGTTGAAGGTGGCCTGTGTGAGTATTGGGGTCTTGCCATAGCTGAACTCTTTTTAGTGAAGATGATTTAATACGATTTAAAAGGATTTGTCTTTGTGTACCCACAGAGTAAGGTGCGCAGTCCTCTAAGTGGGAGTCCTGAGAACATGACTCCTTCACGGTTTAGTGCCAGCGCACCACATATGCTCTCTGCTCAGGCACGCCCTGTCTGCAAGGCGACGTCAGATTCCAAGTGCAGGTACAGCTTTTAGGTGTTGTAACGTTGAATCCTTTCACAACTCATGCATTTTTAATGTCATGCATTAAATGTGCTGGTGGTATTTTTTTTATTATTCTTGCTGCATCAAATTACATGTATCTGACGTTATTATGATAGTAATGTATAAGGCTTATGTTAAAATGTGACTTCGCAGAAAGGGCAAAGCACTGATATGTGAAATTTGGCAGTAAAATTAAACACGAATTAGGTTGACTGTTGTATTTGTAATTTGATCATGTCCACAAGTGCTAAACTATAATTCTTGTCATAGTGTCAACACTGCCAGTTTTCAAATCCATTTATTCTGTTAAAGGCGACTGTCTTCATGTCAAACATTTACAGTGTTAGCAAGTTCAACAGGAACAGAACATGATCTGTAGGTTTCTTAGCATCCTACTTCTCCTTGTTAAACAAGGATGCCACGCTTGAGTTCAAACAGTGTGATGGCACATAAGCTGGTCCTGTTGTCTTTGCATCCTGACCATCAGTGCGCATGTGCATGTAAGCAAATGTCAAGTTAATCAGCCTAACATTGGGTTTCATCATTTTTTGCCTTTTGTGTTTTTGAATGGTACATGAACACTTCAGGACAGAAAATCTGGACTTGTACCCAAGGATGCAAGGAAGTAATCACTATTTTACCTTCAAAGTAGACATGGTATAGAGTTATTGCCTTTAGTATTTTATGATTTGCATTGTAGGTCATGGAAGTGTCTATTTTCCTTGAATGTCAGAACATCATTGATAATCTCCAATGAGTCCAGTTAGTCAAAACAGATACACATTGCTCATGTGCATAAGATTTAATAGCCATTAGCTAATCATGATGTTTCCTTATACTTAGGTTAGGTTGGGAGTACGCACCGATTACAGCACATTGCCACACTCACCACACGGCAAACCACCCGGATTGAGATCCGAGTGCATCTGTGCAACGGGTGACTCCTCAGCACCACACTGAACAGTGTGAGGCTTCTTAACAGAGGCTGGTGTCCCAATCCTGCCACCAACCCCCAAGCAGGTCCTCCAACTTGCAGGGCTGGATACAGATTAACGTCATACCCAGGACGGAGCAATTGCAGATTAAGGGCCTTGCCCCCCACTATTTAAGTAAAGCTAATTTTTTTTGTCATTGGTCTGTGCTTGGCAGAGTTTGCCCTACAGTGACCTTTCCTCTCATCCAGGATTGATCTTGCCTACAATGTGGGAATCCAGCTCACTGATGAAATGTTCATTTATTCGTAGGCACCTTTCTAAAAACCCAAGGACACTGAACAATAGATAAAACACACATTATAAACAAAACTAAAAATACAAAATTTAAAATCAGAAAGAGCAATTGTAGTCAAAGAGAAAAAGCAGTATTAATAAATGTGTTTTAAGTTTAGATTTGAAAAGTGAGAATGATTCAATATTTCTAAGCTCAGATGGTAGTGAGTTCCAGAGATGGGGAGCAGAGCGACTGAGTGCTGTGCTCCCCATAGTGGTAAGACGGACGAAGGGGACAGTCAAGAGGATGGTGGAAGAGAATCTAAGAGTGCGGGAGGGAATGGCAACATGGAGGAGGTCGGACAGATATATGGAGGGGCAAGGTTGTGGATAGCCTTAAAAGTTAACAGGAGAATTTAGAATTGAATGCAGAACTTAACTGGAAGCCAGTTAAGCTGCTGCAAGATGGGAGTGATATGGTGAATAGAGGGGGTTCTAGTAATGATGCAGGCAGCTGAATTCTGGACCAGTTGAAACTTATAAAGAGATTTGTGAGAAAGACCAAAGACAAGAGAATTACAATAATCCAGACGAGAAGTGACCAGGCTATGAACAAGTATAGCAGTGGTGTGGGGAGTGAGGGAGGTGCGAATATGATTAATGTTACACAGGTGGAAATATGCAGACCGGGAGATATTACTGATGTGGGACTGAAAAGATAAAGTACTGTCAAGGATGACAACCACGACTCTTAACCTGTGGGATTGGGGAGACAGAGGAATTATCAATAATGACTGTAATGGGAAAAAAAGATTTAGACCAGGGATGAATATATAATTATAATTGATATAAAATGTATGAGGCTGCATTGACATAAAATAATTCATTTGTAAAATGGATATATATTGAAGTATAATGTAAATAACTTAAAATCAAAGCAGTAGTTCAATTATTAAGTAACAAATTTAACAGATAGAAACATAAACAGTTAAAGGGTTGGGGCTCCATGACACGTTGGTGGATGCCCCGTTTAATCTGATTAATGAACCAAAAGAATGGAGGGTTAAGAAATATCCAAGGGCTGTCTGGTCCAAAACACGGTTTCCACTGCCTGTAGTGTGTGCTTCCCGGTAGGAGGATCTGTCCTCCCCAGTAGCTGGTCCATAAATGAATGTTTCTTCTTAAGTAGCGGGAAGAATGGAGGGGAGCAGGACTTCTGGAGTCTGAGTGGAAGTGATGTCAGAGGTCTTTCAGGGTGGCATCCTCCACTCTGAAGGTAAAGAGGGAAAAGGAAATTAACAATGGTATTTAGCCCCCCGTTATCGTGTACCTCAATTCTGTTCTGGACAAAACGTTGTTAGGCTCACGTGTCTGAGGAACGGCAAAGTTGCAAAAATGTTGAAGGTAGTAGCAGTAAAGATGCAATGTGGGCCTCAGATTTGGATGAGGTCTCTTAACATTCAGGGCATGGATCTTTTAAATATGAATGTGAATATTCTTTAAGTAAATTTCTTTTGAGAATGAGCAGTTTTGAAAACAAACTTTTTATTTTGTATCTTATATAAGATGATCATTTTGGTCAATTATGGACAAAGTATTGCATCTTTACATGTAGTATAAGATAAAACATGAACTATACTACAGCCATAGCCAAATCGATGCTGGAGTGCTGTTGTTCATCTTCTAAATATTTATTGAGTTTTTACCTTTATACAGAGTAATGCAGTTATGTTGTGGATGTTCACATAACTTGGACATGCACTATTAAACAAGTCACAGTAAGTATTGTAACTACTGGGGAGTGTTGCAGCACCTTAAACCCTAGACACAAACTCACAGACACAAGTTCCCATATATTAAAAGGGTTTATTAGCATCATAACAGGTTTCTCACTTCTTACAATGATCATTTATTTCACCTTGTACTCCTCCAGGCAAGCCTTATCCCCTTCTACCTGACTTTGACTCACCTGGTTGATGTCAGGCAGCTTCATTTAAGACACAGGAGTACTTCCGGTCCCAGGGCATAGTCTGTCAGGAGCACTTCTGGGTCGACTGTAAGTCCCAGAAAGTAGGAACTATGAATCCCAGTAGCTCCCCCTGGTGGCCCCCATGAAACCCTACGGGACTACAAATCCCAGCATGCCCTGTGGGTGTCTGTGGGGGAGTTCCAACCCCGGGATATTGTCACCTAGTCTATTAGGGAAGAAAATGTTCAGGCATACTCAACTTCCCCGGTCATAATTTTGTAGGGCAGAAAGCTGGCATAGAAGATAAATGAATGGACATTTTTTGGTTACCTTCCTAAAGCTTCAGTCACAGACCACTGCAAGAACTGGGAGTGAGAAGTTCACGTCTTAGGGGATGTTAGTTATAGGGCAGTTACCTGAGCCCATTGCTGAGATTCAGACTGAAAATACGCATTCTTTTAAAAAATTTCAATTTGAGGTCAAATTCAGAGGGTTACATGTGCTTCCTGTATGAAATGCCCACAAAGTGTGTTATCTACTTTAAATGTTTATTCATTCTTCAGGCTATAGTTTGTAATACAGATAAAACCTCAATATAATGGTTACCAAAGTCATTGATTAAAAAAAGACTTTATTTATTTAAGGACTTGTATTGCATGTGAGGCTGGAGTTACACAGTACTGACAAAGCATGAAGTGCTTCATTAACTCTTCTGGGGTGGATGTCAACTCTTGTCGACAGCAGGGGTTAAGGGTGGCTGTTGGTGTTTGGGGCAGAGGGTGATAATCCGCTGTAAATGTCAATAAAACTCACCATTACGTTAATGGTAGACCCTCTTTGCTAGGAGGACTGTTAGATTTGTTGACTTGACATTGAATCCTAGCATGTGCGTAAGTAGCATAGAGTAAACAGTGCCTAGAATGGCATCAACATCGGGCGAGAAAGCGAAGCGAATGCACAAAGCAAAATACTTCGTGTACATTGTTTATTTATTTTTTGCATATTATTACTGAATCAGACTCTTGACTTATCGAATTATTACTGAATCAGACTCTTGACTTATCGAATTATTACTGAATCAGACTCTTGACTTATCGAACTCCAATACGAGTGCAAGCAATCTGGAAATTGAACATGAAACACAGGTAGCTGTTTTTTTTTTCCAGAGAGTGCCTTTCAGCTTATGGGTGATGAGAGAAACAGGTATGTAATAAGTATGTGAATTTACATACTGCATAGGCTCATGGAACATAAAAACAGAGTGACATTTGTTATAAATAACTTTTATGTTGATTTATGTCTAAAACAATTGCTTTCTGCACTGTTTAGAAAATGTAGTTTTTTAGAAAAATATTCAGCTCTGGGAGAGAGAAAAAGAGAGGAGAGAGGGGTTAGGAGCACACGCTGATGCAGCGCATTGCCACACCGCCACACGACAAACCAACTTACGATCCCAGATTAGGACCCGAGTGCGGCCTTGCGACGGGTGACACCTCAGCACCACACTAGTTCAGGTGGAAGAGTGTGAGGTTTTTGGGAAAAATCTGGGGGTTGATGGCAGAATAGGCACTCCAGCTCTGGGAGAAAAGGAAAAAAAAGAGTTATAGATATATGTGATTTTATTAAACAATACAGCTCTTTTAAAAAAAGTGTTTTGGGACTGTTTAGACGCTGTGCTCCCTTTGAGAATCTACAGCTTCATTGGACCTGTAAACTATGTCCCACTGCTAGTTTTCCTCCAATTCAGAAAGGAAATTGCTGATTTTTCTAACTAAACTGAATGGTTGATATTTCACTGATGGCCATATATGATACAATACTTTATTGATTAGAATTTAGCTTGCTTAATCTCCAGATGAAACAGTTGCTTCCATATCTCCTACCAATAAACAGTGATTAACATTACAGTCAAACCATCCTTAAAGTACAAAATATTAATCATCTCAAAAAATGATTGCATTAATCCAAAATGCACTCCCTGCACTTGATGTTTTTCCTCTCCTGACGTGTTACCATAACACACACACAGTTGATTGTCAATCTATAAAAGTATTCCTTTACCTCCAGATTGACAGCAAACCTCCTAAGCTGTGATAGGCCTTGCAGTCTCTGGGGAGCTTTCTTAACAGTGGGGTACAGTAGGTGTTAAGAGGGCTCCACCCGGTTGGACACCTCCCTAATTAAATGCCCGAACCACCTCAACTGGCTCCTTTTGATGAAGAGGAGCAGCCTGGCTTTGCTTCCTCAAACCAAGGCATGTTGGAGGTATATAATTTTTAATATAATTTATAACGGTATTTTAGGCTGGAGTATACCCTTTTAGCCTGCAGTTGGTCTCATTTCCCCAAGTAATGGCTTCTGTAAGCTGTATAATCTTCTTGTCAGAAATTAATGCCCATACGGCTGTGTCAGTTGTGAACTTTCTGGGAGTGAAGAAAGCATTTTCTGTACGACCAGCAAATAGACGAAAGGTGAAAAGTCCAAGATGAAATATGACAGCCCTAATAAAACTGCAGCTGACAGCAGTACTCAGCACAGGAAAAGCATGAAATGGCACCCCTCCTAGCAAATCCCAAGGCATGCTAGTAAATAACTGTTGTAATAAACCTTCAGAAAGGTTGGAGCGATCATTAGAAAATAAGTCAAATAAGGAATTGGAATAAAAGAGTTAGGAGCCACGTTTGTACAAATCACAGTTGCTTAACACAAGCGTTTTGTTTCCATATTTCTGTGATGTCAACACTGGCCACTGAGTGATTCGCTCAGTCGAAGGCATTAGGTCACTCTCTATGGTTACTCACTTGTTTTTTCTTTTATACATTGAAACTGTTCTCACCGTTTGATTTTTTTCCTTTAAATTTTGTTTATTTTTAAAATTTTTGCTCCCATTATTTATTTTCTTAAAGCCACATTTTGCAACTCATGTTTGTTGTTTGTGAAAACTGTTTAGGTCTTTCAAAGGAAACACACATTGTATATTTTCAAGGGGATGATTATGAGGCTTTTCCTTCATGTTGTAATGGCACCTACACACTTTTATGAAATGAACTGTGGAACCTGCTGTGACCAGTAGGAGGCAGTGTAGCACTCCCTGACACAACCACCACTACACAAGTCCCGATATAATAAAAAGGTTTATTTGCACCAAACACCTTAAAAAGGATTTATAAATCACAATGATATTCATTTTCTTCTCCTTCCACTCCTCCAGGAGAGGTTGATCATCTTCCACCCAGCTGATTCTGACTTGCCTGGTTGAGATCGAGTGGCATCTTTTATCTGTGACCCAGGAATACTTCCGGTGCTGGGGCATAGCCCATAGGAAGCACTTCCGTGTCGAACAGAAGTCCCTGAAAGTAGGAATTGTGAATTCTGGCAGCTACCCCTGGTGGACCCCACGAAACCCAGCAGGTCTATCCCACGGGACTACAGGTCCCAGCATGCCCTGTGGGTTTCTATGTGGGATTCCCAGTCCAGGGATGCTGTCATCTAGTGTATTGGGGGACAGAAATTTCAGGAGTGTTCACTTCCCGAGATAGGCCAGGTTGCAGACCTCTGCAGCAATTCGATTCAGTAGCTCCGCTGGACAGTCAATTAGATTTCAAGTTTTTGTCACTTAGTTTACTTGACTTGAGTCAAATAACCCTCCCCAACCCTAATCTCAATCGTAGTGTAACCGGGTGTTATCACTGATGTATAATATAAAGTGACAACCTCCTCTATGGAATGGAGCTCTGGAGATCTGCAGCTAGAGTCTATTGCATTTCCCCCAGACCTTCCATTGCACTTTACTCACAGCCTGGTAAGGATCCTTGTTCAGTCTTGGCCGGGATGCCAGTTCACATGTGCCAACTGTTACACTGTCCAAGGTGGCAGGTTTACGGGGTTTACTTGTCTCATGTATACAATGAACAGTGAAGTTCTTTCATGTGCTAAACTAAGCGATCCTGCTTGGGGTTGTGAAATGGTAATCTAAGCCTTTCAGTGTCTGGTATCTAAAGAGTGACGTTCTCCATCTTCTTTATAGAGATGAATCGTTTGTGGTGATTGAAGAAAGCAGGAACTTTGAATGTCAGCTGCAGAGTCTGGTTCAGGAGACAATCCAGGAGCAGGAGCAGCAGCATGACATGAAGGTAAGGCGCTGGCAGAGGCTCCTTCAGCAAGCAAGTATCATCTTCCTGCATGTGCTGGTGCTGGCATTTCATCCAGAGCTGACTCTTGCCTTTGGTTGTCTCCAAAGTTGAGTGGGATAAAGCACAATGGATTGTTTTTCAAGCTTTGTTTACTGAAGCAGAGGCTTAAACAAGTGTATTTACAGCTCTTATTAAGCAGAAGCCCCCCAGTAGCCGAGTGCATATTGCAATTTTTAAGCCAATGCAGTACAGAGAGATAATTTGGAGCAGAAAAAAAAATGGTTGGCACAAGGGTATACCATGACTAGAAATGCAATGCACTGCTCTGTAGCTTCTGCAGTCTGTTAAAATAGAGAATAAACTTGTATTTTTGCAGTAGGGCAACACAGTGCTTGGCATGACTGCCTCACAGCCACAGAGTGCCAGGGTTGATACCCATGTTCATTAGTTGCCTGGGCATATTCTCCCAAAGATTGTATGGGTTCTCTTTGCACATACCTATGATATGGATACAATACAATAATACAGTTTATTTGTGTATAGCCCAAAAATCACACAAGGAGTGCCGCAATGGGCTTTGACAGCCCCCCAGCCTTGACTCTCCAAGACGACAAGGGGAAAAAAATGGAAGAAACCTTGGAAAAGGCAGTTCAAAGAGACCCCTTTCCAGGTAGGGTGGGCGTGTAGAGAGTGTCAAAAAAGGGGGGATAAATACAATACAATACACAGAACAGGACACAAGTTAATCCTCAATACAATACAGTAGTGCAATAGAAATATTACAAGTACAGAGCAGAATTCAACAGTAGATGATGTCACATTACAGGATTCGGATTTGTTCAGAGTCCTGGAGACCTCGGCCATCAAGCTGCCTCCCCCTACTGGCCATTTCAGAGCTGAGACAGTGCTTGGCCAGCCAATTTCATGAAAGGACCCCTCTACCCGACGATTCCTGCAATGTTACAAACAGGCCAATTTTTAACTCACCAGTGTGAGTTTTTGGTACTGCGTGTATGAGTGTGCCCTGCAGTGGGTTGGCTCCCAGTACCACCAGGATTGACACTGACTTTCTGCGTCCCTAATCTGGATAGGCAGCTCAAGCTAATGCAACTCCAGATGACGTTTGCTGCAATTATCATTTACATAATCTTAGTGGGTCAGAGGCAGTAGGCGGCACACCCCTGTGAAGCTTATGGTCTAATATGACATGCCCAGCTACTCATTCCAACTAGTAGGCGATTTGCTACGATAAAATCAGACAGGTTTAGTCTGAGGGTTGGGCTCTGTGTGCATGAGAGCTGACAACCAACAAATGCTCATCTGGAAGTAAAATGCATAGATGTATAGCGATGAGGAATAAAGAATGTGCATGTTTTGAACCTTGCAACCAGAGACTCATCTTTCAGATCTTGTGCTTTAAGTACTAAAGCAGAATAGAAAAGAAGATAAAAGGGCAGAGTCTGTGGCTGATTTCACTGTCCCTGTTAACCCTTCGTACAGCGCTGGATCCGTCACGGAGGCTTTGGACTGCACAAACTGAAGAGAGGCTCATCTGTCTGATGTCTTGTGTTTTACTTACCATAACAAAAAGGAAAAAAAGAAAGGTCAGCACATGATCACTAAATGTGACGTAGGCAGTGAGTTTCAAATTGAGATCAGCGACTGTGGTGGGCTAATCTGACATACTTTACTCCACAGTTAGAAGTCATGTAATGTGATTTCAGCCTTAGAAAATATAGGGACAGATATTTTTCATATGTACATTTTTAGTCGCTTAATTCGGTTTGGGGACATGGGAAGTGAGTGCCTGTCCTGGCATCAAGAAGGAAAAAAAAAGAAAACCTAGAGGAAAACTCATGGACAGACAAAGAGAATGTGCAGACTCTTAATTGGCAAGGATTTAAACCCTGAAGCTCGGATTTCATGATTTTATACAGAAAGGTGTAATTAGCATGCAGTAACTGGACCCGGCATCAGTAAATGTGGGTCCCTTACTTGGGTACAGTGCTGCAGGGAAAGCCGCCACTTCCCTGTGACTGCCAAGTACAATTAGAATGTGTGGAACATGGTGGGTTGTTGGTTGCCAATTGGCCTTATTTGAGGCTCAAAACAGAGTGTGTTCTGTTGGTTTTCAGACTAATTCAAAATATGGAAGAACTTGATGACTGCAGTTTCTGATCTCACATCAAATTGCATGGCTAGAAATCACAGGGCATGACAAATTAGACGACTGCGTTGCACAGTTCCACATCTCCCAGGTACCTTGGGCTTGCCCCTTTCTCTGACCACCAATAATGTGCTAACTGGCAGAGCAGTCCCCATGCCAAGTTTTTACAGCAGGACTGGTGATCTCAGATCCTGGAGGGCCGCAGTGCTTGTAGGTTTTTGTTTCTACCACTTTCTTAAGTGATGCTAAGTTAAGTGAATTGCTTATTATGTTTTTTTTCCCTGAACAGAAGCGAGCCAATAGATGATAAGTTCATGTGTCTCAACCAGTCCTGGAGGGGCCACCATCTTCACTCCAGCCAGTTTCCCATTTAGCTTTTATTAAAACCCATTATTTAATTCTATGGCTTGTTAGTGCTGTCATTCTGCCGCAACAAGCATTTCCAAAAGTGGATCAATATTTCTCAGAGTGTCATGCTTCTCTTTTCAGATGTTTTTATTGAGACAGATACTGTATAAAAAGCACAGGTGTAGATGGGATCTAAGTTAGTCTGCAGGTTAAGGAACAAAATGAAGCAAGTAAAATACAAGCCAATTAAAAATCAAAGCTATGTTCCATTGGGAGAAGTTTGGGCTAATATTTGAGAAAACACTGCAGCCACTGCAGCTCTCCAGGAAGTGACTATGATACCCCAACACGTTTCAGTCACATTTTTTTCCCCCCATTCTGTCATGGTATGAAGAACGTGAAACCTCAGAGTTGAGCCTCTCCCGTCTGTGTGGTCCAGATCGCCTGCATTGTGTGTTCCTTACAGCTACGTTCTCTGCATTGTACAGTTGTGCTTGAAAGTTTGTGAACCCTTTAGAATTTTCTGTATTTCTGCATAAATATGACCTAAAACATCATCAGATTTTCACTCAAGTCCTAAAAGTAGATAAAGAGAAACCAATTAAACAAATCAGACAAAAATACTATACTTGGTCATTTATTTATTGAGGAAAATGATCGAATATTACATATTAGTGAGTAGCAAAAGTATGTGAACCTTTGCTTTCAGTATCTGGTGTGACCCCCCTTTGCAGCAATAACTACAACTAAACGTTTCTGGTAACTTCTGATCATTCCTGCACACCGGCTTGGAGGAATTTTAGCCCATTCCTCCGTACAGAACAGCTTCAACTCTGGGATGTTGGTGGGTTTCCTCACATTGACTGCTCGCTTCAGGTCCTTCCACAACATTTCGATTGGATTAAGGTCAGGACTTTGACTTGGCCATTCCAAAACATTAACTTTATTCTTCTTTAACCATTCTTTTGTAGAACGACTTGTGTGCTTAGGGTCGTTGTCTTGCTGCATGACCCACCTTCTCTTGAGATTCAGTTCATGGACAGATGTCCTGACATTTTCTTTTAGAATTCTCTGATATAATTCAGAATTCATTGTTCCATCAATGAAGGCAAGCCATCCTGGCCCAGATGCAGCAAAACAGGGCCAAACCATGATACTACCACCACCATGTTTCACAGATGAGATAAGGTTCTTATGCTGGAATGCAGTGTTTTCCTTTCTCCAAACATAACACTTTTCATTTAAACCAAAATGTTCTATTTCGGTCTCATCAGTCCATGAAACATTCTTCCAGTAGCCTTCTGGTTTGTCACGTGATCTTTAGCAAACTGTAGACGAGCAGCAATGTTTTTTTTTGGAGAGCAGTGGCTGTCTCCTTGCAACCCTGCCATGCACACCATGTTGTTCAGTGTTCTCCTAATGGGGGACTCATGAATGTGAACATCAGCCAATGTGAGAGAGGCCTTCAGTTGCTTAGAAGTTACCGTGGGGTCCTTTGTGACCTCGCTGACTATTACACGCCCTGCTCTTGGAGTGATCTTTGTTGGTCGACCACTCCTGGGGAGGGTAACAATGGTCTTGAATTTCCTCCATTTGTACACAATCTGTCTGACTGTGGATTGGTGGAGTCCAAACTCTTTAGAGATGGTTTTGTAACCTTTTCCAGCCTGATGAGCATCAACAACTCTTTTTCTGAGGTCCTCCGAAATCTCCTTTGTTTGCGCCATGATACACTTCCACAAACGTGTGTTGTGAAGAGCAGACTTTGATAGATCCTGTTCTTTAAATAACACAGGGTGCCCACTTACACCTGATTGTCATCCCATTGATTGAAAACACCCGACTCAAATTTCACCTTCAAACTAACTGATCATCCGTGAGGTTCACATACTTTTGCCACTCATAAATATGTAATATTCGATCATTTTCCTCAATAAATAAATGACCAAGTATAATTTTTTGTCTCATTTGTTTAACTGGTTTCTCTTTATCTACTTTTAGGACTTGAGTGAAAATCTGATGATGTCTTAGGACATATTTATGCAGAAATATAGAAAATTGTAAAGGGTTCACAAACTTTCAAGCACAACTGTACTTCTGGCCAAGTCCTTATTGGTTCTCAACTCTTGCACAAACTGGGCAAGTCACTACGACTTAAGACAAAATCAAACCTGAGCTTTCAGTCATGTAGTCTGACATCCCAAGTGACTCTGTCTAACCAGTGTGTGTAGGTGAGGGGCTTGTGTGTGTGAAAGCTGACAATCCATGAGCACTCACCTGGAAATACAGTGCTTGAAACAAAGCAATGAGGAGTAAGGAACACACGTGCTTGGGACTTGAGAAACAGGAGACGGACTCGTTTGTTTGGTGGTGTGTGTTTTTTATATACCACAAGAGAATGGAAAAAAATAATAAAAGGTCAGAGCCGAACTAACCAACCTGGATAGTAGGGTAGCGTCATATACTGGTACAAGAGAAGTACTGAAAAACCCACATTTTAAGACGGTACAGCATCAGCATTTCATGATTTTTGGTACCGAAGTACACTTCAGCGTTCCTCTCATTCCTTTCCCTCGACACTCACTATTGCAGTTGTGGAAAAACATTTTGTTTGGTGGACATCATGAAACAAAACTATAACCGAACATTGCTTTGATGCAGTTGGGACTTCACAAGAGAAGTTATTGGTTCAACACGATTGGGACAAATGGCTATTAAGAGCGAAGCACAGTGTTGGTGCAGCACGTCATGGAAGTTGCTCTAAGACCAGAGGTTTGGAGTTATCCTTTACTTGTTTCTGAACCATTTTAGTACTGATAATGAGGTCCGAAAGCTGGTATTGATGCTAGTACCAATGTTAGTACCAATCCAATACTACAGGAAAGTCTTTGTACACATAGATATACGCAGAAAGACACCAGCTCTGCCATGCAGCATGTTACTGGCTGTCAGAAAAATGGGCAAGCTTGTGGTACTTTGGAAATATGAAACTGTGCTGTGGAGTCGTTGTGCAGTTGTCCTCCCAGCCATTTAATCTCACATTCAAGGACAACACGATCAGCAACTGTAGTCGTTAGGTTTGACATCCCTCCCATCTGGAAGTCATGTAATGTGACTTTGGCAGCTTTTGAATGAAAATCAGAGTAAGTGGAGAAACCCTGAACATGCACAGGGAGAGCACACGCACATCCTAAACAGGAACTGACTGGGCAAGTGTAGTCACATGGGGCAAAACGGGAATACACATCTGGGGACAACCTAATAAAAAGTGTGTAGTGAATAGTGAGAAAATCCTGCGCTGCAAAGGCTTCGACCACAGGGCTTCTTCCTGAAACACCCACCTCAAATTCCGCTGTTGAGGGTGATGCTTGACGCTGAGAGAGAATAAAAAGCCAAAATTGTTGTTGTCCATCCAGGAGCTCAGTAGCACAAGGTAACTGAAACTTGATAATTAATTCACACACACACTGTAATGAGCGCTGCGACGGTGGAGACAGTGAGACAGACACACAAACACGTAGGCCACCACAGCTACTGGGCTCCACACATTTGAGAAGTGCCTCTGCCTGCTCCAATATCTTTCTGCCATTTTGACTGTTGCATCACTATATGGCGTAACAGCAAAAAGACTTTAAGTAAGCACTGTAGTCTGTGGATGTACAACGTGGTAAAACGCTGTAGCTATTTTGTCATGGCATGTTTGCATTTCCAATTACACAGTAATGTTACATTTCTTCAATTACTCATTTAGTGTGCAGCCTTGTCATTCTTCTGCTGGAGCCGTTTAGCAGATTTGTTGATTCGGGTGTGTTGAGTACTGCAATCTGCACCTCACCTCTCTTAGCAGCCAGCAGTCCTATGATGGAGTGTGTTTTACACATTGTTTACTTCAAATGCATATTTTGCAGTTCATATTTTCATGAATGTAGTTGCCAGTTCTTTCAAGCTTACATCAACTCCTATCGCTGAGAGCACAAACAGCGCCCGCGACAACATATCCTTCACCTTGACCACTTGATCCCATTAAATGCCAATAGAAAGGGTTTTCACTTGCAACAGCTTATTTTAAAAACATGCAGTATGGTCTCCGCTCATGCAACCCACATTTATATGTCTAACTGGGATTTTTTTGGTAGACTTTTCAGCTGTAGATGGTTCTTTGTAAACGGAAGCTTAACGTTTATCAGACCAGGTTAACGAGCGCATCTCTGATCTTTGCAGTTCAAAATCCCCGCCCCTACTTTGAGCTCCGCCTTCTTGAGGCAATTGATTGGTTTAGAAATGTGACACTCTGTGGGCTGTCTAAATGTTCCCACCCACTTTTAAGCAATATTCACTCCTAGTTGTCTTTAGATGTATGTATTACATGTATGTACAGTGCATCCGGAACGTATTCACAGCTGCTCAATACTTTGTCGATGCATCTTTGGCAGCAATTACAGCCTCAAGTCTTTTTTAATATGATGCCACAAGCTTGGCACACCTATCCTTGGCCAGTTTCGCCCATTCCTCTTTGCAGCACCTCTCAAGCTCCATCAGGTTGGATGGGAAGTGTCGGTGCACAGCCACTTTAAGATCTCTCCAGAGATGTTCAATCGGATTCAAGTCTGGGCTCTGGCTGGGCCACTCAAGGACATTCACAGAGTTGTCCTGAAGCCACTCCTTTGATATCTTGGCTGTGTGCTTAGGGTTGTTGTCCTGCTGAAAGATGAATCGTCGCCCCAGTCTGAGGTCAAGAGCGCTGTGGAGCAGGTTTTCATCCAGGATGTCTCTGTACATTGCTGCAATCATCTTTCCCTTTATCCTAAATAGTCTCCCAGTTCCTGCCTCTGAAAAACATCCCCACAGCATGATGCTGCCACCACCATGCTTCACTGTAGGGATGGTATTGGCCTGGTGATGAGCAGTGCCTGGTTTCCTCCAAACGTGACGCCAGGCATTCACTCCAAAGAGTTCAATCTTTGTCTCATCAGACCAGAGAATTTTGTTTTTTTCATTTTGGCAAACTCCAGGTGGGCTGCCATGTGCCTTTTACTAAGGAGTGGCTTCCGTCTGGCCACTCTACCATACAGGCCTGATTGGTGGATTGCTGCAGAGATGGTTGTCCTTCTGGAAGGTTCTCCTCTCTCCACAGAGGACCTCTGGAGCTCTGACAGAGTGACCATCGGGTTCTTGGTCACCTCCCTGACTAAGGCCCTTCTCCCCCGATCGCTCAGTTTAGATGGCCGGCCAGCTCTAGGAAGAGTCCTGGTGGTTTCGAACTTCTTCCACTTATGGATAATGGAGGCCACTGTGCTCATTGGGACCTTCAAAGCAGCAGAAATTTTTCTGTAACCTTCGCCAGATTTGTGCCTTGAGACAATCCTGTCTCAGAGGTCTACAGACAATTTCTTTGACTTCATGCTTGGTTTGTGCTCTGACATGAACTGTCAACTGTGGGACCTTATATAGACAGGTGTGTGCCTTTCCAAATCCTGTCCAATCAACTGAATTTACCACAGGTGGACTCCAATTAAGCTGCAGAAACATCTCAAGGATGATCAGGGGAAACAGGATGCACCTGAGCTCAATTTTGAGCTTCATGGCAAAGGCTGTGAATACTTATGTACATGTGCTTTCTCAATTTTTTTATTTTTAATAAATTTGCAAAAACCTCAAACTTTTTTCACGTTGTCATTATGGGGTGTTGTGTGTAGAATTCTTAGGAAAAAAATGAATTTAATCCATTTTGGAATAAGGCTGTAACATAACAAAATGTGGAAAAAGTGATGCACTGTGAATACTTACCGGATGCACTGTAAGTCTCCAGAGAGACTAGGACTAGGGATTCACACTGGGACTCTGCTCTGTTTTTATTTTGCTAAAAGTACAATTTACCAAACCAGCTAGATATTCATTCTCCAAAGACAGAGCACTCTATTTTATGTTTTCTTATTGAATGTTTTAAATAAAGATAACTCTCTTCCAGGACCTCCAGAAGTGGTGCTGGCTCAATGAAAGGGAAGCGAGTTCTTGAGAGGGAGGAATCGAAACCACAGAGAAGCTTTCTATTGGCCGAGAGTACGGGTTTGGCTCACAGCATCAGGCACATCAAGGAGCTGAAGAACTCCCAGGCTGCATTTAAATTTTTCATTCTTTCTTTCTGTCTTTCTTTTTGCCACTCTCTTGTGCATGAAGAACTGACTAATACGGGGACGTTGTGTTTATAAATTCTGGACTACTCTAAGTGTAACATTACATGAGAGAATTCCTGTGCCATATTGCCAAATGGACACAACCTCTACATAATACACTGTTCAGCGTGAAAATCGTACACTTTGTAAACTAAGACACACAACCTGCTTAAAGATAAAAAGCAGAATGTTCTGCAAAAGTGAAAGGACTTTAGGGTTATCAGCTTTCTGTAATGGAATGTAAACTGCTGTTTTTCACTGCGTATATCAAAATTTTTTATTTTTGTAATTAAAGGTCTATATATATATATATATATATAATTTTTTTTTTTTTTTTGATGGGCAGTTACCGACTTTGAATGTTGTTGCCACTTTTCAACCTTGACGTCCACGGCCCTGGTTCACCCTTTGAGAAATTCACCATCGCTGACCTTTCTGTGGAGCGCTGACATGGCATACAAGTTAAACCCACTAGCATTTGGCAGATTTTATTTTTATGATTAAAGCAAATTTAGTAATTTATTATTTAGAAATGTACGGTTGAAAAGTTTCCATCCATTTGTATAACGGACATGTCTGGCAGGGCCGTGTTGGCCTTTCAGGGATTGTTAGAACTGTTCTTTTTGATTGAACTACATCCTTATTACAAAAAAACTCCAAATGCAAGTTTAAATTTATTGTGGACTTTCTGAAATCTTCAAAACATCAAATGATAGCTACAGGGTGTAAAATACACTCGCATGTACGCCTGCTGAGATTACGAAGGCAGTGGTGTTCAAAGTTCCAAAATGCGTTTTAACGGCCTGTTAGAGGGGACGGTTGACTCCGGCTAGTAGCTTCTCTGTGTGGCTTGTTTGACGACACTCTTTGGATTGACTGACATGCGTTACCAGGAGAGAGTCCGAGGAGCTCAGTGTAGATGTGAGAAGGTGAAGCGTAGACTTACACAAATGGCATATCTAAACAACGTCAGAGTCCATGACCACCAGTTCACACAGTTGTACCTAAGGACAAGGTATTTGGATCTGGAGACACTTTGCCAGGGTCTGGAAGAAAACCTAAGCTGTCACCCTCATCTGGGAGGAAGTTGGTCCGGATTGTCAGAAGCAATTCAGGAACAACCAAGAAACAGGTCTGCCACGGTCTAGAGCAGGGGTGTCCAACTCCCTCCGATCCTGGAGGACCTCAGTGGCTGCAGGTTTTCATTCTAGCCCATTTTTCTTAATTAGTGACCAGTTTCTGCTGCTATTAACTTCTTTTGCCTTATTTCTAGTTGACTTGCGATTTAAGACACCGACCCCTTCATTCTTTTCTTTTTTCCTTAATTAGCAGCCAAACAATAATGAGACACAAAGTGAGCCAACACATGACCAGCTAACCAGTGTCTTGTCATATAATCCCTGAAAATTCAGAAAGGTGATGGTCTCAGTAATGTTGATCTGCTCAGGTCCATAAAATATTCTGATGGTTCTCTTAGAAAAAAAGGACATCAACCGTATTAGAAATGGCTGCTGTGGCAGAATGAGGGCACCAGAAAGCCATGGCGGTAAATAACGGGTTTAATTGACAACAACAGTCGTCTTCTAATTAAGAAACTGGTTGGAGTTAGCTGGTCATCTGTTGGCACACTTCACATCTCATTTTTGTTTGGCTGCCATTTAACTGGAAAAAATCAAATCAGAGGACAGAGTCTTCACAAGTCAATGAACAGCAGAATTGGTCCCTGATGAAGAAAGTGGCAGGAAGGAAAACCAGCAGCCACTGTGGCCCTCCAGGACCGGAGTTGGACCCTGCTGGAACACCAGTGGCTCTGGCCACAGTCCAGCGACTTTTACTACGCTATGGGGTGAGTGGCTGCCATCCAAGAACGAAGCCCCTGCTCCAACATGAACACCTTCAAGCTCGAGTACACTTTTTGGCTGGTCACATGGACAAAGGAAAAGCCTGTAGTGAAGTTTTATGTTAAGATTAAAAGAGCAACATCCAGGGGTATGTTCGGAGGAGAAAACATGTGGCAGTCAACCTCAAATAAACTGTGCCAGCTGTTAAGCGTGGTGGTGGTGGCGGCATCACGCTCTGGGGCTGTTTTGCTGCTGGTGCACTGCACAAAGTGGACAGAATAACAAAGAGGAGGAGGATCACCTCAGGATTCTTCAGCATAACCTCAAACCATCAGCCAGAACATTGAAACTTGGACACAATTGGGTGGGGCTGTTGGTAACTGTCAGTGGAGCTAGTGTGTGGCACAAAGTGGACAGAATAACGAAAGAGGGTTACCTCAGAATTCTTGAGCAGCGTCCTTCTTTTATTTTTCTTTTGTCTGCCTGATACCTGACTAATTAGCTAAAAGAGGAATCGAAAAGTTTAGAAGAAAAGGATAAGCAGAGTAGTGGAGTAAAATGGTTCACGTGTCGAGTATGAAATGACCTGAAAAGATCAATGTTGCCATCAGCTTGAAGCCTGGACACAATTTGGTGTTTCATCAGGACCCCAACTCTAAACACACATCAAGACATTAAATGTTTGGAATGGCCTTCCTAATGTTAACTCTGCTAAAAACAAGTGGCCTGGGCCAGGAAACCAACAAATCTGCTGTTCCGCTAAGAACAGTGGCCATGCCAGAAGCTTGTTGAAGGTGAAAGCAAATATTAGGTGTGTCGTGTGGATATTTTTGACCCCGTGATATTTTCCGAAAACCCACCAATTTAAACGTGTGCTAAATTGCATGTTTTTACTTTTGTAACAAAGATCTTTGTTGTTCTTGTGTCTGCCCAATACCTGACTGATTAACTGGATAAGGAATTGAAAACTAAAGTTTAGGAAAAATGGATGAGCAGAGTGACGGAGTAAAATGGATCACATGTAATGCTGCCAGTGGGTCTGATCACTGGTATTCTGTTGGTGCGTTTTTTGTTGCATGAAGTGCACATTTCATTTAAAACTTGAACCAAACGGGCTTTTACATCACTGTACTTTCATCTTTTTAGCAAGAACATTTCCCTTGTGTGAAAAGGAACTCTTAGACACCTAATGCACGATGGTGAGATGAAGATATTGGCTTATCAGGGGTCTGTAAAGTCGGTCCTGGAGGGCCGTGGTGGCTGCAGGTTTTTGTTCCCACCCAGTTGTTCAATCCTTGCCAATACGTGATCTTCCTTGATGTTGTGCCATGTTAGTGTTTCCATTCTGCCATGTCAGCTCAATTCTTATTTTGTAGATTTTTTTCCTTTCCAAGGATATCATCCAGATGGGTTGTAGCCTGAACCAGGTGAGTACTTCTCAGTCCTTCACTTTTTTCTCTTCAGTTTTCTTCTAAGTGTTGTATTAAACTGGAGAGTTCATGATGAATGCACACGGTATAAGTAATGACAAGCTGGATGAGGAAGTGCGGCTTCCTTTGTCATCTTCACCTTATTGCTAATTAGTTAAACTATCAAACTACAACGAAAAGATTACAACTTCAAAACTGTACAGGAGTAAATGCTATTTGATTTCTTGAATAAACTCATATTTCACTTTATAATACAAACTGATATTTATGGAAACAATACAATTGAATTACAGTAAATACACTTTATTCACCCCAGATGACTTATCAGCTGTTAAGCAATTGTTCCATTTCTAAGCTACATTTTTTTTTTTTGCATTTCATTTGAAGTGTATAGAAGCAAAGGCTCGTGTGACGTCAGTTGTGAGCAAGCACCATAAAGCTGCGCCTGAGAGAAGACATCTGTTCTTAGATCAGCGCCTGCACTTCATGGCTTGTGACCCTGTGACTTCTTTATGGTCACAGCAAAGCTGACACAAAAAGGACATGGCAGACATTTAAGAGAGAATGGGACATTATTGGGAATGAAACGATTTGACGTCTTCCATCACCAGTCAATATTTCAGCTTATTATATGACTGCAAAGAGCTCTGACTTTTAATCTAGTCCCACTGCAGAGTTCAGGTGGGCTCCACTTTCTCGGCCGCATGATTGGTTGACCCTACTTTCTTTTTTTTTTTTAGTATTCCTCTGGCAGTTTGTGGCTAAGCGATTGTTTTGCTGTTGTTAACTTTCAGAATCCCACCTTCGATTCTTCCTCTGGCATCACCCGATTTTAAATTGGTTCTCATTCTAGAATTCATATTATCTGAATGTAAATAAAAAGATCTAAAAGTAGCAAAACATGTTGACTTTATGCCACTGAATGTGAATGGTTAGTTAAATCTGATAGGGTGTGCCCCCAGTGAATATGTTTAATTGTCAAGGTCCACGAGTTGAGCCCCAGGAGCAACACTCAGGTGATGTCTTCACTTCTTCTTCCCTTCCCAACATTTTCACGACAAGCTGATGGAATGCATCCTCGATTTGGGCCTCACTTCAGAAGTTGTAATTCACCTGAAGCTTGACGTATTTGGGCCTGGCCAGTTGGGTGGGAGACAATCTAGGCAAAGTTTGTGTTGATGCTGGTGAGACCATCAGGGGGATTTCACCCTGTGGTCTGTGTGGGGATCCCAGTGCCCCAGTACAGAAAAAATGGTGCTGTCCTTGGGATGAGATATAAAACCGAGGTCCTGACTCTCTGCAGTCATAAAAGATCTCTGGCCCTTCTTCAAAAAAGACCAGGGGCTCCTGGCTAAGTTGCACACCATGGCCTGGTCATTTTGGACCCCTAATTAGCCCATATCTCTAATTCTCGCTCACCCTTTCTCCATCTATTAGCCAATTTGTTGTCAGCACAAAGGCCCAAGAATAACTGCTGTCATTTCATCCCAGTGGATTTCCACTGCTTAATGATAAGCGGATTGAATAATTAAAAATCAGCTACATAAATATAATTAAATTAAGAAAATGTGTTGCGTAGCAGGATTTCATAAAGAAGCCACCCTGAGTGTAGCCGTTCATCTGGGTCCCGGTCATACCTACCTAATTTCAGGTAAATTGCTTCAGCCATTCTCAAATGACTCCCAAACAATCCAACACATATTATCTTCTTAGCCATTAAAAACACTGAATGTAGCTGTTCAAGAATAAAGTAAGCAGTTAAGGGTGGGGAATCTTAACAAGCAAGACCACAGAAATGAAGCAGTAACTGACCTCTTATTAAGAAATCGGATTTGGACAAAAACCTGCAGCCACTACAGCCCTCCAGGACTGACCATGCAGACCCCTGCTCTAGACAACTGTGCAAAAGCAGGAACGGTTCAATCAGCTATAAATCTGTTAAAATAAATTTTTTTTTTATATATATATATATATATATATATATATATATATATACACACACACACACACAGTGGCTTGCAAAAGTATTCGGCCCCCTTGAACTTTTCCACATTTTGTCACATTACAGCCTCAAACATGAATCAATTTCATTGGAATTCCACGTGAAAGACCAATACAAAGTGGTGTACACTTGAGAAGTGGAACGAAAATCATACATGATTTCAAACATTTTTTACAAATAATTAACTGCAAAGTGGGGTGTGCGTAATTATTCAGCCCCCTTTGGTCTGAGTGCAGTCAGTTGCCCATAGACATTGCCTGATGAGTGCTAATGACTAAATAAATAGAGTGCCCCTGTGTGTAATCTAATGTCAGTACAAATACAGCTGCTCTGTGACGGCCTCAGAGGTTGTCTAAGAGAATATTGGGAGCAACAACACCATGAAGTCCAAAGAACACACCAGACAGGTCAGGGATAAAGTTATTGAGAAATTTAAAGCAGGCTTAGGCTACAAAAAGATTTCCAAAGCCTTGAACATCCCACGGAGCACTGTTCAAGCGATCATTCAGAAATGGAAGGAGTATGGCACAACTGTAAACCTACCAAGACAAGGCCGTCCACCTAAACTCACAGGCCGAACAAGGAGAGCGCTGATCAGAAATGCAGCCGAGAGGCCCATGGTGACTCTGGACGAGCTGCAGAGATCTACAGCTCAGGTGGGGGAATCTGTCCATAGGACAACTATTAGTCGTGCACTGCACAAAGTTGGCCTTTATGGAAGAGTGGCAAGAAGAAAGCCATTGTTAACAGAAAACCATAAGAAGTCCCGTTTGCAGTTTGCCACAAGCCATGTGGGGGACACAGCAAACATGTGGAAGAAGGTGCTCTGGTCAGATGAGACCAAAATGGAACTTTTTGGTCAAAATGCAAAACGCTATGTGTGGCGGAAAACTAACACTGCACATCACTCTGAACACACCATCCCCACTGTCAAATATGGTGGTGGCAGCATCATGCTCTGGGGGTGCTTCTCTTCAGCAGGGACAGGGAAGCTGGTCAGAGTTGATGGGAAGATGGATGGAGCCAAATACAGGGCAATCTTGGAAGAAAACCTCTTGGAGTCTGCAAAAGACTTGAGACTGGGGCGGAGGTTCACCTTCCAGCAGGACAACGACCCTAAACATAAAGCCAGGGCAACAATGGAATGGTTTAAAACAAAACTTATCCATATGTTAGAATGGCCCAGACAAAGTCCAGATCTAAATCCAATCGAGAATCTGTGGCAAGATCTGAAAACTGCTGTTCACAAACGCTGTCCATCTAATCTGACTGAGCTGGAGCTGTTTTGCAAAGAAGAATGGGCAAGGATTTCAGTCTCTAGATGTGCAAAGCTGGTAGAGACATACCCTAAAAGACTGGCAGCTGTAATTGCAGCAAAAGGTGGTTCTACAAAGTATTGACTCAGGGGGCTGAATAATTACACACACCCCACTTTTCAGTTATTTATTTGTAAAAAATGTTTGGAATCATCTATGATTTTCGTTCCACTTCTCACGTGTACACCACTTTGTATTGGTCTTTCACATGGAATTCCAATAAAATTGATTCATGTTTGTGGCTGTAATGTGACAAAATGTGGAAAAGTTCAAGGGGGCCGAATACTTTTGCAAGCCACTGTATATAAAATTAAATTCAATCTGATGAGTTATACAGGGGGTCCTCGGGTTACGACACAGTTCCGTTCCTACAACAGTGATGTAACCCGAATTTTGGTGTAAGTCGAAACACACTCTAGCCTTAAGTAACTTACCTATCTTAACACATTTGCAAAATCATAATCTAGAACATAAAAACACAAAATCTAAGCCTCAGAAAAAGGAAAAGGACATAAATATACTGTACTGTACACTACTGTAGTAACAGAAGAAATGAGTGTAAAAAAATCCTTACTTTTATTCCTTCTCATGTCTCAATTTTTTTAAGTTTTTATGGGAATGAGTGTTGTAAACTCGAAACGTTGTAACCTGAGGACCCCCTGTACTTGAGAGGTACACATGAAATACACTTTAATGTTCCATTTGAGCTTTTACACAATAGGCTACACCACTGACAACACAATGCCCTTCTGGGTATATCTTGTTTTATTTATATTTTTGTAAAGTCAACAAGACTTAGAAATTTGTACATGGAAAAAAAATAAAACATGCATATAGGAAAATTCTAAAAGGATTCCCAGGAGTGATGTGAAAAAAGTTGTCTGAGGATATCTGAATCCAAGATACAAATAAATTCAAAATACAACCATCTTGGTGCAGCGCAGCTGGTGTGGCACCAATAAAGTCCACACAGTTGGGAATTGGGTGGAAATAAAAAATGACTTAAACCTGGACATCCATCATCCACAGCCTGCCCCTAAAAACACAATGGCCGATGATTCCCAGGCTGCAAAACTTGTCTGAAATGAGGGGTGGGTGGCTGGGTGTCCTCAATTCTTCAGAACGTTATCTTTAGGTTTGGCCCACTTTACGCCTCAAGCTCAAATCCCAGACCGATTTTGTGGCCACCAGCACTGAAGTTCTTGCCATCGATCAATGTTGAGAGAGTCAGCTTCACTCCTGTCGAAAGATGGGACAGAAACAAAGTGTGTCAAGAGCTTTCCTGCCGCCATTACACAGCGGTACTTAGGCACTGCCCTGCTTGTGTACGGTTCCATGCCAATGTTTGAACACCACTGGACACATGACATGTACTGTTGACATTTGAAGGTAAAAAAAAAAAAAAAAAAAAATAGTAAATACAAGTTTGGCAGCAAACAAACTAAAACACTGACATGTTTTGAAAATGTTAATGCACAGTTACATTTTAGTTAAGAGTACAGTAGAACCTCGTTTCATGACCATAATTCGTTCCAAAACTCTGGTCGTAAACCGATTTGGTTGTGAACTGAAGCAATTTCCCCCATAGGATTGTATGTAAATACAATTAATCCGTTCCAGACCATACGAACTGTATGTAAATATATATATATTTTTTTAAGTTTTTAAGCACAAATATAGTTAATTAAACCATAGAATGCACAGCGTAATAGTAAACTAAATGTAAAAACATTGAGAAAACCTTGAACAATAGAGAAAACGAACACTGCAATAGTTTGCGCTATAGCGCTACCAACCGCTGGCTAAAAGCACTTTTTTTAATGAGTTTTAAGCACAGGGAAAAAAATGAACATTTGAAAAAGTCAGTAATTAAATAAACCACCAAGAAAAGTAACATTGCAACAATGCACGCTACGAACCGATCGCTGGAAACAGAAGTGAAAACAAAATCAAGCCCAGTGCATTCTTTAACTGCCTTCCTACCTTAATGCGTCCAGCTCTCTCTCTTGCACTGCCTGTGTGTGTGTGTGTGTGTGTGTGTGTGTGTGCGCGTCTGTCTCGCGCTGCCTGTGCGTGTGCGTCTGTCTCTCTCACTGCACAGGAAATGCACAGGGAGGGACTGAACATGTACAAACCAAAAGGGAAACTGGCTTGTTCGTATACCGAGTGTGTGGTCGTGAACTGAGGCAAAAGTTTTGCAAACTTTTTGGTCGTAAACCGAGTTGTACGTGTACCGAGACGTTCGTGAACCGAGGTTCCACTGTATATGCTGCCTATGTTAAATTCTGGGCACCTTACTCTGCCAGCACTTCATAGCAACTATTTCAGCAAAAATCACAGCCTGCAAAGGATTTTTTGTGTAGCCAGCTAGGAGTCTGAGGTCTTGTTTTGGACATGTGCCCTCGTTCTTCCTTACAGATCTCGTTCAGCTGGCAGGTATCTTTGGTCTATCTTGCGTGCACAGCATGTTTTAAGACCTGCTCACAGATTATGTTCGAGTCCGGGGAGGCAGTGGCCTTGTGTTTCTCGAGGTAACTTCATAGTTGATTTCAAAGTGTGTTTCAGGTTTACTGTCTGATGTTCTCCTTTTTTTTTTGTGGAATCCATTCTTCACTGTGCTCACACAATGTTACCTGTGTCTCCTGGCGGCCACACAACCCCAAAGCATAATGGGCGCTCCCATACTCAACAGTCAGCAAAGTGCTCATTTTTTCCAAGTGCTAATCTTTTTTTTTTTCTTAAAACAAAGCTTTTTATGGTTGTGGCCCAAGGGTTCGATTTTAACTTCATCTGTTAACAACACTTAATTCCAAAACGCTTTTGTCTTATGCAGGTGCTGTTTTTGCGATGGCTGTTCCTTGAAGGCCATGCTCGTGTCAGTAACCCTGCGCAGGGCAGCAGGGCCCCACCATTCCTTTATCTGGAGGTCCCTTGCAGTAATTTGTGGGTTTTGCTTTGCTTTCCAGTATGTATACAAGCTCTATGGTCAGTTTTCTTTGTCTTCCAGATCTTGTCCTGAACCTCCCACAGTTCCCCATAACTGTCATTTCTTAATGACATTTCAACTGCTAGCTGGCAGCACTTTGGTATTTGTTTTAGCCTTCCCCTGCTTTGTAGGCATCCGTTAGTTTAATTTTCTGGTCCTCAGTCAGTTGCTTAGAAGATGCCATGGTTGTTGGGTGCTGCACAATGTTTCAGGGGTCAAAGCACTTATTAGGCTCTGGAGGCGTCATCAGCTGACAGTTCCTAATGCAATTCTTGACCAGACTAAAGACCTGACGAGAGTTGATACCTTACAACTGAAAGGGTGTCCAAACATTTGAAAATGCCACATTTACTCTTATTTATTTCTACATTTTTTCCAAGGTACAGTAACTTTTTCATAAAAATGTCAAGTGTTTTAGTGTGTTTGCTCTCAAAGTTGTATTTACTATTTTTTTAATTGAAATGTCAACAAAATACATACTTGGCCAGAGATCTTGTAACTTTTGCAAGGGGACTAGAATTTAAATAATGTATTTTTCAATTCTACAGTGATCTTCATTAAGTGCAAACCGATTTTGTGCAATTGAATACAAGATGGATGGATGTCCCAGCATGAGAGGGATCTAGAACAGGTGGGCACCCAGTCCTGCCAGGATATACTCTGGCCTTCAAAGAGTACAGAAAATGGCTAGCTGGATGAATACCACAGGAGTCATAAGAAATAACAGAGGCAGGTGTGCACTACCAGTTGTGCAACACGAACTTAAAGGTGTTAAGTGGAGAAGCACGGCTGACATGGTGGCCTACTCTCAGGTACTGTTCGGGCCTCTTGCCATTCCAGGAAAACCGAGGGGCTCAGAAGGTACAAAGTGTGGTGTAAGAGACAGACATGGGGCCTGTAGTGCCAGGTAGGTACATGAACTGGTTAGCTGAAGAATGTTTACACTGGGCAACTGTGGACATGACATGCTTAAACAAACAATGGCATTAATAAAAATAAAGGACAAAATCAGGAAAAAGGAAAAGGAGGTTGGAGAGGAAAACTGAATAAATGTGACCCAAAGAATGTAAAGAGAGGAGATGACAGCAAGAATGAACTAAAACATTCAGACAGTGAAGCAGCAAATGCCCTAAATTCCTGCTTTTCATGTATGAAGAAGCTGCAGTCTTCAAGTGGCTACAGAGACTGTTGACAAGGCACTCGGACTCAAGGCTGAAATCTGGATCTGGGAACATTTATCCGTAAAGAAATGGAGGTTCTTATACAGTACTGTAGTATGTAAACCACTGTTGAGTAATCACAGAAACCTACAGAAAATCCCAAAGAATGGAATCCTGCAAATGTTATCCCCTTATATAAAAAAATGATTGGCCTGATCCAAGTAACCATAGCCCAGTTAGTCTGACATGAAACACAGGTAAAGTAATACAACAAATTATTAAAAAGACAGAGCAGCTCATGGCAAGAAAAGGAGTTTTAGTGAACGCTCAGCATGAATCACAATAATGAAGTTCTGTTTTACTAACATACTGCTTAGGAAGAAACAAAAGGATACAATCACAGAAGTGCATATGACATTGTTTATCTTGATTTTTATGACAGTTAGTAATTAAACTAAAAGCAGCAGGAGTTTAGGACACAGTCTGTAGGTGAGTACAAATTTGCATCAACAAGAAGCAAGAGGGTTAGGTGAGGGGGACATCTTTAGAATTAAGTGATGGTAAAAGTGGTGGCCCTTAGCGATCAGTGCTAAGGCCGCTGCTATTTTTGTTAGATGTGGACATGAACATAATCGATAAGCTGATTAAAATGTACAGATGACACCAAACTAGGTGGCAGAGTGGGAAACAGACGCGTGTGAATCATTACTGAGGGACTTGGACAGCATACACACGTGGGCATTTGTGGCAGATGAAATTTAATCCAAGTAAATTTAAAGTATTGCATGTAGAAAGTAAATGTTAGATGTGAACACACAATGAGAGGTTAGTAATTCACATTACTCTACGGCAGTGTTTCCTAAACTATAGGTCAGGGCCCAATAGAGAGTTTTTGTTTCTGTGGCACAAAAATATAAGTACTAACCCCTCTCCATCTCACAACCTATTAACAAACTGAGAAGGCCGACAGCAAAGTCATATATTAAAAAAAAGAGCTTGTGAGGTGAAGGGACCAAGGCAGGGTTACAAGATTCAAACACTGAAATGAAAATAATGGGGCTACACCTCATAATGACAACGTGAAAAAAGTTTACTTGAGATTTTTGCAAATTTATTAAAAATAAAAAATTGAGAAAGCACATGTACATAAGTATTCACAACCTTTGCCATGAAGCTCAAAATTGAGCTCAGGTGCATCCCGTTTCCCCTGATCTTCCTTGAAATGTTTCTGCAGCTTAATTGGAGTCCACCTGTGGTAAATTCAGTTGATTGGACATGATTTGGAAAGGCACACACCTGTCTATATAAGGTCCCACAGTTGACAGTTCCTGTCAGAACACAAACCAAGCATGAAGTCAAAGGAATTGTCTGTAGACCTCTGAGACAGGATTGTCTCGAGGCACAAATCTGGGGAAGGTTACAGAAAAACTTCTGCTGCTTTGAAGGTCCCAATGAGCATAGTGGCCTCCATCATCCGTAAGTGGAAGAAGTTTGAAACCACCAGGACTCTTCCTAGAGCTGGCCGGCCATCTAAACTGAGCAACTGGGGGAGAAGGGCCTTAGTCAGGGAGGTAACCAAGAACCCGATGGTCACTCTGTCAGAGCTCAAGAGGTCCTCTGTGGAAAGAGGAGAACCTTCCAGAAGGACAACCATCTCTGCAGCAATCCACCAATCAGGCCTGTATGGTAGTGGCCAGACGGAAGCCACTCCTTAGTAAAAGGCACATGGCAGCCCGCCTGGAGTTTGCCAAAAGGCACCTGAAGGACTCTCAGACCATGAGAAACAAAATTCTCTGGTCTGATGAGACAAAGATTGAACTCTTTGGTGTGAATGCCAGGCGTCACGTTTGGAGGAAACCAGGCACCGCTCATCACCAGGCCAATACCATCCCTACAGTGAAGCATGGTGGTGACAGCATCATGCTGTGGGGATGTTTTTCAGAGGCAGGAACTGGGAGACTAGTCAGGATAAAGGGAAAGATGACTGCAGCAATCTACAGAGACATCCTGGATGAAAACCTGCTCCAGAGCGCTCTTGACCTCAGACTGGGGCGACGGTTCATCTTTCAGCAGGACAACGACCCTAAGCACACAGCCAAGATATCAAAGGAGTGGCTTCAGGACAACTCTGTGAATGTCCTTGAGTGGCCCAGCCAGAGCCCAGACTTGAATCCGATTGAATATCTCTGGAAAGATCTTAAAATGGCTGTGCACCGACACTTCCCATCCCACCTGATGGAGCTTGAGAGGTGCTGCAAACAGGAATGGGCGAAACTGGCCAAGGATAGGTGTGCCAAGCTTGTGGCATCATATTCAAAAAGACTCGAGGTTGTAATTGCTGCCAAAGGTGCATTGACAAAGTATTGAGCAAAGGCTGTGAATACTTATGTACATGTGATTTCTCAGTTTTTTTATTTTTAATAAATTTGCAAAAACCTCAAGTAACCTTTTTTCACGTTGTCATTATGGGGTGTTGTGTGTAGAATTTTGAGGAAAAAAATGAATTTAATCCATTTTGGAATAAGGCTGTAACATAACAAAATGTGGAAAAAGTGATGCGCTGTAAATACTTTCCAAAGGAACTGTAGATAGCACCGTGTTAGTATTATAACATGCTAAATGCACTTTCAGTGCCCATTAGCACCTGCCTGGTCCCTCATCATGTGTTCAACATTACAGCATACACTGAATCTAAATCTGTAGCAGAGGTGCAAAGACTACACTGGCTGCATTAAGCTTAACTGTTTCAACAGGAATTCCATCTTGTCACGCTATTTTAAAGTGCCACAATAAATGTCCAGAGAAAAACAGAGAGACAGAACTTGATTTGCCTGCACGACATGTTTGTTAAACCCCTGACAACTGTACGAATGGCAGAAAATACGAAAGGGGAGAGACAAGCAGTAGACATTCAGCTCGGTGTCAGCTGGTAGATAGGTGGAGTTAAACATTTCAGACTGGACTGTTTGTTGAATTATTCAGCAAGGTTTATCCTATCACCCAGTCCATATAAAATACAAATAGTGTAAGGCAGTTGTTAGGCATCATTTTTTTACCCCTTAACTTGGGTAATTATATTGAAAAATGTATTATTAATGGTGAAGTTCATTTGGCATTATTTAAAAGAAAAAATTGAAGACCATCTAAATAAGCTGCCCTGACCTGATTAATTAATGTTTGAACTAATATATTTGCTTAGCTGGCACTATGAATCAAGTGACAAAGATAAATGACCTTCCATACAGTCTTTCAAAAATCAGCATGTCCTCACACTGCACCCTAAGATTATTTTTTTCCTCTCATCTTTACTAAATCTTACATTAATCATTTCCACTGGCAGAGATGAACATCAGGAGTCTGTTTCTGCTTTGAATTGCACTGGCAATCGGAAGGTTGCCGGTTCGAATCTCGTAAATGCCAAAAGGGACTCTGCTCTGTTGGGCCTTTGAGCAAGGCCCTTAACCTGCAATTGCTGAGCGCTTTGAGTAGTGAGAAAAGCGCTATATAAATGCAAAGAATTATTATTATTATTGAATGATAATATTTGCATCCAGGTCCTCCCTGCGCCGAGTTTTCATGTTCTCCCTGTCTGCAAGGGTTTCCTCCCACAGTCCAAAAACATGCAGGTCAATTGGATTGCCGACACTAAATTGACCCCCTGGGTGTGGGTGTTCACCCTGTGATGGACTCGTACCCTGTAACAGGCTGGGATAGGCTCAAGCTGCTCTGTGACCCTGCTCTGAATAAGCACTTTTGGAAAACGGCTTGGGGGAGTATTGTTTAAAACAATGTCTGTTTTAGTAATAATCCTGTGCGAAAATATGCTTGAAAGCAAATAAAAAGTTACTTTTTTATTATATGGCCATTGCTGTTTGTATCGTTATGACTCTGCTGTCATGTGCCTGCACAGAATCAGAAATCCTTGCGACAAAAATCCTTTTGCATGATACTGATTTTCTAATTTGCGTTTAAGAAACTCCTTTACAAACCACACTCTTATGTCTTTATTCAAAAGCCATAATGGCTGGGAGCAAAGCTGTTTATACCAAAATGGTTTAAGTGCTTATAAAATTTATCTTGGGCAGCATGTCGTTATATAAGCCATTAGGAGTAAAAGGCGTAACAGAATACCGTTTGTTCACCAAGACTTATTGACTTTCCTTATAAATTCCACTTTGAGGACAATCCCACGCTTATCTTGTAATATTTACAGCTTAAAGTTCAAAGTGAAACAATTGCGAAATGCCTCTTATCTACTATTTTAAAAGTTCAGTAATCTTAACCTAAAAATATATTCAGATTGCAGAAAAGACATTAAAAAGTCTAGTGCGTCAAATTCAGATTTCAAAAACCACTTGGACTAGACATTGCACAACTCTGGCTGTACGACCTGTACAGATAAAATTTTAATAAAACTCGGTTTTATCCCTAAATAGTACATACTGTAAGCTAGGAATTTCCTAAATGAAGGACCATATTGCATTATTAAAGTGCAGAAACACCTAACTTTGCAACATGATACTCTGTTCTTGCTGTAGGGTAGAAACTATAAATGACGATGGCACAACTTTGTGCCTCTGACAGCAATTTACAAGAACAATTTACTTTTACTTCTGGTAAGAATGTTAAAGCCTCTGTAAATACAAGAACAGTCCTCATGTTCCACGTCAACAGAAGTAGTCAGAAACTCTCCAAATTGGTTACACTTTGCCATCAGCAGGCCAGACTGAGGTCATGGCACACCAATATCTGTTAATACAATTACAACAGCTAGAGTTACTGAAACTTAAATTTGAACAGAGGGTGCCAGGCTCCTTAGTCTGGCTTGGGGCGGCAAATTCAGATCTTTGAAGGCAGCTGTTACTGCAGGTTATTTTTCATTCCAGCCGTTTCCTTAGTTAGTAACCAGTTACTGCTACTGATTTAACCGACTTTTTTCCTTCAATTATAATCAACTTGCTTGTTTTTCTTTCATTTTACTTAAATGGTAACCAAAAAATAATAAGCTCTAAAGCAAACAGATAACCAGCTTACTCAAGGGGGTCTCAAACAGTCCTAGAGGGCTACAATTGGAATCCCAACCAACTGCTTTTTTAAAATGTTAATGAAACCAACTATTTTATTCTATGACTAGTTAGTGTTCTCATTCTGACACATCAGTCATTTCCAAAACTGGCTGTCCGGGACCACCACCCAAGTATTTGTCAAGCAATAGTTGATCAATATTTCCATTTTTCTTTCTATTTCAAATATTTTACTGAGACAGATAATGTATGAAAGCCCGGCCATCTGTTGACTTGCTTTATATCCCATTACTGAAAGGCTGCTGGTTAAAAAAAAAAAAAAAAAAGATATCAAAATGCATATCAATTAAAATCAAAGTAAAGTATGCTCCATTAGCATTAGTAGCAGGTTACTAAAGGAGGAAGTAACTGGAAGAGAATCCTACAGACATGATGGTCCTCCAGAAACGGATTTTGTGACAAGAAATCCATCCTACTCACCTAGATTGTCCAAAATAGCATGAAGTCAAGATGTGAAGATCCCTAAAGTCCTGCTCTCCACCACATTACTCGACCATTTATTCTGTGTGCCTGTGGTTCCTTGTGTGAAGAAAAACTAACATTTGTGCAATATCTGCTCGTAAAAAGTTTCCAACTGTGTCCTATTGTGTTATTGTTGCAGAATTTAAAAGTAGCAACAGGGATCTACTATACAAATTCCTTTCATAATTTTAAACACTTGAATCACATCCTCGCTTAATCTCAATTTGCTTTAATTAAAAAGGTTCAACTCCTTCAGTGTTTCATCATAACTCATACCTCTCCGTCCTGGAATCAGCCTAATTTCCCTGAACACAGTACTCCAGGGAAGGCCACACTAGTGACTACTTGATCACTTCTGTACACTCTTCAGATGTAGGTAGTAATGAGTCCATTATGTCTCCTAGTTTCTTCTCATAAGGTGTACTTTCAGGTTTCAGACGTCCCATTGTGTATTCAAATCTAACATTTTTACTTCCTAAATTAATTGTACTGTATTAAATTTCCCTTCAACAAATCTGCTCAACACCCGCCTGACATCTCTCAGCTAGAGTAAGGAGTCTGGCGCCCTCTGCTGAAATTTCAATTACTCTAACTCAAATGTTTCAAACAACTATAGATAAAAAAGATAAATCATTAGAGCAGTAATTTAACCACAGAAAATGTGGTACAAGGAAAAATACATCAAGTAAGGAAAGAAAATTGCTGGTTTTACTGTAGTAACTGTCACACCATTGAGTGTATAATGATATGCCTGCTAATGTTAACAGTAGCTTCAAATTAAGGACCAAGATCTTCACTTGCTTTAAGTGGTATTCAGTTATTTAAATGGCATATTTTGGTTTTATTAGATTTTTGGGTATTCTGAAGGGTTGCCCAGCTAGTAAAATACTGTCAGGAGTTCAGGGCACCACCGTTGTGACTGTGAGAATAACAATTACAACAAACCTCCAGAGCAGAAAGAGAACCATAAGAGTAGATGGAGAGGTCCTGTACTTATAAGTGTGGATGCAAAGGGGCATCTAGCAGGCAAAGTGTTTGAAGGGGGCAACAACACAAATGAGAGGAAAAGACACAATCTGGGCAGGAGTGTGCAGTGTCAACTTAGGGCGCTAGGGGTGTGACAATCTAGCAGGTGACAAGGACATTCAAACCACAGAAGAGAAATCAAAGAAATGAATGGCCTACAGGAGATGGAGCACCTTCTGACTTAGAGGGGACAGCGAAAGCACTTAGATGTGAGGCATAGCTGCAAGTTTTGCACTGTAAAATTGTATTTCCACACGTTCATTTTGCTCACTTTCTTAACTTGAAAGTCGATTCTAGTTGTGGTCTGGGTGCAAAGGTCGGCTAAAGAGGGCGTCCTCCATACAAAAAACAAATTCGTCTTTTGATTATTATTTTTTTTTTTTAGTACTCACAATGCAGATGTAATTATGTAAGAGAATACAGGCACAGAATGAGGTTAATTTAAAATGTAATGTTTTTAATTTAAGTTAGAAGAGTATGTAAATAAATACATACTTTTATAAGGAAAAATTAAAAGTTATCCAGAGATTTCTGTGAATAGGATATGCACATTTACATTACTTTAAAAACCTGTCAATGGCATTTGTAACTGATTATCACTTTATCATTTATTTAAAAGTAAATATGTACCTCATACTAACACCTCATTCTACGTTGGGATATTCTTAAATTCTTAAACTCTGCTTTATTTGTTTTGTGTCAACAACTCCAAAACCAGCACTGATCACAGTTCCTTTGTAATTTTTAGGTAATTTTAAACCCACTGTCCCAGATCTGAATAACTCGAAATAGTGTTAAAGGATGAAATGTGTGTTTATACCATACCTGGCCTTAGGGTCTGTGTGTATCCAACTCCAATTAGGCTGGCATTGTTGACTTTGGCCTATAAAAGAAAAAGAAAATCTGTCCAAACAACGGATAAGAAGTTATAGAGCCAAAAAATCCATGCAAGTTTCACCAAGCCAACAGAACACACGTGTAAAGCACTCCTCCATTACGGTGGAATGTGAATGCAATGCTAATGAACTGAAACAGCAAGTAGCAAATGATTTGGCAAAATCCAGAAGGCTCCCTGCTCAGTCAAGCATTGCATTGCTTTATGACCTTGTTTATGCAGGTCTGGATACTCCTCATTACAAATTAAAGTTGAGCTTGTTTAGTTTACCATAATGTGTCACACTCATGCTGCACTTTATATTTGTCGAGTGTAATACTGATATGTAAAAGCAATGATTCAAAAAAGTCAAAAAAAGAAACAGTAAAATCCAAAGTTCACCTTATCAGGGACCTACAACAGGTACTTACACAGATTGAGGAGTCGGCATCTAGCTTGTATTTGGCCGCTATGCCAAAACGGGTGTTGTTGCTTCCAGCGGTCCAAGCCAGATTTACAGCAGTCTCCAGGTTATCATTTACTTTCTGGTAAATAGATCCACCAAATTCAGTGCCATCATTTCTAATTAATAAAAAAATAAAAAAAAATAAAAAATTGGTAAACCTACAGAAGAGGTGTGGACTGTCTGACATGAAAGCCTCTAATCAAGAGAGAGACAGATAGACAGACGAACATCCATCCCAAAGAGGGGAATTTAGAGGCCAAACATATTTAAGAAAACTGCCGCTGTAGTATATACAATACAGAGGGTGCTATTTTTTGTTTTCCTTCCTTTGTCCAGTCACATTTTAGGGTTTAGCTTTTTGTGCATAATTTAAACATTTAAAGTGTTAGTTACGTTACACAGATTAAGGATATATACTGTATTTTTGCCCAAGTGCCTACGGATTTATCAGTTATACACAACAGAATTTACTTTACATAACAGTACAGACCTTCTGAATGTGTCTGCATAACACTCACTGGAGATCTGGATACTGTGCTAGCTACCTCACTACTGTCGCAATCACATTTAATCACAGTAGCTTCTGAAAAGAGCACATACTCACACGTTGGTATGGAGCTGGAAGTCACCAGCTTTATAACCAAGAGCAAAGTTATTCTGGGCCAGTTTGGACTTGGAAGTATCAAAGGCCATCTGGTATCCTGCCAGCCATCCGTCATAGCCAAGGACTGCTGTTCCATGAACAGTGGGCCCAGCAAAGTCAAAATCGATGTCACAGCCCAGGTTGACATAGTCACGTTTATAATTGGTTTTAAGTTTGCCACTCTTCTTCCTGGAAGAAATTAAGAATCTTTAAGTTAGGTGTAGTACTGGTCATTTTCACCATAGCCATATCTGTTTGCAAAGTCAAGCTAGCAGTCTAGTTATGTATTTAGATGAATAAAACACACAAACACACTATATTTTATACATTTCTAGGGCTGTCGGTTCAAATATCACTATTCAAATCTATATGAAAAATATTCTTATTCGAGCATAAACCTGGATATTCAATTATATAAAAAAGGTCCATTACTTTACCTTGCACTGATTTTGGCACCATGTTAGTGCATACGCACTATTCTGCAGAACTTCAGTATTTTGAATGTGTTTTGTACATCATTTCCCCAATCAGCACTTTTAAAATTACTTACGTTTCTATCATAATTTATAAATCAGATATTTCTTATCCACAAAGCTCTCCTTTTTGGTTATTGCCTGCACTAATGAATCAATGAAACACGCCTAAAGAATCACAAACACCTATGACACCAAATTGTCTCAAACATTATGGTGCCCATGAAATGGGGGGGTGGAGGTTGGACCATGGCTAAAATGTATTGTCATCTCTTTGTGGTGTGACCAAAATGTATGCAAATTCTCTTAAATATATATTATATTACATTATATTATATATAATATAATACACACACAACGTCATGGCCGAAATACTGGCACCCCTAAACTTCTTTCACAGAATGCAACGATACAAAAAAGCAAAGAACACATATCAAGTCTGATATTTCACACAGAACTCTACTATGGACTGGAGAAAATTACTGGCACCTTTCCATAATTTATTTATTTATATTATGCACACACACACACACACATAATATAGATGTTAAATTCTGCTAAACCAATTTATAGGTAACCACTGGGCACCTTACTTCTTGGTCATACAGCATACAGAAAGTGCAGACTACATTGAACCAGTGCTTCACAATAGCAGAGAGACAAACAGAACCTACTTTTATAACTCCATGAGGTGCTGTATCATTATAAAAAACTGTATAATGAATAAAGTCAACATACTGGGCATACCCATGGTTAGAACTCATGGTCTATATTATTTGTGTGTTATGATTTAAAGTACAGTATAATATTGCTTCAGTCATTTTATGAATAAGCTTGAAACTTTTTTGTATAAAATAAGTTAAAAAAAATTATGCATTTTTGCAGATATTACACTAATGGACATTTTTCAGTGTAAGTTCCAAGTCACATTCAAAACTGGTCAACAACCATCCACAGAAGCAAAACTTGTTAATAACTTAAAACCCATCTGTATATATTTAATTTTGTCATGTTTTCTACGTATTATCTTTATTTCTTTCATGGAGGACGCTTTATAAAGCTAAATCTGTTTTCTCTTCCATCAATGCTTACCTATTCACATAAAAATGGAAACAAAAAGCAATAGGATTAAATGACCTGGAAAATGGATATGAAATGTAATGTAAACTACTTGCACAGACAAACATGACACTTGTGATAGCATTCCTTTACCCAGTGTTTGGCACAAATGATGTGTCAAAGGTCAGCTTCAGTCCTTTGGCCAACTATGGGTGGGGAAAAAACAAAACACAAAATAAGTATCTTGGGCTGATTATTAAAGGAAAAAAACGAATTATCAAGTTAATCAGCAAATTTAATCAAATGAAGCATCAAATGTCAATATCTTCTTTTCATTCACACTAGTTAAGAGCAAATAAGAAAAAATAAAACCCAAAACAAAACACATACTCGTCCATAACAGCGCAAACTAGATAACAGAATTGACCAACTTACCTGATCCTCCATGCTAACCTCCGTGGTTAGTGTGTTGTCTGTGTTCCATTTCTGGGTGAAGCTAAGTCCCAAATCATGCATCTTGTATTTGGTCTCAAGGCTACCAGAGGCCTTGCCAGTGTCTGTGTTTGATGATCCAGAGGTGTTGAACTCCTGCCAGAAAAGGCATTCATTAGTTTCTTAGAAAAAAAACAAACTCCTTTTTACTTTTACAAGACCATAAGACAATTCATCATTCAGCCAATTACCTAATTAACTACATACGGCAGACTGTTCTAGGTTCCTGAGAAAGTTTATTTAAAGAAGTGCTTTCCGATTCCCATATTTGCATTTCCAGATTTCTATTGTTAAGCAAACTAATGTGTTGCTAATAACCCAGTACAGACTCCAAACTCACACTGCTTTGAGGAACATTGAATTGAAGTTTGTCTAAAGGGCTGTCTTAAGCACCTGCTTATTTGGAGGCCCTCATCAGGTCTTATGCTCCTTATTGACCACTCAGGTCTGTTCATACCGCCTCCATGTGGCACCAAATTTCAATTCACTCTTTTCATGTGTAGTCCTTCTCTGGTGGGAAGAGAAGCCCACATTCATCCAATCAGAGTGTTTAAGAAGCATTTGACTTTCATATTTTGTGATTATTTTGCTAATTACTAATGGTTTTTGATACTAGGTTAAATTTGCAGTTAAGGCAAGTCTAACTAACTAGTCTTGTGTTTTAATTGGCTTGCTTACTTTCAAGGTCTGTAACACTTTTCACTTGTTTTGGTCAGTGTTTGTAACCCATTGTTGTAACACTTGTTTCAAAACTGACAAGGGCTTGATTATGCTGACCTCATTTGTAAGCCTCTTTGGATAAAAACTTCTGGTAAATAAATTATACTAGCCGAATAGGAACGGAAAACGGTGAGAAAGAAATTCAGAAATCAAGAAGAAATAAATACTTCTTGAAAGACGCAGGTGTGAATAGGTGTTTTGGTGGCAACGACAGATAATGAGTCGAAAGAAACCCTAGAACCCTAGAAAAAGCCACGTACAACTGACCGTGGCTGAAGACTGGTTGTTAGAATTATTGTGAAGAGTAAACAGCATGTGGGATATCAGGTCTGCGCTCCGGTCTTTGGGTATCCGACAGTGCATGTAGAATTTCCGGGAAGCAGGATTACATGTAAAAGTAATAAATAAATGAGGCCGTCTGAATTTACGTACTATGGCCATGGCATTCTGCTAGTTTTGTTGCATGTATCTTGGACTTCCTGGAAATGTGGACGGTAATATGATTATTTTGCCTAAACGTACGTTTTTATTTTCAGCGTTTGCTTGCAGTGCACTGACAGTCCATTGTATTGTTCCATGCGCAAATCTTGTTGATCTAATCTGAGATAGTTGAGTCGCGCGCCCTTTGTTTTAACATACGCATCTACGACATACTGTTGGAATAGTTCGCAGCTGGAGTGCAAAATACTAAATATATTCCTCATTGCTAATCTGTATGCGTAAAATTGGTATTGAGTAAGCCTTCTTCGCTTGGCGGTTCTTTTATCTGGAACATGTAAATCTTTGTGCCAGCCAATGTCTCCGGAAGGGAATAAAAGTGGGTAAACCATAGGATTGCAATTCATATTGAGCGTGGAAATCTGTCTACAGGAGTTGCCTATGGGACAGATGCAAATGTCCCTTTCGGCAGGCAGTTCGCCATCTTCTCCGACGAAAATCGCTGCAACATTGGTGTGACATGTCGGGGCATTTTATCGTCATAAATCCTGCCTAAGGTTTTCCTCGAAAAGCTTTTGTACAGCTGCTGTTGGATTGGACTGAGCGATTTAAGCGTACTGCAGATGCTTGGCGAGAAATGCCGTGTCAGCTGCGTGTGGGCGGGACCGATTTTGAGGGTGGACGTGGGAGGAGAGTTAGAGTTGGCGGGCAGGACTCTGTTGTGTGTATCCCATGACGCAGTAGGAGGGTTAGAGTTGGCGGGCGGGGCTCTGTCGAGCATATCCCATGGTCTTAGAGTTGGCGGGTGGGGCTCTGTGAGTTGCGGGCGTGGCACCGTCTTACTTGCACTCACTGTCATGCGTGCCCTTAGTGAATTATATATATATATAGATGTAAAATATGAGAACAAACAGCTGTATACAAGCTGAAAATGATTCCTTTTAAAAAGCAAAGACTGGGCACTAGGTTTAGGTGATCAATACACAAACTGCACCTCTGTCTCTATAAAAAAAACAGTTGGATTTTATCTATAGCAACAGTAATTGATTTTTCAGAACCTCAAATGTTGCACTAAAGTTTTTCACTGACCTTCAAAATGCCCCTTCACATTGTGTTTTTCACCTCTCTGTAGCCCTTGCTTATGAGCTCAAAAAACAAATACTGAACTGGAAAGGAATTATTCCAGTGTCTACAGCAAGTAGCAAACTCTAGGCTGGGTAAGTAACAAGTGAATGTCTGATATGCCAGATTATAGTTTGTATTCAACATGGCATCAGATGGATGCTAAAACATCTTACCTTGACATATTGTGCACAAGCAGCTCTTTTCTGTTGTCACAGCAACAGTTTTTCTAATGAAACCTGACAGACTAACGTCAGGAAACAGGACTTTTGCCAGCAATGGGAAATGTTTATAAATGCTTATACTTTAATAAAAACAGTAAAACATTATATACTTTAGATTTTTTTGAATGTTCAATTGTCATTCCCAATAGGTAAGTATAAACATTACCATCCCTGAGCAATGTTGCTCATGGCAGCCCCACCATCTGAATTAACCACTGATGCATAATTTAAAAACCAGTAACTGAAATTTGAAAACTTCCTCTTAAACATTTCAATGCTGGAATGTACCTAGACTAGCTCTGTTGAAAAATATAAAAATCAAAAAAATGTGAGGAATCTAAAAACCACAATACTTCCAAAGCATAAGCACACTGTGTTATTATATTTAGAGTTGGGCCATCTTACCATCTGTAGGAAGCATCCAATGGTAGCAAGAAAAAGAAAAAGAAACACTGCATTAACTAAAATTTAATCTAGTAATCTGAATACAAAATGAATACCTGGATCATGATACATCCAGGAATTCACTCCTATCCATTCCTAGTTTCTAGACACTAGAGAAAACTGGAAATTTCAAAGACATGCTGCCATGCTGGTTATGTTATGGACCTTACTGAGGAAGCCACCTTTCTAGGCTTGATTACTCACCACTCCACTTTGAGACTTGGTCTTCAAATCCAGCTTCACCGCTCCATACCCTGCAAATACCATACTTTGTTAGCCGAGCCAAAATCAAGCATTCTCTGCATTTTGCATTTCACTGTTTAACTATTTACAATAACCAGGTCAATTGTTCCTCTTCATGTAAAAAAGAGAGACCAGTATGTCTGACTGACTTGTAATTCACCCTTCCTAATGCAATTTTTGTAATCAATATAAATTTAGAAAGTGTGCGGTGTGCAGCAATCTACCTTTTTTTTTTAAATCTTTTCTGAACCATACGAACTATAAGTTAAAGGTTTAAATTCATCAAGGTAAACATTTGAATCGCTTTCACAATTAAATGTCACTGCGTTTCAGGACTTGAGCCATTTTTATTGTATAAGTCAATAAGCAGTGTTGATAGGCTGGGAGTAAGAACACAACTCACATTTACTGTTGCAGAGGATGCATTGTCTTAGGAGCGACCAAACTGCTGTAGTCATGTGAAGTGAGAACTTTTAAATGGAAGTCACTGGACCAGTAAGGTAAAGGAGTATTTTACCAGACTGAGTTTCCCATCGTCGCCTTTTGTCTTTTAGAAGGACCCATTCAGCAAATGACTGGGTTATAATGTCCAGAATCTCTCATCCCTGATACTTAGAAAAGGTTGTCCAGTTTTTTGCCTTGACTACTCAATATAGTAGCTTATTAAAGATTCCCATGACCTTATACAGTGTCTATAGAAAGTATTCACCCCTTGAAAGTTTTCATATTTTACTGTTAAACAACATTGAATCACAGTGTATGTTTTAGAATCGGTTTTATGGAAGACTGGTAAAGGGAAAGCCACTGTTGTACATAATAACAACAAAAAAATTAACAGAAGGCACACACATATTATATATATATATATTATATATACATATACACAGGTGCCGGTCATAAAATGAGAATATCATGACAAAGTTGATTTATTTCTGTAATTCCATTCAAAAAGTGAAACTTGTATATTAGATTCATTCATTACACACAGACTGATGTATTTCAAATGTTTATTTCTTTTAATTTTGATGATTATAACAGACAACTAATGAAAGTCCCAAATTCAGTATCTCGGAAAATTAGAATATCAATTAAGATCAATGCAAAAAAATGATTTTTTAGAAATGTTGGCCAACTGAAAGGTATGAACATGAAAAGTATGAGCATGTACAGCACTCAATATTTAGTTGGGGCTCCTCTGGCCTGGATTACTGCAGCAATGCGGCGTGGCATTGAGTCGATCAGTCTGTGGCACTGCTCAGGTGTTATGAGATCCCATGTTGCTCTGATAGTGGCCTTCAGCTCTTCTGAATTGTTGGGTCTGGCGTATTGCATCTTCCTCTTCACAATACCTCATAGATTTTCTATGGGGTTAAGGTCAGGCGAGTTTGCTGGCCAATCAAGAACAAGGATACCATGGTCCTTAAACCAGGTACTGGTAGCTTTGGCACTGTGTGCAGGTGCCAGGTCCTGTTGGAAAATGAAATCTGCATCTCCATAAAGTTTGTCAGCAGCAGGAAGCATGAAGTGCTCTAAAACTTCCTGGTAGACGGCTGTGTTGACCTTGGACCTCAGAAAACACAATGGACCAACACCAGCAGATGACATGGCACCCCAAACCATCACTGACTGTGGAAACATTACACTGGACCTCAAGCAACGTGGATTCTGTGCCTCTCCTCTCTTCCTCCAGACTCTGGGACCTTGATTTCCAAAGGAAATGCAACATTTACTTTCATCAGAGAACATACAGTGGAGGAAATAATTATTTGACCCCTCACTGATTTTGTAAGTTTGTCCAATGACAAAGAAATGAAAAGTCTCAGAACAGTATCATTTCAATGGTAGGTTTATTTCAACAGTGGCAGATTGCACATCAAAAGGAAAATCGAAAAAATAACTTTAAATAAAAGATAGAAATTGATTTGCATTTCATTGAGGGAAATAAGTTTTTGAACCC
>JANRMT010062796.1:79202839-79233661 GCA_026402145.1 Polypterus bichir lapradei
CAGCCAACACAGGGCGCAAGGCAGGAAACAAACCCCGGGCAGGGCGCCAGCCCACCACAGGGCGCACACACACACACACCCACACCAAGCACACACTAGGGACAATTTAGAATTGCCAATGCACCTAACCTGCATGTCTTTGGACTGTGGGAGGAAACCGGAGCACCCGGAGGAAACCCACGCAGACACAGGGAGAACATGCAAACTCATTTCCTCTCTAAGTACACACAGATCTCTTTCTGAACTAACTCCATAATGGAATAAAAGTGGCAATAACGAGAGACTGTTTGTGTGGCTTGCCTTGTTTTCCTTTTTTAATAACAAATCCATTTCCTGCAATTACAAGCTAAATTTCTCCTGCCTCATACTTAAAGCACTCTGAGACATGACTTCTGTTTTCTTTTCAACATGTGTTAATGTGGTGCTTTATCATCACCTTCTTCTTCTTTTGGCTGCTCCAGTTAGGGGTCGCCACAGCGGATCATCTTTTTCCATATCTTTCTATCTTTCTGTCCTCTGCATCTTGTTCTGTTACACCCATCACCTGCATGTCCTCTCTCACCACATACATAAACCTTCTCTTAGGCCTTCCTCTTTTTCTCTTCCCTGACAGCTCCATCCTTAACATCCTTCTCCCCAACGCAATCACACCTCTCTGACTTTGTCTCCCAACCGTCCAACTTGAGCTGACCCTCTAATGTCCCCATTTCTAATCCTGTCCATCCTCGTCACACCCAGTGCAAATCTTAGCATCTTTAACTCTGCTACCTGCAGCTCTGTCTCCTGCTTTCTGGTCAGTGCCACCATCTCCAACCCATATAACATAGCTGGTCTCACTACTGTCCTGTAGACCTTCCCTTTCATTGTTGCCGATACCCGTCTGTCACAAATCACTCCTGACACTCTTCTCCACCCATTCCACCCTGCCTGCACTCTCTTTTTCACCTCTCTTCCACAATCCCCATTACTCTGTACTGTTGATCCCAAGTATTTAAACTCATCCACCTTTGCCAGCTCTACTCCCTGCATCCTTATCATTCCACTGACCTCCCTCTCATTCACACACATGTATTCTGTCTTGTTCCTACTGACCATCATTCCTCTCCTCTCTAGAGCATATCTCCACCTCTCCAGGGTCTCCTCAACCTGCTCCCTACTATCGCTACAGATCACAATGTCATCGGCAAACATCACAGTCCACGGGGACTCCAGTCTAATGTTGTCTTTCAACCTGTCCATCACCATTGCAAATAAGAAAGGGCTCAGAGCTGATCCCTGATGTAATCCCACCTCCAACTTGAATGCATCCGTCGCTCCTACCGCAGACTTCACCACTTTCCACTTCCCTCGTACATATCCTGTACAACTCTTACGTACCTCTCTGCCACTCCTGACTTCTTCATACAATACCACAGCTCCTCTCGAGGCACCCAGTCATATGCTTTCTCCAGGTCCACCAAGACACAATGCAACTCGTTCTGGCCTTCTCTAAACTTCTTCATCAACATCCTCAGGGCAAACATTGCATCTGTGGTGCTCTTTCTTGGCATGAAACCATACTGCTGCTCACTAATCATCACCTCAGTTCTTAACCTAGCTTCCACTACTCTTTCCCATAACTTCATGCTGTGGCTCATCAATTTTATTCCCCTGTAGTTACTACAGTCCTGCACATCCTCCTTATTCTTAAATATCGGCACCAGTTCACTTCTTCTCCACTCCTCAGGCATCCTCTCACTTTCAAAGATTCCATTAAACTATCTGGTTAAAAACTCCACTGCCATCTCTCCTAAACACCTCCATGCTTCTATAGGTATGGCATCTGGACCAACGGCCTTTCCATTCTTCATCCTCTTCATAGCTGTCCTAACTTCCTCCTTGCTTATCCGTTGCACTTCCTGATTCACTATCTCCACATCATCCAACCTCTTCTCTCTCTCGTTCTCTTCATTAATCAACCTCTCAAAGTACTCTTTCCATCTGCTCAACACACTCTCCTTGCTTGTGAGTATGTTCCTATCTTTATCCTTTATCACCCTAACCTGCTACACATCTTTCCCAGCTCGGTCCCTGTGTCTAGTCAATTGGTACAGGTCCTTTTCTCCCTCCTTAGTGTCCAACCTCTCATACAACTCATCATACGCCTTTTCCTTAGCCTTCGCCACCTCTCTCTTCACCTTGCGCCTTATCTCCTTGTACTCTTGTCTAGTTTCTGCATCTCTCGGACTATCACACTTCTTCTTTGCCATCCTCTTCCTCTGTATACTCTCCTGTATTTCCTCATTCCACCACCAGGTTTCCTTTTCCTCCTCCTTCTTCCCAGATGTAATGCCAAGCACCCTTCTTGCTGCCACCCTTACTACATCTGCTGTAGTTTCCCAGCTGTCTGGTAACTCTTTACTGCCACCCAGTGCCTGTTTCACCTCCTCCCTAAGCTCAACCTTGCAGTCTTCCTTTTTCAACTTCCACCATTTGATCCTTGGCTCTTCCCTCACTCTCTTCCTCTTCTTGATCTCCAACATCATCCTACAGACCGCCATCCTATGCTGCTTAACTACACTTTCCCCTGCCACCACTTTGCAGTCTTAAATCTCCTTCAGATCAACTCTTCTGCATATGATGTAACCTACCTGTTTGCATCTTCCACCACTCTTGTACGTAACCCTATGTTCCTCCCTCTTCTTAAAATACATATTCACGACAGCCATGCCCATCCTTTTGGCAAAATCCACTATCCTCTGACCTTTTTCATTCCTCTCCTTGACACCATACCTACCCATCACCTCCTTGTCTCCACTGTTCCCTTCACCAACATGCCCACTGAAATCCGCTCCAATCACCACTTTCTGTCCCTTGGGTATGCTGTTCATCACTTCATCCAACTCACTCCAAAAATCTTCTTTCTCACCCACTGCACACCAAACCTGCAGTGCATATGCACTAACAACATTCATCATCACACACAATTTCCAGCTTCATAATCATTACTCTGTCTGACACTCTTTTCACCTCCAGAACACTCATGACATACTGTTCCTTCAGAAAAACCCCTACCCCATTTCTCCTCCCATCCACACCATGATAGAACAATTTGAATCCACCTTCAATCCACCTGGCCTTACTCCCCTTCCATTTAGTCTCTTGCATGCACAATATATCAACCTTCCTTCTCTCCATCATATCTGGTAACTCTCTCCCCTTACCAGTCATACTGCCAACATTCAAAGTTTCTACCCTCAGTTCCACTGTCTTTACTTTCTTCCTCTCCTCCTGCCTCCGGACACATCTCCCACCTCTTCTTCTCCTTCTTTACCTTTGTCCAACAGTAGCCCAATTTCCGCCAGCACCCTGTTGGCTAACAGTACTGGTGGTGGTCATTGTTAACCCGGGGCTCGACCGATCCAGTATGGAAATTTGTATTGTTGTCCACATATTGATTTGGCAAAATTTTACACGGGATGCCCTTCCTGACGTAACCCTCCCCATTTATCTGGGCTTGGGACCGGAACGAAGAAACACACTGGTTTATGCATCCCCTGTGGCTGGGTTGGTGCTTTATCATCACCATTGTGAACCATTTCCATATGACGTTTTACTCACGACTTTCTCATGTATTCTTGTGCCTTCTGAAGTAATTTGTTTACTTGCAGTCATGCAATCATGCATGAGTACATGTCAGTCTTTCTCAGTTTTACCAATTCTGTAAAAACATATATGATGTATTGTTATGTTTTAAGAACTTTGGTATCAACTTGGTACTGAAAAATTGGTTCTTGTGACAGCCCTACTTTCCACCAGTGTCCCAGAGTATGTAATTTGCTATTTAATCATAATTTCATTGACGGAAAAAAAAACACAAAGTAGGAAAACAAGCCATCACAGGTAGTTAACATAGTAGCTGAAAGCAGCATACTATGGCAGAGCACGACAGTATCATAATGCAAGCCCACTTCAACTCACAACAAGCTATTTCAATGATAGCAAAGGTAAGAAAGTTTCATACAACAATCATGTTTCAGATATGATGTAAACTACTGGGAAAAAAACATCTCAATTATTGGAAGTACAACAGGACTTACCATATCCTTTACTAAAGATATCCTTGGCAGATTTGCCCAAGTCTGAATACGAAGGAGGAACAGCCATTGTGCCTATGGTGAGGAGAGAGAAGAAAAATAATATTTATAACAGAGATTAAACTTCATGCATAAATTTATTTGTTACATCTTGGCACACACAAAATACAAAAAAATCTTTACTGTGCAGCAAAGACAACAATATTTTTGACAATGTCAATGGTTATGGGATGTTAACTGACATCTAGAATTGTTTACCAACTAACAAATTAAACACACAATATCTCTATGCATTTTGGCAAATTTGCATAAAGATGCATCACATAAAATAGTTAGTACATACAGAGTTGTGTAAAATAATAATAATAATGCATTTTATTTATAGGGCACTTTACATTTGTAGTAAATCTCAAAGTGCTAAAATGAGTAAATCCTGTAGTGAGACTTCTTGTAAGGATGACAATCACTGCAAATGTACCTGTCACACAATGACTTTAAAGTAGCAGGTACTTCTTTAATTGCACTTTTATTGAGCTCTTGTTTATGTCACAGGTTCACTGGTCTCCATTAAACACTCACATTACTATATGCTTCTTAATTCTATCAACTGTTGGAAAACGTTTTACAGAAAACGAAAAGATTATTATGACCTTAGACTGACAGCTGAGTGATTACACTCACAATGTTCTGTTCCAGTGCTGCTGGCAAAGCAGCCTCACTAAAAACCAACCAGAAATCACAGTCTATCCTCTTCTAAACCACTGTGTAAATCTTATTTATGATGGATGAACAGACAAAAGTAGTTATATGGTGAACAATTTTAAAGGATTACCAACCTAATGTTGACATATTCAATATCAAAATTGTCTTGTTCAATCTATTTTTCATTATATCTCATATATGCATTTCATGTTGTATGTAGTCTTCCCCACCACTGCGCTCTTGCAGACCATTAAAAAACTTATTTAGCATATACACCACAAGTTGCATTATAAAAAAAAAATAATGAACTTGACTGCATAGCTGTCAACCTATTGCAGTTTCAGGTCCTGATGTGCTAAGGTGAAGTGAACTTTCTTTCAAACATCACTACAACTTAATTGGCCACCACTGTTAAACTGTACTCATTAACAGGATCTGAAAAAGCCATTCACATCAACTCTCTCTGTTGGGTAAGAGCACATTAAAAGCAATGTCATGAATAATATAAAAAACCAAATCAGCAAAATGAATTAAAAGGGAAAAGCAATACGGGGCAAATGTGCAAATTTCACACTTTGCATGACACACTGGTCAATCAGGAGAGCACCATCAGCACATAGCTGAATTCTACCGCAGTGTTTCAGAAGAATGATTTTCAAGGTTTTTTTTTACCAGCTGTCATTATGTTAAAACATTTCTTATGGTTGCAACTATGCCGTTCCTGACATTCTCAGATTCATTTTAATAGATTATTGTCATAATTAATTTCTTTATTTTTAATTATTTATTTTACTCTTTAGACTTGAATGTGTGGTTTTTATGCACAGGCTGTTATAGCACTGAAGTGTCCCCTTGGGAGAGATTAATAATGAATGTATCCATCTATTTATCTATCATAGGTAGTGCCCAGGCAGGAATTTACTTAGGAGTTGGGAGGCAGCAAGGAAAAGCACTACGCAAATGTCCTGTACATTAAAACTACTATCTAGGGGATAAAACACAGTATATGTAGGGCTGCTTAGCAGGTGACAGTCCCACCAAATTTTAAATACATAACCCACCTACTCATGTGTAAAGTTTCTGGCAGTTAGAGTAAAAAATAGACTGGAAAGTGGTAATTAATTCTATTGGATCTAAAAGTGACAAGACAATATCTTGCTGTGTTATACTATACTACCATCATCCATGAATTGCGCCTATTTTATCAAAGAATTAAGTACAACTTAAGTGCAGAAACTTTCAGTGGATACAGTTCAGTTCAAATTGATTACTAGAATATAATGGTGACCCAATCTTCTCATCTGAGACAATCTTCAAGTATGCTTCAGTTTCACAATTAGTCTTTTGACCTTTGGATCATAAACTCTGTGCTGACTAGTACTTCTTAGTAACTAACACAAAAATAATAGTAATAATAATAAACCCCCAAGGACTGCACAGACGTATCATTGGATGCTGCAGCAGCTGAAAGGCAAAATGCTACATCATTGCATTTCTTCATTTTTTTCTTTCTCAGACGTTATTCTGCAAGGATGTCAACCAGAGTTTCTGAAAGGCCACAATGGCTGAAAATTTTTACTTTAACACATTTCACAATTAAGTAACATAATTGATGCTTGCTTTTATTAAATTCTTAGTGCAATCATTCTTACATTTTATCTTTCACAGGTTATCTTCAAATTATTTCTACATTGGATCTGATTAGTATTCCTAGCTTTAATCATTTCCAAATATGTTCTAATAAACAGACAAATTATAATGAACACATATTGTTTAAATGGGAGTTTGACAAAGATTTCCATGTTGTTTGCATCAAACTGTCAATATGAAGACAGTAAAGAAAAAAAAGGGCACTCAAAGTGTCTGAGTGTAATATTAGAGGAATACAACAAAACAGTTAAGTATTCTACATCCTGAGTAAATTAAATAAAATCCTTGTGTTGAGGGTTGACGGCCTGTATGTAGCAGTCTGGGATGAGACATGTCCTAAAATTGATCACTAGAAAAAAAAAAAGAAGAAACCACCAATCAGTGCATCACTATAAAATAATCATATCACATAAAATATGATAATATAATGATATAATATATCCAAGTTCCTTTGAATCATTACAGGGACACTTGGACAGCATACAGGCTTGGGAAGATATGTAGCAGATTAAATTTAATGTAAGTAAGCATGAAGTGTCACACAAAGGAAGTAAAAAGGTTTGAATACACAATGGGAGGTCTGAAAAACGAAAGTACGCCTTATGAGAAGGATTTAGGAGTCATAGTGGACTCGAACATTATCAACTGACTGATTTCATGTTACTTGATCAGCAGAATTTAGTTACTGATTACGACCCCCCCCCACCCTTCACCCATTTATCCCTTTAAAAAAAGCTTTTTGCATGAAGCTCCAGCATAACCAGATGCACAGTGGCCTTATGTCCTAGATTAAAGTGTATTTTTATAATTAAACTATTTAATTATTTAACTATTTTTTATTAACAAAATTAAATTCTGGAGGCTTATTGCTCAGTGACCATAAAAATACTAAAATAAATAAAATTTACTTAAAATACATACTAATAAATTACGTATAAAAATATTTATCTGTAATACATACAGCATATGCTTCTCATAATTACAAGCGGTCATATTCTTTACTTTTTCTGTAATGTTCCTATCTGAAATAAGGCTTATTAAAAAAAGTACAGGGTGGTCCAGATCTAATTATGCAGATCCAGATCGTCTGGATGATATTGATTTATGCGGGGACGATTCCAGTTCGGCGCAAAGACGATTCTTCATGTTGTCATTTCGCACACTTCTCGATGGTCCGGGATTTTTCGGGTGATTTTCTATGTAATAAACTTAAGTTATAGCATAATGAAAATTGCATAATTAGATATAGTTTTCCACCATTTCTCTAACAGCCGCCGAACTTGCTGAACTTGTGTAATGGTGTGTGTTGTGTTGGGTGTTTGGGATGCCATGTAATAAAAAATATTACACACACAATCAATTAATTGGTATTGGCAGTTAAACACTGCTTAAGTGTAAATATAACTCTTACAGGTTTTAAACATTAATTGCACTACTGCTGTTTTTAACTGTTAAATACAGATTTACTATATTTATACAGGTGTTTTTTTTCTTCAGTGAATCAGCCAGACATTCATAATTCTTAAGGTGTAATTATAAATATGGATTACCACTTTAATACTGCAGTTCTTGCTTCTTATCAAACCTTGTACTAATAATAAACAGTATACATCTTTAAAAAAGCTGCAAATGTATCAAATGTTCATTAAGTTGTTTATAAAGAAGAAACAAGACTAACATGCTTAAAAGATAAGTAAAAGACATTTTGCTGTTAAGCTAACAACACTACTCTTAACTAAGCAGCAATTTCAAATTCATCTTTATATTTTCTTTTTCCAATTGAAAAGAAGAGGCACTTAAAACAAGCTTGTGCTCCAAACTCAGACGGCATCCATTTCAATTAAAGGTCAAAATGAAAAGGTCTGAATTAATTAAAGTAGCTTTTCTTGCAGTTTAACTTCTCCGAATCTTTTTTCTCAGTTTACTGCTCCACTTTCTTTAATGTAAAGGCTAATAATTCAATCGTCTCTGTTCTCTTGTAAAACAAGTCTTGACTTCACTTGCTTCGTTTACACTACAGAAAGTTCGCTGCAAAAAAAAATAAATAAATAATAAATTACCACAAAGCCTTGAAAAGCAGGGGCTGAAAAGATCTATTTTTGTGATGAGCCAATTTACCAATCACCGATTGAAGAGTTTTTTAGTGAAAAATCGGCCATTTTAGATTGGAGGCCCATTGATCAGAACATACGAGGTGTGGCAGAAAAGTAATGAGACTGGCAACACTGCAAGCGATCTGGCAACACTGCGCTGTTGTCCTTGATAGAGCACGTGTATCAGTACCCTCCCATAGCTCAGTGCGAGTTTCAACTCCTTCCGTTAACTACGTGATTTTTGTGACTGCTATTAGCGAAGTTGTGTTTTTGGTTGTACGTCACGCAAAATGGAACAGCGGAATTTGGAGCAACGTTGTGCCATTAAATTTTGTGTTAAGCTTGGAGAATCGGCAAGTGTGACGTTCGAAAAGTTAAAACAGGCCTATGGAGAACATTATTTATCCCGAGCTCAAGTTTTTCAGGGAGGCCTTCAACTTCGAAAACCAATGAAAACATCGAACATGTGAACACTCTTGTGAGATCAGACCGTCGTTTAACATTAAGAATGTTGAGTGAACAATTAAATTTGAACAGATTTACCGTTCATCAAATTTTGACTGAACATTTGCACATGCGAAAGGTCTGTGCCAAAATGGTGCCGAAAAACCTCACAATTGAGCAGAAGGACAATCGAAAAAACGCATTCCTGTGGTTCCCCAGCCCCCTTATTCACCTGACCTCAGTCCGTGTGACTTTTTCCTTTTTCCTAAACTGAAAAATGTCCTCAAAGGACGTCATTTCGGGACTTTAGAAAACATCCAAAAGAGTGTAACGGACATGCTGAAGACCATACCGGTTGAAGACTTCCAGCGCTGCTACCAACAGTGGGAACAACGTCTCCATCGGTGTGTAGCTGCCCAAGGGAACTACTTTGAAGGGGATAACATTGATGTTTGAAAAAAATAAAAAACTTTGGTAAATAAAAAATCAGTCTCATTACTTTTCTGCCACACCTCGTATCTACCAACAGAATGTTATTTTAAATAGCGCCCTGATGTGTACAATACAAGCCAAGGAGGTTATGCCCATGCTTTATAAACGCACTGGTTTAGACCTCATCTGAATTACTTTCTGCAGTTTTGGTCTCCAGGATACAAAAATTACAAAAGTGCTGGAAAAATTCCGGAGAAGAGTGACTAAGCCGATTCCACAGTTACAGGGGATGAGTTAGGTGGAAAGATTAAAAGAGTTGAGCCTTTTCAGTTTAAGCAAAAGATGATTAAAAGGAGACATGATTGTAGGGTTCAAAAATATGAATGGAAACAGTACAGTGGATAGAGACTGTAATATTAAAATGACTTCAAGAAGACACAGTTGGAAACCTGATAAAGGTAAATTTTGCAAAAATATTTAGAACACACACAAGAAATAACTTGCCAAGTAGTGTGGTAAACAGCAGGACTTCAAGAACCAAAACTTGACTTGATGTTATTTTAGAAAAATGAAGTGGATAGGACTGGAAAACTTTGTTGGGCTGAATGGACGTTCTCCTCCAGATTGTTCTAATGCTCTAATAAGGCCACTGTGTAACAATATAGGGAGGTCATGTTGACTCATTACATTTTTAGAACAACATTATGAACATCGATTAGCCAACAAAAAAGAATGTCACTGTAGCCAGAGCCATCAAACTAATCAAGAATGGGAAGGACCCAGGCCCTGACATGCCAACAGCTGAGGCATTGAAAGAAGGTGGTAATCTTCTGACTGAATATCTACATATGCAAATTACATTAATATGGAATGTAGAATACATTCCTGTGGAATGGAAATTAGCCAACATTGTCCATATATTCAAAAAGAGCAATAAGATACAATGTAAAAACTACAGGGGAGTAAGTCTCATATCAGTGGCTGGGTCAGTATTCACACAGATCATCCGAGCCCGTCTCCAACCATTCCATGTATCTTTCACAAGAGAATAGCAATGTGGCTACTGGCCAGACTAGGCCAGAGCAACTTTTTAGTCAGGCTGGTGTTGTTAGAGCGCATAAGATGCGGCAAGAAAACAGTGGCAGTAGTCATCAATTTCAAAAGTGCCTTTGACAGTGTGCATCCAAATCCAAGTGGAAAGTGCTAAATACAATCAGAGTACCGCCATAATTGGTCAACGTCATCACAGACTTCTACTACATCACCCCATGCTGTGTGGAAGTACATGGCAAGCTAGCCCACAGTTTTTTTTATCCAAACTAGTGTAAGGCAGGGCTGCATGATGTCCCCATTCCTGTCATCATCAAATGGGCCATGGAAAAAAAGATTAGCTGGCCAACCAGGAGTCATGTCCAGCAACAACAGCCTGACATTCACTGATGCAACTTACGTGGATGACATTATTTTCCTTGAAGAATCAAAAGAGCGAGCCCAGGAGCTGTGCAACAACATTAGCAAAAAGGTTAGAAAGCTGTGCCTGCGTATCAATGCCAAGACTACCCAACGCAAAAGATTGATTGATGATGTAGGCTAGTGTTCTTCAACTTTTTTGGCTATGTGGCCCAGTTGCACAATATTTTGCTTTACCCCTTAGAGTTTAGAGTGCTTTGTTATACTTTGATCACAGAAAGCAAGGAGGAGCTTTCCCCATGGTATTTTGACCAGGTTGATCAATGTATTAAACAACTTTGTGAGATTTTTCCCTTGTGGTTTTTCGAGTGGACGAATAAATGCATATACTAAGGAAGAACATGGTGGATAAGAGGTGACCCTCCACATCATTAGAAGGATGCCCCATCAGCAGGCACACCAAAAACTAAAAGGCCAAGATTCAAACGATTTCTAAAGGTCTAAAGCTGGGGCCCCATTCACTGAGCTTTCTGATAACAGAGAGAAAAACTACATTGATTAGTAGACAGAAGCAGAGGTGACTAAATTTCTTTATTTAATAGAATAACTGTGGCTTTTCTTGTTGATTAATTTCTATGAGGAACTTAAAATACTCATAATACTCATACTTAAAAATGAAGTTATACCATACCTGTCATCACCAACTAAAATATAGATTATTTTTTTAAGTTACAACTGGTAAGGACTATAGGGAGTTGGATTGTCAAAAGTATCAAATATCTTTAAGCACTGACTGCATCATTTTTAACATTTTTTTCAATAATCATATTTTATTGTATTGCTTCTACAGCCTACATTATGAATGCACCTTCAAAATTTGCAACCCTGTTTCCTCCCCCTCACAGGTGTTAATAAGACAGCAACTTTAGCAAAGTCAGAGCCTCCACCAGCAAGCTTAACTGACAAAGAGTGCGCCCAGAGAGGCGTCTGGAAATACTTTGGTAGGTAGGTACCTTATTTCTAAATTTCAAAAACATTTTTTCAGAATAAGCCTGCAAACTGTTGCATTTATAGGAGGGATGTGTTCTTTCTTTCTACAGATTAAAATGTTTATTGTAGTCAGTTAAATGTGTAATGCTTTAAGACTGGAGTATGCATTTATTTTAACTGTGGGCCAGTTTTATTCTGTGCTGTCCATTCAGGGTCACCAGTCACCATATGGAAATGTACTTCCATAGTGCACTATTTTCTATTATGCTATTATGTGTGATTTTAAAATTATATTTCCATCACGTTTGATAGATAGACAGACAGACAGAATGGGGAATGATAGTGTAACATACTATAAAAGATTTCAGTGCTCAGTTGCATAAATAGTGCATCTCCTCCTCCATGTGCTCATATACTCTGTATATTACAACAAACTTTGAATTGTGGGATGGTGAATAAAGAGAAAGCTGACTGGATTTGGCTGTTTATGATGACCACTTCATGGATGAGGTTTGTGTGAATGCAACAAGGTGGTACACTTTCCTATGAGTTGTATCATGAAAAGCAGAGCAATGACTGGATTTAAACTTGTTTATAAGAACTTTACTATTATCCTTTTACAAAAAAATAACACTACTTGAAGCATTTGCATTTAATGGCTGAAATTTCTGATTTATTTTCATCAATTTCAATTTATTTTTATTGAGTTGCATTATATACTATATTGGGTAATGAATTTCAATACTTTTCTTAGTATTGAAGTTGAAATTTTGACATTGTGACAAACCTAGTAGGGGGCCAAAGCCTAAACTGGCAACAGCAGCCACATGAAATCATCACATGAGTAAACTCAGAAAAGTGTTAAAACATGATACGCATTTCAATATATTTAATTGTAAAAGCCCTTCCATAACACATATGGTGCACATATCCATAGCAGACCAATACAACTACACAGATGCTCCTGTTCACCTAACTGCTTGTTCTTGGGCTCGGGGCAAACCTAATCTATGTGAATACAAGGAGAATATGGGAAATTCAAAAAGAATAATTCCAGTTAGAGATGCAAGAAGCCAAAACCTCTGCCATCTTACCACTCAACTAATGAACTGGTTCATATTTAAATAAGCACCAACAAAGGAGACAGGCAGAGGTATCTCCTCTGGTATGTTTTCAGTTACTCAACTCCCGTCCCTTTTTTAAGAGGAGAACATGACAGTCATTCTGTGTAGATACTGCATGTTCTCGCTGTGTCTGTGTGGGTTCCCCTCTAGTTTCCTCCTACATTCCCATAAATGTGCACGTTAAATTAACTGGTGTATCTAAACAGTAGCTGCTCAAGCAGATATGGGTGTGCACTCGCATACCACTTAGGGTTAGTCTTATACTCAACACTGAATGGCCCCTGGCAGAATAAATTATTTGGTAGATATTTAACTTATAATCCACTAAATCAATACAAATTGAAGATTTGTACATGACAGATTAAGAAAAATGAGTATATGTAACACTGAAAACATAATACAATATATCATAGATGAATTATTCAAGCATGTGATTTTATAAATTATGGCAAAGAAATTTTCAGCATTGCAGCTACCTAGATCCAAATGGAAAGCTACTAAAGCTACTGTATCTTGTGCCCTTCAACTGACCATGCAGGACCAAATACAGAAGGTCATACTGCAGCAGAGTACAAGCATCTTGTGACAACTTCCCGCCTTCGCCTGTTCTGTCTGTGGATATCCAGGCTCCTCCTGCTCATTTATCTCCATGTTTTCATTTTTTTTCCACCATGCAGAATTCAATGAATATACCACAGAGAAAGTAAATAAATAATACATGGAAAATCTTCAGGCTGCATAATTACAGTCATACGTCAAGAAAAAATAAAACCAGTAAGATGAAACTGTAATAGGAAAATATGCCAATATTTACAATTTTTCTGCATATCTTAAGATTTTCAGTATCCTACACCAAAATAAGTCTTTTTTCTTAAGGACTTATTAGAGTCATATTTTATACTACTAACCTCAGCTGAAAATATTGTTGTCTTAAATGGAGTTTCAAGAGTGAAAGAAAAATGCGATCACTTTAAAAATGTAGTGGATTGTTACAGACAGCATTAGAGACAACATACAGGAAGTCAATCCATCCATCACAAGAGACATATCCACAAACAAAATTCAATTAATAACCTTCACTAATAAAGTACATCAAATCCAAAATCAAATCAATCAACTCAACCGGTATTGAGTTTGAGATACAGAAAAAAGCAACACTCCCAAGATAAGACTCTACCCGTACAAGATGAAGGAGAACATGCAAACTCCACACCAACACAAGCAGTGAGGTGGCAGCACCACTCTACCTTTTAATATAAGCATTGTTGCTAAAGTATGTTTTAAAATTTGGATCTCAAATGAGAGAGATTTTTGTACTTATCTGCAGTATGGAAGATGGCTCCATATCAAAAATGTCTCTAAACTTTTGGAATCAGCCTTTTGGATCAGTAAAAACAATATACATTCAAGCAAAGTGACCACATTAGACGGTACATGCTCATGACACCATGTCCAAGAAATCCCGATTCTTAGGAGACCACTATGACTACTAAACTATGCTTACCTAATGTTTCCTAGCTAGACTCATTAACAAACTGCATTAAACAAAAGGAACATTTTGAACACCAAAGTAGAAATGCTTGATAATACCTGACAAAAAATATTGCCTTATGCCTTTGGTCCCAAAAAAACCCTCACAGTAGGGTCGGTTCAGAATATGGATGGATGTGCAATTTATAGTATGTTTGTGGTATATGCCTAGAATGTCACTGTCCCCAAACAGATTGATCCATTTGTCCATCCATTAGTGACTGTGGCTAATCCAGTTTAGATTTATAGAGGCAATAGACTCTCAGGAAAAATGATTGCAAGTCTCACTGCATTCACACACACACCTCACCCATATAGGGACAGTTTAGAAAGACCAATTAACTTAACATGCACATCCTTAGGATGTGGGAGGAAAACCACATTCACAAACACTACTTCACACAGTGCTAGTTTACAAACATCAAATAACTTAACATGCACATCCTTAGGATGTTGGAGGTAAACCGCAGTACACAGAGAAAACCCCATACAGACAAGGGAGGACATACTGACTACACATGCAGAGTGTCCTGGCTCCTGGAGCTGTGAAGCAGAAGCATTAACCAGTGTGTTACTACCATTACAGATGTGCTGAATTGTGCCAAACAGAACCTAAAAAAAAGTCAACTGTTTAATTACAATATATCATCTTGCATATAGAAATTACATTTATATGCAAGTACTGCCTTTGCATTTTTTGCTCCCTACTTGATCTTTTTTGAGAACTGTGCAGAATGACAATTATGCACTGAATTTCATGAGGCTGTTGAGCAAGCTTTTTACACTCAGACATATTTGAAATATAACATAGAATGCCGACATTCAAATTTTTTAATGTACTAGTTCAAAGGTGATTTAGGGTATAACCAATGTACAGACCTGAATTACAGAAGCTCTGATTTTAAATCAGCTGATGCACTCATATACTGTAAAGAATCGTGTGATAATGTATTCAGTAAAAGACAGTACATTAAAATAAGGATGGGTCATGCATGTTTTTCCAGCTCTCTGAAGTGTGACGTGTGTATAGTCTGTTTTCCAATTATTTGTATGTGGGCTTCAGCTTCATCTCCGCAGCTGTGCTGTTAAGCTGGACTGGTGACTATGATCTGGCACTGTGCTTGTGAGTGAACGTGAGTAATGAGTTGTTATGTGTATTGTTAATAAAATTTTTACTTGGGTGCCGCTTTACTTTTGATAACAGATTTTTTTAAAGAGGTTGCTGTTGTAATGACCCGCTTAAATAAGAGTATCACTTACGTGACTTTTGCTTAAAGGATGCTTTCCTTCAAGCCAAAACACAGATCATCAATCATGAAGAATCTGCTGCATAGTACCTAGCTAACAGAACTCAGCACATAACAAATGTCTCAAAAATGATGGCAGTCTAAATGCTATAATGAATCACCCAAAAGTGCAGGTGTACTTGTACATACACAACTGGCTCAAGAAAATTGAATACTACAAAGATTTTAAGCAGTTTTGATTATTTTTCCAAAAAGACTTCCTTCTACTTAATGGCAGATAGGGCTGCACGATTAATCGTTTTTTTGTCATGATAACGATATTTATGACCCACGATCAGTTAATAAATATCGTCGCGATTTTACAGTATAAAGACCAAACTTTTTTATGGGCGGAGTTTACGGATTGGACTGCGTCACTAAGACGTTACTGCGTCTAGATTGCAAGCGCTTTCTGAAGCAGTAGAAGTCAATAGCAGCAATAACAGTCAGTCAGAATAAACATATGATGGCGGAGCAACGTGAGGAAGGTGCAGAAGTGCGATCGTTAGTTCCTAAAAAGGGGGCATACTCAGTTGTCTGGAACTATTTCGGTTTCGAGGAATGTGATGTTGATCAGGTACGAGTCTTGTGCAAACTTTGCTCCTGTTCCGTCCAAACGTCCCAAGGTAACACAACAAACCTCATCAACCACCTTAAAAGCCACCACAAAGTACACTATCAAGAATTTCAACGACTGAAGGCACAAACAGCAACAACAAAAAATTACCAGCCATCCACAACACAGACAACAATATCAAGGACATTGTTCAACGCAATACCATATCTGCCTAGCTCGCAAAGACACCGGGAAATAACAGAGGCGATCACGTACCATATAGCCAAGGATATGTGTCCAATAACCACCGTGAGCAATGAGGGGTTTAAAAAAATGATCGCAACACTTGATAAAAGATATAGCATTCCCTCACGCAACTATTTTTCCAATGTTGCGCTGCCCTCTCTGTATGCGAAATGCCGAAAAGAAATAGAAAGAGAAATTCTCAGGTTCAGCCTTGAATATTTTGCTGCCACGACCGACTTATGGTCAAGCAGAACTGCGGAACCGTATTTGAGCTTGACAGTTCATTTTATTGACAGCGAGTTTAAGATGAAAAGCAAGCTTTTGCAAACTTCGTTTTTCCCACAAGACCATACAGCGGAGTTTATTGCAGTGGGCCTCAAAGAAGCGATGTCCGCTTGGGGCTTGGTGGAAGAAAGACTTGTGTGCATCACAACGGACAACGCAGCTAATATGATTAGGGCATCATCTGTGAATAACTGGCCGAGGCTACACTGTTTTGGTCACAGACTTCATTTAGCCATCGGTAAGTTGTATGTTTTTTTCCCCAGATATATTGAAACAATTTGACAATTTAAAAATATTAATTGTTGTTGTTTTAGTGATATAATCAGGGGTGCACATAACTGGTACGCGGGTACGCATGCGTGGCAAAAAATGATGAACGCGTAACGTCATTTTGTTACTACAGCGCTTTCCTGTACAAAACAGAAGAGCTCTTGACTGTGACCGTTTTTTGACAGCGTGCGATTAAAATTTCACCTACACCATTTGTTTTATGTCTTTCGGTTTAGGTGCTGCGTTTATGTTCGAAAAGTGTTTATTCCTCCGACTCAGGACCCTATTCTGCACCGGCGGAAAGCACCATACAAAGTGGTTTCGTTTTGAAATAAAATAATTTTGCGTGTTTTCCGCTTGTGGCAGTGGTAATTTTTAAATGAGGCGCAGCGGTGCGCATTTTCGGCTACTTTAAGACGGCCAAATGACAGTGTGCTCTTCACCAACAGTCTTTAGTCAGTGACGTTATTTATTAAATGATATTTAAGCGCCACGCACTCACGTGATACGTACTCAAATAGCATTTTATTTTATTTTATTTCGGTTTTGTCACAAAAGAACTACTGATTCTTTCATACCATTTTTAATGAAACGCAATACATTTGTTTAATGCATATTACGCTCAAGACGCAACCTTGTGTTCCGTCAAGTTGCACAATGACGATAAAAACCACAAAACCTTAAGGGAGCGATCTGTACTTATTAAGACCTCGCTGCGGAGTGCGTACCAAACACCAGCTCCTGCCACTCACCTGAGGAACACACTCAAAAAGTTATGTGCACCCCTGATTATAATGACACATTATAATGACAATGAGTCATATGTCTACAGTATAATAATCATCATTTTTTATTCTGCTAATCTATCAAATTAGATACATTTAAAAGTTAGTCAAATACTATTATGTTAATGTTTGTGAACCCAGATGAGTTTAGAATAAGTGAGTGTTTATTATTTATTAATAAATGTTTGATAATTGTCTTATGTAGGTGTATATAATTAGTGAAATAAAAAACTTTTTTTTATTTCTGATCAAAAGTTGCATAAACAACAAGAGTCTTCCTGTGTCTTACTGTTTTTTTTTTTCTGATCATGTTTATTTCCTGAAGAGAATGCTATGAAGGATCCAAGAATTGACCGGGCTGTGGGGCTCTGTAAAAAGTTGGTGAGCTCCTTCTCTTACAGCTGGAAGCGTAAGAGAAAGTTTTTAGCTGCACAAAAGGAGATGAAACTCCCAGAGCACTCACTGAAAACAGAGTGTCCAACAAGGTGGGGATCACGTCAGGCCATGATAGAGAGAATCATCGAGCAGCAAAAGGCCATTGCACATGTCCTGTCCTCTGACAAGAAGTCTCGTCATCTTATCCCGACATGGATGTACTAGAGGCAATCAACAAATCCTTGCACCCTTTAGTTAATTTTACAGATGCACTGTCTGGCGAGAAGTACGTCAGCGTGTCATTTGTTAAGCCAGTTCATCTTTTCAACGCATCAATCTTGAAAGTTAAGGATGATGATACTGACCTGTCAAGAGCAATCAAGTCTAAAATTTTGGAGTACCTAAACGAAAAATACAGTGACCCAGACATCCAAGCTCTATTGGACATGGCATCTACGGTGGATCCACGATTTAAGATGAGATACACGGCTGAGGACAAGAAAACAATTCAATCCAGACTCAAAGCTGAGATGCAGACTTTGCCAATGATGGTAATAAAAATGAGCTGCACTGAGATCTATATTAGTGTTTTGAGTCTCAATTAGTTAAATTTGTTCTAAATGCCTTTTTCTGTGTTTAGGTGCCACCCCAAGAAACAGCACAAGAGACCAGCCAGAAGGATGCTGAAGCTGGATGTGCCCCAAAGAAAAAGATGACTTTAGGAAGCTACTTTAAAACTGCTGAACAAGCCTTGCCACCTAACAACCAGCAATCCAGTGTAGCCTGTGAGCTGGACTCTTACTTGCAGTCAAACTACCTGGATAGTGAGGGGGACCCATTAAAATGGTGGAAAGAACATGAAAAGATCTACCCAAGGCTTTCAAAAGTGGCAAAAAAAATACTTGTGCATACCAGCCACAAGCTCTCCTTCAGAGAGGGCTTTTAGTTCCAGTGGAATTGTAGTTACTTGCTTGCGGTCTTCCCTAAAGCCCGATCAAGTTGACAGGCTTGTGTTCTTAGCCAAAAATCTGTAACATGTTGTAAAAATTTTTTATTCTTATTTGATTTTATTGCAAGTTGATGTAAAAGAGGCAGTTTAATTTTATTTATGTACCACAGCTATGAAAAACTCTCCATTCTAAACAAGTTCGGTTTGTTTATTTTTCTTTATTTGTGGCTGTAAAGTGCAATAAGAATACACAAGTGAATAAAAGTTCATTACCAAAGGAATAATCGTCATTATTAATCGTGATAAAAATTTTGAGCAAAATAATCGTGATAATCATTTTTTCTGTTATCGTGCAGCCCTAATGGCAGATATTCCGTTCAACACTTCACCAGTAGAGGTTATCTGATTTAAGAAGACATCTTATTAATCATATTCAAGTTGGATTGTTTAAACCACAAGCAACACTCACTGAGCATAAATGAATGCATTTTTCAAATCATGTACTCCATCATAGAACGGCACAGGGCAGGAGCCTATAACAGATGCCTGATAGGAACCAACTGGATGAGGCACAAATTCATAATACGAGTGCATATGTACTCACACACATTAAAAAAAGCGAATCAGCCAAACCTGCATGTCTCTGGATTAAGCAAAATTTTAATCCAGTAGTAAATTTACAAAATAGGTTTGACAAATTTCAACACTAAAATGTAGTTCCAAATGGATAAAAAGAGGATAATATAGCTGGGATCAAGTTCAGCTCAGTCATGGTTGCATTGGAGTGGCTTATACAGAGGAGGGACTGATGGTTAAGGATACCATTCCCTTATCCAGAGCTTGTCAGCCTATTTTTGGCCCACTCACCACTGTTCTGTCAACACCTTAAAACAATTTCCTGTACGTGTTTTGCATGAGTCAATAACTCACTAATGATATATATTTCTCCTTGAAATGTCTGTTTTCAAAGTGGTATGAAATCTGCTAAAAAGCTTTCACTTTACCATACTATGCATTGCTCTGAATGTCATTAAAACACCAAAGACCACAAACCCCTTCGACAACTTCTTGGAACATCTTGGAACTTTTGCTTCCTACTATTGAATTGCTATTGGGTGATAGCCAACATAAAATAATTAATGATTACCTCATTTCATCATTTATAGGAGAAACAGGTAATAATTTTGAACAAATGAAAGTTACTCCACACTTAATGGATGCTTGTTTTCTAATTAATATATTTGTTGTTATTTATATTATTATATGTTATTTCAATAGCATATGTACTAGCATTTAATTTTTATATACATATTTTAAAATAAACTACATTTTAATTTTTGTAAAGCATTTTCAGTTGAATTCAATATATTAAATGCTATTTAGATAAAGTTATTATTACTACATGTCTAACAAAATTTATTTCAAAAGCCAATGGGGAAAAAAAAGATTTTATTGTTACCATCACGAGTCACATATCTTTATTTGTTTTCATTCACACTCACCAGAGGTGGTACAAAGCAGCTTCAACTGTCAATTTTCAAGACTGGAAATAAGCAGATTGCTAGAGAGCAACCGGACATGTTCACTTAAACTAACATGCCCAAAAAGGGAAATGCATTTATATTTCATTTCTTACTCCATTTTAAATATTAAAAAACAGAACATAATATAATTTTGAAAGTCTCAAAAATCTGAGAACACTACACACATTGTTTCAACCACTGGAAAGAAGAACAAGTTTGTAAGAAATAAATGCTGGGATTTGACATTAGCAATTTCTCTGGGGAGTGATGGGTAGCTTTGAAGGACAGGCTTCTATGCAAGCAGCAGATGTAATATTTGATTGGGTTATCTACATTAGCCCGAGTAAGTGTTCTGATGATCCCTTACACCAGAAAGTGTGAACTTATATTTTACCATAAACAATTAAGAAACCCTAAAGGTCAACTGGGTTAAATATGACAATTATTTTACTTCTCTCTGCAACAATTTCAAACAGTATCCTCCCCTTAACCAGCTTCTGAACAGATCAACTGGGTTCAATATGACAGTTATTTTATTTATCTGGGGAACAATTTCAATCAGTATCCTCCCCTTAACCAGCTTCTGAACAGAAGAGATTCTGGAGGGAGCTTTTAAAGCAAAAATCTGTCCTAAAGCAGTGCCAAACTTAAGAGCTACAGCAAGTGAATTTCCAGGCGAGTCAGCAGATTGGTTAATAATGCCTATAACTAACTGAAATATGCAGGACTTGGCATTTTCATGTATATAACTGTACAACCAACCAAGTTTAAACACCAAGATCTTTCCTACTGACTACTTAAATGATATGCTTATATTTTTTAACTTTTTTGACATGGCATACAGTATGTTCATTTGCTCTAGAAATTTCCATTAAGTGAAGATTTAGTGAAGTGCATAAGTTAACGTTTAAGACTGTAAACAGTATTGGTATCCTCTTCAAACCTAATCAAGTCCCTTAACCTGCAGAAGGCTGAAATGACCATATATGGATACACATGTACTTTGAACTTGTGATTTGTAAGTCATTTTAGACAACTTTCAAATTTGTTATAAATGACTGCGCTCATGGGGTGGTCTCTAATGAACTACATCATTTAAGATTCCCTTAACTATGTCAGCACCTTGGGGCGGCACGGTGCAGCAGTGGTAGAGCTGCTGCCTCGCAGTTAGGAGACCCGGGTTTGCTTCCGTGTCTGCGTGGGTTTCCTTCCACAGTCCAAAGACATGCAGGTTAGGTGGATTGGTGATTCTAAATTGGCCCTAGTGTGTGCTTGGTTTGTGGGTGTGTTTGTGTGTGTCCTGCAGTGGGTTGGCACCCTGCACGGGATTGGTTCCTGCCTTGTGCCCTGTGTTGGCTGGGATTGGCTCCAGCAGACCCCCGTGACCCTGTGTTCGGATTCAGTGGGTTGGAAAATGGATGGATGGATGTCAGCACCTTGCACTAAGCTATACTACACAGTTAAACACCACACAAAAATCAATCAGAAGATAGGACATATTTAAACGGACATACTAGGAAGACATCCAGAGGCCTCCTCCTATGAAAGCCACAAGACACAATACTTTACTTGGGAAAGAGAACTGGAATTGTTTTTTCTGGTCTTAATTGCACCAGTCTGGAGCATGTAGTTGTGATGTTTACAGGTGAACTTATCTTAACTAGTGTATATGGAAACAGCTGTCGCAGGAACTGTGTCCTGTAGAAAATGAAGACGGGGTAGCACCCTATATTTAGGCTGGAGAATATGAAACCAGTCCCATGTGATTCTCTATTAGACAAAAAAGATCCCAGGGAAATCTGGAACCCAGACAGTTCACCAAAGACAAACTTTTAAGGGTAATTACCTTTGCAATTTCTATGTATTATCAATAAGACAAATCAAATCATAATGCTTCATTCTTCATGGGGATAAGAAATGTGTCACCCCCTGTTTTGCTTCACTGCTAAATTCAACAGTTTTTAAACAAACACATAAAATAAGATATTCATCTCATTTAAAGCTCCTAAATTCTATGCTTTTTAATCCTTTCATTAGACTTTTAGTAAATAATGCTGTTCATAGTAAACATACTCATAAAGCTTTTGCATAACATAATCATACTAAATAAATTTCCAAAATAAGAACATTGGCACACACTATCCAACCAGTTACTCAATCAATCTCTCTTTCCATTTTCTTAGCTCAACATAACTGAATTTCTGAGTCAACAGGCGCAAATGCTTATCCCAACACAAGTGACAAGGACTCTGGAACCCAATTTGAAAAAAATGCCAGTCCTTCATTTATTTCCTCAACTCGTTCATTAATCCATACATTTTCTACACCAGCTTTATTCTGAGCAGGGTTGCGGGGTGTAAGGCAGAAACAATCCATGGACAGGGTGCAATTCTCACTGGGTGAACTCACAGACATATGCGGGCCAGTTTAACATTGCCAGTCCACCCAACCTGAATGTCTCCGGTGTGTAGGAAGAAATCAGAGCACCTGGAGGAGACCAACAGGGACACAGGGAGCAGCAACACCACCAATATGGCACCATGCTACCCTTTCCTGAATCCACTTAAGCAAATGAAGCGATTCAAGGTTGAATGGACAGTAATCATGGTCCTGCTTTCAAATCCCAGGCTGGGCACTCACTATCTGTGAAAAATTGTTACACTACTCCTTAATTTAAAAATTAATGCGACTACATAATGCATGTTACTTTTAATGTGCTACCTCCAACAGTGCCTATGATGGACTAGCACACCCTGTCCTATGTTAGGTTGTCTAACAGCCAAATACTTTTCAGATTGGCTCCACCTGCCTGTGGATATATGAATATGCAGGTTAAGAAAAGAAATGAAAAAAGTAGGGTCAGAAAAAACAGATGGGAAACGCCACTTTCTATTAAATGTCACATACTGTGGTCTGCCTTATTGTTACTCAAACACATATAGGACATTTTGTACAAATGAATTAATGTATATTGTACACATATTACACATATGTACACATGCATATTAATACATATACACATACATATTCTAACATGGCATACAGTATTACACTGGGATATATGAGTATAAATATACAGCACAGCCTTTGCTCACTTTAAGTCACACATTAAAACACCACCAAGATCTACCTCACACATTTGAATAATTCACCTTTCATATTTGTTATATACTGAGTGTACACACACCCCCCTCTTTCCGATCCCCTTTAGTGCTGTCAAGCCGATCCCATTCCCTACTCCTAGTGCTTTCCTCTCACTCTGACACACTCCTGTGTTCACCCCTCCCCCAAGCTGCACATTCTTGCTTGCACACACACCGTTATAGTCCTCCTCCTCCTCCTCCTCAAGGACACTAGAATACTGAAATTTTTCCCTTTCAAGCACGTTAGTATACAGTCCGAGTAGTACTGTCATTGATCCTCCAGGTCACAGTGATCTTCAGGCCAGTGCTGCGGTTAAGAAGCTTACCAAAGGGTTACAGACTTCTCACAGACAGCTCGCCGCCTGAAAAGCTTTCGCTTTCACCAGGAGACGTACGAACTCCAGGCGTTTCCGCCCCAAAGCCCGACATCACCCCACTCGGTTGTCATTTCTCTGCAGGAGTTGTGTAGGAATAATTCCCCAATGACCCCGCTCACCACTCCCAGGCCTAGCCGGCACACTCGTACTACAACAAATAGCTCCTAGCTAACCTGCTTCATAAAAACGTCCCACTCGTTATGCCTGGCACACGCCATGTAGGCGCCCCGAACTCACCAGTAAGCAGGTGTCGTACGCTTTACACGATGAAAGCGGCTCAGTCTCTCAAGGAGGACAGACTGAAGGAGAAGCTGAAGGGATGCGGAGCATGCGCAGCAACGTCTGTCACGACACGTCTGGTTTCTAAACTACGCCCCCTAAACGACGTACGTGCCCTACTGGACACGCCCCCAACGGTGTCCGACACGCCTTATCTGGAGTTCAAATGGATGTGTGATTTACTGTTTGATCTGTTAGGGTAAATAAAGTTTTGTCAGGTTCATGATTTGCTTGTTTTAATTGCTTAATTTTATTTATGGCCTTCAGTCGCACTGCAAAATGAGCTTCCGTTGGTTTAATTACAACTCCTGTACAAACCTGTCCCAGTCGGCTTTTGGAAAGTGAGTTTGTGTGCCCTTCATCGAATTCCAGCATGTCCTTATTTAGTTTTTATGTTTGGGTCACTGAGTGAAAGCGTTTACTACGGAGTCCTCCAAGGTAAATAACAGGGTGTGTCATTCTTTTTGCAGCCATTAGTTGGAAGGTAGTACTTGAAACATGGGACCTGCAGGGTAGGGCAGTTTCCAGAATGTACACAACAGTACCAGTAACCGATAAAGCACTTAACATCCTTCTTGTGCTAAAAATGGGTTTAAAATTAAGAGATACTGGTGGTAATGGCCGAGGAGCTAGCCATGGGATAATTCTGTGTGACGAACTACAAATTAGATAGATAGATACTTTATTAATCCCAGGGGGAAATTCACATCCTTTGAGGCTCTCATATTGGATATTAAAACAGACGAGCAGTGTTAGAAAATGGGCCTCTGTAGGTGCTGTTAATGGAATGTATTATGTAACTAAGTACAGTACTATTCTGTATACTTAATTTTTGCTTTTAATTTTTTTTTATACTAGGGTCTAATGTTATTAGTTCACTGCAGCTTATTACTCTTGAACATGCTATGTACAATTTCCAATGGGGTTGTAACAATACGAAAATTTCAAAATTCAGACGGAGCAACCCTAGCCATAATGCCTGATAATGGACTGGCATCCCATCTATGATAACTTCCTGCCAGGTGGCTGCTGTTGCCAGTTTAGGCTTTGGTTCCCTTCTAGGGTTGTCACAATGTCAAAATTTCAACTTAAATACAATACTAAGAAAAATATTGTTACCCAATACAGTATATAATGTAACTCAATAAAAATAAATTGCAATTCTGTATGCATTAAAATATTTACATTGATGAAAATAAATAATAGATATTTTAGTCATTAAATGCAAATGTTTCAAGTAATGCTATCTTTTATAAAAGGTAAGAGTAAAAATCTGTAAACAAGTTTAAATCTTGTCATTTCTGTGCTTTTCATGATAGAGCTTATAGGAAAATGCACCACACTGCTGCATTCACGCAGACCTCGTCCATAAAGTTGCCACCACAGGCTAGCCAGCCAAATCTAATCAACTTCACGTTAGTCACCATCCCACAATTCAGTTCATTAAATGCATTAAACATTTATGAAACTATGAAAACATTTTAAGCTGTACAAAAAAATAAACATAAAATAAACATTACATCCCTACTTCAGACATACTGTAGCTGTTTACAGGCTTATACTGATTCATGTTTTTGTAATTTAGCACCTACCTACTGAAAAATATTTCCAGACACCAGTCTGGCTGCCCTCTTTATGAAATAAGCATGCTGGTGAAGGCTCAGAAGCTGCTGATGTTGCCATCTTATTAACACCTGTGAGCCTACAATTGATACTTAATGGTATTTTGATACTTTTGACATCCCTAATTTCCCATGAATAAAACATTCCTGTCATTAATGAATTCTTGCTTTTCCTAGTGACTGACCTTGGAAAACTGTATTGTACTGCTGGGGTCAAGTGCCAGAATGGGTTTTTGTTTCTCAAAAAAAAAAAAGTAGCTAAATATATTATATAGTTACTTATTACAAAATGTAATGTGTTACAAACACTGCATTATCCAACCCGCTATATCCTGACTACAGGGTCACGGGGGGTCTGCTGGAGCCAATCCCAGCCAACACAGGGCGCAAGGCAGGAAACAAACCCCGGGCAGGGCGCACACACAAACACACCAAGCTCACACTAGGGACAATTTAGAATCGCCAATGCACCTAACATGCATGTCTTTGGACTGTGGGAGGAAACCGGAGTGCCTGGAGGAAACCCACACAGACACGGGGAGAACATGCAAACTCCATGCAGGGTGGACCCAGGAAGCGAACCCAGGTCTCCTAACTACGAGGCAGCAGTGCTACCCACCGTGCCGCCCATACACTGCATTATGTTTGTGTTAATTATGAAAAACTGCACATTTCACTGGCCAGAATTTGTTATTAAATCCTACTTACAACTTGTGCAGCAATGGCGAGCGAGTTTCCTAAAAGAGCAATAATCCATGGCATTTGGTATCAGGAAGCACAGCAGCGGCCCAACGCTACAATATGAAGGAAGACCATCAAAATGAAAGTACATTTGTGATAAGGCTTTAAAGCAGCATGCTGTTTTACAATTTCTAAACAATTTTACATACTGTACAGGAGATAATTTAAATTTGTAGTCTGATTATGTAAAGAATATTATATTATTAACACTGAATCATGTTTTATTTAAACATATTACAAACAACAATAATATTTACAGACTGCAGGTTTACATGTCCTTGATTATTTTTAATTGTGGGGTTGTTTTGTTCTTGTAAAAATATTGTAGTGACTTCTTCACTGCACCTACACTCACAGCCACCACTTTGGTACCCAGACTCTATCTGTACAATTTAACTGCTAACCACATCTTACTTGAGTTTCGCCAAATCTTCCTCGTGCTCACATTCTGCACAACGTATCCTGCTGTGTCTTTTTCTCTTTTCACTCGTTTGTCCACCCTATTGGTCAGTTCTGTTTTTTGCATGACTCTCCTATCCCTTGTGCTGATGGCCTTTATTTGTGTAGACCAGAAAGTCTCATATGGCAGACTGGCACTTTATCTGTCCCAGCTTTGTCTGAACACTAAGCCAAAAAAAGGTTGCTGCACGTTAGAATAGCCATATTATTGACAAAAGAAAATGTGTCTCTGCTAATTTTCTTTTTTCTATAATGTCACCAAATTTCAATCAAAGCAGTCAGAGCATTTTTTAGATTTTGGGATATTTCATTTTTCTATTGTAAAGTTTATTTTAACCCCTTGTGAAAAGTAGGAGGCGTCACTGAGCCCCAAACCCTGGACACAACTAACACAGACAGAGTCAGGTTCAAGTACAGTGATTTTATTCTTTCCAGAACCTTTACAGGCTCATCTAGAATTGTCTGTATAACATAACACACCACAAAGTAAAGACTTTCCTCCTCTGTCCTACTCCCCTTCATCCAAACAAGTCCTCTGCCTCATGATGCGACTCGCTTGGATGAGTGGCTTCTTTTATGTATGACCCGGAAGCACTTCTGCTACTAGGAGTTAGCCTGCTGGAAGGACGAAAGTCCCTGAATATAGGGATTGCTAATCCCAACAGCTCCCCTTGGTGGCTCCCACGGAACACAACATGCCTGCCCCAGTGGACAGCAGGTCCCAGCATGCCCTGTGGGCGTCCTTTTGGAAATCATACTCCTCTTCACTGGTATGTGCTGCTGGGCCTCAACTGGAAAAAGCTTAAACTCATTGTGCAAATAATGATTAAAAAAGCTGCAACAGATGGGCCTAATTTTAATGTGGGTGATGATCTTTAGTCCCCATCACTAAATTGGAAAGATCAGGTTTCACTTGTGCACTCACACAAAAGGGTAAAGAGAATGCAGCAGGGTCAATTGAACCAGCCCCTCAGTTGGAAGCTGATAGTACCAAAATCAATATTTTTTCTAAATAAGTAATTACTTTGAGCATATAATGGGAAATTGGAAAAAAAAAAACTTTTGAAGATGAAGCTGGGGGCTATTTTAAACATTTTAAAAATGAGAAAAATTACTGATGACTTATTTTTTATTTTTGGACCGCGTCAACTTAATGCAGAAACACCTCTGGACACTTGCCACATTCATTCAAAGGAAGGTACAATGAGACATATCCTGGCATCACAATGACTGGAAGTCTGCTCCTGGCAAGGCCAAGTGTTTCTAGGGACTGTCTCAGGAAGGCATTTTATTGTTACGTATCACAACATAAGAAATGTAAGTTTAATCCAGTAAGCTCTCATTTGCATGTAAGATACAATATGTTGCAACCTTACTGTAAATTAATTTTCCCTCATCAAACAACACTCAATACCCCAGAATGACAAAGCAAACACAGGACTTTAGAAATTTTTGAAAACTTACTAAAAATAGAAAAATGAAACGTCACATTGACACAGGTATTCACACCCTTTACTCAGTACTTTGTTAAAGCTCCTTAGGCAGCGACTATGGCCTGGAGTCTTCTTGGGTCAGATGTGACAAGCTTTGCACACCTGCATTTTTTGACATTCTTCCCATGTAGATCCTTTGAAGTTCCGTCATGTCTGATGGACACCATCGGTGGACAGTTACTGTATTTTAGGTTTCTCCAGAGATGTTCAATTAGGTTCAGGTCTGGGTTTTGTCTGGGACACTCAAGGACACACCAAGAGTAGTCCCTGAGCTACTCCTATGATGGCTTTACTTTGTTCTTAGAGTCATTGCCCGGTTGGAAGTTGAATCCGTGGTTCAGCCAAAGTGTATTAAGGATATCTCTGTACTTTCCTCCATTCAGCTTTCTCTCAACCCTGTCTGTTTGCTCCTGATTATTAAAAACATTTTTTGCATTAGCATAACATTAGTATTCAGTTTAGTGTATGGGTTAGCAACATGCAGTGTGTTATCCAGATGGCAAGGGTTGCCAGAGGCATATGTGGCGCCATGGTAATAATGGACAAGGGTAGCCTCAAAAACATAGCCTCTCTGCATACCAGTGTTAGCACACCAGGGTGAAAAGGCTTAAAGGTGAAAATGTCATCAGAATGTCATCTCCAGGAACAATCCACACAAACGGTGCTTGTTAGCTCATGGGAGGTATGCAAGATTCTCTAAGTTTACTTTGTTTTCTACATTCTGCTGTGCAACCCATTCTGTTCCCAGCTCGGATGTGATGTCCTAGAGAATGGATCAGGTATTAAACTTTGCCTTGTTCAAAGTAGATAGATATGGATTACAACAGAATGGATAGCATGTTTGTGTAAAACTCTGGGTACAGTATGGAAAACTGGCATATGATGTAATTACTCACACAAAAAACGGAATAGCTTATAAACAGGTGCCATATATAGTAAAACCTAGTGATAAATGAAACAGCTGGGTTTAGATTTGCATACAGTTTTGTGAAACTAACACTAAGGTTCATTTTGTAAAAATGTGACGTTCTACATATTTCCCACATGAAGACACACAAAAACACACTGTAATGCACAGCAGTATATTTTCTCCAAAGAAAAACTAATTACACAGAAAGCTGCTGGCCCCCCTCTTACACCCTGGCCAGACATTATCTATTAACCACACTTTCATGTTTCTTGATTTCTGTAAGTGAGCTTGATGGTATGCACACTTCATGCACCATGGAGATTCGAGTTTCTTTTATGTCCCTGACACATCTTGATGACTGTGATTGCCTAGATGTACAAGTAAAATAACCTCAACAAATGGCTGACAGCTCCACAAAATGTGTACACAATATAGGAAATGAGTCCAGAATACTAAGTGATAGGTACATTCAGGTGAAATTAATGCATAAAAACTCTCCCAAAACAGGAACTTAACTCCTTTCAACTTATGTCAATGGTATGACTTTACTGAAAGTCCAAACACCATTTGTTTCTTTAACTTTTTTTGTCAATGTAAACATTGAGTTTTGTGTAAATCATTTTGCTCATCATTAATACAACTATGTTCATTTTCTGAAATACTGTATTCCCAAAAATATTAAATTCCATATTAGAGTTGTTTAAGTTCAGGGTACTCTATGGTGAAGAATACTCCCCCAAAGTCACCCACATTGTGCAAATTAAAAATAATAATAATGCCGTCTACACATTTTTTTGATCTTAACTGTCCATGCAAGTATTAAGTTCATCTGTTGTTTTGTCTTAAACAAAATATAATGAAAATATAGTCCAAAATGTACAGATTTTGTACCCCACAACAGTTCTTTAATGTAAGCAGTGAGATCCTTCACATCTTCTAATGTATGTATGATATATATTTATCTGTCAATCTATTTATGAATTTATTTAAAGAGTATCTATCTATCTATCTATCTAAAATTAATAATCTATCTATCTATCTATCTATCTATCTATCTATCTATCTATCTATC
>JANRMT010062796.1:79233671-79293005 GCA_026402145.1 Polypterus bichir lapradei
TATCTATCTATCTATCTATCTATCTATCTATCTATCTATCTATCTATCTATCTATCTATCTATCTATCTATGTCCTTTGTCTGACCTTTCATCAGCCATAGACTCAGTTTGACTATTCACCTCTTCCCTCTATAAACTTAAAATCAAGGAGTTTGCATCAGACCTACCCTCCTGGCCAGTCTTTCTTTGTCTTCTGGCATAAATCACTGTCCTTTACTTGGAAAAAGAAAAATCCACTGAATTGGTTCTGCATTCTGTTAATAGATTTAATAGATTTCTTCTCATTCCTTCACTTACAGCCTCTCTACTGACGATACCCAGTTATTACTTCATTTCATAATTTGTTTTATTAAACTCCAAGTTTCAGCCCAGATATTCCTATCTGACTTCACATCCTAGATGGATTAAATATAATCTTAAACTCAAAATCTCAAAAGTAGATATTCTGTACTTGCCTTTTTGCTTCTGTAGACACATATCTTCCTGTAAGGATTGTTCTCAACAGAGGTGTCCTCTTGCAGTTAGATATCGTCAGGAACCTTGTTGCTGTAGCATCAATCTGCAACAATTTTTGTCATTTCTCCTGATATTATTTGTACCAATTTTATTGAACCTGCACTACATTAGTACAATCTTAGCATCATTGTTCACATAGACCACCTGATCGTTTTATGACAAGCCCATTATGTTCCAATATGTTCTGCATTTTTTGAAGTTTTTGAGAGGAAGCCTTCAAAGACTGACAAAGTCACTCTCTGAATGGTGTATGCAGACTGTCACACAATTTAAAGACTGTCACATACTGCTAACTTCCCTGACTTGTAGACTCTCACAAATTGTTCTTGATTTCTGAGTCAGTGCACGGTGCTTTCTGACAAAATGATATTTCCAGTTACACAGTGTTCACCCTGAGTGTACATCACACTGAAATTGCATTGGACTTGACGCTTGGAAATTCTAAAGTGTTGCAAATGTTAGAAGAGGACTTAATTATTGACACAAGTTTTGAACTCCATTCATCCATCCATTGTCAGAACCACTTAAGCACTTTGGGCTCTAAGTACAATAAAATACAATTTATTTTTGTATAGCCCAAAATCACACAAGGAGTGCCTCAATGGGCTTTAAAAGGCCCTGCCTCTTGACAGCCCCCCAGTCTTGACTCTCTAAGAAGACAAGGAAAAACTCCCAAAAAAAACCCCAGTAGGGAAAAAATGGAAGAAACCTTGGGAAAGGCAGTTCAAAGAGAGACCCCTTTCCAGGTAGGTTGGGCGTGCAGTGGGTGTCAAAAAGAAGGGGGTCAATACAATACAATACAATACACAGAACAAATCCTCAATAATTCAGTACAAAGTTTAAAATGTCCCTTTTACAAGATGTCTAAAAATGTCATTAGGCATGTAGCTGCACACACCCTGATGGAAGCCACCCATGCAAAGGGTGCAGTGGATCACAGGGCATATACTTGCATATACCTACCTGTATTTACAGAGGGGTAAAGTTAGCTATGTGTTTTCAGTTGGGTCTGTATTAAGGGCTGTCAGGTTCAGTCCTGGAGGACTGCAGTGGCTGCAGGGTTTTCTTTCTAATCCAGTTTAAATAATTATAAGTCAATCCTCACCCATAGCAGAACTTATTTAATTTATGACTTGCTAGCAGTGGAGTTTCTGCATTAAGGGCTAGTGGGACACTGTCCCACCAGGGTTTATGCAAATAATTAATAAGCTTTCCTCAGTAATTGAATTTTATTATTAAAATACTAATAACAACCCTCAGCTTTGTCTCTTTAAGAAATTCTTTTCCAGTTTTCCATTATATTCTCAATGTAATTACTAAAAATATTGCTTTTTGTAGTATCAGTTTCACGATGAGTGTCTGATCCAACTGGCCCTGCAGTGTTCTCTATACTTTTGAATGTGGGTATGTGTGCATGTACAGCCTGGACCTTCTAGCTTAGTCTGAGGCTTGAAGGTCCTTGCTTATATTATAATGAGGGCAACCTGTTTTTTTTAATTTTTTTAGACACTTGTTTGCACATTTGAGTCAGTCTTTTAGATCTCCTTAAAGGTACCCATAGCAGTTTGAAATAGAACAACAAAGGAAATCAATACCAGGAATGCATTATTCACAAGACATTATGTTGCATCTTCATTTCCAATTATCACTGAAGGAAATTCTGCTAAAATTGAAAAAGCCACCAAGGAGGCCTGCACATGTTACAGGTATTTATGCAGAATTTTTTTTTTCTGTTGTTTGTTAGCAAAAACACCTGTGCACACAGTAGGTAGCGCTGCTATAGGACATGCAGTGTTCAATTCAAGTCATGGTAGTTTGCATGTTTTTGTGATTTGTCCTTTTTCACCTCAAAACTGTTTGATTCTGAACTTGAGGTGTTGCTCTTTCAAATTGTTTTAATCACTTCTTTTCACTTTCGTGTCATTCACGATCTGATAGATAGATAGTGTGAAATAATGAGCCTTGATACAAAATAAAGGTTTGGAGCAGCCACCCATGTGCTTGACCTTGGCTGCAAAATAAGGCAAAGTGTTCAGCGCAACAATGTACAGAATGGATTCCAAAACAGAACTGATCAACAGAGGAAGGAAGTGGGGTTTTATCGGGAGGTTTGCAAAAGTGATGTCGTCCTCGGGGCCGGGACAGGAAGTGACATCTTCATATTCAGGTAGGATTTTCCATGTCTGGTCTGCAGGGACAAAATAAGAGAGTTGAATGCACCCCGCCACTCTCTGATTGGGCATGGAATTCCCTTCTTTTGGTCCCTGTGGCTGGCTCCCATTTGCTCATGTGTGACAATAGATAGATACATACATACATACATACCGGGAATACATTATTCAAAAGACATTATGTTGCATTTTGATTTTTTCACACCACTAAAGAGGACTCTGCTAAATTTGAAAAAGCCATCAAGGATGCCCACGTGTGTTACAGATATGTGTATAGAAAATGATTTTTCCAACACTTTGCTGGCAAACACCTGTCCACACAGTAGGTAGCGCTGCTACTGGACATGCAGTGTGTAATTCAAGTCATGTACTCTCTGTAGTCTGCATGTTCTATCCGTGTTACTGTCCTTTTTCAGCTCAAAGCTGTTTGATTCTGAACTTGAGGTGCTGCAGCCCCCACTTTAGGGTGTTCGTGGTTTACAGATTTTCCTGTCAGGGGACTCAGCTTACTTAACATTTAAACCTATATGGCTGTATTTTGTCCAATGATGATGATGTCAGAGGGTATCACAATGATCTGATGCCAACTGAGACAGACCAGTCACCAGCATCCCATAGTTTGATTCATTTTTTATGATATGAAAGGCGTGTGAACTTGTGCCTGTCACTACTCGATAGCAAAAGAAAAACAGACACTATTAATAAGGTAAGTTCATATTTACATTAGAAAAGTCTGTACACATAAAGGGAAGTTCTAGTAGGACAAGCCAAAGTAACATGGAAAGAATGCATATTACACAGCCTGCAGAACTCGAATTGCCCACCGCATAACAAACAGCAGTGCCAACTATCGTGTGGCCTGGTGTTTGCTGGGTCAGCATGAAAAAACTATTTTTTACATACACTACTATCATACATTAAAAGTTCTTTTTACATTAGGACTTCTTTGAAGCAGGACTATCAGACTGGTGGCTTCTTTTCCACGCAGTGTAATGAACACCTGTTGACTTCTTTGGTGGCTGATTTCAAATTTAGTCTTCCTTAGTGGTGGGTGGAAATCACGATTCAGTGTCTTGTGAAAAATGGATTCCTTATATTGATGTCTACCTTTAAAGGAGCAAATACAACTAAGTTTTTTGTACCTCTTTGCGTGTGTGTGCTGCATGTCCATGACTAGGAAAAGCCCCAGTGCAAACGTGCAATTTAAAAAACAACAATGGGCATTTCTCATTTTAATACAAGTGATTGCTTTCAAGCCCCATCACAAAAATGAAAAATGCACGTTTCACATGCACACAGGCACACCCACGGGATTTTGAGCAGTGGTTCTCAAATGTTTAGCCATGAGACCCAGTTTTTTCTTTTTTGTTCAGTTAACCCTTTAGTAGCAGTAAATTTAATGTAAATTAGCCCACATTTTCCTCTGAATGGCACACATTAACAAATAACAGTACATGCATATTCAATATTTAAATACACTGTACATAATGGATGAAACATGCATGGTACTCATCCAAAACTAACTTGACATATTGCTGTTTAATACAGAATGGAATTCAGTGTCTATTTGTCTTTTTAATTGGTAACCTGAGCTTTTCTGAGTTTCACAAATTTGTCTAAATCAGGGGTAAGTGAAGAGAGTGCGAGAGAAATATGTCTGAGTTTGCAGGCGTCTGACTCGTCTAGAAATTCGGTGGACACATCTATTGCACAAGGCACTTTAATTATATTTGGCAGTTTCATGTGCAATGAGACGATGCCCAGAGTGCCTGCTGGCTTGTTGTACAAATGTGCTAGGATGTTTTTTGTGAAGCCTCAAGATTTTCATTTCTTCATTTAAAAAAGTCAAAATAATTTACTTGTGCAAGTAGCATGCTTTCTCTCCAAATGTTTTTATAGCCGAAGGCTTCATGCTTTTATTTGGTAGTACTAGAGCTCTGGTAACATGCAAAGGCCATTGCTCGCCTTTCCTCATGGTAAAAGCAGATCGATACCACAGAACATCTGGGTTGTGCGTTCTTTGAACAGTCCTCCGTATTTTAGGATGAATTTTGTGAGGTTGATACAGGATTGGAAAAGACATGAGTGGATGAGGCCCTGGGGGCATTTGAGGAACTTGTCCATGTTTGTTGGCTTTCTTAATGAAGGTTGTTATCTGCTTGTAACTGGACTTATGTCAGTCATTTCAATTCCCCAGTAAAAACCGTCCCTTTGATTGGGTACAGAACTATAATCTGCAATTGGTAGTTCCCAGTAACACAGCGGGAAAAAGGCTTGCAGCTCCAGGCATGAAGACAATTTCACATAATGCAAGGAGAATGATTTTTATAAAGAAGTAATTACATTAAGCATATGGTAGAAAATTTGAAAAAAGAAGACAATGATGAGGGTTGTTGTAAACATTTTAATAAGTTAAATTATTGAGGGAAGTTAATTACTTGCACAACATCTGCTGGGGTTTTGCTCCAGCGACACTTAATGCCAAAACACCACTGGCAATATAAGCTGCTAACTGCAGAACAAGAGGAAGACAGACTCCCAAGTTACTGCACCGTTCAGCTCTGCTGTGAATTATTCTGAGTGACAGTTGTCTCCCCTTGTTCTTCCATCATTCTGGCTTCCTGGCCAGGTATTTTTCCTCAGCCCATCCCTGCCAGGATGCCAGTGTACCCACTTCCGCACTGACATCCTCTGCCATTCTTCTGGCTGAGGGAGGGAACACCCTGCCACTCTTCCTGTCCATTTGCCATATGGTCCATACAGTCATGTAAGGGAAGTGAGTCCATCCTGGCAAGGACGCTAGTCCCTGCATGCCATCCATTACACTTTTAATAAGTAAAAAAGAAATCACAGGTCTGTGGCACCACCTATTGGCCTTTGTTGTTTTTTTTATTCTTTTTTATTCAGTATATTTGCTTTTAAGTTACAGTGTTGCTTAGTTTTCTGTCTGTAGCTTCTGTATGCTTGTAAAAAGGAGCAAAAAACAGTAGCTCTTTCGTATTATCATAACAGCCTAAACACATTTACTTTGTCCGAATAGAAGACTACTTGGGAATAATGGAGTCTTATAGTTTTTCTTTTCCTGGAATAAATGTTTCATTAGTGCTGTGGTCCTGCCGTAACAAGTATTTTTGATTTTTGTACATGTTGGTTTTCTAAGGATGTCGTTAAGGTTTTTTGTAGAGCAAAGCAGATTATCACTTCTTGGTCCTTCATTTATTTTCTTATTTTCTTTTAAGTGCTTCAAGAAAAAAGAAATTTCATGATGAACATGCGTAAGTGTAAGTGGGACCAACTTAGCTCGTAAGCTTTTTTGTTTAACGGTAGCTGGTTAGGCAATAGGGGAGGCAATTAAAACTGTGAATGCATTTATTGTATGAGTTAAATAAATAACGAAAGGTTATGAATCATAGTAAGTCCAAAATAATTTTCCATTAGCAGTTGTATTTGCCGTCTAATGAAAAAAAAATGACCAGAATGAAAACCAGAAGGCTCTACAGGCCTGCAGGAGTAAGACTGAAGAGCCTGCTTTAATGACAGCCTCAAAAATAGGCAAAATCTACAATTTCAGAAATAACTGGCTTTGCAAGAAAAATAAAAGTATGTATCATTAACAGCAAGGACTGGCTTCTGATTTGGAGATGGGTTAGAGTAATGAACTGCAATCAGTGCAGTCCTCCAGAACCGAGATCGGGGGTCCCTGCTCCTACTGATTTCCTAGGCAAGCCAGCAAGGAAAAATTTGAATAATAATAACATTATTTAAATAAATATCTATATAGATAATTCACTAAGGGCATGCAAGACACTGAGGGCACGCAAGACAGTGAGCGCAAGCAGGGCAGAGCCCTGCCCGCCAACTCTAAGACCATGGGATACGCTCCACAGAGCCCCGCCCACCAACTCTAACCCTCCTACCGAGTCATGGGATACGCACGACAGAGCCACGCACGCCAACTGTAACCGTCCTCCCGAGTCCAGCGTTGCTCTCGAGGCACGCAACAACTCACCAAACACAGCCTCAGTCGCTTTCGTCTGTGCAAAAGTCCACATGCACCTCTGAGCCACATTGACTTTACACCGCACGCAAGACAGAGCGCCACGATCGCCAACTCACAGAGCCCTGCCCGCCGACTCTAACTAAGGGCAAGCAAGACAGAGAGCGCACGCAAGACAGAGAGCCACGCCCGCCAACTCACAGAGCCCCGCCCACCAACTCTAAGACCATGGGATACGCACGCATTTAGTACATAAATGGATATAAATAATTACATGTAAACGATTTGCCAAAATCTGTTGTATGTAAACGATACTGTTTAAAACGTTATTGTTTTTTCATCAGAAAACCTGGTTTCCACGTCTACCTGTGTTAGTTTAAATGGCACTTTTACCACTCACAATAGGGCGGACGTGCTGACTTATCGTGTCGACTGGGCAACACAGTGAATGCGGCGTCTATCTATGTATGTCTATGTTTTCCGTAGCCTGCTACAGGAAGGTACTCTCTCGATCATAAGCATTGGTTTCGCTCCTTACTATTTTCGTTATACTGCGACGGTGGTTTTCTAAGCCTTTGTTATACTGAATTCCTTTCTCACCGTTTTCCGTTCCTATTCTTACACCACCGTATGCTACAGTGGGCTTCGGCTAGTATTTATACGAGGGATATCCAGAAAAAAAGGTTACAAGTGCCCTGGAGGGTGCAGGAAATTTTTTTTTTTCGAAGGTTGGCATACCTGCGTGTAGGGGGGTCCTAACGGTCAAAATAAGCCCGGGACCGCGTCAGTCAGTTGTGAAATGTCATCACAGCAAGCGAGTTCACCAACCTCTGCTGAGGTCGTTTGCTCCACCTACCGCCGATGCGAGATTCGTTCGGTCATCAAGTTCCTCACTTTGCGTCGCGAATCCGCGGCCGAGATCCATCGTCAGCTTGTGGAAGAATTGTGAAAGAATTCTTGGGTGGGAAACGTTTTTCCAACGATGAGGAGGTGAAGGAGACAGTGGAGAAGTGGCTTTCGGAGGTGGAGTGGAGCGTATTCGACGAGGGTATAAAAAAGCTGGTGCCCAGGCTGAAGAAGTGCATCGAAGTTGATGGCGATTATGTTGAGAAATAAACATATATTTTGGAACATACCCTGTAAATTTGGTTGAAATATATTCATTTTTCGATTTTTAACAGCTGTTGTAACCTTTTTTTCTGGATATCCCTCGTATATTATTAATAACAAATACAATTGGAATAGTAACATTAGATATATATATAAAAGAAACATTTGATAACTTTTGAATAAAGGTGCTGATATCTCTACTAAAATGTTAGTATTTTAAGTACTTAATGGATACAGACAAAGCTGCCCCAGTTGTTCAAGCTTAATTAGTAGAATGGCAGAGATCAGGCATTGCTTTGTATCCCAAATCCTAGACACAATTGAGCACAACTCAGGATGAAATCCAAATAGAGCCTTTTGATTCAGCACCGGACCTGATTTACTGCCAGCAGCACTCCAAGTAATGCTGAGTCCTGTAGGGCAGCACACCAGCAACAATGCTTTTTTCTATGAACAGCCCACTAGAAGCACTTCTGGGTCAAACAGAAGTCCCTAGAGCAGGAAGTGGGAATCCTGGCAGCTCCTCCTGGTGGCCCCCACAAAAACCAAAAGGGCAGCCCCCATGGGACTACCGGTTTCAGCATGCCCTGCTAGTGTCCGTGTGGGAATCCTAACCCAGGGATGCTGACATCTACCGTATCTGAGGAGAAAGTACTTGTATGATGTTGCCTCCCCCTGTTCTTCAACTGCATTTGCCTCCTGTTCCATCCCTGCCGGAATGCTAGCCTATGCATGCCATCCATTACAAAGTATAGTGCACCATAATGTTGTCTTTTCTATATTTTTTTTTTAATTGTACAAACTGCATCTCTGTTATTGGTCATTAGCACTAAAACATGAGTAATATTACAGTTATAATTTGTTACTAACCCTCACCTATTCTGCTTCTCTTCTTGGAACTCAATGCTACGGCCCACCCGGCCAAGTTGTTTTGCCTGCCTAAGGTAAAGTCATCCCTGATGGGGGATCGCAGGAATCGTTGGGTAGATGGGTCCTTTCATTGGATTGGCTGGCCCAGCGCTGTCTCAGCTGTGGAATGGCCAATAGGGGGAGGTCTCCAGGACTCTAAACAAATCCTGTTATGTGATATCATCCATCCATCCATCCATTATCCAACCCACTGAATCCGAACAGGGTCACGGGGGTCTGCTGGAGCCAATCCCAGCCATCACAGGGCACAAGGCAGGAACCAATCCTGGGCAGGGTGCCAACCCACCGCAGGACACACACAAACACACCCACACACCAAGCACACACTACGGCCAATTTAGAATCGCCAATCCACCTAACCCGCATGTCTTTGGACTGTGGGAGGAAACCGGAGCGCCAGGAGGAAACCCACGCAGACACGGGGAGAACATGCAAACTCCACGCAGGTAGAACCCGGGAAGCGAACCCAGGTCCCCTAACTGCGAGGCAGCAGCGCTACCACTGCGCCACCGTGCCGCCCTATGTGATATCATCTACTGTTAAATTCTGCTTTGTACTTGTAATATTTTTATTTTACTATTATACTGTATTGAGAATTACTTGTGTTCTGTTCTGTGTATTGTATTGTATTGACCCCCTTCTTTTTGACACCCACTGCACGCCCATCCTACCTGGAAAGGGGTTTCTCTTTGAACTGCCTTTCCCAAGGTTTCTTCCATTTTTTCCCTACTAGGGTTTTTATTTGGGGGAGTTTTTCCTTGTCTTCTTAGAGACAAGAGGCTGTTAAGAAGCAGGTCCTGTTAAAGCTTATTGCGTCACTTCTTGTGTGATTTTGGGCTGTACAAAAATACATTTGTGTTGTATTTCATTGTATTTTATTATATATTGAGTGACCATTTGTATCAGTGAAATACACTCCATGTTTTCCGTAATATTTTTTTTCCTGAATACTTAAATCCATCAGATAGTGGTAAAAACAATGAAGGAACAGCAGAAATACTGTAGGTATATTGGAGCCAAACACATAAGTAATTATTCCAAACTTTCGCTGCCTGAGCTCCTTTCCTTTGGACTTTAACTAGCCGGAGGGGAGAGCTCAGGTGCAGTAACGTCAGGGTGGCCCTGCCTCCTGGGGCTCAACCCACAAAGGACATGGAGAATTAGGACATTTATAGAAATAGTACATAATTACAAAAATAACATAAAAGACAAAAATACTAAAAGAATCATTCAAAAATAGCAAAGACAACAATCAATCATAAAATACATACAGGGTATACTAAGTGATTGACATAAATGTAGACTATCACTGGACTTGATTTGTGTCTTTAACATGTCTCACTCTCTGCCCTGTCGTGCTGTCTGTAGACTTTATGTTGACTTGGTAAATTGTGAGTGTGTCTGCACATTGGCTGTGTAACCAGTAGGGGGCACCACCGAGCCCTAAATCCCACACCCAATAATGCCCAACACAGTTAAATGTTCACATAATGGATTTTTAATCCACCAAGCACTTTTTACATTCTTTTCATTCCTTCCACCTCCCGACTTCTCAAGGTAAGGCAGAGTGGTCCTTTCATGTTGGAGCCAGAACAGCTTCCGGTGATCCAGAATGACTTGTGGAGAGCACTTCCAGGTTGTCTGTGAACCAGGGCAGTCCACATCTGACAGCACCCCCTTGCAGCATTAGGGGACCTCGACAGGACTACATTTCCAGACTCCAGTTCCCATGATCCCCTGTGGGTGGCCAAGCTAAGAGACCTCCAGCAGACCACTGCCACCTAACATATGGGGGATGGATCTGTTCCTGGCCTCTGGCTTTTACTCATCCATCCCCACGTATCTTCCACCCTGATAGGAGATCATGAGGTCCTTCAGCTGGGATGCCCGTCTGTACTCCATGGCACTTACAGCTGTTAATTGTGTGTGGATACAAGGATTGTTTTATAATATAATGAGTTGTTGTGCACATATTTTGGTGTTCTTTTTTTTTAACCCAAAGATTTGTTTATTTTTGCTCACGTCTTGTTTTGTTTTATTTATGCAGTGCCTACTGGAGGCATCATATAACCAAACTCATCATGCTGATGACATCATGGATGCAACAGTATTTACACGACAGCCACAGTATGGATACACGTCAAAGAAAACTCTATCAGTAGTTAGTTTTGATTTCAAGAGGCCCTAGTGCTACATTTGCACTTCTAGTTTTGACTTTGTGTTGTCCCAGACGTCTGATTCTTGTCTTGTCCCTTGGGTATCGCTGCCAGTTTTTTTTTAATCAGTTTTGACCCCCCACTTTGTTTTGACTGTACCTGTCTTTTTCTTTTTGATCATCTCATGAACCTGCTCATCATTCTCACAATAATCCTTGGGTACATACTGTATTGTGTTCAACTAGATTCTTTCTTCTTTTCATTTCTTTTTTTCCTATATGCTTTAGGGGTCAATTATAATATTTTAGTTTTTTATGGATTAGCCTGATTTGTTTTTTGTGGAGTTGGCCTCGACAGCTATGACCTTTTCACAGGAGCCTCTACCAGGCTTAACGCCATGCTGTTTTTGAGAATCTTACTAGGAAATGTGGGATTAAAATTGTCATTGATCCTGTGATTTTAGTAGAACTTTGTGTGACTGAACTTGCAGAAGTACATGGCTGTAAAAATGTTCAGTCTTTTGAGAGCCAAAATTAACATTTGGAGTTATCTCAAACTGAGCACCAAATATCTTAGATGTAATTTAGCTTTTCTGTTAACTGAAAGTTATTTTAAGGATCTCAAAATACCTCCTTTTTATTTTAAGTTTTTTGAAATGCATTAAGGTATACATCCATTCATTTCCCAAATCTGCTTTATTCTGTGCAGGTTCGCGGAGAAGCTGGAGCCTGTCACAGCAAGCAGAGCAAAAACAGTCCCAGGACAGGTTGCCAGGCCATTGCAGATATTAAGATAAGTATATTTTATATAGAACTGGTCAATCAGTTAGGCGACTTAGGAGGCCTCGTAGGGCACCACCACCCGAGAGGCGCTGATTATGAAAGCTAAAGAATCTCCCCAAGGCACCGTCCCAGCCTGTGGTGCTATGAACACAGAGGGTCTCCATTTTGTTAACTCAAAGGGCACATGTTACGTACGTCTACTAGCCCTGCATTTGAAGATCTCTTAAATTACATTTTCAGATCTCTCAAATCAATGTCATATCATATTTATTGGTCGGTTCGAATCCCGTAAATGCCAAAAGGGACTTTGCTCTGTTGGCTCCTTGAGCAAGGCCCTTAACCAGCAATTGCTCCGTCCCTGGTATGACGTTAATCTGCATCCAGCCCTGCATGTAGGCCCTCCAACCTGCAGGGAAAACCTGGGGGTTGGCAGCAGAATTGGCACTACAGCCACCATAAAAAACCTCACTTTGGTTCCATTCCATCTGAGCTAGTGTGGTGCTGAGGTGTCACCCGTTGCATGGCTGCACTCGGGTCCTGATCTGGATCCTGAGTTGGTTTGTCATGTGGTGAGTGCGGCAATGCACTGTATCAGTGTGTACTCCTAACCTGTGCATACATACAAGGAATTTAGCTCCAGTTATTTGACGGCGCTCCAAGAATAGCTACCTGACAGACATACTCACAATTGATAAGTTTGCGTCTGAAATAAATAACAAGACATACAGTGTAGAGTACAGTTAGACCTCTTATATCATTGAAAGATGCTGAGAAATTAATTCATGCTTTTGTTTTCAGTCGACTAGATTACTGTAACGCACTCCTCTCAGGACTACCCAAAAAAGACATAAATCACTTGCAACGAGTGCAGAATGCAGCTGCTAGAATCCTAACTAGGAAAAGAAAATCCGAGCACATTTCTCCAGTTTTGATGTCACTACACTGGCTACCTGTGTCATTCAGGATTGACTTTAAAATACTGCTTATGGTTTATAAAGCCTTAAATAATCTCGCTCCATCTTATATATCGGAATGTCTGACACGTTATATTCCAAATCGTAACCTTAGATCTTCAAATGAGTGTCTCCTTATAATTCCAAAAGCAAAACTTAAAAGAAGTGGTGAGGCGGCCTTCTGCTGCTATGCACCTAAAATCTGGAATAGCCTGCCAATAGGAATTCGCCAGGCAAATACAGTAGAGCACTTTAAAACACTGCTGAAAACACATTACTTTAACATGGCTTTCTCCTAACTTCACTTTAACTTAATCCTGACACTCTGTATGTTCAATTCATCATAATAACTATTCATAGTGGCTCCAAAATCCGTACTGACCCCAACTCTCTCTTCTGTTTCTGTTTCGGCCTGCGCCACCACCACCTACTCAAAGCATCATGATGCTCCAACATTGATGGACTGAAAGCCAGAAGTCTACGTGACCATCATCATCAAATCCTTCCGTGAGAACCCTAAATACAAAGAGGACTTTTTGATTTATGCTAGGTAGATTTGCCCAGAGGGGACTGGGCGGTCTCTTGGTCTGGAATCCCTACAGATTTTTATTTTTTTTCTCCAGCCTCTGGAGTTTTTTTTTTTGTTTTTTCTGTCCACCCTGGCCATCGGACCTTACTTATTCTATGTTAATTAATGTTGACTTATGTTTATTTTTTATTGTGTCTTCTATTTTTCTATTCTTCATTTTGTAAAGCACTTTGAGCTACATTTTTTTGTATGAAAATGTGCTATATAAATAAACGTTGTTGTTGTTGTAAACATATGTATACAAAGTGCAGTGCAGGCAATCCTGAAGTATGTACTGTAAAGGATGGGAAGCCTGAGCTGATGACTCAGCTGGGATAGTTCGAGGACCCTTGTCCAGCCAGGAAGCCAAAGCAATACTGGGACAGGAATGAAGGCAGGATATTCCCTTTCTCAACCAAGAGATGAGCAGAAGGTGCCACCAACACAGTGGAGATGCTGATATCCCAGAATGGCTCAGTTGAGGGCTCCTGACTGGCCAGGAGGCCATTATACCGGAAGGACAGGGAGAGATAAAATGTGTGAACTATTTGCTACCCCAAGTTACGCGATGACAGCATCTAAGGTCTACGTTACCAGTATGGACACCCACATGGTATGCTGGGATCTGTAGTTCAGCAGGGTGGCCCTGTTGGGTACTGCTTGTGCCACCAGGGGGTACTGCACAGATCTGCGAACCTTACTTTGTAGGACTTCTTAATAACTTCCAATGGACCATGTCCTAAAACTGGAGGTACTCCCAGGTCCTAAATAAAAAGAATGAGTCAGATTCAGGCAGCAGAGGATAACACTTGTTTGGAGGAAGAGGAGTAGGACAGAGAAGGAGGATGTTGTGCTGTGCTGTGTGGGATGATTCTGGAAGGGTCTGTAAAGGTACTGGAAAGAATAAAAATTATTGCCTTTGAAACCATGACTGTTATTGTGCCAGTTGCGTCGAGGGCTGAAGTGCTGCAATGCCCCCAAGAGGTCACAAAACACATTAGCTATATGTAAGAATATTGTGAAATATTGGGAGTACGCCTATACTGAATAAGGACAGCTATATTGTGAGCTTAATGGCCTGTGGAAAGAAACTTCTTATATCTGCTTGTTTTGGTGTAGTTTATAATGCCTGGCAGAGATTGTGGCCTGGATGTGATTGGTCGGTGATCATTTTCCCTGCCCACTTTGAGACTCTGGAGCAGTACAGGTCCTGTAAGGTGGGAAGACTGGTGCCTGTTCTTGTCTTCTTTGGTTGGTGATTCAGTGAACTCCCTCAGCTTTCAGTTCATCTGCCACTATGCCTTTTTTTATCATGGAGACTATGTTGGACTTTCATATCAAGCACTTGGTGAGTATAGAGCCTAAAACTATGAAGGTTTCCACAACTGTTACTTTATTTTTAAGTATGGATAGGGGAGGTAATATTGAGGGGCCTGTCCAGACGTCCACTGTCATCTCCACAGTTTTGAACGTGTTTAGCTCCAGATTGCTCTCCGCACATCAAAGGACCAGCTGCTCAACCTCCCTTCTGTATGCAGACTTGTCACTATTCCTGATGAATATCATTACTTATCCTATTACTATTATTAACTATTATGTTACTTATCCTATGTTAATTAATGTTGACTTATGTATATGTTTTATTGCGTCTTTTATTTTTCTATTCATTTTGTAAAGCACTTGAGCTACATTTTTTTGTATGAAAATGTGCTATATAAATAAATGTTGATTGATTGATTGATTGATGAGTCCAATAATGATTGTGTCATCAAGAGTATATTTGAAGAGTTTGACAAAGGGGTCCTTAGTGGTGCAGTCTTTTAGAATAGATGAAGAAGAGCAGCAGTTGAACAATCATGAATTGCAGTCCAAGCAAACAGATGACCTGCTAACTCAGGGGTCTCAAACTCAGCTAATGGAGGCCCCCATGTTTGCTGTGACCAGTTTTTTTTTATTAGAAGCCAGGTCTTGCTTTTAATGACCCCCATTTTTAGTACTTTGGCTTACTGTTGCTCTCATGTTATCACACCAAACATTTACCATACTGTTAATTTTTCAGCATATTTTGTGGACCTAAGCAGAACAATATTTCTCAGGCGTTCACTTTTTTCTTTTCAGATATTTTATTGACATAGTTATTGATTTAGGGCACTGAAGTACAGTTTGGATTAGGTTATCCATTACCATTGTTTGATAAGGAAGAAAATAGCAAGTTGCAAATAAAAACTGGGCTTCCGTTAGCAGCATTAATTGGTTACTAATAAAGCGTTTGGTTGGACCGAAAACCTACAGCCTTCCAGGATGTGAGTGCCACTTTTGCGTTTGAGAAGCTAAAGACAGCAGCAGGAATCACCAGCAGAGGGCACTTTGGTTTAGCATCTATTGTGGATTAAATTCATTTTATACTTGACTCTTATATACTGTCTAAATATTTTAGTTTTATTGCTATTGTTGTCTTTGTGGGGAATATAATTAAAATTCTCATAGGACAGAATAAACAGGTAAGCAAATGTGTTCCACATTCACTGGAATAATCATTGAAATGTAATTGCCAAATTGACTAAGGATTGCACTTTGCATTAATGAAAACTCTATAAGACAATATGTGCAAATTTTAAGCAAGGAAATTTATACTGTTCTGGCTGAGGAAGAATATGCCTGAAATGAAGAAGGAATACTATTTAATGTAAAGGTTTTGCTATTTTTGTGGATTTTAAGTGCCTTTTGACTCGGGTAGCCTGAACATACTTACAGTAAGTGTTAGGCCCAGACTGTAACAGTCCAGACGTATTAACACCATGCTGTGGGAAGCCCAGGAACACCAACGTCGATTTTGAATGTTGGTTTGTTTACTATAAAGAGCAATTTAGAGTATTTTATTAGCAAATACAAGATAAATATAACGCATTCCACCATATCATGAGCTTTGTTGATGAAATCAGTTTTCACCAAAGGAAAACCCAGAAATCCAATAGACAGAAAAATAGAACAAATGAACAAAAAACAAACAAGTGAGCAAACTTTATTTGTCCCCAAGGTTAATGCAATACAATTTAAAATTCCCAGAAATAAACATATGGTGAAAGGTAATCAATTTCATTATGCAAAAGGAAAAAGTCAACACGCATTTCAGTGTTGTAATAAATTAACTCTAGGATAGCGTCTTTTAGATTCACCAGCAATTGATGAAGTCCAGGGCCGCATCACTTCCAGTCGTGTGAAAGCAATTTGACCCAATTGCTAAAGCAACATAGTGGCCTCCAGAAACTCAAAAAAAACACTACTAAAATTAATAATAAGTACAAACATTCTAAAACAAATTTAAAGAAAATGTACAATAATCCGGCGGCACAGTGGCGCAGTGGTAGCGCTGCTGCCTCGCAGTTAGGGGACCTGGGTTCGCTTGCCGGGTCCTCCCTGCGTGGAGTTTGCATGTTCTCCCTGTGTCTGTGTGGGTTTCCTCCGGGTACTCCGGTTTCCTCCCACAGTCCAAAGACATGCAGGTTAGGTGCATTGGCTATCCTAAATTGTCCCTAGTGTGCGCTTGGTGTGTGTGTGTGTGCCCTGCGGTGGGTTGGCACCCTGCCCAGGATTGGTTCCTGCCTTGTGCCCTGTGTTGGCTGGGATTGGCTCCAGCAGACCCCCGTGACCCTGTTCGGATTCAGTGGGTTGGATAATGGATGGATGTACAATAATCCAAAATCATATCAGGAATAAACTAGAATACTTACCACTAAGGGAGTACTTTTGGAGCAGGGGAAATTTCCAGAAGAAGGCAGGACCAAACAACTAATGGTATTAAGGATAAAAAGTAACAAGTTGAGCTTAAGAAAAGAGCCTGATGGTTGTGCCAAGGAGCACATTATTACTAAAGGACCTGAAATTGAGACAGCGTCTGAGGTGTAAGAGGAGGGCAGGTATAACAGTGACTTGTCTTTGTTGTATGATCTTTAATCTTTAAAACGCATTGTCCTAGAGGGATAGAAATCAGAATTTTGTAACTACAGATACTATTTTAAAAACAAGCTGAAAAGTGCCCGGATTACTAGCTTTGGTTCAAACAGACTGCAATGAACTTTAAAGGACTCTTGAAGACAATTTGTCTGGCTACATCTGCATTCTGTCTGTCCAGTGACCAGTAATTTTTTACTTTAATGCATGTGTGTATTGTTTTGTTCTTTTTTATCTAACTACTAGCTGAAATACCCAGCGTTGTCCGGGAGGAAAATAAAGTGTTTTTTTTTTTTTGAGAAAAATATAATAAAAAAAAACACAACTTTAAAAAAATAAATAAATTAACAAACAATAAAGACTCACTAATGTCCTTGTCTTGCGGTCTTGTATGTACAGTATGTTATCATCCAGTTGACGGTCAGAACATGCCAACTCTATTTCATTTAAAAAGCAACAGGGGTGCGGTGCTGCTTGAACATAAAGAATGCTGGCAGTCACCTGCTATGTACTAAGTGTGTAAGCCGCACGGGATCCTAAAAAGTATTGAAATCGTCAGAACTACTCTGGCCATCGTTTGTGCATTAGCAGCTAAGCGACTCTCTTTCTTAGGAGGTTTCTTTTTGCTGGTGTGCTGGCCTCGCTTACGTATCCTCGGAGCTGGAGCCCTCACCCCGGCTCTACGTCTCACTTCCGGGCCAGACTGACACACACACTTGCATGATGTACAACTCATTTTAATTTCAAAAGCAACAGGACACCTCAAGTAGGGGGATTGCCACTATTTTTTCCTACAGGGTTATCAGGCTGAGGAAAGACGTTGCCAATATAAGAACAGTGCGGTAGAAGTTAAACATTGTTGATTGGTAACTGGCATATAAATTAAAGGTGTACCCGGCTTCATGTGTTTAAGATAGGACCAAAGTAATAATTTGCTCTGGGTTATATCCAGGGGTACCTGCATGTTGTTAACGCCAAACTGAGTGATTCCCTATGGGGAGTACTGAGGAGTGACAGGCATTGTACGCATCACTCATGATCAGTACTTAAGTGGATAGGCTCTGTGTATGTGCGTCTTTCTACGTGTGTCAGTCTTCGGTTTGTCACACACATGCGAGTAGGAGGCAGCTAAAGGGTCTGAGTAAGTGTAATAAAACATCCGACCAGGATGTCTTTCTCAGTTCCCTACAGACTTTTCCCGGGAAATCCTGCAAGGTTTCAGCACCTCAGAAGACATCACTTCCGGAGCCGGCCCCTGTGCTGATGTCACTTCTGGTTCCGGCCATTTTGATTGACATCATTTCCTCTACTGGCCTTTAAAGCCTCCATCTTGGGCTATTGTAACCAGTTCTGTTTTGGACTCTGTGATATGCACATCGTGCTTCTGATTTAAAACCCTTTTGCAGCTGGGAAAAACAGTATACGGGTGGCAGCCCCAAACCTTTATGATGTCTTGGACTCTTAATTGTTATAGGTTGCAATCCATTAATGAACTTTGTAAGTTCCACTCATCCCACGACAATGCACGCATTAAAGACAAAGAGGATATAAATGTCTTGCTTTAACATTACCTTACATGGAGTGTTTGGGAAATCTGTTCATTACCTCATGCTTTATAAGGGCTTTCAAAGTTTGGTACAAAATAAGAGAAATGGTTGGTGGTGACATACCCAAATCAGAACTACTGTATTACAAACCTGCATTTCCCCTGTAGCCTAAAAAGTAACATTACCAACACTTTCATTTCAACTGCTAGTGCATGTCTTCTCCACATAGATGGAGCGATGACATGACTGACAAGATTTGTTACAAATATTATTCCTTCTCTGTCAAGTTCATTGTAGTCCAGTGTTTCAGAAAAATTCAGCATTTCCTGGGATGTGCATGTTGATCTCTGCCCGAATGCCATCTTCTGGCAGCTTCTATCGAGTTTAGGACAACTTACAAGTTCTCCTAAATCCTGGGGAAGTTAGAAGTAGTCTCCTGAATTGGGACTGAATTGAGAAAATGCTTTGATTCCTGAAAGTAGGACCAAATTTTCATCTCTCTAAAAGTTTTCCCAATTCCTTCAGAAAAGACTTGAACTCTCAGAAGTTTCTCAAAACTATGGAGGAAGAAAACATCAAGACAGTCCAAGGGTGGTATCATATACCTGAGAAGAGCTTGGATGGTGATCCTTAGGCGTGCATTCATGACAGTGAGTTCTCCTCTTAATCTGCTATTTCCGCTTTTGGAATTTGCCATTAAATGCACAGTGTACTGCTAATTTTTTGTATTATTTTTTTAAATACTGGAAAGGCCTGTCATTGCTCGGGTATCCACCTTAATAAAAGGGCAAGTGTCTGTGTGTCTGTGCCTCTATGTATCTGTCCAGTTGCTGTGTCTGCGTATCCAACTGATGGCACAGCACAACACAAACAACAGCACTGCGTTTAAGAATCCATAGCAAATGTGCCATCTGTTGGAATGACAAATGCAATGCACTTTAGTACTACATGCATTATGAAGTACATTCCAACAGTTGGTGCACTGCAAACATTAATGCTGAGGTCTGCATTAATTACTTTGATTTAGACAGATAGCACAACTAGTATGTGTGTAATGGGTTAAGGTAAGAATGCAAATGTTTGTGCTTTATAAATGTTGACTCTTTTGTCATTGCTGGCTGAAATGTAAGTGTCTTCGTCACCCACACTACCTCTCTATCAGTTCTATCAGTTTGTCTGCTCTTGTTTTTTTGTGTATGTTTAGATTCCAGAGTTTTGGTAACTCCTTGCTAGGTTTGAACCATGAAAACTGCTTCTTTGTATGTCCTGCTTTACTGTGGTTTCACAAATGGATGTTTAATCCCACATCAATAAAATGGATAGCTTTTTAAGTAACTGAATCCATGGACCGTAGAATAAATCTACAGAAGAGGGTCTGGGTGGGGGATTGTGCATCACAGATATTGCTGCAGGTCTCCGTATTATTACAGGAGAGAGCACCAGGGGCCATGTTCAGTAATCTCATAAAGATCATCTAAAGTTAATTTATTCACTGTTGATTTCAAATTGCTAAATTCACAATGCTGTACTGCATCTCATCATACAGGGTGGTCCAGATCGAATTATGCAGATCCAGATCATCTGGATGACTTTGATTTATGCAGGGACAATTCCAGTTCGGCGCGAAGACGATTCTTCATGTCGTCAGTTCGCACACTTCTCGATGGTCCAGGATTTTTCGGGTGATTTTCTATGTAATAAACTTAATAAGTTATAATGTAATGAAAATTGCATAATTAGTTATACTACATTTATCTTTATGTCACTATATCTGGACAATACTGTTATGAGTTGTATTCACATTTGCATGTTAAATTTGCCACACAGGGGCTCAGCAGTTAGAATTGCTAGCCAAGCATTGGATTAGATAGCCAAAGACAACTGGAGGCTTGTATAGTCAGCTTAAACACAGGATAGTGTATTTCTGTCCTCTGTCAGCACAAAATCTTCTTTCCTTATTGGGAGAATGAGAACCGGCATGTAAGCACTATGATATTTCTGTATTTTGTGGAGGAGGAATTCTGCCCTTGTTTGGAGACAGAAAGGACCAGCAAGTTGAAGAAGAACAGTATAAAAGGCTTGGACAGCAGCCAGACCCTTCGAGGCTGTGTCGACAAAGTTCGAAAAACCTCCCAGCGTGGGGACGAGAAAATGGCAGCCTGTGTTGATCCAGATTCCCACCTGGATAAAGTCTGTCCATTTGCCTCCCGTCTGTAACCGCGTTAACCATCAGTAAATGTAAGCTAAAAGATATTTTTTCTCATGTGATTCTTGTACCGCCGTAATCAGGATGGGAGGGATATTGCCTTTTCTGGTATATTACGATATTGTTTAGTTGTTTAATATGCCACAATTTCAAAAGAACACATTTCCAAGAGAGCTAATGCCTCTTCATGGAAACAACCACCCTATAAAACGGACTTAAATGTGTATCACGATGAAACTGTAAAATGTACTAATTCTGTCCTCAGTTGTTCTCTTTCTGTCATATTCTAAACAGTGGCTTGGCATGTGCTAATATATTTGTATTACATGTGATTTTGCAACAACAAATCTCACTAAAAAGGGTGTTTTGGTGTTTACAGCATTCCTTATGGGTGCCACGCATGTACCCATAGGGGACAGCTTAAGACCTCTGGTGATTATAATTCCCCGCTGCTCCAGGGGTTAGCGCTGCGTCCAAATGCCTTTTCTCTTTCTCCCTCTGCCGACTGGAAGATTGAGAGCTGTAACACCTCTGACGCCACTTCCGGTGTCAGTCCGTCTGGACCTGCCTGTGGACTTAAAACCAAAAGATCCGCCACCTTGAGACAGTAGAATTGGGAAGTCATGTCTGGAATGACGTCTCCACAATTATTGTGGGTTTCTTTTGTGTTTTATTGCACTTCAGATTTACAGTGTGACCAGAGTGGTGCCCCAGCTTTTTATCGTGGTCTGTCTGTTCTCTTACAGGGGTTTGAAAGTTAGGAACAGTCCTCCTTAAGGGTTTACAGCACCGTAGAATCCATTTGGACAAGCATATTTCCCAGAAGAGGGTCTAGATGAAAATAAATAGTACAAAAGCAGTCAAAATTGTGTCACAAAAAGCAGACACAAGAGTCATTAAAAGGTTTGGGGCATCCACCCGTATATTCCCTGCCAAATGGGTAAATTGCTAGCACTGATGTGCTCAGAACGAAGTCCAAAACAGAACTGATTAGGTTAGTCAAATATGGCAGCTTTAAAGGCCAGTAAAGGAAATAACGTCATCGAGGGTGGAAACGGAATGGTCCTCTTCCATAGGTTTGGACCCGGATGTGACGTCATCAAAAGGGCTGGAACAGGAAGTCTCTTTGGTCAAGAATTCTTCACCAGAAGTATCACCATCCAAGGGTACAAGAAGTGACGCCATTAAGGCCAGGCAGAATTTCCCATGAACGGTCTGTAGTAAAGTGACAGAAAAGGTCAGTGCACTCCGCCACCCCCTGGTCTGGGGTGGAATGACTCTCATTTAGACCCTTTAGCTGCCTCCCATGCACATGTGTGTGACAATGGCTAAATTCCTTTGATGAGACTGTGGCAGGCGGCCGAGTTCCATACCCGGCTGGGATGCCCCTGCTGCATATGTTCCAGGGGAGCAACCATGGGCAACTCAGTACCTTCCCCGGGACACTTGGTGGCAGCCTCCCTGGCCGGCGGTTATGCCTCAACCTTCCGCATGGCTCCATTGGAGATGGAGTCCTCAACAGACCGGTTGGGAGTTGGGATGGTGGCCAGGGGGTGCTGCCTGGATTCCACAGCCCAGCTGGACGACTCTTCAGCCCCACCCAAAAGTGTAATTGGAGCCAGGTGGTCAAGCACCTGGAACACGTCTGGGTAGGCTATAAAAGGGGCCAGCCACCACCACTCGGTGGCCAGAATCGGGAGGAAGAGGTTGCCAGGGAGGAGTGGTGGTGCCAGAAGAAGGGTTGTGTTTTGTTACTGTGAGTGCTTTTGGGACTGTGTTGTGGCTGGAGGGATTACAGGGAAGACATGCCCTCCAGCTGAAGAAAATAAAGTATTTGTGTGTTTTTACACATGCCTCAGTGTGAGTCTGTGCCGGGTCGGGCGCTGTATAGCGCCTTTTCACAGAGGCAAAATCAGTAACTCAGCAAGGCAATAAAATTGTTATCCAAATTAGTTTTGAATAAAACTCAGTACCTAGTGTCTTAGATTAGATCCCATTATGGCCAGTAAAAGCTCTTTGTGCTTTGATAATGGTGTCCTCCAATCAACCACAGTGCATTGCTGCAGCCTGATGGGAACTGTAGTCCCCACGTCAGCAATGTTTTTTGGATTGTCCCACCCCTCCGTACAACCTCTGCCCAGTACTGCATATGGTTGATATTTTAAGTTGGACCAGTGGCATCGCACATGCAAAATTTCAAGAAAATCTGTTCAGCCGTTCTTGTGTGATAGGCGACCAGACAAATGAACATATTAGAGATTAGTCAGCCAACAGACACATTTATATAGAAGAGGCCATTTCCAATTTTCTTTGCCAGGTTGATCCTTCTTCTAAGTGTGAATCGGAATCCTTATGTCTCTTTTTTATTGTTCTGCAGAATCATCTTAGTATTATGATGTTTCATTTAATGTTAGACAATAAGCTTGATGTTCTCCTCTGGAAGAATTAATAGCATATGCAGGAGGAGACATTCGCTCTACTTTGGTAGAACTCTTATTATTTTGATGAGCAGTGTTCAATGTTTCTGTGATTGACAAATGCAGAAATTTTCATTTAACAGATTTTACAGTTTTAACGCCTCGTTCATCTTATTGACAGTCAACAGTTCCCACCCACCTCGCAAGAAAAATCAGTCACTTTGCCTATTAGCAGTTTATTGTCTTTTTTATTAAGGTTACAAGATCTTCAAACTTTTACAGATTTTAATTTTCTAATGAATATTGCCAAAAAATAGTTGTTGTTTTTTTTTGTCAGTACTGACATATTTAGTTGCAAGTGAGATTACTTATGGTTAATAAACAATTAAACTAAACCATACAATATTTTCTTTGAACATTTCCTGTCCAGGTTAATGCAGCGTCTATTCCTAATCAATCCAAAGAAAACCTCAAGTTCACTCAAAAACTGTGTAGTAAATCATTTACCCCTTCTAGATTATTGTAATGTTTTAAAAGCCAAGTTTCATTTCCATGAACATCCGTTGATTTTCTAAACTCACTTATTCAGTTTAAGGTCTCAAAGAGTTGGTGCCTGTCCTGGAAACACCAAATGGAAGGTAGGAAGCAATGGTAGATGTTACACACTCTTCCACACACCCACATTCTTTCACAGTTTAGATTTGTCATTAATTTTATCCACACATTTTTGGAATGTGTGAGAATTGGCCATTAAAACAAACATTTGGACATATGGAGAACATGCAAACTCCACAGAAAAACACGACAGGCCATGAATTGATCCTGGGTGCCTGCAGTTGAGGAGGTATCAGTGTTAGTCAGTTATTCCTAAACACAAAGAAAACAAGATTGTCAGATAGATCACAATTTAAAAAAAAAAAGATTTTTAACAATAGTCCTTGTCTGGCCCAGTTTGAATTTCAAAAAACAGTTCCCATTGGATATGATGGATCAGCACCCATCCAGTGTTGTCTCCTGCTTTGAACACAAAGCTTCTGAGATAGGCTCCGTCTCCCTGCAGTCCGAAAGATGTTTCCACTCAGGTCTTTAATTGTGCTTCATCCAGCCCTGAAAAGTCTGATCTGCCCTAACCATGGTGCAGAACATTCACCTGCGTTAGCTGTGTTTGTTCACTGTATTTGTTAAATGTCACAACCTTTCACAATTCATGAGTGGAATGAAATCAGCTGATGGAAACTTCCTCCATTTTCGTTTCTGTTTAATCAACATCAGAGTACTAGAGATCTGAGCCTATTCTGGTAGCATCAGAAACAGGGCAATAAAAAACCCTGGATGGGATACCAGGATACACTCACATGCACCCACACAGAGTAAATTTAGGGACTCCCGTTGATCAAAGATGCATACCTCTGGGATGTAGAAGAAAAAGCCACATGGACACGAGGACAATGTAGAAGCTCAGCACAGACCGGGACTGGAGCTGTGAGACAACACCACTAACCGCTCTCCCGTCCTTGATTAGGCTTAAGCTACCGTGAAAGCTTAACAAATCAAAGTAGCCTACTGCAGATTACTGCACAAACTGAAAGGGGTTTTGTGCTCCATGCTTGAATCAAGTCCCCTCATTCTAAAGCATTGCACAGTGCTTAGCAAGGGAATACGTACAACTGCTGTCTGCTCTGCAGAGTTAAGTATATGGCATAACATAATCTAAAAAAGAAAGGTCATAAAGGGTTCTTTCTGCTCGTCGCCTCAAGAGGAAGCTATTGTGCTACTTGCTATGTATGGGAAACAAGATTATAAATAACACAGTCGATCATTCTCGTAGACTTCCTATGGTGGTCATGTATCAAGTGGCCTAATGGCTTGTTTGTCCCCCATTTGCTTTCAGAAAAGCCTTCATTCATTGTGGAATGACATCAAGTGGGTGTCAAAAGTGTCGCACTGGGTTGCTGGCCTGTGTCAGCTCTAATTTACGGTTTCTACAAATTAGCTGGTGTTAGATCCCTTCACATTCCATCTCCTCGCGCATACGCTCCACTGCCTTACAAGCTGGTTAACAATGTGACCCCTAAATTAAAGTAAAGTTTGTGTCACACTCCTGGAATGTCCTAAGACGTTTAGTCATTGATCATTATCTCATTAAAAAAGTAAATTAGTAGGTGAGTACACTAGGGATCTGCACTGGCAATCGGAAGGTTCGAATCCCGTAAATGCCTATAGGGACTCTGCTCTGTTGGGCCCTTGAGCAAGGCCCTTAACCTGCAATCGCTGAGCACTTTGAGTAGTGAGAAAAGCGCTATATAAATGCAAAGAATTATTAATATTAATTTAAAGTATTATTTGTTTTCAAAATTACCATTACATTTACTTTGCAGGCTTCACTATTTTGTGGCCTCATTGCCACAAAGTGCTGTGTGGCTGCCGGTGTTCAAATTTTCATTTTTCTTTAATTTTTTGTGTTTCATCCTGAATGGATTCTGGTGATTTAGGTCTCTTTTCTGAGTTTCTCATACTTAGCGATTCTAATTCCAAAGCTAAAATTGCAGTTTTTAGGTAATTTTAAGGGACTTGTGATTTGTTAGCGATATTCCATAACTGCATTTAATTTTTTTGTTTTAGGTGCCACCATTTTGTGAATTCCATTGTCATGATATACTGTAGGTCTGTTGCCAGGATTGTAAACTTGGGGGTGACAACTCCAAGAGGTGAATTGATGAAAGGTGAAACATTCGTCTCGATGGACATTTTGTATCCGAGTCTGCGGGAAAAAAAACTAACAAAAGAATAACGTGTACTTAGTTGATTTTTGTACTTCATATTTTCAGTTTGATTTTAGATTCATGATTGTGCTTCATTGACTTCCTGGTTATGTTTCTTTGCTTGTTTTTCTGATGGTCATCTCTTCTTCTGATCCTTTATTTAAAAACTACCTTCTCGGTGCTAGTACAGCTAGGGGACACAGTCACGGTGGTTGCATCTGGTGGGATCATTGGAGCGGCGGTGTGCATTCTGGCAGTACACAACAATTGTCATTCAAGCTTTTGAGTTCTAGCCATTGCTTCTCAGTGCTTCAGGATTTGATTTAAGGCAAATGATCCCAAGACTTTGTTTTTCTGACAACAAGCCTTGGATAACATTTGGTTTTGACCAAAAGATGGGATTAACTTTCTGGTTTTGACACTTGCATGGATTGTTCCTGCCTTGCACCCTCTGCATGCTGGATTAGGCTCCAGCTCCCTACAACCTTCCCCAGGAGGTATGGTTTGGTATCTTCTGTCCTTTACTTTTTGCCCTTGTGGCCTGCTGTTGTACCACCACTTGGCAGTACAGAATCCATCTAACTGTCGACAAGTTATATTGAGATAATTAGCTTCATTCATATATTGCGTTTCTTGTGTTGTGGAATCAATCAATGCCATGATGTTAACACACTGCAATGTTACGTTACCCTTAGCAGCCTGCCAGCTTACACCTTTCTACAGTTTTATTTGCTCCCTGGTACCAGCTTTCATGAGTCTGCTTACAAACTCTTTTTCTGCAAGATTCGCTATGGTTTTGTCAAATTATAACCCTACTATTGCCTCTCGTCCCTCCACTTTCAGAAATGTTCTCAAAGGATCAACTGGGCATTGTAAACAGAGAGGTAAGGATTTGCTACAAGCTGATGAAAGGAGTGTAACACAGCCTCTTAGGCAGTGGTCCTCAAGTTCATTCCTGGAGGTCCCAGTAGCTGCTAGTTTTTGGTCCAACCCAGTGTTTTAAATAGAAGCCAGTGATTGATGCTGAAGCAATTACTCACTTGTTGAGACTCCTGACCTTTACTTGCTTCTTTTAGTCTGAACCAGCTGCATTCCCCATATTACGTAAAATTGCTTCTCATTTTCTTAGCCAGCTGCTAATTAAAAATGAGATGCAAATGACAAAACAGGCAGCAGTTCACCAGTTAACCTGGTCCCATTCCCACCATTCTGTGTGTTCATTTTGAAGTACACAATGGACGGTCTCAAACTTGTTGACGCTGCTTATGGGAAGGACCTGGGAATCAAAGTGGACTCGTCACTATAAAGATCAGAGCAGTGTACAGAAATGATCAAGAAAGCTAGTAGGATGTTGGGTTATAAATCATGAGACGTGGAGTATACGCCAAGGGAGATATGGTTAAGTTACTGTATATAATGCCTGGTAAGGCCTCAACTGATGTATTGTGTTCAGTTCTGGTCTCCATATTACAAAAAAGACAAAGCAGCACTAGAAAATGTCCAAAGACGAGTGACTGGGCTGCTTCACGGGACTAAAAGGTATGAGGAGAGATTGAAGGAGTTGAAGCTTTTTAGAGTAAGCAAATGGACATGATTGAAGTATTTAAAAATATTAAAAGGAAATTAGTACAGTGGATTCAGGCTCTTATTTTAAAATGAGTTCATCAGGAACACGGGGACACAGTTGGAAACTTGCTATCAGTAAATTTTGCACAAATGTTACAAAGTTTTTCTGTTTAAGCAAAAGGAGATTAAGAGAAAACGTGATTGAAGTGTTTAAAATTATGAATGGAATTAGTGCAGTGGATCCAGGCTGTTATTTTAAAATGAGTTCATCAAGAACACGGGGACAAAACTGGAAACATATAACTGGTAAATTTCACACACACATTAGGAAGTTTTTCTTCACTCACAGAACCACAGACACATGGAATAAGTTTAGACCAGCGGTTCTCAAACTTTAATATTTCGCCCCAACCCCCTCCCCCCTTTTCTACCTGGAATAATTCTGCGCCCCCTGCATAATATAAGATAGATGAGAATAACCTATGATACAACTAACAAAGGTATGATACTCATGTGGTGTCGTGGTATCCTGTCATTTTTACTTCCATAAGATTTGCATGTGTTTGGCTAACTTCGATGAAATATTTGCAATTTATTTTTTTTAAAGTGCTTTAATAACTGTTAAAATGCCTTGTGTGGTTTTTGGTAGTAATTCTAATCACAAAAACAAAGAATAAATGATTTATTCTTATTTAATTTTTTTATGTAAAGAAACAATTAAATATGTTTTAATTTTTAAAAATCTCATAAACGAGGACGCCGATGAAGTCAATCTGCACGAGATGAACGTATTTTCGTCCGACAAATATTATACCGCTGTTAGTTGTATCATGAAAATAACCCAATACGCAGTAAATGATTGAACTCAATTTGGCAATATTGGCTACGCTGCCAATGTGGTGCAGTCGCGCCGCATTATCACCTGATCTACTGTTACCCGAATGTTCGCGGCAGATTCCGATAGTCTCGAACTTTCTTGTTTGAAAATACGCGACTATAAAAGCAGCAGCAGCTGCGCCGCTCGTCAGTAAGTCATTAGATCTATGCCTTAGAAATGTTTTATTTTAATTTTAGTTATAATGCATTCATTGTGATTATATGCTTGCAAATTTAAATTTGAAATAAAAATGTAAAAAATGAATGTGACCTGACGTTTGTGCGATATACATATGCGCGCCGACAAAATAGCGCCAATTAAAACGCGCCGTCAAAATCGTGCCGACAAAATCGCCCCAACAAAATCGCGAAAGTTTCATTAAATATGAATTACTAGTTTAAAGCATATATAATAATGTTTATTTTAGAAGTCAATATTATGAGATGCAGCATGCCATCAGCACGGCACGCAGATAGTCCTTAAGATCACGCCCTGAATATGTAGGAAGAATTGCAGCAAGGGCGTCCCACTCTCTTGGCCTCTCTCGCGATTTTGTCGGCACGCATTTGTCGAAAACCAGTTAGCGGGTTTGTCGGCGCTCATTTGTCCGTCGCAGTTTTGTCGGGGCGCATAGGTCCGTTGTGCTTTTGTCGGTGAACCCAAAATTAATTTTGATGTCTTGTTCATTTATTTGACACCCCCCCTTGTACAGCTTCAGTGCTTTGAGAACCGCTGAATTAGACAGTTAGACTTTAGGGACTTTCAAAATTCCACTTGATGTTATTTTGTGGAAATTAAGTGGTTAGGATTGGCAAACTTGTTGGGTCTAATGACTTGTTCTCATCTGGTGTCTGTTTAATAGAATATATGGGAAACAAATAAAAGAGAAGAAAGTGAACATTTAGAATTATTAATCCCTTCTGGGCCACAAATCATTTGCATGATAAGCTTGGAAAGGAAAACCCTACAATATAAGAATGACCTGACGCGGCCGAATAAAAGCCATAGAATGAAATAACAAGTTCTCTTATTAGCAAGGATGGGCTTCTGATTCAGAAGTTGGGTTGGAACAAAAACCTGCAGCCACTGTGGGCCTAGAAGACCAAAGCTGAGGACCTCCTGGTCTGGAGTGAATGAGAAACAGGATTGTTCTTCATAAAAATAAGCCTGCATCTAGAAAGGTCCTGGTAAAAGAACATTTTTTTTTTTTTAGAAAAACAGCACTCTGTGCTAATTATATAATTTCTTATTCTAAATGGAACCCATGTTCTTATTTTTCTTATTTTTTTTTTGCTAAATTTCATACCAAACATTGTGAATTTTTGGGTGACTCAGATTGTAGAAATCCTCTTATGAGAAGCACACGTCCAGCCGCTACCATTACACACATTCCCAACAGGTCAGTTTGTTCCCATTTTACATAATCTTAAAAGGAAATGTGCAATGTTATATACCATCAATTTGTGTTTGCAATGGTGGCTATGCCATTGGCTTGAATGCACATAGCTCAGTCCTCCCTGCCTTGGACAGAATCCTCCACTGCAGACTGAAAACAGAAGTACTTTAAAACTGAAATTCAGACAACAGAGAGTGAGCTTCATTTTTTTTTAGAGCAGACTGGCTGGTTTTGACTCAGGGGCCGGAGTGAATCGGAAAGGTTAAAGGGCTTCTATAGATCTTCCCCCCTTCTAGTATGACATGTCTCCTCCACCGCCATCAGTCTAACAACAGGCTTCCAGCCTATTGTGACAATAGTCTTTGCTGAGTAAGTTTCCATATACAGTACAAAAATAAAATCGCTCATTATTTTAAATTTTGAAAGAAGATTAGAATAGAAAATAAGACAGAGAAGGAGAATTCAAGCCAGCAAGTTCCTGTTGATGTCAAAGGCAGCTTTTGCCCAGGTCTGCCATTCACATGGTGACTGCTGATATGATGTTTTCAGGTGATGAGGGGGGCTGCTCCCACTTGGTTGTGACTGGGTTTCATTTTTCTGTAAGGCACAAAAAATAACAAATTATTTTTCTTAACATAATGTCCTCAGAATCTGGGGCTATTGCCCGTCTTGGCAATAAGAGACAATGCAGTTGTCAACCCTGGGCAGGATGTTAACACTCCAGATTCTATAGTAAGAGGCTGGAGTGAGCTCTGTGGATTGGAGCAGCGCAAGAGGGACGGAGACATTGAGCGGCAGAACAGAATGTGTGTGGCTGAGAATGATTGTGGTGTGAGATGGAGGCTTACTTGTTTTTATTCTTTTTGTTGAATGTATAGAAATCTGAGTTAACTTATTTATTAGGGACACGGCTGCACTACTCTACTAATTAAGGATAGCTGCACCCTTCAGGGTCACAGTCTTTCGGGCAGTTTCTTCCCATTCTTTGCCAAACTGCTCATGCTCTTTCTGGTTGCACGTTGATCGTGAATGAACAGACTTTGTCAAGTCCAACCACAAATCCTCAATTGGATTGACATATGAACTATGACTCGGCCACCCCAGTGTCATTCACATTGTTTTCAAGTCATTCCTGTGTGTAGCTTTAGCTTTAGGCTTGAGGTCCTTGTTGTGCTAGAAGACAAATCTTCTCCCAGGGCATATGTTTCTTGCACACTCCATTAGGTTTTCCTCCAGGATTTCCCTTATGTTGCTGCATTCAATTTTACCCTCACAAGTCTTCCAAGGCCTACTGCAGAGAAGCATCCCCACATCATGATGCTGCCACCGGCATGCTTCACAGTGGGAATAGTGTGCTTATAATAATACGCAGAGTTCAAACATGGTGATTAATCTGATGGCCAAAAAGCTGAACTTTGGTCTTATCGGGCCATATAACCTTCTTCTAGCTATGAGAGTCTCTCATGTGCCTTCTACATTTTTTAACAGTAACTTTCCCTTTGCCACTGTTCCATAAAGCTGCGACTGGTGATGCACCCGGGTCTCTCCAAGCTGAGCCACTGTAGCTGGTGACTCTTCAGAGTTCTCAGAGGTCTCTTGATGGCCTCCCTTACTAGTCTTGTTCCTGCACGACCACTTGGTTTTTGTGGATGGTCTGCTCTAGCAAATTTACACCTGTGCCATACTCTTTCCATTTCTTCATGATTTAATTAAGTGGACTCCAAGGGATAGTCAGTGACTTGGAGATGTTCTTGTCTCCATCCCTTGACTTGTGCTTTCAGTAGAGTTTCTTGGAGTGTTCCTTTGTCTTCATGGTATTGGTTAGGCCACCATATTGACTCACCACAAGATGGACCATCTAGCTAAGGTGCATTTATACTCCAATCAATTAAAATCCCAGACAGGTGATCACCATTGAATTCATTCTGTTACTTCTGAAACTAATTGACTGCACCAGTGAGGATTTAGGGGTGTCAAAACAAGTGGTCAATCATTTAGTGTTTTATATTTGTACCTTATATACTCGCGGATAAGTACTCCCAAGGATAAGTCGCAACTTGATTTTACTGTATAATTTCTGGTATTTTATATTGTCGGTCGTATAAGTTGAAGGCAGAAAACTCACACTATTGGTCCAAGAGATTACAATATGCTAACACCCACCTGAGAGACTAACCATGGAGCACATTGCCTTTTTTTTCTATGTATTGTTCCTACGTGACCACACGGTAATACCCAAACTATTCCGGAGCAACATTTGCACTGTTTTGTGTTTTTTGTATCTCACACCCTCATACACCTTTATCGTAAAAGAATCTCTTATCTACAATGGAGCATTCGATCAGAAGAAAACATGAAGCTGGTTTTAAATTAAACGTCGTTGATGTAGCGAAAGAAATTGGTAACTGGGCTGCTGCAACAAAATTCGATGTGTCTGAGATGCTGGCGCAAGATTGGAGGAAGCAAGAAGATGTAAAAAAAAAAATTAAGTAAGTGTCGCATTTTTGAACGAGCATATAAGTCGGGGTCTGATTTTTGATCGATTTTCAAGACCTGACTTATGCATGAGTATATATGGTAATTAATTTAGTTCACTTGGCAGAGATCTGTTCTTACGTTGACATTAAAAAGTCTTTTTCTGGTAATCTGTGTGAAGAAAGCCAAATTAAATCCACTAGGATTCAATATTATACAATAAAATGTGAAAACTTCCAAAGAGATGAATACTTTTTATAGGCACTGTATGTGAATGGCTTACTTGTTCTCTCATATATTTTGTTATGGTTATATTTTTCCTGTTAATGGCTCTAATAATTGAGGAAGTGTCTCAGACAATGATTTACGTGAAAGTTTCATGTCATGCATTTAGACCATTTAGACTTGAGTGTGCATCTCACCGCAGTCCCTGTCTGTATAGATTCTACGCCTATCTAAATAATTTACTTCCTGAAAAATCACAATTACAAAGTGAAAAGTGAAAAATAGAAGATTAACAAAATTAGTCAGAAATTAAATTATTGTTGATTGTACTGAATGTAGTGTTTACAGTAAATCTGTAATAGTTATTAAGGCAAAAGTCAGAGTCCAATATGATTACATACGCAATGTCAGATGCCCAGAGAGAGGAGAAGAAAACAAAAACTCAAGCCAACGTGAGGGTGGGTTCCAAGGAGAATAGGATGGAACGCAAACCGCACCCCTCCAAACAGGACAGTTCATAAATTTGACAAAACATTAATTACTTGCTGTTCTACCTGTCAAAGACGAGTCATACAATAAATGTAAACATTTTTGATATTTGAAATTTTTGTATTACATGTACCCTCAACATTTGTCCTACTCCTATTTTTTTGCCTCAACCTGTTTTGCCTCTCTTGATCTCATTTCTATAAAGCTTGCTTCTCATATTTTAGGGCGCAATGCTCTCCTCCTCTCTGCTTTTTGAATAGCACTAATGATAAATCCGTTGTGAAAACATCACTCGTATTCTTGTGAATACTTCTCATGTCTGAAGGTGACTCTCAGCATTCCTCCTACACTTTTCTTCAGTATTCTTGTGAGTTCAATTTCTCTTGCCCGGTTCTTCCTGTTTTGGTCTCATTTGACTGAACAACCACAGCAAAACTAACCAATCAGATTGCTCAAGGGGGACTGGACACCCACACAGATAGAAATTACCTTTTTATTATAGACATTAAAGTATAATGTCTGCAGAGTGAAATTCTTACTTGCATGTTCAAGCAACAAACAACACTCTCCAGTGCCATGAATACTCTCCAGTATCCATTATGGATCATTCTTTAATTCCTTATGACTAATAATTAATTGGTTTTAGTTTTGTTTTTTGCGGAAAAAAAATTATGTCTATGTGTTTATTTGAAACAATGTGTTGACCATCTGTTGTTGTGTAATTAATAGTGAACCAACATTTGCTGTGCTTTTTGGATATGCCAAATCATTATTATATGTGAAGACTCCATTACTGGCATCAAAGTGACAAATCTACAGCTACTGTGTGCCACAAGCCAACTCTCAAATTCTAATAGCCAATAAATCAGAGCAGAAGCCCTTCTGCACATTTAAGATAAAAAAAAAGTTAACTCTCCAGGCTGCACCATTGTAAACAACATCTGAAACATTTTAAGCCATCTTAACAACATTACTGGTCACCAGCTACTAGTGGCATGCTGTCCAGTAGAGGGAGCTGCAGCATCCTCAACACCATTCCACCAGTATCACTCCTGTATGACAGCTTCAGTAAAAATACCTCTCTGGTTTTTTGTTACTAGTTATTGATTAACATTTTAAAAATCAATGTTAAAATTAGATGGACAGGAGAAATCATATAAGAATGGGTTTTAAATTTAGAAATAATGTGCTGCTGTCATCAAAGACCTGAGCGCGAGATGACTTGTATCAAATACCTTTGACACAACCTATGAACTCTGGCAAAGTCTAAGGGATGGCCAAGAGGATCTGAAGGCTACCTTATGTTGGCAACACCAAAAAACTTCAGGTAGCTAATATGAAATATTCCTGAGTACCTGGGCAGCTCCGTTTCACCTTACTGGAGGAGCAATTCATTCAAAGATGGAGAGGGTGAAGAGCCAAAATGGTTTCAGAACTGATGTGCTTTCACCATACTGGGGAATATTGGATCACTTTCAAATAAGATGGATGAATTGTCAGCTCTCATATCGTGTCATGGTGTTTTCAGGTACTATGACGTTTTGCTTTACAGACAGATGTCTTAAACTTATTTTATTAGATTCTGTTTTAATCCTGGATGGATTTCACCTGACAGAATCAGACAGAGTGGAAAAAGGCAGGAGAGGGACTGATTTTCTATGTGAATAAGAAATGATGTAAAAAGGAAGCCATTTACAATTAATCCAAGATATGTAATATGGATATTGAAATATTGGCTGTAGGAACCAGTCCATGTTCCTGCCTAAGGTGATACGTTACAGTATTGTAAGTAATGTTTATCTTCCTCCTTATGAAAATGAGAACTCAGTAACTGAAAGGATTCACTTGGCTACTAACAATCTAATGATAAATCAGTCCAATCCTGAAGTTATAATATGTGGTGACTTTGGAAGGAACTATGACAAAATTACTCATGAATAATACCAAACTGACCTGCTTTATTTACATGTTAAAAATTCCTTTGAATGTAAACCTGTGGCACCTTTGGACAGATCTGACCACAATCTGATCCATCCTGCTCCTAAATCTAAGCCTGTTATTAGACCCTAACATCTCTGTCGTCATTAGCCAAGCCAGTCATTCTTGTGTGTGTTGGGGGCTCAGGGTGGGATTATTATTTTTTTTTGAACATCTGTAAAGTCTTACTTTTCCTTGGTGTCAAAGTATTATCTATTGTGAGGGCCATGGAAGATGGACAAGTATCCCGTTGGGCATGGAGGGTGATTCTTTGCTGGCCTTCCCATAATGGAAAGACTGTGTAAATGGAGGTGCGACTCGGCCGGGATGCCTTATGATGCTCATCCCTGAGGGGATAAAAGACTAATGGATGGACTGGGTAAAGCTAGGTACCAGGAGCAGTTCATTCCCTTACACAAAAGGTGTCAGTTTGGACATCTGCAGGGTTGCATGGGACTTTGAGTGGAGAAGTGCAGCACTTTTGAGGTCCTTGGCTGCCACCAGGGGGCGCTACCTGGGGGAGGACAGCCCTAATTTCCGACCCAGAAGTGCTTCCAACAGACAATACCGTAAAGCCAGGGATGTGGGTGTGGCACGCAGAATGATTTTCAATGGCACTCTGATTGAATTAAAATATAATAAAAAATAATATTTTAAATGCAGCGCACGTGTTCGTGCCCTGACCTACATTTTGCATATGCGGCTCACATGTAAATGGAAACCATGTGTTCAGTTCAGGAACATTAAAACAAATCTCGTTATTATATTTTAATTACTGCGGACGCATTCGCGCTCCACGTCCACCACCTACATTTGCGCATGCGACTCACATGTAAAGGGAAAGCATGTGATCAGTGCAGGCCATAGTATCTTAAAACAAACCTCTTGTTATTATTAAGTAATATACTGCCCTAAAATGACTCATAAAAGACAAAAACTTGATAATCGCTCTTTTCTAAAACTCTTGGATTAATGAATATGGATTTGTACAACAAAAGGATTGTGCTTTGTGTGCGTTATGCTGTTAAAGTGTTGCGTGTCGTATGTCAAGTTTACAAAGACATTATCAAACTACGTCCACGTTTAAAAACTCTGATGAGAAAAGTGAAGCTATAAAAAGGGTTGTTTCTGGCTTTAAGAAACAAACTACTTATTTTAGTTAAATAATTGGAACCAAAAATAAAGCCATTGAATGAAGTTATAAAAAATTTGATAAAATATTCTTTCACATATGATTCTATGTATTTTAAAATATTGAATGTGCAATAATATAAGAATGGGCTTCGCAATATAGAAAGCTAAATAAATGTTAGATTATATAGCGCCCTTGATGTATTGAGTACAAGTCAAGGGAGGTCTCCATATTACAAAAAAGACACAGCAGCCCCAGAGAAAGTCCACAGAAGACCTACTAGGCTGATTCCAAAACTGCAGGGGATGAATTATGAGGAAAGATTAAAGCAAACAGATTAAGAGGGGGGGCATGATTGACTTGTTTAAAACTATAAAGAGAATTAGTCTACAGGACCCCCAGCTGTCACTTTAAAGACCACGAGGGCACAGGCGGAAACTTGGTAAGGTAAATTCTGGATAAACCTCAGAAGATTTTGCTTCATACAGAGAACTAAGGAAACACAGGGTAAATTAAGAAGAAGTAAGGTAGACTGTAGGACTTTAGGACCTTCAAAAGTTGACTTGAAATTATTTTAAAGAAATTAGATGAAGAGGACTGATGAGCTTTGTTGGGCTCTTCTAAATTGCTCTAATGTAATATCCAGATGTTTGATTACCCTCACTCCACATAATTTGGATTACCAGTTTTTTGGGTCACTTTCAGTAGCTGGGTAAGGAATTCAGCAGAAGGAATAGAATCACTGCTTCTCTGGATGAAGAGGTGCCAGTGAGATGGTCTGGCCCCTTATCTACTGTTTTCACTTTACATGCTTCCACTGGGATCTCTCATTAGGAAACATAATGTTAATTTTCACTCGTATGCAGATGACACCCAGTTATACCTTTCATTTAAATCAAATGAAGTTTCTCCGATGTTGTCTTTAATTAGTTGTGTTAGTGAATTAAAGGAATGGATGAATGAGAACTACTTGTCTTTAAATACAGATAAAACAGAGATGTTAATTGTTGGAGGGAATGACGCTGATCACAGCAATATTTTGTCGACATTTAACTCAGTTGGAATCCCAATTAATTTTACTGAATCAGCCCGCAATCTAGGAGTTATCTTTGATTCTAGCATGTCATTTAAAGCACATATTACAAAGTTGTCCAAAACATGTTTCTTCCATCTTAAAAATGTTAGGAAATTAAGGCGCTTTCTAAATAAACAGGATTGTGAGAAATTAATTCATGCATTTATCTTTAGTAGGATTGACTACTTTCAATGCGGTGTTCACTGGCTGTTCAAACTGTTCTTTATACAGCCTCCAGTTAATCCAAAATGCGGCTGCAAGAATTATTACAAGAACAAGAAAATATGAACACATAACTCCAGTTCTTAAATCCTTACACTGGCTCCCGGTTAAGTTTAGGGCAGATTTCAAAATCCTCCTTTTAACATATAAAGCATTAAATGGCCAAGGTCCGGCTTACTTGTCTGAACTTATCATGACTTACAAACCTGAGCGCACATTAAGATCTCAAGATGCCGGTCTGCTTATGATTCCAAGGATTAATAAAATAACAGTGGGAGGTCGAGCTTTTAGTTACAGGGCCCCTAAACTGTGGAATGGTCTTCCTGCTTCTATAAGAGATGCCCCTTCGGTCCCAGCCTTTAAATCCCGGCTGAAGACTCACTACTTCAGTTTAGCATATCCTGACTAGAGCTGCTGATTAACTGTACAGACTGCATCTCTGTTGTTAGTCATTAGCACTAAAACATAAGTAACATGATAAGTATAATTGAATATTAACCCTCACCTATTCTGTTTCTGTTCTCGGTACTCAAATGTGGCAATTGGTGCCACGGCCCACCTGCCAAGTTGTTTGCCTGCCTATGGTAAAGTCATCCCTGGTGGAGGATCACAGGAATCATGGGAAAGAGGGGCCCTTTCATCGGATTGGCTGGCCGAGCAACGTTTCAGCCGTGGAATGGCCAAATGGGGAGGCAGCTTGACGGATGAGGTCTCCAGCACTCTAAAAATATCAAAATCTTATTATATGAAATCATCTACTGTTAAATTCTGCTCTGTACTTCTAAAATTTTTATTATTATGCTTTATTAAGGATTTGTTCTGTTCTGTGTATTGTATTGTATTGAACCCCTTCTTTTGACACCCACTGCACGCCCAACCTACCTGGAAAGGGGTCTCTCTTTGAACTGCCTTTCCCGAGGTTTCTTCCATTTTTTCCTACAAGGTTTTTTTTGGGAGTTTTTCCTTGTCTTCTTAGAGAGTCAAGGCTGGGGGGCTGTCAAGAGGCAGGGCCTGTTAAAGCCCATTGCGGCACTTCCTGTGTGATTTTGGGCTGTACAAAAATAAACTGTATTGTATTGTATTGTATCTAACCTATATAGAAAAATGTATTCTTAAAATTGGTAATTTCCACATATTAGAAAAGTTTTATAAGCACGTGAGAACAGTAGACACTATATTTTATTAAGTATTGAGATATAAGAGTTAGGAGTTAAAAAAGTTCATGCCAATATATTTTTATTACCCTGCATAAGCCACAGACCACCATTATCTCTCAAGTTAAAGTCTGGACATGCAAGAAACTTAAAAAGAGATGGGCCTCTTGATAAGAAGGGGAGTGTAAACTCATAGGTGTGAGCGCTGGGAAAGAAGGGGGTGCAGGTAGGAGCTGTCAGACAGATATGATGGACAGTGAAGAGTCTGACACCCACCCAGGCGAGAGATAATGGTAGATTAATTAGGGGCAGAATTTGAGCAGTGAAATATTGTGGAGTCAGATGAGGATGAGTAATGACTTGTGTGATAAGAATTGTAATACATGTAAGAGTTGCTTTTAGTTGTTTGCTCATTGTTTAATCTTAAGTGAGTCTGTATGCGCGCCATGCAAAAAAGCTTAATTCTGCTGTCTGTTCTGAAGTCTCCGAGTGCCTTCTTGGGGGCTGAGGGTGCCCCTGCCGTGTCAGCCTGCTTCAACACATACTCACTGGACATCCACCACAGGTGTATACAGCCCATGGGAGAAGGTCTCAGGGCCAATACATGATGGAGGGATTCTGTCTTTCCATTGGCTTCGCAAACATCTGGAAAATCTTTAACAGGAGGTGAAACATTGTGTTGAATATATTGTGGAATGGTCAGTTCAGAAAAGTGCAACCAGAACCCTAACTAGAAATGGTGGATCTACAGTAACGTGAAGTGACAATAGTTGAAACTCTTATTTTAATGTGCACTCTTTACAGCCGTGAGTTAGACAGCAATTAAAAGACTGACTACAATGAATACCTGGAGGCTCTGTGCAGATCCTGGTTCTTGTATGAATACTGAAAGTGAAAGCAGGGTACTGGTTAATGCTCTACGTCTAACACCTTGTAATTCCTGCTGACAGTTTGTTAACTCACCTTACTGGCCGGGAGAATATGAAGAGAATGCTGCAAAACCTTTTGGGCAACAGAACCTGCCCATTTGTGCTTCAAGCCAGTTGCTTCATGGATCTCTTGGAGACACTCCCACAGCTGGACTTCCTGCCTAAATAAATTCAAGTAAATCACAAAAGAGATGAAAGGAGTTGTGTAGTTAGAGATTATGTGAATACTGAGTTACACAGAACACATACATTTAAATTCTATCTGTTTGTATCACTGGTGTCTGTACAATTACCAGAGCAGACATGACGACAGAAGAACATGTCACGTTAGACGTCTTTTCCAGTCATAGCCTTCATTTAAATAATCTTAGCGAGCTGGAGGCAGACAATTTTTGATTTTGTCTTTAGTCATTGGGGAGGCATGATATGAAAGCTCTTCCAGAAGCGCAATGCATATCAGGAACAAGGAACACGGGGGCTTTGGACCTCACAGACAGAAGAGATGCCTGATGTTTTGTGTTTGTGTCACGACAGAATGGAAAAAAGAGCAGCTGTATTCGCCATACCTAAAAACCCTTCACACAGCACCGGCTCTGTAAGGCAGCACATCATTGGCTGTCACAAAATTGTGCTGGAAAGTCCTTACGTCATTACTAAACTTGACATGTCCAGAGAGTTTCTATTATATAAATGGCCATGGTCTGGTGATGAGATCAGGAACTGCACTCAACAAGTCTGACGTACCCCACAACTAGAAATCTCGTAATGTGACATTGGCTTTACTCACCTTTTTCGCTTCAAAGTCATCAGGTGCCAGAGCCTATCCCAGAAATTCCAAATGCACACACACACACACAAATCAACGACCAGTTTAGAATTGACAAATTACCTATTTGAGACTTGATACAGTATTTACTATTAGATATGATTTTTACTGTTTGAATACACACTATATTGCCAAAGGTTCCTTCCCATGGGCTCACCACCTATGGGAGGGGCCAAGGAGGTCGGGTGCAATGTGAGTTGGGTAGTGGCCGGCGGCGGGGACCTTGGCGTTCTGATCCTCGGCTACAGAAACTGGCTCTTGGGACGTGGAATGTCACCTCTCTGAAGGGGAAGGAGCCTGAGCTAGTGCGTGAGGTTGAGAGGTTCCGGCTAGATATAGTCGGACTCACCTCGACGCACAGCTTGGACTCTGGAACCAATCTCCTTGAGAGGGGCTGGACTCTCTACCACTCTGGAGTTGCCCCCGGTGAGAGGCGCCGAGCAGGTGTGGGCATACTTACTGCCCCCCGACTTGGAGCCTGTGCGTTGGGGTTTACCCCGGTGGACGAGAGGGTGGCCTCCCTCCGCCTTCGGGTGGGGGGAAGGGTCCTGACTGTTGTTTGTGCGTATGCGCCGAACAGCAGTTTGGAGTATCCACCCTTTTTGGAGTCTCTGGAGGTGGTGCTAGAGGGCATACCTTCTGGGGATTCCCTCGTTTTGCTGGGAGACTTCAATGCCCACGTGGGCAATGACAGTGAGACCTGGAAGGGCGTGATTGGGAGGAATGGTCCCCCCGATCTGAACCCGAGTGGTGTTTTGTTATTGGACTTCTGTGCTCGCCACGGATTGTCCATAACGAACACCATGTTCAAGCATAAGGGTGTTCATATGTGCACTTGGCACCAGGACACCCTAGGCCTCAGTTCGATGATCGACTTTGTGGTTGTGTCATCGGACTTGCGGCCATATGTCTTGGACACTCGGGTGAAGAGAGGGGCGGAGCTGTCAACTGATCACCACCTGGTGGTGAGTTGGCTTCGATGGTGGGGGAAGATGCCGGTCAGACCTGGTAGGCCCAAACGTGTTGTGAGGGTCTGCTGGGAACGGCTGGCAGAGTCCCCTGTCAGAAGTAGCTTCAACTCCCACCTTCGGCAGAACTTCGACCACGTCCCGAGGGAGGTGGGGGACATTGAGTCCGAATGGGCCATGTTCCGTGCCTCTATTGTTGAGGCGGCTGACCGGAGCTGTGGCCGTAAGGTGGTCGGTGCCTGTCGCGGCGGCAATCCCCAAACCCGTTGGTGGACACCGGCGGTGAGGGATGCCGTCAAGCTGAAGAAGGAGTCCTATAGGACCTTTTTGTCCTGTGGGTCTCTGGAGGCAGCTGATAGGTACCGGCAGGCCAAGCGGAAAGCGGCTTCGGTTGTTGCTGAGGCAAAAACTCGGGCATGGGAGGAGTTTGGAGAGGCCATGGAGAACGACTTTCGGACGGCTTCGAGGAGATTCTGGTCCACCGTCCGGCGTCTCAGGAAGGGGAAGCAGTACAGTGTCAACACCGTATATGGTGGGGATGGTGCACTGCTGACCTCGACTCGGGACGTTGTGGGTCGGTGGGGGGAGTACTTCGAAGACCTCCTCAATCCCACTAACATGCCTTCCAATGAGGAAGCAGAGCCTGGGGACTCTGAGGTGGGCTCTCCCATCTCTGGGACTGAAGTCACCGAGGTGGTCAAAAAACTCCTTGGTGGCAGGGCCCCGGGGGTGGATGAGATACGCCCGGAGTTCCTTAAGGCTCTGGATGTTGTAGGACTGTCTTGGTTGACACGTCTCTGCAACATCGCATGGACATCGGGGACAGTGCCTCTGGATTGGCAGACTGGGGTGGTGGTCCCCCTCTTTAAAAAGGGGGACCGGAGGGTGTGTTCCAACTATAGAGGGATCACACTCCTCAGCCTCCCTGGAAAAGTCTATTCGGGGGTTCTGGAGAGGAGGGTCCGTCGGATAGTCGAACCTCGGATTCAGGAGGAACAGTGTGGTTTTCGTCCTGGTCGCGGAACAGTGGACCAGCTCTACACCCTTAGCAGAGTCCTGGAGGGTGCATGGGAGTTTGCCCAACCAGTCTACATGTGCTTTGTGGACTTGGAAAAGGCGTTCGACCGTGTCCCTCGGGGAGTCCTGTGGGGGGTGCTCCGGGAGTATGGGGTACTGGACCCCCTGATAAGAGCTGTTCAGTCCCTGTACAACCGGTGTCAGAGCTTGGTCCGCATTGCCGGCAGTAAGTCGAGCCCGTTTCCAGTGAGAGTTGGACTCCGCCAGGGCTGCCCTTTGTCACCGATTCTGTTCATAACTTTTATGGACAGAATTTCTAGGCGCAGCCAGGGTGTTGAAGGGGTCCGGTTTGGTGGACTCAGGATTGGGTCACTGCTTTTTGCAGATGATGTTGTCCTGTTTGCTTCATCAGGCCGTGATCTTCAGCTCTCTCTGGAGCGGTTCGCAGCTGAGTGTGAAGCGGCTGGGATGAGAATCAGCACCTCCAAATCCGAGACCATGGTCCTCAGCTGGAAAAGGGTGGAGTGCCCTCTCAGGGTTGGGGGCGAGATCCTGCCCCAAGTGGAGGAGTTTAAGTATCTCGGGGTCTTGTTCACGAGTGAGGGAAGAATGGATCGTGAGATCGACAGGCGGATCGGTGCGGCATCCGCAGTGATGCGGGCTCTGCATCGGTCTGTCGTGGTGAAAAAAGAGCTGAGCCGTAAGGCAAGGCTCTCAATTTACCAGTCGATCTACGTTCCTACCCTCACCTATGGTCATGAGCTATGGGTAGTGACCGAAAGAACGAGATCGCGAATACAAGCGGCTGAAATGAGTTTCCTCCGCAGGGTGTCTGGGCTTTCCCTTAAAGATAGGGTGAGGAGCTCAGTCATCCGGGAGGGGCTCAGAGTAGAGCCGCTGCTCCTCCGCATCGAAAGGAGTCAGATGAAGTGGCTTGGGCATCTGATCAGGATGCCTCCTGGACGCCTCCCTGGTGAGGTGTTCCGGGCACGTCCAACCGGTAGGAGGCCCCGGGGAAGACCCAGGACACGCTGGAGGGACTATGTCTCCCGGCTGGCCTGGGAACGCCTTGGGATTCTACCGGAAGAGCTGGAAGAAGTGGCCGGGGAGAGGGAAGTCTGGGCTTCTCTCCTTAAGCTGCTACCCCCGCGACCCGACCTCGGATAAGCGGAAGAGAATGGATGGATGGATGGATATATTGCCAAAGGTATTGGGACCCCCCACCTCCAAATCATTGAGTTCAGGTGTTCCAATCACTTCCATGGTCATTGCTGTATAAATTCAAGCACCTAGGCATGCAGACGGCTTCTACAAATATTTATGAAAGAATTGGGTCGCTCTCAGGAGCTCAGTGAATTCAAGCGTGGTACCCTGATAGGATGCCACCTGTGCAATAAGTCCATTTGGTATTATAACAAAAGTGGAAGCAACTGGGAACAACAGCAACTCAGTCATGAAGTGGTAGGCCACGTAAAATCACAGAGCGGGGGCAGTGCATGCTGAGGTACACCATACAGGGACAGCTGGGTGACAGACAACTCAACGAAAAGACAACTCAGTGACACACAACTCAGCGAAAAGACAACTCTGCAAAAGACAATTTGGCGAAAAGACAACTTGGCAAAAGACATCTCGGCAAAAGACAATTCGGCAAAAAGACAACTCGACGAAAGACAACTCGGCGAAAAGACAACTCGGCGAAAAGACAACTCGGCGAAAAGACAATTCAACGAAAGACAACTCAGCGACATCCTTTACCAGTTATAAATTTATAAATGTTGAGAGTAAAGATATTCCTTAAACCGTACTCGCAGGTCACCTTTTGTATTCTAAATATCGTTATCATACAATTACAATCAATACAATTTATATAAAGGATTAGCAATCTTGGTTGCAGAAGATAATGTAAGATAGAGTTTGTTCCATCTGTAGAATAAAATTTGTTCGTCAATTATCTACATTTATTTTCAACATTTTAAATCACATTGTCATTTAAATATAATTAAAAAATCTCTTTGAACCTAACTATTACCTAACTGGTAAAGGATGTCGCCGAGTTGTAATTCGCCAAGTTGTTTTTTCGCCGAATTGTTTTTCACCGAGTTGTCTTTTTGCCAGTTGTTTTTCGCCTAGTTGTCTTTTCGCTGAGTTGACTGTCGCCCAGTTGCCACCTGCAGAGTCAATAGCTGCAGACCTCCAAAAGCTCAAGAACAGTGCGTAGAGAGCTTCATGGAGTGTGTTTCCATGGCTGAGCAGGTGCATCCATGCCTTACATCACCAAGTGCAATAGAAAGCGTCGGATGCCATGGTGTAAAGCACACCTCCACTGGACTCTAGAACAGTGGAGACGTGTCCTCTGGAGTGATGAATCACACAATCCGATGGATGAGTCTGGGTTTGGTGTTTGCCAGGAGAACAGGGTTGGTGGTATGCTTCAGCATACAAAGCCATTTTGGACAATTTCATGCTCCCAACTTTGTAGGAGAAGTTTGGGGATGGCAACATGACTGCACCCCGGTGCACAAAGCAAGGTCTATAAAGAAATAGTTGAGTGAGTTTGGTGTGGAGGAACTTGACTGGCCTGCACAGTGCCCTGACCTCAACCTGACAGAACACCTTCGGGATGAATTAGAGCGGAGACTGTGAACCAGGCCTTTTCATCCAACATCAGTGCCCAATCTCACAAATTCTCTCCTGGTCAGAAATTCCCATAAACACACTCCTAAACCTTGTGGAAAGCATTCCCAGAAGAGTTGAAGCTGTTGTAGCTGCAAAGGGTGGTGTTAAAAATGATTTTCACTGTTTGATTATATATTGAACATACTGAATGACTTTGCTGTTGCTGTTAACTCTTAGCCTTTGTCTTTAGCACTCATAGAAGACATTTTATTTTAAACATCTTGATCTGTGACCCAGTCCTGCTGTTACTTTAGCCCAAGGGCTAGTATTCATGAGAGAACCAGTATAATCTAGTGTAGCAGAATTCTGACTCTGAGGGTCAGTAACTTGCAAGGACACAAGAAAATAAGCTAATCACATATGTAGTCCACACACACACATACATGTACATGGTCTAATTTACAATTGCCAATCAGATGAATTTTCTGGCACATACTTGAACCATCCATCCATTATCCAACCCGCTATATCCTAACTACAGGGTTACGGGGGTCCGCTGGAGCCAATCGCAGCCAACACAGGGTGGAAGGCAGGAAACAAACCCTAGGCAGGGCACCAGCCCACCACAGGGCGCACACACACACACACCAAGCACACACTAGGTTAGGATCGCCAATGCACCTAACCTTCATGTTTTTGGACTGTGGGAGGAAACCAGAGTACCCGGAGGAAACCCACGCAGACATGAGGAGAACCAGGGAAGCAAACCCGGGTCTCCTAATGGTGAAGCAGCAGCGCTACCCACTGCACCACCGTGCCATGTAGTTTTCCCATACTGGAACCATTAACTTCTATTTGTGATATGGGAGGAAAATTGCACAGACACGGGGAGAAGGTGAAAACTACCCACAGATGAAAATAAATTATGAAGAAACAAAGCTAAGAGCCACAAAGTACAGACTAATAAATGCATGCAGCCTCCAGACATGACACTGCTGTGGCATAAATCAAGCCTCTGCATTTGTTTTACAGAACAGACTGCTTGATCCTAATCAGTCAGGCTTGTACAGGAGTCATTCCACTACCTAGCATTGTCAATGCATTACAGCCACCAACATGTCATCTGTCCTCTTCCTGTTACATCTCTCCTCTGCCTTCTACATGGTCAAACATCAAATCCTGCTTGCCTCTCTCTTTGACCTTGGCATTATCTGGGATTTCCCTCAATTGGTTTGAGTCCCACCTCTTGGGCAGATCCTGCCGTGTGGCCTGGTGAAAAGAGAGCTATATCAAGGGGGCACTAGCCAAGTACTGGTGTGCCCCAAGGATGGGTGCTGGGCCCTCTCCTCTTCTCTTTGTACACCTCCTCACTACTTTCTATCATCAATTCCCATGGTTTCTCCTGTCATTGCTATGCCGACGATAAACAGCTGTAGAGCCACAAGGAAGACCACACAGTATCAGTTAGATTCTTCATGTCTCACTGTCTTTCCATCCTAGATACAGTAAAGGAGGCACCATCTCCAGCACAACCTGGTGTGGCGGACAGCAGAGGCCCTTGCCTGGCTGGGATGCCTACATGCTGGGAGCACTGGGGAAGCAAGTTTAGCCAGAGTGTTACCTCCTCCGGAACATTAGATAGCAGCCCCCTTGGGTTGCAGTGGTGCCTCGGAATCCTGCAGGGCTTCATGGGAGTTGGAGTTTGGTACAACCCTGTTGGGATTCGCAGACTCCGCCTGGGGGTGCTACAATTACTGCTGAGCCCTAAAGAGCAGCTCTTCTGCCACATCCGGAATTGCTGCCAGAAACACATCATCAGACACCTGGAGCACTTATGGGTGCCCTATAAAAGGGGCCAGCAGAGAGCATTCTGGGAGTCAGAGTCGGAAGGAGGAGGACGAAGCTTGCCGGAGAGAGAGTAGAGGAGAAAGAAAGAAAGATAAAGAAGAAGAAAAGAAAGGAAGAAAAGGTAAAGTGTGTTGGTTCTTGTTGGGACGCTAAATAATAATAAATCACGTGTGCTTTTGGTACTTGTGTCCTTAGCGTCTGCCTGTGTCAGGGCTAATTCCACACTGGCAAAGATGAACCTTCTTCTTCTGCTTGTCCGTCTTTTCGGCACTCCATCTCAGCTCAGTTTTTCTCTTCATCACTAACACCTGTCAAGTCTATATGCACACTGAACTTCAGAAGCCATCTCAGATTAGTGTCCCAGTCTTTCAGAATCACTCTGTACAACATCTGCAAGGTCAGACCATATTTGACAGGCCCAAGATTTCGTCTTCACACTTGTGGACTACTGCAACTCTCTGCTGGCAGCATTATCGGGATGTGTCACAAATCCACTACAGATGATTCAAAATCTAGTGGCACGTCTGGTATTCAGCTAGCCAAAATGAGCAAATGTCACTCCTCTAACTACACTACACTGACGTTCTGTAGCGGCACATTTTAAGTTAAAATCCTTGATGCTTGCTCACATATGGAGACACTTGTGAGGTCCTGTGCTCCTTCTCAGTCTGCTGATGAATGGCATCTGTTTGATGTTGTTCTTTATTTCACCTTATACAATGTCTTGTATTAGGAATTTGTTAGTTTTCTGCTCATATCACTTTGGGTCAGCCATTTTACAGCATCCCTGGAGCAATTGCAGGTTTTAAGGGCCTTGCTCAAGGCTTCTTTGGTAGTAACCAGAATTCGAACCAGCAACCTTCCAGATACCAGTCCAGAGCCTTAGCATCAGAGCCACCACTCCGCCCAATGAATGGCATCTAATGATGCCACCTCTGTGTGAAATCCAAGAAATCCTCATCGATAATAGCATGCGACTCTCACAAATTTAAAGAAGCCCACCAGTGTTAACAAACTAGTGCAGTAGGTGGCTGAGATATTGCTTGGGGGAATCATTTGAGGAAATAATCAAAGAACAGAGAAACAAAAAAGAAAAATGAAGAAGAATTTAAAATGGAAGCCTGGCTTGAAGGAGACCAAGATGATCTTGGATATCAAAATAACAGGAGGTAAGAAAGAAGTGGGTGTTTGGCTGTCCAGTGTTTACACCATAGAGGGGCTCTTTATAAAAGTGGATTCATGAACAGACATGACTGCAATCTAATTGTGGCAATGAGCTCCTTCACTGATTGTCATTGACAAAACTTTCCTACCTGTTTTCATCTTTGCTTTCCTTCTGAGATCTCCTGTTCAAGGTATGGTGCAGCGGAAGGACCTCCTCTGGGTCAGCAGACTGTGGCGAAACGGAAGGGAAACAGCTCTGAAACAGGGAGGACTGGAAAGAGAGACAGAGAGAGAACAGGTTAAACTCCAGCCAGCGGCCCTTTTAAAATAAAGAAGACTCAAGCAACAGTAAGGACGGGGTGTGTGAACTGTGCTAGAAATGCAACATTCCCCGTCCAGCACCCGTTCGCTCCAGGCTGTTGCATCAGACTCTGTGTTTTCTGGGGTTTGCTTTGCTTTTCATTCAGACTTTGGAAAATGGAGCTTACAACTAGTGTTACAGTAGTTTTACCAGAAGTGAGCAGCCATTAAAACTAGAAAAATAGCCTGCAGGCCGCCAAACAGAAGTGTTTCATTAATTCATACAAAACAAACGGTAATGGGGTTTGAAAATCAGATTTTTTTTGGTTTATTAAATAACTTGTACTAGTAACATTTCATTTGTTCGTTTTATTTTAGACAAGATGTAAGTGAGAGCACAGGTGAGACCACCTGCCGGGCATTTCTGCCTGGCGCACCTCCGACAGTGCCACCTTGCTGGCTGCAGGGTCATCAGCCGGGAGCCACCCTTCACTGTTGCTTTACTCCTTTAATCCCGGAACATCTCGAGGTGTTGAACCAGCAATAGGGACGTCTCCATACCACCCCTGCAGCCAGCTTTTAGGATCCTTGTTTTCCCCACGCTTTATCCTTTCATCTGAACCAGAGGCAGAAACGTAATTTTTCTGCCAGCTCTGCCACATTTTTGAGGGCCTTCCTCAGCTTTGAGCCTGCAATCACAAGGGACTCCAGGAACCTCTGGGAGGATGTTCCAGTGAAGCCACTGCAACCTACCCCTACTGGAAAGATGAAAGCCCTCCATCCAGCTTGTGAGCACACAGCTAACAGTTCTGCATACTTTTTAACGTTCCATCCTGTCATCTCATCAGCTTTTAAGTGAATAATCTGTGTCATGATGACTAGAGCAATACTATGTAACACCCCTTCCCTCCTAAACGCAGTGTAACTGCATTCTCACGCACACCTGCTGCAGGCCTATACTGAAGCTAGTGAACGTGGGGCCAGGAAACTATCAAAGTTCCTCGTTGCTCAACCGAGTTCAAATCAAATACAACAAAAAAAACTGTACCTCTGTCCAAGTGTACAATTACCAACTCTGCCGAGGAATACGGTGTTAAATGACTCTGTGGACCAGCGTTTAGCACACTGCGTCTCTCTCGCGTGGACAGACTCATTTTGTACTCCACTCGAGTTAAAAGGAGCCTCTGCACTGGAAAGTGTCTCTCCCGCACGGATGGAAGAAGTTGGCACTCAACTCCAGTGAAATGATCTTCTGCCATCCTGAAAATAAGCACTCCCAAAACAGACGTGGTAGCACTTTCCACGTGAAATCGCCCTTTCAAATATATTCAAAAATAACCACTCGCGTTGTACAGGAACAGCATACTAAATTTAACTTTTGACTGTACTCTATGCAAACATCCACAATTTATTTATTTAATAACTTATCTGCTGTTGCTAACTTTATAGAGCCAAAGTTTCAGCAACGTGGCTAAACCATTTCTCTCCATTTCTTCTTCCAGAACTTTTTTTTTCTTTCCAGGAGTGTCGGACAATGTCGCCACCCTAACTTTCAGCAAAAACGTAGATCATGTAGCCGAAAAAACATAGACACGTGAAATAAGATAAACATATAAAATGTTTAACGAAATACAATAGCAGTGCACTTCTGCCATATATTGTGCCATATTGTAATTGGATGATGCAGCAAAAATCAATAACACCTTAGAAGGCTAACATTCATAAATCAAACAATTTCCACTACGACAAACTTCAACAAAATGGCGTCTGGGTGACACATTGACGGTGCGCACTATGCACTAATGCATTAATTATGGCAGTCCTGAAATCCAACTGGGCTACAACTATAAGACTTACAAGCAGAAACTAACGTTGCTTTAATTGTGTGCATTGTGGCGGATGGCTGGGGCCCATGCCCGGTCGGGACTCCCTTTCAACACTGGATCTGGGGGAGCAGCCATAGGATGCATGCTACGTCCCCCGGAACACTTGGTGGCAGCCCCCCTGGGTTGCGTTGGGGCCACTTTCATGGAACACCAGAGCTCATCTGGGTTGGGCTCCGTGGCCTCCGCCAGGGGGAGCTGCATGGCTTAAGAGGTGCAGCCAGAAGTAGGTCAACGAGCACCTGCAGCACTTCCGGGTGGGCCATAAGAGGAGCCTGCAGCCACTACTTAGGGTGCCAGAGTCGGGAGGAGTGGAGGAGAAAAGTGTGGTGATTTGGGTGCTTTATTTGAGTTGGGACTGTGTTGTGGCTGGAGGGTTCATGGGGAAGACGTGCTCTCCAGCTGAAGAAAAATAAAAGTCTGTATTTTTACATGTGCCTCAGTGTGAATCTGTGCCGGGTCGGGCGATATATAGCGTCTAATATCACACTGGTGTAGTCGGCAGGATTCCGGTCCGTCCATTTGGGCTGGGACCTGTTTAAAAAAGGTTGTGTGAAGACCCGGCATAGCAAAGCGCAGCTGCGCGAGACACGTGCTCGACACAGCTGTGTGGAGAGCACACTCCCAACGCAGCCGAAGACAAGCACGTGCACTGCACAGGAGCGCAAAGCGCGCACCCCAAGACAGTGCACTGAAGCGCGCACCCACCACAGGAAGGCTGCAATACTCTAGGGCTCCCGATGGAAACCCGAGGGCGCCGGTGAGAAAGGAGCAGGAGCTGCAGGACTCGGAGTCGGTGAGGTGGAACGAGGTAAGCCCAAACCCGTGTTTGGCTGTACAGGAGCTGAAGGAGCTTCTCCAACCCATACAGTCTTTGTTTCTGGCTCTGGGACTGCTCCAAGAGACGCTCGAGCGGCTGGAGAGGAAGGCCGGCACACCCCTAAGGGCTATAACACAATGGCTCAGGAGGCGTGACGCTGGATTCTCCGGCTGCACTGACACCTGTACCATAGAGTATATGGGAGGGGCGAGCAAAAGGGTGGCGGTATTGATTGGTTCTGTGCACCACGTAGCTGCTCCTTCGACAAGAGACACAGCCACAATGACTAACAGTGCGGCAGAGGAGTGTGCAGGGAGGCAGCTACTTGATGTTGGCTGCCAAACAACCTTGCCCCGACTGCCGGTAGCAGTCTCGTGGGCGTCCAAAGGGGTGAAGACGGCATGGGGTCCCTCTTCTTCCTATAAGGGGACCCAGATTGTCGGTGCACCCCACAACAAGGGGAGTCCCCGGGTAAAGGGGCCTCCAAACAGTGTGCAGTGTAAGCCCATCTGCTTGCAGACCGTGGATGGCTGCGCTGTGGAGTGGTGGAACCTCCAGCCACCCTCAGCTGGGCGGACGTCAGGGCAGGACTTCCCGTCCTGTTTCTGGTCCTGCAGGGATCGCACCAGAGGGGAATGGCGTTGCTTTGACTGCAACCGCTGTGGCCACGGCTGGAGGTGTTGTCCGTGGAGGATGCCCAGAGGACGCGGGCATTGGGTCAGCACCTCCCACGCTTGTGCTTTTGTCATTTCAGGACAGAGCCGTGGACAGGAGGATGCCGACTCCCCATCATGGAGGAGACCAGCCCTCGTGGGATGAGCCACTGTGCCCCACAGGGCTCAGCTGACAAAGGGGCACTGTGGCAAACAGCTGGGGCCCATGCCCAGCCAGGATGCCCCTTCAACACTGGATCTGGGGGAGCAGCCATGGGATGCATGCTATGTACCCTGGAACACTTGGTGGCAGCCCCCCTGGGTTGCGTCAGGGCCACTTTCATGGAACACCAGAGCTCATCTTGGTTGGGCTCCGTGGCCTCCGCCAGGGGGAGCTGCATGGCTTAGCGAGGCCTTCTGGGCGGCAACACAGCCACACCTGGAAGTGCAGTCAGAAGTAGGTCAACAAGCACCTGCAGCGCTTCCGGGTGGGCTATAAGAGGAGCCTGCAGCCACTACTCAGGGTGCCAGAGTCGGAAGGAGGTGGACGAAGACACCCTGAGAGAAGTGGAAGAGAAGAGTGTAGTGATTTGGATGCTTTATTTGTGTTGGGACTGTGTTGTGGCTGGAGGGTTCACGGGGAAGATGTGCCCTCCAGCTGAAGAAAAATAAAAGTCTGTCTTTTTACATTTGCCTCAGTGTGAATCTGTGCCAGGTCGGGCGCTGTATAGCGTCTAACATCACAGCGTCTAAACAAAAATTGAGCAAAAAGGTATGGAGAAAGTTTAATGTAGGCAGAGGACAAGAGGGGGGAGCAGATACGGGTGATTGAAGACAAGTATTCGAGGGGCTAGTGAGAAAGGTAAATGTTACAGAGTCAAGTAGGAGAAATCTTTAGAAAAAAGATCCACCGGATCTGTAATTCTTTTGAACTATAAGCTAAACAAATTGAAGGAAATAAAATATTTATTAACACAGCATTGGATTCTGGAATACAAATAGAAATGCCAATACAGAGAAATATGCAGATATACAGTAAACGTTATTAAGAAGTGCCACCTGTTAAGTTCAATCTCAGATAACCTAACCAGTGTGTATATGCCTGCAAGATAATGTGAAAGTGGGGCTTTTGAGGACTTTATTATTTAACTTGTACCTCATAATGAGCATAAAGCAATCCTGGTTGACAGAAGGTCAAGACCAAGGCTAAATTCTCAATGGTCTGATTATTTTTTGGCTGTCAACTATCAGACCACTGCATTAAAAGAAAGCTTCTACAGGTCTGATGCAGATGTACTTCCAGCTGTGGAAAGAGACAGACAACATGCCTGCTTTCAAAATGAAGGAATGACACCAGTTTTTAATATGAGGACATCCGTGCCTGCTTTGAAAAGACGAGTTACAAAGATGAACTGAAAACGACATGCTGTCTAAGGGGGAAAGTGCAAGTGGATCAAGCCTGCTTCATTATGGTGCATCTTTTTAAGGAACGTCTTAGTTGGATTAAGTAGAATGGATGCTTTAAACTACACAGACATCTCTCCCTCTCCTGTTTATACCAAGGCAAAGCTTGCTGTTTTGGACACTGATTTAAATCGATCTTTCTTCTGTTTTTTTCTTCTAGCATTTAATGCCAGGTTTTCCTACGATTAAACATAACTAATGATTAAATGAAAGGGTGTGTTTATTGATTTAAGGTGGATTTGTTCCAGTAAGTCATAATTTGTTTAGCTCTTCCAAAGGTAGTAATCTGGTCTTTTGGAGTGCGTCTTTTACGTTTGTTAAGGTGTGAGCCATTCTCATTTTCTCATTCTATTAGTTGGTTGATTGTGTCAAAGGCACAGAGTTTAGGAGCACACACTGATACAGCGCATTGCCGCACCCACCACATGACAAACCAACTCAGGATCCAGATTAGGACCCGAGTGCAGCCAGTTCAGATGGTATTGAACCAGTGTGAGGTTTTTTTATGGTGGTTGAAGTGCCAATCCTATCACCAACCCCCAGATTTTTCCTTGCAGGTTGGAGGGCCTACATGCAGGGCTGGATGCAGATTAACGTCATACCATGGGCGAATCAATTGCTTGTTTAAGGGCCCAACAGAGCAGAGTCCTTTTTGGCATTTACAGGATTCAAACCGGCAACCTTCTGATTGCCAGTGCAGATCCCTAGCCTCAGAGCCACCAGTTCACCCCATGTCAAAGGCACAGGAGAGATCTAAAATGAATGGGGCAGATGACATGTAGGTAGCTCTAGCCCGCTGTAAAGAGTCAACAACGGTAAGTAGAGGAGTCTGCTAACAACTACTGTTTGTGTTTTGAAGTCTTCCCTTTATTGTTATTGTGTGCCTGCATCTTTTATAGTGGCATCATGATGATGATGATGCCACAGGTTACAAATCTTCCCTACTATTAGACAAGTAAAAGGGTATGTAGTTATAAACATTTCCCCCTGCAAGATTAAAGATTCTTTATTTGTCACATATACAGTTATACAAGTGCAACATGTAGTGAAATGTGTCCAGTAAACTCATTATTACAGTATATGAGAATGAAAGAGAGTAAAAAGTAAATAAAATATTAAGTAAAAACACGGAGCGATTATGAAGGAGTCTAGATGTAGCCGTGCCACTCCTCAGGAAACCAACAGGTAAAACAGCGGCAGCCATGATTACTGGGATTATTGATGAGTATTTTGGTATGTTTTCCATATTTAAATATAGCATCCATTTTAGAAGTATGAAGGATTAATAAATGTCAGAAACCTTTTCAAGCAGGAGAAGGTTGATGTTGTACACAAATTGTACATGGGAATGAGTAAGAGATTAGCAGACGTCCTGTAAACAACAAGACTGGAGAGTTTTTGCATATACAGAAATTTCAAGGGTGATGGCTAAACTTAAAGGATATGAGAAGAACAAGAGTGTAATAGAATAGGGTTTTATTTTAATAAGTCATGTGGGTATAGACCAACGAACCAATCAGAGTAAATACATGGTCAGAGATGGCTGGGGGGGCGACCCGGCCGGGACGCCCAGGAGGACCGGAGGAGGGCTTACGCCTTCCCTAGACCATGTGGGGACGACCGTCCTGGTACCTTTGGGAGCCACGGGTACAGAGCTTTGAAGCTCAACCCTGTAGGGGCCCGTGGTCACCACCAGGGGGCCGCCCCTATGCCTTTGGAGCCCTGGACACCTGGAAGTGCTGGGGAGAAGAGGAGCAGGGACACTGGGGCGTGTCAGTGGAAGATTACCGGGATACACCTGGAGCACATCCGGGGAATTATAAAAGGGGCCGCCTCCCTTCATATAAGGGCTAGAGTCGGGTGGAAGAGGACGAGGTCTCTGGAGGAGGCAAGGAGGCGGCCTGAAGAGAAAGAAGGAGTTGTGTGTTGGCCAGGACTTTTGGGGACTTTGGGGTTGTGTGGCACTTTTTATTGTAAATATGGAGCACTTGATTAAATGTGTTGTGGGTGATATGAATTTGTCTGCCTGTCTGTGTCCGGGTCGGCTACCACAGCATGTATTAATCAGAATTGTTATGTAAATTCAGCTGCTTATACAATGGACCTCTGCCCTTATTATTGTGACCATGCCGTAGCACACTGCTGCTTCCACTGTCAGCCCGGGGATATACTTAATGAAACGTGACGCATGAGCTTGAGGACGCTGCCACTAGGCACACACCGCACTGTCCATACTTGCACACGTACTTTATATAAATTTGGAGGATTCCACCAGATGTCAGTGTGAAAAATTATTACAGGGAAAAAACAATGTCTGGTGTTGGTATGTTGTGTGTTTGTATTGTGAAGCTGTTGTGAAGGTGCAAAAAAAAAAGGACAGCAATAGCAACACAGAATGTCGAGACCTTTAAATGTATCGCGTCATTACGATGAGGAATATGCAACGCTCGTATTGCCTACGCGAGAAATGGATGAAGAAAAGCACCGTGAATACATTCGCATTTCAAAAAACAGCCTGTCACTGGTGGTTTGGTTTTTATTTTGGGGAGGCAGAGGTATAAATGCAAATATTGAAACTGTAAGCCAGTCAACGATCGATAGATCAGCAGAACTTTCCTATTTTGGGATAAACCATAAATCGTATTTGAGGAAGCAATGCATTAATACTAGAAAGTTTAGAATGATTAATTTTCATTTATTTAGAATGACAGAGTCTTTCCAATGGAGAATTTAGAACTGGTGAAAAATGACCATTCTTTGAAGGGGAAGCACCCTTTGGATTCAAAAAGCAGCACGAACATATCAACGGGGCGATAAAAACAAAAGGAACTATAGATTACATTTATTTCCAAGGAACAAAATATTGACAATGAACCCAGAAAAACAAAAATAATTTTACGCCAACATTGTCATGCTCTGGATTGTGTTTTATATTTTGTGTGCCTTTTCCTCGGCTTCCTAAAATAACGGAGAGATCATGCTGGGAGTTTTAGTGGTCAAGGTATTAGAGCAGTGCTTCCCAAACTCGATCCTGGGGACCCACTGTGGCTGCAGGTTTCTGTTCCAACCATCTTCCATTTGTCATTGGGCTGTCATTATTTCCCAGTTTCTGTGTTTTGGAGTCAATGTAGAAATTACAAAATATGTCTGGTAGATTTTTATTAAAATATAATAAGTAATTATATGGGGAATATGGGCAGCACGGTGGCGCAGTGATAGCGTTGCTGCCTCGCAGTTAGGAGACCTGGGTTCATTTCCTGGGTCCTCCCTGCGTGGAGTTTGCATGTTCTACCCGTGTCTTCGTGGGTTTCCTCCCAATGTCCAATGACATGCAGGTTAAGTGCTGTGGAGGATGGCCGGCCAATACCCCCAAGCCGCCAGGTGGAGCCCTCCTTGCAGCATGGAGGTCCTCAGAAGACCAGCAGGGCATCATGGACAATGGAGTTTTTACGCACAGCCCTGCTGGATGCCATGGGGGCCACAAGCGGGAGCTGCAGGGAGGACCGAAGATTTCTTCGTGCCCTATGACCCGGAAGTTCGTCATAGGAAGAGCGACGGGCTGAAGAAAAGAACTTTTACCTGACCCGGAAGTGATTGAGAATCACATGGACTGGGGATTGGGAACACGTCCGGGTCAGGAAATATAAAAGGACTGTGGGAGCTCCCAGATGGGGAGCTGAGCTGGGTGGAAGGGTGGCAACGCGTCTGGGAGCTGGAGGATTGGTTTATTGTGTATTTGTGATTAGTGATTGTTATTGTATGAGTATAGTGGTGGAGAGTGTGCTTGGTGCACTGTGGCATTTAAATAAAGTCAACTGTTGGACTTTTACCTGGTGTTTGGAGTCGTGGACAGGGGTTCAAGGGAGCGAGAGCGCCCCCTATCTACCACAGTGCATTGGCAATCCTAAATTGTCCCTGGTGTGTGTGTAAGCGCCCTGCAGTGAGCTGGTGCTCTGCCTGGGGTTTGTTTCCTGCCTTGCACCCTGTGCTGGCTGGGATTGGCTCCAGCAGACCCCCAAGACCCTGTAGTTAGGATATAGTGAGTTGGGAATATGTAGATTTCTTTGTTTTAAGTTGTTAACAGTATTTTCAACCTAATTTTCATTCTGTTTTTCCAGGTGTTCTGATTATTTAATTGATGATTTACTAATTAGCGGGTCTGACACTGAAGTCGTTGCAGCGTTTATCATCCTGGGTGTCTGCTGTGCTGGTTGTTAATTGTCACTATTAGGGTTAAATAAAGGGAGCAAACTACACAGGAAAAGGGGAAACAACAGAAGAGAGTTAAGCATTTATATCTTTAGAAAAAAACAGAACTATTTCTAAATGTCTTACAAAGGTAAAAACTATACTGTTGTGTTTTTCTGAATGCAGAATAAGAGAAGAGTAAAAAAGGCCAGCTAATTAAATGAGATCAGTAGTTGATCGATTATTATCACCGACTGGAAATCTGGTTGAAACAAAAACCTGCAGCCACAGTGACTCCCCAGGATCGAGTTTGGTAACCACTGTATTAGATGGTTTGATTTTTATTTAATTTTTTTGAGATGTTATTTTAGAAACACGTCTTCCCTCAGTGCCATTAGGTTTTTATTATGGGCGCTGCCATTGTTTGCAGTTTGTTATGCAGGGTTACCAGGCGGAACAATCGTGAGAGTGCAATGGGTGACATCTTCACCACGATGGTATAAAGGTCAACGTCATGCACTTCCTAACTGTGTGAGTTTGTGTATAAATCAAAACAGACATAAACCCCTTGTGTTCTGATTGTTTCAACCGTTTTCTGGTTACCAGTTCCTTCCTGTTCTTTGACTTTAATTTACATTTTGTGATTTGGCTGAGGCCAATATGTGAAATGTTCTGGCTGTTGACTCTTTCATTACATTTCTCGATTGATGATTCTGTCTCACATCCTGGCCTCCCTGTTACGACCTTGGCTTGTTACAATCACCGCCCACCTTATGTTCCCATCTTACTTTAAACTGCTGCTGTCCTACGCCTTCAGTACTGACGTGAGCTAGATTAGAGATGGGACGTAGCCTTGACATCTTCATGGCAAACTGGGTCACTGGAGCTTTCAGCTAACCAAGCAAGCTTCCTGGAGGGAATGAGCCGTCTCCTGTCATCTGTCAAAAGTCTTGTGCCCATATGGCACCTGACTGGACAAAGGTGTTGTTTGGTGCCTCATTTTGGGACCTTTGGATCCTTCAAAATAAACACATATTTTTCCAGTTGAAACAGTTCAATCTTTCCCTCTTTTTTCTTCTTTTGGGCAACAATTACTTTTCATTCTGTTCAAACGTGAAAAAATATGAAAGTGTAGTCAAGTCATTAAAGAAATACTCCACCCAAAATTATAATGTTTTAATCTGATACTCACTCAAGGCTTTTTTATAGTGATGGCTAAGAAATAATCTCATATTTTCATGGAGGATGCAGATCACAAAATTCCTCAGTCGAGACCAATCTTGAAGAACAGCAACCGTACTCGACGGAATCTCAAATTACATATATCACAGAGTTCAAATGTCAGATATCCAGTCATATTTTCACGATGGCCCAAATGCATGTACTTTAGTATTCATAAAGGATCAAACTTTTGAATTCAATTCACCCCTCCATTCAAAGGTCAGGAATCCAGTGTGAGAAAATTAAGGGAACATCCATTGTCCAGCCTACTATATCCTAACTACAGGGTCACGGGGGTCTGCTGGAGCCAATCCCAGTCAACACGGGGCACAAGGCAGGAAACAAACCCCAGGCAGGGTGCGCAGACACACACTAGGGGGAATTTAGGATTGCCAATGCACCTAACCTGCATGTCTTTGGGAGGAAACCCACGCAGAAACAGGGAGAACATGCAAACTTCACACAGGGAGGACCTGGGAAGCGAACCCGGGTCTCCTAACTGCAAGGCAGCAGCTCTACCACTGCACCACCGTGCCACCCTAAGGGAACATTAAGGGGCAATATAGTTATTTAAGGGTTAATATAGTTTTTTGCGGACAAAGTGTTTTTGTATGCAGTGTATGTTAATAAGAAATACAGCATTTATCTTAAGTACTAGGGTGTTGTACCGTGTTAGCCATTACGAATGTAGAGAAGAGCCAAGCAAAATGACACCTTTTATTGGCTAACTAAAAAGATTACAATATGCAAGCTTTCGAGGCAACTCAGGCCCCTTCTTCA
>JANRMT010062796.1:79298005-79343400 GCA_026402145.1 Polypterus bichir lapradei
GATAGATAGATAGATAGATAGATAGATAGATAGATAGATAGATAGATAGATAGATAGATATTAAAGGCACTATATGATAGATAGATATGAAGATGAAAGCGTGAACAAGACATTTAGAAACAATATTCCTTATTTCCCACCCAAAAAAACCCTTTAAAACCCTAAAAACCTCTTTAGCGAGTTTTACATTTTGCAATTATGATATCACTCACAAAACAAATTTTAGTGTTAGTGTTGCAACACTGTATTTGAATCAACATTTGCCTATTTAACTCCTCACAGTGCCAACATGTCGATTAGCACATGGAAGTTAGAATTTCACTGTACTCTGAACTCGTGACAAAAATGACCCTAGAAATGAGTCTTTAGTGTATTTTTTGCCCTTTTCCATGAGCAGCAGATCCCTGCTTTTAATCACTGAGAGTTCACTAAACATTTCTGTACATTTCAGTATGTACTGTGAGAGATGGCATGCTGGGACTGGCATTCTGGCCAGAGCTGAACTGGGATGCCAATTGCGCGGAAGGACAGGGGAAGATGATGTATTGAGGAGATTGTATCCAGCAACACCTTAGGTGACAGCCCTCCTGGGCTTTGGTACTGCTACAGAGACCCACAGGGCATACTGGGAATTGTAGTTTTTTTGGCCAGCCCTTTTGGGTCCACTGGGTGCTGCCAGAGGGTGCTGAGAGGATTTATGAGCCCTGGTATCGGGTTTCACATAAAAGGAGCAGCTTCCTTCATCCAGGCAAGCTAGAGTCGGGATGAAGCAGACAAAGTTTTCCAGGAGGAGCAGAGGAGAAGAAAAGAGCGCGTATTGTGCCTGCTGTGTGCCTTTTGAAGCCTGCATTGTGAAAGTGTTTAAAGGATTAAAACCTTTGCATTAATCAGGAGTGTGGGAAGCTGCACGCCCCCTGATGGTCATGGCACGTAATTCAATGAGCGCTTGCATCATCATGGGGGTTCAGAACTGGGGCCTGGTAAAGGAAGTACTGTTATAAACCAACTGTGAAACAGAATTTCTCGGATGTGCCACAACCTCTCCAGCATGAAGAGTGTTATATAAACCTCCAATCAAAAAAGAAAAGTTGGGATTACAGTGGAGGATTTTACGTGTGGCAATAGCTGCTGATTCTTTCTTAAAGACTATTGGCTTTAGCGTAACTGTTCAGTGTTCATTTGGTCTTAAAAAAGAACAGTTTATCACTTATTTCTGTATTGAAATATTATTCAATATTTCTGAATTGCACCACTCTTACAACAATAACAACAGTTTACTTTTTGTTTAGCCCAAAATCACATAAGGAGTGCCGCAATGGGCTTTAACAGGCCCTGTTTTTCTGACAGCCCCCCGGGGTGACTCACTCAAAAAAACTTTTTACCTTGTAGGGTAAAAAAATGGATTACATTTTGGGAAGGGCAATTCAGAGAAAGACCCCTTTCCAGGTAGGTTGGGCGTGTGGTGGGTTTCAAAAATGAGGTAAATACAACACAATCCACAGAGCAGGACACAAGTCATCCTCGTACAGAGCTGGGTGGCCACCTCAGGAATGCAATACAACAGAGCAGACTATTTTGTTCTTGCACAGATCTCCTCACCAACTGTTACATTTTTTTGACTTTTTTGTTTAAGAAATTAGGAATTGTGTTGAATAAACTCATTTAAATTTTTGGAATTTCTATATCAAAAAAAAATACAAATGACTGTTTACTTAGCAACATTTTTATTGGGTCAAGTCAAGATGTCTATAATAAAAAAAAAACAGTTAAACTGTCACTGCTTTATTAATGTTTAAGGTATTCTTTCAAAGTAAATTGAAGGGTGAACTTGTGTACTATAAACGAATTAATCAACTGGATATATTGTGAGAAATCTGGGGTGTAAATGACGTGTTAGGTTCTACGGAAAATGACTCTCTAGTAGTAAAGTGTGAGTAAAAAAAGCTTATAAGTTGCAAATGTTTTATGTATGTTATAAACCTGTCATGTGGTAACATGACTGTAATTATTTAATAACTATTCATAAAGGTCTGTTTCAAATTAGAAATATATTGTGACCACTAAGAGAATTGCAACAAACCAAACACAACCACAATGGCTCAAGTCCCAGTATAAATATAAAGGTTTATTAACAATACTTTACAAAAGGCTTTCTTATATGTTATAGAGCTACAAATGCTCTTTCCTCCTTTCTATTTCTGTTTTTTATTCCTCCACTCCTCTGAGGTGATTGATTTCCTGACTTGGACTCACCTGAATGAGGTTGAGGGGCTTCTTTAATCTGAGACCCAGGAGTACTTCCAGTGGTAGGGCATGGCCCGTTAGAAGCATTTCTGGGTTAAATAGAAGCCCCACAAAGAAGGGATTAATAATCCATGCAGCTCCCCATGGCAGCCCCCAAAGTACCCAACAGTGATGCCCCACGGGACAACAGGTTCCAGTATGCCCTGCGGGTGTCAGTGTGGGAATCCTAGCCCAATGAGGCTGTCAGGTAAGGCACTTTGAACCATCCCTGCTGGGGTGCAGAGCATATTCACTTCAAACCTACCACAGGGAACAACCTACCTTTCTTCTCAACTCTTCAGTATGGCGGCCTCCTGGCCAGGTAATGAATCATGCACCAACCCAGTTCGGATGCCAGCCCATATCTATATACTGTGTGTATATATATATATATATATATATACAGGGTGGTCCAGATCTAATTATGCAGATCCAAAAGGTCTGGATAACTTTGATTTATGCAGGGACAATTGCAGTTCGGCGTGAAGACGGTTCTTCATATCTTCAGTTCACTCGATGGTCTGGGATTTTTCGGGTAATTTTCTATGTAATAAACTTAATAAGTTATAGCTTAATGAAAATTGCATAATTAGATCTGGACTACCCTATACACACACATACACACACACACACACACACATATATATATACAGTATATGTATATACTAGCAAAATACCCGCGCTTCGCAGCGGCGAAGTACTGCCTTAAAATTTTTATTAAGAAGACAATTAAACCTTTTTAAAACTGAGGGAAAATATACCAATAATTATTTGTTAAGGATCTCTTTGTATGCCACGTTGTCAGTTCGGCCCTCCAGTTGTAATATGACCAAGCTGTAGCTGTGCGCTGAGCTTACTCTTGAGCATACAACGTACAGTTGGCCATGTGAACAGTAATCTTGTCTCAAATCTCACAGCTTGGATTGCTGCTGTCATAATCGGTTTGAGTTTCATGGTTTGTTTCAATTACGACAGTATTTGTAGGACTTGTGTTGAAGAGACATTCGGCATCTGTCAAGCGTTGTAAGCATACAACCAGTTTGATTGATAACTTCACATCCAGCTTTTGAGAGTTTAAACATTTCTAAACATCAAAGTGTCCACTACTGAAATCGTCACCTGTGAATCTAAGATGTTTAAGAGGCATTGGCGGTTGTCCAAAGGTTTAAAATATTTGGCCATTTCGGTACACTTAAGCATTTCACTCTTATAGTGCTCCTGTGTGGTATAATTATCTCCTGTACCGTCATCAGTCCACACCTTGAACCTGTCCCAGTCATTCAATACATAAGACACAATGTTCCTCCGGATATCAAGAGTGAGCCTGATATGGCCGTGCAATATGTAACAAAGAGAATGGAAAAGGCAGGTGCCATCTCCGGGCATGGAAACCACTTGGTAAGTGACAGTTCTTTGATCGATGGTAATCACCTCGATAGACATGTTAATGGGGGTACGGTTGGAATGATAAAGGAAATGGGTACCTGAACAATGTAAAGTAAGTCTAAAATACCTACACAATAACTATAATCGTAATAAATGAACAATAAAACAGCGGAGAAGCCGTGGATTAAATAAAAAGGCTGTAGTTATCAGCAGGGAGACGTGAATACCGTGGCGAAGCAAGGAAGGGAATGTAGAGACTGGAGCGACAGATGGCCTTATATAGGCAGGCAGACAACAACGTGGGAGGCGTTGGGATGGGGGACCCAACGGCGCCTCACACGGTGACCGAGCTGCAGGCTATGGACGTATATATGTACGTAAGTAGGATTCAGTTAGCGTTGGGAACCCGTGTACCAAATTTCTTGAAGATGGGCCCATAAGTAACAAAGACCGTTGAAAAGTTCAATATGACGGCCGACAGTGGCATCATATCACTGAAATAAGTACCAAATTTCAGCCTTCTACCTACACGGGAAGTTGGAGAATTAGTGACGTTGGAAAGTTCAATATGGCAGCTGACAATGGCATCACACCACCGAAATAAGTACGTACATTGGTTTCGGTTAACGCAGGGAAGCCACCTACCAAATTTCGTTAAGATGGGGCCATGAATAAGAAAGTTCAAGATGGCGGACGCTGTTGATTGTTATGACTGTTACGCGTAGAATTTCGAAATGAAACCTGCTTAACTTTTGTAAGTAAGCTGGAAGGAATGACCCTGCCAAATTTCAGCCTTCTACCTACACGGGAAGTTGGAGAATTAGTGATGTTTGGAAAATTCAATATGGCGGCAGACAGTGGTGTCATACCACCGAAATAAGTACGTACATCGGTTTTGGTTAGCTCAGGGAAGTCGCCTACCAAATTTCGTGAAGACGGGGTCAGCCTTCTACCTACACGGGAAGTTGGAGAATTAGTGATGTTTCGAAAATTCAATATGGCGGCAGACAGTGGCGTCATACCACCGAAATAAGTACGTACATTGGTTTCGGTTAGCGCAGGGGAGCCGCCTACCAAATTTCGTGAAGATGGGGCCATGAATAAGAAAGTTCAACCTGGCGGACATTGTGAAAGTTAGTGACGTTGGAAAGTTCAATATGGCGGCCGACAGTGGCGTCATACCATCGAAATAAGTACATACGTCAGTTTCGGTTAGCGCAGGGAATCCGCCTACCAAATTTCGTGAAGATGGGGCCATAAATAAGAAAGTTCAACATGGCGGACGTTGTCGACCGTTATCGACCTTTATGACCGTTACGTGTAGAATTTCGAAATGAAACCTGCTTAACTTTTGTAAGTAAGCTGTAAGGAATGAGCCTGCCAAATTTCAGCCTTCTACATAGATGGGAAGTTGGAGAATTAGTGACATTGGAAAGTTCAATATGGCGGCTGACAGTGGCGTCATACCACCGAAATAAGTATGTACATTGGTTTCGGTTAGCGCAGGGAAGCCACCTACCAAATTTCGTGAAGATGGGGCCATGAATAAGAAAGTTCAACATGGCGGACATCGTTGACCGTTATGACCATTACGCGTAGAATTTCGAAATGAAACCTGCTTAACTTTTGTAAGTAAGCTGTAAGGAATGGGCCTGCCAAATTTTAGCCTTCTACCTACACGGGAAGTTGGAGAATTTGTGACGTTTGGAAAATTCAATATGGCGGCCGACAGTGGCATCATACCACCGAAATAAGTACGTACATCGGTTTTGGTTAGCGCAGGGAAGCCACCTACCAAATTTCGTGAAGACGGGGTCATTCTTCTACCTACACGGGAAGTTGGAAAATTGGTGACGTTGGAAAGTTCAATATGGCGGCCGACAGTGGCGTCATACCATCGAAATAAGTAAGTACATCGGTTTGGGTTAGCATAGGGAAGCCGCCTACCAAATTTCGTGAAGATGGGGCCATAAATAAGAAAGTTCAACATGGCGGGCTTTGTCGACCTTTATCGACCGTTATGACCGTTACGTGTAGAATTTCGAAATGAAACCTGCTTAACTTTTGTAAGTAAGCTGTAAGGAATGAGCCTGCCAAATTTCAGCTTTCTACCTACATGGGAAGTTGGAGAATTAGTGATGAGTGAGTGAGTGAGTGAGTGAGTGAGTGAGGGCTTTGCCTTTTATTAGTATAGATTGTGGAGCCGACCCGGACACAGGCAGGCAGACATGTTGTAAATCACCACCACACGTATTTATTTACACTATTTTCAATAATATGGTCACTCAGACTCAGTCCAATTAGTGCACAAACTCCAACACACAATCCTGGCCACAAAAATGCCTCTCTTCGGGCCGCCTCCACTCTCTTCTGCCTCGTCCTTCTTCCACCCGATTCTAGCCCTGAATGAAGGGAGACGGCCCCTTTTATCCATTATCCGGATGAGCTCCAGGTGTTTCCGACACTCCCCCGTTGGCCACGCCCCAGCATGGTGGAAGTGCCGGCTGTTCTCCCGGCAGCTCTCCGGGTGTCCTTTTAATTCTTCCCCCCAGCACTTCCTGGTGTGGCAGAAGTGCTGAGGTAACAGGTCCCCAAGGCATTGGGGCACCTCCTGGCGGTAACCACGGGCCCCTACAGGGCGGGGCTTCCATGCCCTCAACCTGTGGCCCCCAAAGCAACCAGGATGGTGGCCCCCACGTGATCCAGGGTGGGCGCAGACCCACATCCGGTCCCTTACGGTGTCCCGACTGGGTCGTTGTCCCTGGCATCCCTGACAATATATATATATATATATACAGCGGGTCCTCGGGTTACGACACAGTTCCGTTCTTACAACAGTGATGTAACCCGAATTTTGATGCAAGTCGAAACACACTCTAGCCTAAGTAACTTACCTATCTTAACACATTTGCAAAATCATAATCTAGAACATAAAAACACAACTAAGCCACAGAAAAAGGAAAAAGACATAAATATACTGTACTGTACACTGTACTGTAGTAACAGAAAATATGAGTGTAAAAAAAAAATCCTTACCTTTATTCCTTCTCATGTCTCAATTTTTTAAAGTTTTTATGGGAGTAAGCGTTGTAAACTCGAAACGTTGTATGTCGAGACGTTGTAACCTGAGGACCCCCTGTATATAAATATATATATATATATATATATATATATATATATATATATATATATACACTCACCTAAAGGATTATTAGGAACACCTGTTCAATTTCTCATTAATGCAATTATCTAATCAACCAATCACATGGCAGTTGCTTCAATGCATTTAGGGGTGTGGTCCTGGTCAAGACAATCTCCTGAACTCCAAACTGAATGTCAGAATTGGAAAGAAAGGTGATTTAAGCAATTTTGAGCGTGTCATGGTTGTTGGTGCCAGACGGGCCTGTCTGAGTATTTCACAATCTGCTCAGTTACTGGGATTTTCATGCACAACCATTTCTAGGGTTTACAAAGAATAGTGTGAAAAGGGAAAACCATCCAGTATGCGGCAGTCCTGTGGGTGAAAATGCCTTGTTGATGCTAGAGGTCAGAGGAGAATGGGCCGACTGATTCAAGCTGATAGAAGAGCAACGTTGACTGAAACAACCACTCGTTACAACCGAGGTATGCAGCAAAGCATTTGTGAAGCCACAACACGCACAACCTTGAGGCGGATGGGCTACAACAGCAGAAGACCCCACCGGGTACCACTCATCTCCACTACAAATAGGAAAAAGAGGCTACAATTTGCACAAGCTCACCAAAATTGAACAGTTGAAGACTGGAAAAATGTTGCCTGGTCTGATGAGTCTTGATTTCTGTTGAGACATTCAAATGGTAGAGTCAGAATTTGGCGTAAACAGAATGAGAACATGGATCCATCATGCCTTGTTACCACTGTGCAGGCTGGTGGTGGTGGTGTAATGGTGTGGGGGATGTTTTCTTGGCACACTTAGGCCCCTTAGTGCCAATTGGTCATCGTTTAAATGCCACGGGCTACCTGAGCATTGTTTCTGACCATGTCCATCCCTTCATGACCACCATGTACCCATCCTCTGATGGCTACTTCCAGCAGGATAATGCACCATGTCACAAAGCTCGACTCATTTCAAATTGGTTTCTTGAACATGACAATGAGTTCACTGTACTAAAATGGCCCCCACAGTCACCAGATCTCAACCCAATAGAGCATCTTTGGGATGTAGTGGAACGGGAGCTTCGTGCCCTGGATGTGCATCCCACAAATCTCCATCAACTGCAAGATGCTATCCTATCAATATGGACCAACATTTCTAAAGAATGCTTTCAGCACCTTGTTGAATCAATGCCACGTAGAATTAAGGCAGTTCTGAAGGCGAAAGGGGGTCAAAAACCGTATTAGTATGGTGTTCCTAATAATCCTTTAGGTGAGTGTATATATATATATATATATATATACACATACACATATATACACACACTATATATATATGTATATATATATATATATATATATATATATATATATAGTGTCACAATGAATATTTCATCATATAGCTTGAATATTATCATTTCCCACACAGTATCAGCCTTTCTACACCTTATCACTGTTGGTGACTACTCCAACTGTGGACACTGGCTTAGCACTGGGAAGAGCACCGCAAAGGGTGTTTGAGAACAACTAATGCCTCAAATCTTATTGTACTCCATTTCCAGGAAAAACTTCGACATGTGTGGGTCAGTATCTTCTACAACACAGGAGGATCTGTTCCTGAACGACTGTTTCTAGCATCCCTCTTGGAGAAACATCCACCTTTTCTATATATATAAAAGTCAATGCATGTGTGTATGTGTATTTATGTATGTATGTATGTCCCAGCATCACTTCCGAAAGGCTGGAGTGATTTTCATGAAACTTGGTACACATGTTCCCCATTGGCCAACTAAAAATACTATGGGGTGAAATCAACCCTAACCCACCCCCATCTGTTTAGGATGGGGGTGATCTTGCAGTCTTGCATGCATTTTATCATCCAGTTGACATCCTCGCGAGGATCGAACCTCGGACGTCAGCGTCAGAGACAAAGTCCCTTTACGCTGCGCCACGGCGTGTGGTTCGTTTATTTGACAGCCTGGAGATCGGAGTAATTATATTCTTAGCATCCGTAGTCTGAGTCTCGATCTGATTGTATGGGTGGTTATGGGAGTGTGTACGCCTGATGAGCCCAAAAAAGGGAGAAACACGTGTTGCGTACTCTTTGCATTATTTGACAGTAAACTATGTAACATTCTATGATCTGCTTCTCGCAACTGAGAGGGCCCATGGCGGATGTTTGCAGACTGGTAGACCAACCACATGCTTGTATGTCTGTTATCATCCACTTCACCCTCACAACATTTGGACAACCATTGAAAATTGCTGGAATCAATTTGGACACAGCATGTTTTTCACATGGACAACTTTATGTGGCGTGTTCAAGGGTACAAAGTCCTAAGAACCTTTATATATTGGCTAAAGATGGAAAAATTAAAAACACTGTATATAACAAGGCACTTCAGCAAACACTACAATCACATTAGTGGGTCTTCATTGTTTGTTAATTTATTTTTATTTTTAAAATTGTGGATTTTTTTAAATTATATTTTTCTCAAGCAATTAAAAAAAAAACAAAAAACTTTATTTTCCTCCTGGGCAACGCCGGGTATTTCAGCTAGTAGATCAATAACTAGATTAAGAACTTCAGCAGCCTTACTTTCTAGTCTTTAATAAACAGAATCATTATGGTAGTGTCCTGGATAATAAAATTGTCACTTTTTTAAACTCCAGACTGCTTATATTAAGTTTTCAATTTTGCTCAAACGAACGCTGATGAAATAATTTACAAAAGAATTTACAGAACCCTTAAGGCAATTTAAGTAATCAACATACAGAGACAATTTACATTGAAAGCATCCTCTTTTGTGGACTTGTAATTTATGACCCAAATATGCTAATACCTTCTTTCTTTCTATATATTGTAACTTTAATGCATCTGTTTTGTTATTCAAGGAATTTATGATACCTTTAGTTTAATTTGGTCAGTCATGTTTTACAACTTAATGTTAAAAAGAATGGGGACGATATGAGATTGTACAGATAAGAACAGGATGGAAGCTTTTGGGCGGAGTCATTCATGACCAGGACATCTAGCTAGTCGGTTAATATAATGTGTAATATCACATGTTCCAATTTTTGACATAGGTAACGGCTTATCCGAGAGACCGGGGACAAAATAGGAAGCAACGTCAGAGACCAAGACACATAGAAAAAGACAGAGGGTGACCAAGTCATTTGGATGTTGGAGAATGCAACTTATGCATCACGTCGATTTCTGAATCAAAAAAATGACCAGGACAACATCCATCTTTTGACACTGCTGATTTTAGTAAGCTTTCTAAGACTATAGATATCCATCTATTTTATTTTCTATTATACTTATCTAGCTGTTATTTTACTTTAATAAATCCCACATTAGTTTTACATTTCTTTACTTTGTCTTTATACCTGGAGAGACTGAAGTAATAAAGTACAGTGGAGCCTTGGTTTGCGAGCATAATTCGTTCCGGAAACGTGCTCGCAGTCCAAAGCACTTGTATATCAAAGTGAATTTCCCCATAAGAAATAATGGAAACTCAGATGATTCGTTCCACAACCCAAAACTATTCATATAAAAATGATTAATGCAAAATATAAAGTAAAAATACATAAAACAAATTAACCTGCACTTTACCTTTGAAAAGAATCATGGCTGCTGTGAGTGAGTTTCTAAACTCTTGTAGGATTCTACCCAACGTGACGACACGAGGAAGAACGTCCCAAAGCAGTCGCAGTCTCCCAGCGCTGTAGCAGTTCGCCGTAAAAGCGAATTCGAAAAGATCGCGGACATGCTATAAGCACCTGCCGTTGATGGGTGATACAAGGAACAAGGAACATTATAAATGCACAGGGCACAGTACTGCTTGGCCACGACCCTGCCTGACTGCTGTGTCTGTGTATAGTTAGTGGCAGATACTGCTACAATAAATAACCGTGCTGTTGCTATTTTAAGCAGAATAAAGCGTGTGTTGTTAAAGTACTGAGACTCAGCTTCGTGTTTTGGGGCACAAGACAGGGACTCTCACGTCACAGCACACACACAGTCACAATGCTGTAGTAAACAGTATACGCTCGTACGGATGTTGACTATATGAGTGAGGCATGCCAACTCAGACGGAGAATAGGAGATGATTGCCCACGAGAGAGAGAGAGAGGGAGAGAGACACACACACGCGCGCGTGCGCGAGAGAGAGAGAGAGAGAGACACACACACGCACGCAATAGACACACTCTCATACGCGGGAGAGAGACACACATGCTCCAGAGAGATACACACATGCGCGCGCGCACGGGCGTGTGCGCGTGAGAGAGAGACACAGACACACACGCACGCGCGCGAGAGAGAGACACACACACACACGCGTGCGCGAGAAGAACCATTAGCTCAGTTGTGATCACATGACGCTCAGCAGACAAAGCGCATCCATACTACTCATATTGCAAGACCTCGCTCGTTTATCAAGTCAAAATTTATTACAAATTTTAGCTCGTCTTGCAAAACACTCGTAAACCAAGTTACCTGCAAACCGAGGTTCCACTGTAAATATTAGAACACCTGGTGCTGCAGGAGACTGCCATTTGCTCATCCCTGCAGGGTTTATTAAGGCTGAAAGGTTGCACCTCAACAGAAGAACAAGTGCAGTAGAAGTAAGACATTGCTGGCAAGTAAGTGACATATAACCAAAAGGTGTTGAGCTTTCATCTGTCTTGGGGACACCCATATGTTTGTTATTGCTGGTGACAGTGAGTCCCCATGTGGAGTACTGAAGAGTAACGGGCACTGTGGGCATCACTCTTATGTACTTATGCGGATGGGATCCTATGTTAAATGGATCAGAGTGACTGGCATTTATCCATCCATCCATCCATCCTCTTCTGTTTATCCGGGGTCGGGTCGCAGGGGCAGCAGCTTGAGCAGAGAGGCCCACACTTCCCTCTCCCCGGCCACTTCTTCTAGCTCTTCCAGGAGAATCCCAAGGCGTTCCCAGGCCAGCCGGGAGACATAGTTCCTCCAGCGTGTCCCGGGTCTTTCCTGGGGCCTCCTCCCGGTTGGACGTGCCTGAAACACCTCATCAGGGAGGCGTCCAGGAGGCATCCTGATCAGATGCCCGAGCCACCTCATCTGACTCCTCTCGATGCGGAGGAGCAGCGGCTCTACTCTGAGCCCCTCCCGGATGACTGAGCTTCTCACCCTATCTTTAAGGGAAAGCCCAGACACCCTGCGGAGGAAACTCATTTCAGCCGCTTGTATTCACAATCTCGAACCGCCACTTTATTGTGGTGGAAGGGTTTGCGTGTCCCAATGATCCTAGGAGCTCTGTTGGCAGGGACTTTATGCCCCTGGTAGGGCCACCCAAGGCAAACTGGTCCTAGGTGAGGGATGAGACAAAGAGCAGTTCAATAGACCTTCTATGACGAATAAAACATTTGGACGGCGTTTTCCCTCGCCCAGACGCAGGTCACCGGGGCCCCCCTGTGGAGCCAGGCCTGGAGGTGGGGCTCGATGGCGAGCGCCTGGTGGCCGGGCCTGCACCCATGGGGCTCGGCCGGGAACAGCCCGAAGAGGCAACGTGGGTCCCCCTTCTCATGGGCTCACCACCTATGGGAGGGGCCAAGGAGGTCAGGTGCAGTGTGAGTTGGGTGGTGGCCGAAGGCGGGGACTTTGGCGGTCCGATCCTTGGCTGACTGGCAGTTAGACATCACTTATACATAATTGTTTGACTAGGATCTCTGTGTGTGTGTGTGTGTGTGTTAATCTTAAGGTATGAGAGTAGACTAATTTAGTAACAAACGTGGAGAGTCTTACGTAACCCTCAATAATACAGACCGGTATCAATAAGCCATTTCTTGGTCTGTTAAACTGCCCTCTTTATATCACACCACCAAAAACACAAAAGAAAATGTCATTTTATGTGGCACATTTGATTTCCAAGTGCTTTATATCATCCACCGTTCGCCTACTGACATATCACATGTAATTTGAGCTTATGAAGGTTAAATAGTTTGCCTGGGGTCAGCCAGTAGGAATCAATATGCAATCTTGAGCTTCACAGTCCTTAACCCCAGGCTACTCTTCTTATCCTAGTGGTACAGCTGCTTAGCGGGGGTCACATACAAGACAAGGTGTGTGTGTAATGATGATGTTATGATCTGAAATATCATGTGGAGTACTGGTCCTTGATGCTGACAAGCCAGGCTGGAAGTACGACTGTAACAAACTGAGCCTGACTGATGAAATTAGGTTGATTGCTACTGTTTACTTTCCTAATCTGGAAGGCAATGAAAATAAAAAAGGTAAAGATCAGCCCACAAAGCACCTTGACATACACCAAAACAGTTGACGTCTTGAACTCATAGAAAACATGCGATGTTATAAGACAAATTTGTCAAGACTAGATGAACGTACACTCACTGAGCAGTTCTTAGGAACACCTGTCCTGCTGCTTTAATCAGCCAATCATGTGGCAGCAGCAGCATTATGCACAAAATCATGGTGAGGAGCTTCAGTTAATGTTCACATGAAACACCAGAATGTGAGCTCAGTGATTTTGACTGTGCCACGATTGCTGATGCCAAACGGGCAGGTTGGAGTGTTTCTGTAACATCTGATCTGCTGGGATTTTCATGCACAACAGTCTCTCGAGTTTACTCAGAGTCTACTCAGAATGGTGCGAAAAACGAAAAGCATCCAGTGAGCAGAGAGACAGTTCCGCAGACAGAAACACCAAGAGAATGGCCAAAAAGGCTATAACTCAATAACCACTCTGTACAACTGTGGTGAGGCAGCAGAAGAACAAATCAGTTTTCACTCCCATCATCCAAGAACAGAGAGCTAAGGCTGCGGTGGGCACAAGTCCACCAAAAGTGGGTAGCTGAGGACTGAAAAAACAGCCTGGTCTGATGAATCTCGATTTCTGCTGAAGCACACAGATGGTAGGCTCAGAGTTTGATACCAACAGCTTGAATTAATGCATCCAACATGCCTTGTGTCAACAGTCTAGGCTGGTGGTTGCGGTATAATGATGTTGGGAATGTTTTCTTGGCACACTCTGAGCCACTAATACCCATCAATCATCGTTTGAATGCCACAAACTATCTGAGTGTTGTTATTGACCATGTGCATCCCTTCCTGGACATCTTCCAATAGCTACTTCTGGCATGATAATACATCATGTCACAAAGCAAAGGTAATCTCAGACTGGTTTCATGAACATGACAATGAGTTCACAGTTCTTCATTGACCTTCCCCATCCAACAGAACATCTTTGGGATGTGGTGGAACGGGAGAACTGCAGCACAAATATGCAGCTGACAAATCTGTAGAAATTATACGATACAATCAGGTCAACATGGACAGTCACTACTGTGCCATAATAAAGAGACTTCAACAAGCTCACCCGTGATCCACTAGATGAAAGCAGCGTGATTAAGAAGTTAAAAGAATATCGCTGCCTTCACCTAACTAGATGGTCTCTAGATGGCTCCAAGTTTTTTAAATGGACAATACAAGTGTCAATTTATTTACGTATGCTGAGATTATTTTTCCTTTAATTGCCTTTCCTCCTCTTCATTTCAAAAATAGTTCAATTTAAGCAGGTAACTGGTAAGATCCAACAAACTGGACATCCCGCCTTCAAGGTTGCCACTGTCAATCATTGCCTTCTTCTCAGTATTTTCAGTAGGTTTAAAATATTGATTCTAGAAGCACACATAAAAATTTGAACAACTTCAAAATGTATCATTGTTGGCTAAAACTGCAGTTTTTTATATATTATGTTTTTGCGTTCAGCATTTTAACACCATGAAAAAAATAAGCCTGACTAGTACCAATAAATGCAATGTGATGTGATGTGTTCCTTTTCTGGTTAATTAATAAATAGTAAATCTTCATAATTACACCTAATTTAATTTAAAAAAAATAAAACTAAACACTAAACAAAAGTTTCAAGGGATAGACAAGTAAGAGGTGGTGCAGTGGTAGCACTGCTGCCTCACAATAAGGAGACGAAGGTTTACATCCCAGGTCCCCCCTGCATGGAGTTTGCATGTTTACCCCGTGCATATGTTGGTTTCCTCCCACAGTCCAAAATCAGTTAGTTCTGGTGATGCAGTGAGTGTGTTCACCCTGTGATGGGCTAGTGCCCTGCCTAGGGGTTGTTCCTGCCTGCACCTATTCTTGGCCAATGAAAGGCACTTAGGTGCCCAGCAACCTTACTCTGGATAAGTAGGTATAGAAAAGGGATAGGTGGACTAGTAAGGTAGGGACTTTTTCAGATTCGTGACCAGTTTTGGGTTCCCTATTTGTTTGGCCAGACCGGGATAGAGTTTTAGAGCCAATGTTGCGACAGTGTGAAATTTTTGCTGGTATATTTGCCCACACTGGGCCTACACTCGCCCAGTGTCAGTTTCTTTGTGGGAAAAGGTATCACCAGAGTGTAGAATGACAAAATCAAAGCGTGCCTCCTGAGAGCACTGATGTAGGTGACTGGCAGGACAGTAAGAGAGTTGGCTGCAGGCAGAGGAGCGGCAGCAAGGGCTTCTTGCTGTTTATCATTTAGGTGTTGAAAGTGAATACGATCACCAGGTGGAAATTCATAGAACAGCAACCAGGTAACACAAAGTCTAATAGCAGGCAGGGGTCAGAAACCAAAAAAGTAATCAAGAGCCAAATTAGGCAAAACTAGAACAGTTTAACAGGAATTGTAGTAAAATAAACACAAAGTAAGAGGTCCTAACATAAAATCTTCTCTGAAACACCTCATAGCTTCCTCTAACACTGAGAGAAGAAGGGCAGAAAGGAAGTGATTTGACGTACACGCATAGCCATGCTACATTCTTATTTAGGGCTTGTTTGTTGGGCTCACACATGGACATCTTTAACATGTGACTGGTAACTGTATGCAGTCAACACCAACAACATGGCCACGGCCATGAAACCCGAACATAAAGCTGTGGCGGCTGTAGCTCAAACCAGCTGGTAAGATGGTTCTGAAATGATCTCACATCACAGGATATACATATTCCAGGGGACATAAAACTAAACTGAACACGATGTAACTGAGCACCAATGAGTTCCAGGCACTGAATTACAACAGTAAGGCCTACACAGCATGGTGGGAGTGAACAAAGCTTCCTCACAAATCTAATGTGAATTCCCCAGATTTTCATCTGGTTTCCCCAAAACTTTCAGAGAGTTTACCTGAGCCTAATATTTATTCTAGAGATTGTCCCAAAATTGACCTCATTTTCGGGTTTAAAGGTTGTCACCAGCTAGTGGGTCTATGGACCTACAGTTTGAGGTGAGTTGGGACAACAATTCAGTGATGGAAGAATAAGAATCCAGGCTAGAATGAGGCAATGTGAACATTTAAGAGAGAAGAGAGAAAGATACGGAAAGATTCTGTAGTTGCAGCAGAAACCTTGACAACCTTTACGAAGGATCTGGGTGAGATACTGGGATAGCTTAGCTTTCAGCTAAACAAACGAGCAACAAATGGAATGCATGGACTCCTCACGTTTCTCAGATTTCTTATGTTCTAAGGTGAAGGAATTGCCTAGTAGTATTTGGAAGTGGGTAAGGAGACATTCTACCAAACCTGGTAGTCAATGCCAGTTGTTTATCTATTCATCTAATATATTTATATTCATACAGTATTTATTATAATTTATATTATTTATAATTTAATAACTTATTAAATCCAAGTCAGGAACCCTGGGGCAGAGCCTATGCCTGGGCAACAAAAACAGTGGACAACTCTGAACCTGGCACCAAAGCATCACAGGCTACATATGCAAGGCCAATTTCCTGTCATCAATCAACCTAAAACACCCACCTCTGGGATGCAGAAAGAAAACCAGAAGACCTGGAGACAAACCTGAACAGTCCCTGTGAGAATGTGCAGGCTCCTCATGCCTAGACTGAGATTCTAACCCAGGACCCTGGAGCTGTTAGGCCACATCATAATTCATCTCGCCACCTTTATGAGTTTAGCAGTGATGCAAAACAAATAGTAATAGGCACACAAACAAAATGTTAACGTTTACCTTCTCAATATTCAGTTTTATGGATTGAGGTAGTTCATTTAAATTAAATTCTTATAATAAATAAACCTATAAAGTGTTACTGACCCTGGTTCGCTTCCCAGGTCCTCCCTGCGTGGAGTTTGCATGTTCTCCGCGTGTCTGCGTGGGTTTCCTCCGGGTGCTCCAGTTTCCTCCCACAGTCCAAAGACATGCAGGTTAGGTGCATTGGCCATCCTAAATTGTCCCTAGTGTGTGCTTGGTGTGTGTGTGTGTGTGTGTGTGTGCGTGCCCTGCGGTGGGCTGGCGCCCTGCTCAGGTTTTGTGCCTTGTGCCCTGTGTTGGTTGGGATTGGCTCCAGCAGATCTTTGTGACCCTGTAGTTAGGATATAGCGGGTTGGATAATGGATGGATGGATGGATAAAGTGTTACTGTACTTCACCGTTTTGGATTGATGTTACAGTCTGAAGTCAGAGAAACCAGGCCCGAGTTTGTGAGTTTATGAGTTTGCATTTTCAGAGTTTGAGATAGGAAATGACTATGTAATTTTGAGTTTTAATCAAATGCATCAATAGACGTGGTATAGAATTGACTGGAAAATTTACAGATCCATAGAAAATTAGTTTCCAACCAACAGGGGTAATCAGTTGACCATTAGAGTCCAACTGTTAAGTGAATGAGTTAACAGTAGGAGTACAGACTTGATTTTTTTTTTCAATGTAAACCTATATATCTCTTAGTGTTATTTTTGGAGGAAGTATATTTTTGCTTTGCGCCCACCTCCACCCCACTATAATCTATCATCTATGGAGGAGGAGCAAAAGCTTTAGATTCATCAAAAATTTCGATCTCTAGTTTTCGACAGATCTCAATGTTTTAGTGTCCCCTGATGTCGAAAACATTGATATGTGTGTGTCTGTGTGTCACCAAACTCGAAACTTAAGACCGTTATGAGATGACGATGTGCTGGTTAGTTTTTAAGCCAAATCGTGCAAGAGAAAGAGGCACTCTAGAGGAACCCTGAAATTAATTTTTGACAATATCTCAAGAATTATGGCAAATACCATAATTCTGCAATCAATTATGAATTCTTCTTTTCAGTTGCTATCGTAATGACCTATTTTATGATCAGAAAGGTCAGCATCAGAGCGGTAAATAACTACTGAAACGTTATAGAATAGTTCGGGTAACTTGGTTCCTAAGGCACAAAGCTTGCTGACGCTAATGTCTGAATTTTTACTGGTTTTAGTGGTGTAATTATTTTCGTATATGCCAGTGGTTCTCAACCTGTGGGGCAGGCCCACCTAGGGGGGCGTGAAGTAACAAAAAGGGGGGCGCGAAGATGTGAAAAAAATCAAACAAGAATCAAAAATATGAAAAAAACATCTGTTGAAACCAAAACAAATTAACTTAAACTACATTCTGATACTAGAACAATAAATATAGAGTTAGATAAATGTTGATAAAAGTTAAGTAGGTATAATAAAATATGCATCTACATTTAAAATAAATGGTAGAGGGGCACGATTAAAACTGTTATGAAAACTCGGGTCACAAATACTTAAAGGTTGAGAAACGCTGGTATATGCACTTTTATCTTTGCCGCATTCTCTTCCATGTGCTTTAATAGAAGATGATTGTTTTTCTTGGGTGTTTTTTTCATCATTGTTTGGGTTTAGATTAGATTATATTATACTTTATTTGGCCCCAAGGGTAAATTACAATTTTACTCCAAAAAATATGATTAAAATAAACAACAACCCATCCAAACAAACATAAATACTTCTGGCTTGGATAACAGAGAGCTGGCACTACCAATACAGACTTAAAGACGACAGTAAGATGAGGTCAGACATGCTTGGACTATGCCACAGGTTTATAAACTGCTCAAAAAATGAAAGGCACACTTTGAAAACACATCAGATCTCAATGGGAAAAAAATCCTGCTGGATATCTCTACTGATATGGAGTGATATGGTAATGTGTTAGGAATGAAAGGATGTTACGTCGCTTGATGGAAATGAAAATTATCAGCTTACATAGGGCTGAATTCAAAGACACCCAGAGAATCAAAGTGAAAAAATGATGTAGCAGTCTAGTCCATTTTGCCAAAATTTGATTGCAGCAACTCCATATCGTACTCAGTAGTTTGTATGGCCCCCACATGCTTGTCTGCATAACTGACAACGTCAGGGGGGCATGCTCCTAATGAGATGCTGGATGGTGTTCTGAGGGATCTCCTCCCAGATCTGGACCAGGGCATCACTGAGCTCCTGGACAGTCTGAGGTGCAACCTGGCACCGATGGATGGACCGAAACATAATGTCACACCAAGAGGTGCTCTATTGGACTTTGGTCAGGCGAGTGTGGGGGCCAGTCAATGGTATCAATTCCTTCATCCTACAGGAACTGCCTGCATACTCTTGCCACATGAGGCTGGGCATTGACATGCACCAGGAGAAAACCCAGGACCCACTTCACCAGTGTAGGGTCTGACAATGGGTTGAAGGATTTCATCCCGATGCCTAATGGCAGTCAAGGTGCCATTGTCTAGCCTGTTTAAATCGCATATTAATCAGATCACTAGGGCAGCATTTTTTCACTTAAGAAACATAAGTAAAGTTAGACCTCTTATATCACTGAAAGATGCTGAGAAATTAGTTCACGCGTTTGTTTTCAGTCGACTAGATTACTGTAACGCACTCCTCTCAGGACTACCCAAGAAAGACATAAATCGTTTGCAACTAGTGCAGAATGCAGCTGCTAGAATCCTAACTAGGAAAAGAAAATCCGAACACATTTCTCCAGTTCTGATGTCACTACACTGGTTACCTGTGTCATTCAGGATTGACTTTAAAATTCTGCTTATGGTTTATAAAGCCTTAAATAATCTCGCCCCTTCTTATATATCGGAGTGTCTGACACCTTATATTCCAAATCGTAACCTCAGATCCTCAAATGAGTGTCTCCTTAGAATTCCAAGAACAAAACTTAAAAGAAGTGGTGAGGCGGCCTTCTGCTGCTATGCACCTAAAATCTGGAATAGCCTGCCAATAGGAATTTGTCAGGCTAATACAGTAGAGCACTTTAAAACACTGCTAAAAACACATTACTTTAACATGGCCTTTCTATAACTTCAATTTAACTTAATTTAACTTAATCCTGATTCTCTGTATGTTCAATTTCCTCATAATAACTATTCAGGGTAGCTCTAAAATCCGTACTGACCCCTACTCTCTTTTCTGTTTCTTTTTCCGGTTTCTTTGTGGTGGTGGCCTGCGCCACCTCCACCTACTCAAAGCTTCATGATGCTCCAACAATGATGGATGAACTAAAAGGCAGAATTCTACGTGACCATCATCATCAAGCCTTTCCGTGAGAACCCTAAATCCAAAGAGGACTGTTTCATTTATGTTAGGTAGAATGCCCAGAGGGGACTGGGCGGTCTCATGGTCTGGAATCCCTACAGATTTTATTTTTTTTTCTGGCCATTGGACCTTACTCTTATTCGATGTTAATTAATGCTGATTTATTTTGTTTTCATATTGTGTTTTTTTTATTTTTCTATTCTTTATTATGTAAAGCACTTTGAGCTACTGTTTGTATGATTATGTGCTATATAAATAAATGTTGTTGTTGTTGTTGTAGAGGACTGCGCAACCCTCCATGGATATGCCTCTCCAGACCATCACTGACCCACCACCAAGCCGGTCATGCTAAACGATGTTACAGGCAGCATAACGTTCTCCATGGCTTCTCCAGACCCTTTCACGTCTGTCACATGTGCTCAGGGTGAAACTGCTCTCATCTGTGAAAAGCACATGGCGTCATTGGTGGACCTGCTAATTCTGGTATTCTATAGCAAATGCCAATCAAGCTCCATGGTGCAGGGCAGTGAGCACAGGGCCCACTAGAGGACCTCGGGTCCTCAGGCCACCCTCATGAAGTCTGTTTCTGATTGTTTGGTCAGAGACATTCACACCGGAGGCCTGCTGGAGGTCATTTTGTAGGGCTGTGGCAGTGCTCATCCTGTTCCTCCTTGCCCAAAGGAGCAGATATCGATCTTGCTGATGGGTTAAGGACCTTCTACGGCCCTGTCCAACTCTGCTAGAGTAACTGCCTGTCTCCTGGAATTTCCTCCATGCCCTTGAGACTGTACTGGGAGACACAGTAATCCTTCTGGCAATGACATGTATTGATGTGCCATCCTGGAGAAGTTGTCTACCTGTGCCACCTCTGTAGGGTCTAGGTATCACCTCATGCTACCAGTAGTGACACTGACCGTAGCCAAATGCAAAACTAGTGAAAAATCAGTCAGAAAAGATGAGGATGGAAAAATGTCAGTGGCCTCCCGCCACCTGTTAAACCATTCCTGTTTTGGGGGTCGTCTCATTGTTGCCCCTTTAGTGCACCAAAGCAGCTGAAACTGATTAATAACCCCCTCTGCTACTTAACTGACCAGATCAATAGCTCACAGGTTTCATTGACTTGATGCTATACTCTGATTCAAAAGTGTTCCTTTAATTTGTTTGAACAGTATATTGAAAGTCATTAATATTTGGATTGGGTCCATGACTGAACAGGCCTAATAGGCCTTGATTTCTTCTTTGAAGTCACCAGCATTATGAATGATTCATCAAAAAGATATTGGCACAGAGTGAATCATTTCTATTGCTGAGTCAGCCAGGATGATGTAACTTACTCTCCGGGGCAGTGACATGGACAGATCCAGTCTGCATTTCAATGCCTGGCTTGCACATTTAGTTTTAATTATACTGTGCTCCATTTTAATTACTGCACATTTACAAAAAGCTCCAGCCCTCCTCCTGCTTTTTCCTGCTCAGTCTGATGAAACCCATTCAACGTTAAAACTGCATTTGAAATAAGACGTGCGAGTTGGTTCTCCGCAGTACACATATCACAGTACCTGAACCCACCATAACTTGCTATTAGGATAAACCAATTCAAATAAAGTCAGGTCAGGTGTGAACTTTAGTCCTTGCCTGGGATTTTCACCTCTTCCATCTCTAGATGAGCCTGCAACCGCCATCCTTGCTCCAGACATTCTCCACTTTGGCCAACTTCATCCACGGACAAGCAGCTCTTCCGACAGCGCGTAACGGGGCTCTTTTAGGTGGCAGCGATCGCAGTGCTACAAGTAAATAGGGGGATGTTTAATACACCCCACTTTACACTGATTTTAGAGTCTTCAGTATTCTCTGATGTTATAGATGTTGGCAGCCATCAGATTTTTTACGCTCAGTGTGTGACATTTCTCAAGTTCGCAGCTTGTCTGAGAAGCAGTTGAGGCGGGCTGTTGAGAAGTGCACTGTAAAAGCTGTATAGAATCACTTTCTCATTTTCTTAGTGTGTCATTGCAGATGGACTGTGTCTTAACACCTGCATGACACTCAATTATTTTATACTCGCACTCTTGTACTGCACCACTGTTTTTGCACAATGTCCTGTATGTGTCTCAATCTCTCACTCTGATCCTGTTCAGTCTTGAACACTTGTCCTAAGTGTATAGGGTGGTCCAGATCTAATTATGCAATTTTCATTACGCTATAACTTATTAAGTTTATTAAATAGAAAATCACCCGAAAAATCCCAGACCATCAAGAAGTGTGCAAACTGACGACATGAAGAATCGTCTTCGCGCTGAACTAGAATCGTCCCTGCATAAATGAAAATCATCTAGATGATCTGCATCTGCATAATTAGATCTGGACCACCCTGTAGTTTGGTGCCCAGTTCCCACTATACAGGGTATCATGTGTGCCTATAATGTTAGTAAGCAACTCTGTGGATGTGAGTGTGACTTGTGATGGAGTGGCATCCCACCCAGGGTTGGCTCCTGCCTGACGCTTTATGTTCCTGAGATATCTGCCTGCTTTCCTGGACTAAGCATGCTCAAAACGTGCATGAATGGAGAGGTCACATATTTACTGTAAGTGCATCCATGTGGTATTTCTGTTCCCCTATCAGCACAAAATATGAAATATCAACTAAAGGCAATATTGTGTACTTAAAAAAAAAAATCCTGCTCTGTCTGCGTCAAATCCTTTTTACTTACAATGTGCTTAGCTGACATTAATTTGCGCAAAAGCTTCTGAGTCATCGCTTTTAGAAAAGACTGAAGGCACAGCAAGAAAGCAATTATTTAAGAATGAACAGTTTAAAGACAGCACAGATTTTTAGAAGGGGACTCGACATGAAATTGCTTTTACAGCGTTGTGGTGCTCTTAAAGCTTGTGATCATTCTCCCTCTCTCCCTCTCTCCCGTTTTTAACTCCCTGCTGAGATGTGCACAGGCGACATAAGCTGGGTAGAGGAATGGTTGTGTGACGCATTTGAGAATCATCTGGTCTACTACTTGTCATCATGACCCCGTTAGATGCTTTATTTAGAGCTGACATGAAGTAAAGCCCGTTGAGACTGTTCAATCAATATGTACAGCTCTACTTTAAAAAAGAAATTTTGCTTCATTTGCTGGCTTACCTCAGAGGTGAAGGCCTGCAATCTTTATGAGGCGTCAGTCACTTCCCATTATTAAGACTTATAACACTTCAGAGCAGTACTAACCACGCTCGGGCACAACTCACTCCTGCATCATCTTGAAACACTTTACCGGACTTACAGGAATGTGCCATGTCTGGTTGTTACCTGCCATCTGCCATGATTCTCAATGCTATCGGCAGTTATTTGTGGTCAATCTATTTTGTTGATTTATTTTGTCATTTGTCCTGTAACACTATTGTGGATTTTCACGGGCACTGCCATTTTGTGTTCTTGGCTTCCTAAATTGGTGGATTGGTTGCTAGGCACACGACCCATGTTGTGCCGTCAGTAGAACACATGAGATAAATGGCGTGGGTCTTGTTCAAAAAGCGGATGCCAAAAGCCCCTACTACAAACCCTGAATGTAAGGTTCGTGGGGGTAAATCCAGGTACACCAGGGTCCCTAATCTTAAAAATTAGATTAGATGCCTAATCTTAAAATAGTGTAAGGGCGCCTAATCTTAACGTTGAACCCTGGTGTATACTGATGGCATCCGCTTTTTGAACAAGACCCAATGGCGCAAATCCAGGTGCGCAGAGCTGGAGACTTACCCAAGAAGACATTTCTGCCAAAGCGTTTTTACAAAGTACTGAATTAAGGGTGTGTCTTACATGAATAAGATTTTTTAATCAATTTTTAATCTATACTAATAAAAGGCAAAGCCCTCACTGACTGACTGACTCACTCACTCACTCACTCATTCACTGACTCACTCACTAATTCTCCAACTTCCCGTGTAGGTAGAAGGCTGAAATTTGGCAGGCTCATTCCTTACAGCTTACTTACAAAAGTTAGGCAGGTTTCATTTCGAAATTCTATGCATAACGGTCATAACTGGAACCTACTTTCGTCCATATACTGTATATGGCCATAGCCTGCAGCTCGGTCGCCTCCCACGTAATTGAGTGCCTGCCCATATAAGGTAAATATTCGCGGGTGAAGGACTGTGCTTAGCATATTCATAAGTGCAGCTACTGCGGAAACCCTCCCTCAGCGAAAGTGCGAGAGAAACTTTTGGTCCATGAATACTTATTAAATAATTCTAAATAGTCTGTCCGCTTCCTTTCATAACTTTTCCGATGGTTGTGCTGCTTCCAGACATGTATTTTCATATTAAAACATTTAACCAATCACATTTCAGCCATCATTTGTTGCCAGGCAGAGAGGCCTTCACAATCCGTTGTGCAGGCACTCTAAAACAGAATAAATGTTGATTAAACTGTTCCTTCAACCAATCAGATTTTGAGTTGGTGTCAGTAGGGCCCTCTAGCAGGCGTATGGCAACGTCACCGTATTCAGACCCATTGATTGGCTAGAAGCCGATATGAGGAACTCTACGAGGCTACTGAATGCACCGCAGGCGCTCCGAGCGCACAAAGAGGTCAAGAGCAAGATCCTCGAGCGCACTACCGCCAACTCCATGGCATGATTCTGGACAATATTATTTGCCAGACACAGACCAGATTTCAAGACCACGAAAAACTGATGTTTGTCACACTCCTCGACTCCCAGAAGTTTCGGGAATACAAGAAAAATTTCCCGCATGCAGCCTTCTCCAGTTTAACACAAGAGCCACGGAGCAGTTTTTGATCTGTCTCAGCTAAAAACAGAACTGACTGTAATGCATGCCATAGATGATTTTACAGGAAATTTTCCACTAATCTCATTGACTTCCTTCATCAGAAAAATCTGAATGAGAGCATGGGGCAGCTGTACACATTGGTATATTTGGCGGTGACCATTCCCGTGTACACCGCTTCTGTTGAGCGGACATTTTCAGCCCTAAAGCAAATTAAAACTTATGCCAGAAATACGACAGGGAAGGTTCGACTTTCAGCATTAGCTTCGATGGCGATAGAAAGGGACTTTTTGATGGAACTGAAGCGCACGGATAATCTGTACGACAGAGTAATTGAACTGTTTTTGAGGAAAGAGAGGTGGATGGATTTTGTTTAAAAATAATCCGAATTTTTGGTGAGTAAAATGTTGCGATTTTCCTAAATAATACTGCAAGTTTATGAGTTATTATTGATGTTTTTTATGTGTGTCGCGGCTGTAGCTGCAGTAGAAAGGAACTTGTTCACCCCTGGTTTGTCTATTCAATAAAGGCATTTATTGTGGCTACAGGAGTTATCTATCTGTGATGCAGTGGCTCTTTATATTGTATTTCTGCATATTAAGATGGTTTTTATAACCATAAATTAGTTTTTGAGGGGCGGGTTGATTCAGACGGAGCACTACTGAAGGCCTAGGTGTGAAATGCACGGTCCACCACTGGTTCACCAGATGATACGTAAATTTGATGAACATTACAACCCGAAAATAAACTAAACTGTAGAGAGGTTCAGATTATACTTCTCCCAGTGCGTCTCTCTAAATCCTCCATGCGGGAACATTATCATAAGGCTTAACAATCTTATTGTTACACCTTCTACGTGCACCCAACCGTCCTTATTACGAAGTTTTCCTTGCTTTACCGCTGGCTGCTCCTTTCCATTCACCTTCCTAGCTCTTTATCTAAACAGTTTTCCTTCTCACTTTTCTGCTCCTTCGCTGTCTTCTCCCTTTTCGTTCAAAATACGCGCCTCCTTGCCTTTTTACAGTCAGCTCCCCTTACGTCACACCATGGTACATTTAGCACAAATTAATACCGGGAGTGCCTGTTAAACATCTTACATTCACGAGTAGCGATTTGCATAGTGAACACTTCGATGAATGAAACCTGTTATCTTTACAACGGTTGACAAACACGGAATGTAACTTCAAAACAACACGTCCTCCAAATACGAACCTGATTGAAAGAAATAATGATAATCAAATCCTTGATGACAGCAACACTCATAACAGTGACAAAACAATTACATTGACAATCAGGTTATGTTATTTTTTAAATATTTCCTTATCTTTTTCATAACTTCTTTAACATACTACTTCTCCGCTGCGAAGCGCGGGTATTTTGCTAGTTTTTAATACATTTGAAACCATCCTGAAAACATGTTTTCACTTTCACATTATGGGTTATAGAGAGTGTAGATTGATAGACAAAAGTGGCAAATATCTCCATTATAATTAAATGCATCATTTGTAGGAATGACAGAGACACTGCAACCGGACAGACACACAGACTTTTACTAAGGTGGATAGATATTGTTACCCAGAACAAGATGTGGTGCAAACACGGCACGGTGGCGCAGTGGAAGCACTGCTGCCTCGCAGTAAGGAGACCTCGGTTCGCTTCCCGGGTCCTCCCTGCGTGGAGTTTGCATGTTCTCCCCGTGTCTGTGTGGGTTTCCTCCCACAGTCCAAAGACATGCAGGTTAGATGCATTGGTGATCCTAAATTGTCCCAAGTGTGTGCTTGGTCTGTGGGTATGTGTGCCCTATGGTGGGCTGGTGCCCTGCTCGGGGTTTGTTTCCTGCCTTGCACCCTGTGTTGGCTGGGATTGGCTCCAGCAGACCCCTGTGACCCTGTAGTTAGGATATAGCGGGTTGGAGAATGACTGACTGAAAGTGGCCCACCATCCAAACGTTTCGCCCCCCCCCCCCCCCCAGCATTCAAACTGTGTCAGCTCCCCCAGGTATTCCTGTATTCCTAAGCCCAATTCATCCATAATTGACTCTAAGGATGTCTGCCATGTGCTCTGCAAAGACTGTTCTAGCCAGTTGGTACCATCGGGGTAATTACTTGCAGGTCATTATTTTAAAACTGTAATGCAGAATAATATCTAGCATACAGGTTAACATTTATTAATGTCTAACAATGCAGGGAAGCTGTTTGAGCCAAACTTACTCAGGGACATTTACTGCATGACTTTCCAGATCACATCAGACCTTTTGTTAGAGGGAGAGTTTATCAGGAACACTTCATACTCTTTGAGCCAAGGAAGGGGCAAGTGCATTAATGCCTGAGATCGAAGCAGGTTTGAGAAGGCAGCTTATGATTTCATTACTTGAATATGTTTTCTTTATTTCTTTGTTTGAAAATACATTTGGGCATCCTTTGAAACTGGACAGCTTACGTGAGGGAAAACAGGTGTTTAAAATAAAAGGCTACAACTGGATGGTGGATAAGTCTGTTTGACCAAGAGGTACATCAAGAACAACAAGACTGAACTACAATTAAGGGCTGAGAGAAAGGTAAACTGTCTCTCTGTTTCATCTATATAGAGGCCCATGCTCTCCCTTCCATTTTCCACCCTTAGGAGAGGCCATTTCAAATACCCTGTGCAGGCGGCACTCTGGATTAAGGGCCATGCCTGAACATGTCAGTGTTGTGACTGGGGAGTCCCAAAGGCTTATGAGCTCCGTAAACATGTTCACAATTACCCTCTAGGAAGGGACATACTGTCAACCCCCTGAATAGATACAAGAAAGAGCCTTGAAAACTCTTTAAAAATAAAAAGGTTTATTTAATCAAAGGCTCTGCAATACAGAAAGTTCCGAAGAACTCAGCTGAGTTGTCTGAAAAGGTGAGGCAATCACAGCAAATAAAGTCCCAATACAAAATCCAAATGTGTCGTCAAAAACTGACCACAGGTCCAAAAATCTGGAAACTCCTAAGGCAATAACAAAGGCAGAGATACTGACTAGGAACTCTCCTCTCCCTGGCGTGTTCCAAATGAACGGTGCTGGGTAGGTGGCCCCGCCCCTTGGGGAACCACCCACAAAACACAAGGGGCACAACTGAGGTCATTACCACTTACAACAGAACACAAAGAAAAATGTACATAATATATAAAAGAAACATCCATCCAAATCCAAACACAGGGTCACGGGGGTCTGCTGGAGCCAATCCCAGGGCACAAGGCAGGAACCAATCCTGGGCAGGGTGCCAACCCACCACAGGACACACACAAACACAATTTAGAATCGTCAATCCACCATGTCTTTGGACTGTGGGAGGAAACCGGAGCGCCCGAAGGAAACCCATGCAGACACGGGGAGAACATGCAAACTCCACACAGGGAGGACCCGGGAAGTGAACCCGGGTCTCCTAACTGTGAGGCAGCAGTGCTACCACTGCGCCACCATGCCGCCCTAAAAGAAACATAAATACAAATAAATGGCATAAAATTAGATGCAACAGACCAGAAACACGACTTTGAACCCATGCTGTCTGCAACATGACAGTCAGACTAAGACAGACAGCCACCTGGTAATCTGAGCATATTGAATATTTAGCATGAACCAGGTCATATTCTTGTTGTATTGCCAACATTTGTACTCTACTTCCTTATTTTTAGGCATGTTATCTATAAAACTTCAATAAATGTGTAGCTTTCCTCCCGCCTGTTCGGCTCTTCTTCTTCTAATTGCCTGGAGTTACAGATGTAAAGAAAGCAGGAGGTTCTGAACGACAAGTACTGTAGCAGTAAACCCTGACAGAGTGATAAGAGCGTGGGATTGGGGCCATTCTGTTAAGGTCTACGTAATAAGGAGTATACGCGAGAAAAGGGTCTCCCTAGGACCTCACCATGACAAAACAAAAATGTACGTAGTTTTGAACAAACAAGTGACTACACTGAAATGCAGTGGCTATGCAGAGAGAATGCCAGATGGATCTTCGAAATCAGTGATTTGACTTCTAAACTGTTTAAGAAATTGATGAACTTGTAAATAACGCATAATAAAGGCACTCAGATGTATCAGAGTCACATAAGCTGACATTAAGGAGTGAAATCTGCTTACACTGGACTGCAGAGAGTCCGGAAGGGAGATAACTAAGGCTGCATTGGGTCACAGCGTGAGACTATTAAATGCACGTCAGTGTGAAATACATGGCTGACTTTTTATGGTTCTGGTGACAGATGATACAAATCTAAAAGCCCAGAGCGAGGAAACTGCTTGATGTATAGGATGGGAGGGGGGATTTGGTGCAAGTGTCATTTTAACAATTACGTTTCAAGGTCAAGGAGACAAACCAAAGCCCTGTCACCTCTGAGCATGCTCAGTCGATTCAGTCGCTATTACATCAAGTTTTCAAAAATATCTGCCAATAAACCCTCAGCTTTTTATGTATTTGTTTGCACTGCAAAATTGATTTGCTCTTGTGTATCGTGGTTAAATCTGGTTTTTTTTTTGTCAAGTCATAATAAGGGCTTCATTTAGATGACACCTTCAAATATTCCGCATTTGCTGATTTGATCCTTTTTCATTGTCTGGTTTACAAAATAATCAATATGGTTTCTACAGCGTAAGGAATGTTCGTGCATTTGTTGCTTTTCTGAAGGAAACATACTCATCTAAGATCTCTCTGGCGGAAGAAATAAATGAGCCCCAGATGAAGTGCCACTCCATCACGGGACACGGAACAATGCCACACTCACCTGGCTCAGTGAATGGAAACCTGAATATCTAGAGAGAAAACTCACCCGGACCCAGGGAGTGCGATATCTCAGCCAGGGGTTCAAATGCTTGTTTTGTGTCCTGTTGCACCTTTTTGATTTATTTGTATGTGCTACTGTTTCTTTTGTTTATGATTGTCAGTATTCTTCACGTTTTACGTATCTATAACTAAGCCTGGGTTATGTTCCTTGTGTTTTGTGGGTGGTCTCCCTCAAGAGGCAGGGGCTCCTGCCATTCACTGCCAGGAACTGCCCTCCACCCTACAAATCCGGAGGGTCTCCCACAGTTCCTGGCGGTTCATTTCGAATGCACTTGGGAGTTTTTGGTGAGTTTTTGGTGAGCTTTCGGATTGCCATTCTGCTTATGGTGATTTATTGAATAGTTGACCTGTTGGCTTTGTCTTTTGGCCACTCTTCTTGTACTGGGACTTTGCCTGCAGCTCCCTTATGCCTTTTGTGCTCATTGGGACTTTACAGTGTATCAAAGCAATTTGTGAGAATTGTCTTCTTATCTAGATGGGGTTTTGACAGGAAATCCCCCTTGAGTGGCCATTACTGGAAGTGTTTGTGGAATTGTTGGGACTCTTTAGAGCTTTGGGACTCCAAATCATAATGGGGAGCACATGCAAACTCCACCGAGTGTTATGTTTTAGCAAGGATGTTTGTACTCCTTCTCCTTCTCTTTTTCATTCATTTTTCAGTATGGATTATTTATTATGATTATTTTAGCTATTATTGCTCTGTTCATTTATCATTTATTCAATATGTTTGATATAGTATTGTTTTTGTAATGTTTAAGACTATTTCAGTACTGTTTCTTGAAATAAATATTTTTGTGTTCCTTGTGTTTTAGGAGTGGAAACCCAAAGAGGTGGGACCGTCCCTTGCATCACTCCTAGGGACCACCCCTAGCCCCATAGAAGGAATTCTGGGAAGTGCAGTCCTCACAGTTCATTGAATGCAACTTGATGGAGTGTTGGTGTTTTAGTAAGTATTGCTATTGTCTTTTTATTACTTTGTTTTATATTTCAAGTCTTTCTGCTCCCATTTTAGGATAACAATTTTAGAATTTTCTGCTTTTCTGTTTTTGAACTGCCTGATTGGCAAACCCTTTTGACTCTTCTTTTAGTCTTTTGAGCAGTTTGAAAAATTTTTTGGTTTTGAAATAAATTCTCCTTTTGTAAAGATTATTTTGTCACCATTCTCTCTAAAAGCCAGGGGTTTGCAATAATGGTCCTTGCCGTTGCCTTTTTGACTTTAGAATTTTTTATTGCATTTTGGTTTCAACAAAAGAAAACTTTTTTTTGTCTTCCCTGTTTCTGATCTCTCGCTCTTGGTTTTGATTACTCATTTTTTCATTACGTTCCCAGTTTGTTTGAAGTTTAGGAATGACTTTTGCTTCCGACCTCAGCTTGCTTTTTGACTTTCTTGTGTTTCTCCTGCTCCTTACATAACCAATTCTGCTGTCTCCCAGAAGTCTCTCTCATAGCTTGTGGTAGGAGTTTTGTGTAGTGCCTTGGGCCACATCAAGGGAGCTTTCACTATCTAAGTCAGTGGTCCCCAACCTTTCTTTGGCCATGCCCCACCTAGGCCTCTCTAAAATCATGATGTCCCCCACTGTAACATATACCTTATTCTTATTATTACCTATTCAAAAAGTGAACTCCTACTCACGTGGAAGAAACCCATAATGTCATTAATGTCATTAATTTGGTCTAAACAAGCTTCCAAAGAACATGGAAACAAAAGAGGGAAAGGATAGTTGAAGTACTGACAAAGAAATCACTAAGAAATTGTTAAAAAAAATATATAATATGAAGTAATATGAAAATACAGCAAATACAGTTTTGAAAACATAGAAAAAGAGATGTGATATTCATAAATATAAAATAACTTTAATGACAGCTTTTTCTGTAATATTTTGATCATTTTATATTTTTGTTATATTGCAAAATTTTATAATCGTTATTACAATTCATATTATTTTAATGGTAAAAACAATTTCTAAGTAGAAAAACCCAAGCCGGTTGTAAAATCATAACTTAAAGGGTTCTTCACCATCCCTTCTATGTTTATATAAATATATAAATGTCTCTGTAAAAAATAAAAATAAAAATTATTTGCTTATTTTTTTCTTTTATTTTTACCGGTAACAGTGAATTTCTGTTTGTTCATTTTATAAATTGTTTAACGTACCTAAATTCTCGAATTGCCTCCCTAAAATATCAAATTGCCCCCCAGTGGGGCGTGCGCCCCACATTGGGAATCACCGATCTAAGTGATGTGGCAGGAACATGTAACCCAATTGTGAGTGAGGATGTGGAGAAACAATGAAGTCAAAGAAAAATCAAAGGTCAAAAGCAGAAGTCAAAAAAAGAGTCATCATGGGGATACCAACCAAATTGTCACACTTTTATTTTACAAACGTTATTTGCAGCAGGACTGGACACTGGAAATCATTTATTGCCTTAAAAATATGTGACATCTTGGAAGAAATAGACCTCTGTGTGTCTTTTGAAAAAATGACTGCAATTAAAAATGATACTTTCCCTAAATATGAAAAGGCTTGGTTATACTGGAATAAAGACCCATATATTAACTCTTTGAAGGCTGAATATTTTTTCCAAAAAACTCTTTTTTCTGAAAAGCACACAAAACAACGGTTTCATACATAAATCAACATAAAACATCTGTCGCTACGTGCTGTGGCTGCTGTTGGCGCATGTTTGGCGTCTCTGGGGGCAGTCGCTATGCAGGGGCACCTCGATGGCCAGCAGAAATGCACAGTGGGCTGGCTGCCTGGTTGTCTTCGCACAGCAGGTGGGTGGCGGTGGTGGTCACAGTGTGATGCAATATGGTTTGTACCTCTTGTCATCATAAGTGGTGGTTCCCTAAGGGGAACGCTGCTGTAGGCGCATCAGCTACACAAAAGTGTTCAGCACCACAATCAGCTGGGGACCGATCAGACGATGCTGGTACCTCACTGTCGTTTTTGATATCCATCACCAGGTTGGAGTCTGACAAGTCAGAGTCCTATTCAACGAAATTACGTGAAATGTCCATGGAGCATTTTGCTTTGCACAATCGCTTTGGCCTCTCGCCAGATGTCGGTGCAATTTTAGAGGTTGTTTGCTCTTCGCTACACTCACACGCGTAGGTATTCGAGGTTAAATCAGCAAAGCTATGTAACTCTCCTTCTAGCAAAGAGAGTTGAACTAAAATGTAAGGATGAGTTTTGTTGCAGTTTACAGCTGACTACCGTCCTCTACCCCTGAATTTTGACAAAAGTCGACATCAGCCCTGAAAGAGTTAAATAAAGATGTTACTTTAATTAGGTACTGTAAACTAAACTTTATGATTGCACACATTAACAAGTATTCAATGGGTTTGAAGAGGTGAGGCTAACCCCCCCCCTTTATCCTTTTCTTTTGTTGTTCCTTCCCTACTGTAACTGTATATGTTAATAGTAATGAAGAGTTTTCTCTTTTAGTTCACTATTCTATGTAATTTCCATGTATTAACTTTCCCTTTAATTAATGTTTTGGGTAACATAAATAGAGATAATCTCATTGTTGGGTGATTATGTAATATATAATGTTACAGTGTTGTTTTCCTCTGTACATCGGATTGCCTACCCTTTAATAAAAAAAAAAGAGAGTCATCAACACCAAATCGTAAACCAAAAATCGGAATCAAAAGGCAGAACCTTGATTCAATAGCCAGTAATCAGAAAATCAAGGAAGATACAGTATGTCGCTAGGTTTGGTCTATAGCTAATATCTCTGTTTTTATTCCCAGTAACACATTTAGTTTCCTTCTGTGTCCTCTTTTCTCTTTACATATATTAACTTCAGTTGCTAGAGAAATGACTTCAGACATATTCTCATAATGGTCAGAGGTATTTTTTCAGACAACTTTCCCTCAAGTCTTCTACCCCTGGCCATCCCCCCATAATTTCTTTCTTTCAGCATCCAAAGGTCAGCATCACAGACACAACAACATGGCCTTGGCTAAGCAACAACAGTCAACAAAACAGCAGTGACCAACTGAAAAGGAGAATGCAAAATGGCATAACCAAAATAACATTAGAATTAATAAACAAGCTGACAGATGGAAAAATTCCAAGAAAAGAGCAAATCAAGTCAAGGATTACAAATATTATCATTTGTCAAAATTCACTGTTAATGTTATCTCAGTGATGTCACATGTGGCCATCTTGATGGCAGATTTCCTAATTGTTGCTCGTTGTGATGTCTATCGTAGATCATCTGTGTGTTGATAGTGATGTCATGTTGGGTATGGCACATAACATTGTGGCAGTAACCCCCGAGGAAGACAGGAATAGTTCAATCAATCCATCTTTATTTAGTCACAGATGAGTACATGGATTCATGTTTTGCAAAGCAGAAGCGCAAAGTTCCCCTGTTTCAATTGGCTTTTAATATTCATTTTCCTCCCTCCCCTACTTATGAAACAGCATCTAAGCATTTCATCTTATATTACGCAAATCAACCAACTGTATTTTTTTTGTGTACATATCAAGAGGGGCCCCAAAGGAGGAAAGGTCATCTTTCCTGTGTCTAACAGACTCGTTCCTAAAGAAGGAAGTTATCCCAGGTCAGCTTACATTACCCTGTCTTATGACAGACGTCTACATGAATAACCTGCCATTATAATAAAACAGTTTTTAACACTTAATAGCTTGCAAGCAGTTAAATTTTCTTTCACAACATCATCATGCACAAATTAAATAAGATGCTGGGTACCTAAAAAACTTCTTCAATCTTTAGATTAAAGACTGGCAAAATCTAAGAAGATTAAGTCAGACAGCGAAAGGCTAAGAGAGGGCTTATGGATCTTCATTTGGTGACAAACTTTGTTTTGGATTTGGTGATCGGCTTATTTGTCAAACATATTAACAGAGTCCTACTTGAGAAATAATGATTCCTTTGGTTTGTACCTTAAAAAGCGTGTCCTTAGCTGGTTAATTGATTTTTTTCACACTTGTAGCCCTCTTGCACTGTGACTTTCACATGTAAAAATAATCTTAACAGCGAGTTAGCCCTGAGTTTCCTGCCTAGACATGTAATATGTATACTGCACAGTACATTTGGGGACCACCATGAGTGACGTGGGTGGGCATAATTACAGAATGTCATATTTCTAAACCAATCCACTGCCACGTGAAGGCAGTGCTTAAACTAATTGTGGTGATTTTTGAAATCTAAAGCTGTTCTTAATCTGGTTTGAGAGAGACCAAGCTTCAGATTACGATCACCTGTTTACAGCTGAAAAGACTCCTAAAAAGACAATTATTAAACATATCAATGTGTCATGCGGGTGTTTAGAGAACATTGAATGTGTTAAAATTAACCATAAAAACCTTTCTGTAAAATCAAATTATACATTGGCATTCGAAAACATCAATAGACTAGTGGTAGAAGTGAACGATACACTGTCGAAGCTGTCGAGTGCGTGCTCTGTTGTCCACAGTTAGGATTAGTGTCATAGTCGATGTGAAGCTGAAATAATTGTCAGGTACATTCACAAAAATATGAATTGCAAAATATGAATTCAAAGTAAACAGTATGTCAAAAGGAGACGAAAAGGACTGCTGTTAAGAGAGCTGATAATGAAGAGCCACAGGAGATGCAGATTTCAGTACGCAAAACTCCCAGATCAATAAATATGTCTAGCAACACTGACACCACTCCAGCAGAACTTCGGTCAAAGCTGCAGAGTGCAGAACAACATGGGCATTGCCCATTCTGCTAGGATTTAACTGGGATGCAGATATCCAGCTGCATAAAACATCCCACTTGCATTCCAAAATAAGTGGCTGAACTCCATCTTGCACCGGGATCTGCGTGAACTTCATCTAATAACAAACATAAATCAGAGGTGACCTGACATCACTCCAGAGGCCCCTTTGCAGACCTCTTGAGCCAGAAGGCACAAAATGGACTCAAGCAAGAACAAAGACCCGCAATTCAAAGAATGACAACTTTGATGGACAGAGGAACTTGCCTTGAAGAGATACCAATCCAATCGGAAGAAGGTTCAACCTTCCTTTAAAACCACATGTGCCCCATCTCTCAATGAAGGGAATGAAGAAAGAGAGAATGGCAAATTAAGAGAAGTGCATGGATTCTCATGGGGAGGAAGAAATATCCTAAATGACCTTCTGAATCCTGGTTTGTGAAATCTAAAAGGTTATGAACCGTTCTTTCTTGGAGAATTGAATCCAACAAACCCTTGTCCTTGTGAATGTGAGTGCTGAGATCCAGTTTGCCAAGCTAAACAGTGAGCCAGTCTGAAAGCTGAGAAGTAACCATCATTTCAAGAAGGGAATTTCAGCATCTGAACTCTTGTGCCAGGAAGTTGCAGACGGCACAAAAGAGGACCTAACAGCAGAAAGCAAGCTGAGAAAGCAGCATCAGTGAACACCACAAACAGGGTACTAGGCAGCAGAGAGAGAGTGCTCTCCAGTGCGTGATGAATCCTCCACTTGAACCCGAACCAACAACAAAGCAACAACTCCACAAAAAATCAGACATCGTCTTTAAAGACTTGGTATAGTGTAACTATTTACCTGTGCCAAGATAAAGCAATAATAATAATAACTCTTCATATTTTCTCACTATTCAAAGCACTTTAGTGAGTGAGGAGCCACTTCAACCATCACTAATGTGCAGCATTCGCCTGGATATTGTGATGGCAGCCATTATTGTGCCAGTACACTCACCACACATTAGCTGTTTGGTGGTGAAGGGGTGAGAGGGAGATTGCCAATCAGAGACAGAGAATGATTATTGGGGGGGGGGGGGGGGGGAATAAAACTAGTCCATGGAGGGCAATTTAGCATTGACATTGGGATATACCTTACTCTTTACAAAGGATTCCCGGGGATCTTTAATGATGACAGAAAGCCAGGACCTCGGTTTTACATCTCATCCAAAGGAAAACACCATTTTTACAGCACAGTGTCCAAATCACTGCACTGTGGCCTTGGGATTCACATTCAGAGTGCGGGGTAAGTGCCCCCTGTTGACCTCACCAACACCTCTACCAAAAGCAACCCAAGATGGCCTCTCATCCAAGTACTGGCTGGGCCTGAACTTGCTTAGCTTCAGGTGGATGACCTGTTCTGAAGTGCATATGATATGGCTGCTGGATATATAGAGGTCCAGATATCTGTAAACAGCCAGCCTATATGTTATATGTCTGTTTGTATCTGGTCTTATATGTCAATATATATGTCTTTAATAAACTTTTATAATCCTTGTGTTTATCAATAAATTGTATTATTCTGTTTCTTGAACAGTTACCTTGATATACATCTAAAGGCGGGAGGCCCACATCCTACAATAGAAACAAGTTAGGTAAATAAAGTAGAAGCCCTGATGAATTATTATATTCATTATCGGTATTGCTGAAGACAACACTGATAATTAATTAACCAAGTTAAAATTTCTTTTTCAAAATCTCACATTATTGTGGCGTCCTCCTGGGTGGGTGGGAGTCTTATTGATTAATAATCATAAAAAATTCTACAATTGCGTCCACCTTCTGACTGCACAAATGAATAACTAAAGTAAGTGAACATTACAAATTGGAAATAAAAACATGCTATGCTGGAATATAGCTGTGCCATTTTAACGTGTAGCATATACTGGGCAGTCTAATGGTCTGGAATCCCTACAGATTTTATTATTTTCTCCAGCCGTCTGGAGTTTTTTTTTGTTTTTTCTGTCCACCCTGGCCATTGGACCTTACTCTTATTCTATGTTAATTAATGTTGATCTATTTTATTTTCTTACTATGTCTTTTATTTTTCTATTCTTCATTATGTAAAGCACTTTGAGCTACTTTTTGTATGAAAATGTGCTATATAAATAAATGTTGTTGTTGTTGTTGTTGTTGTATACGAAAACCACGATGCTTATCTAAACTATTTGCTGTTCTTATGCCATCAACAGTCAAAGGGACAGAAAGATATGATAGCAGATAGAAGCATTTCTCAAATGTGTGGAGCCAAGAAATTGCAGTGGTCTATGTGACTGTGTGTCCGTTTATCTTCTCTGTTGCGCTCAATATGAGGTACAAATGAATTCATTAAGCTTTAGTTACCTTGTGCTTCTGAGCTCCTGAATGGATAACAGCAATTTTAGCTTTCTATTTTCTCTCAGAGTCAAGTCTTTTGTTCAGGTTCTTTTGCTCTCTCCCTGCCACCACGGCTGTTTAAAGTGCACAGACTTTTGGAAATATCGGTGAGTTTTTAGGTATAAACCCCGTCAGCAGAACTTTTTCAGTGGTTAATTTTCCACTATTCATTGCATACTTTTTGCAAGGTTCACATCTGGTCCCACAAGACTACTACCTACCTAAGGCTGATCAGTGTAACAAACATGGCTTGGTAAAAAGATCATTCCTAATGTTTTGCTTTTATACACTACTAGCCATCCCCTGCAGCTTTGCCTGTGTAGAAGTGAAACAGGACAGCGAGGAGGGCCCTGCCCGGCTCCCTACTCCTGACGTCACACTCCCCCCTCTCCTCGGCCCGCAGCCTCTGTCTCAGATTAACACAAATATATCGCTCCTGAAAGCAAGCTATGATTCTTAGTGTGATAAGAGAACTCGCAAAATCATGTTCAAGCAAATCCTAGAAAAAAGCCCGATCTAAATCCGTTAAGTAGTTCTCTCGTTCGCTAGCTAAGTGGATGTAAGATACGGCCTGAGGCTGGCATGTAGGTGAGGAGGGCCCCGCCTCCTCCCCTCAACCCGCTGTGTCTCTCTCGGATTTGCACAAATAAATTGGTACCACAAATGAACTATGATACTTAGTGTGATGAGAGAAGTCGCAAAATCAGCCGGAATGTTCAAGCAAATTCTAGAAAAATGCCCGATCTAAATCCATTAAGTTGTTCTCTCGTTCGTTAGCTAAATGGATGTAAGATACACCTCGAGGCTGGCGTGTGAGTGAGGAGGACCCCGACCCCTTCCCTCGGCCGGCTGCATCTCTCTCGGATTTGCGCAAATAGATCGGTACTGCAAACGAACTATGATACTTATGATGAGAGAGGTTGCAAAATCAATCGGAATGTTCAAGCAAATTATAGAAAAAAACCCGATATAAATCCATTAAGTAGTTCTCTCGTGAAAAGCGGACAGACAGACAGACGTTGGATTTTATATATAGAGAGAGAGATGGCAGCCTTTAAACAGTTCTGACCATCTTCTCTAGGAAACAACTAAAGACAGAAGGCCAACACAGGCCAATGATGAACTGATGCAGTCAACAAAGAAGGAATCCATCCAGAATGGAACTCAGGGTCAGACATGTAAACATGCACATTTGGAAAGCCATCTGGAAAGAACGGTGGAGAATATCCAACCCACAAGACCAAATTACCTCTCGCTCATTTATTCCTCTTTAGTTAGTTACAGCACTTCAGTTCTGCAGCAGTTGTGCTTTATTGAGTGATAAAGGCAACTTGCCAAAGCTGGCGAAACTGAACCCATCCCAATTTTGAACTGCTAAATACAGACAGTCTGTTAAAAATACAACACATTATGGTAATGTGACAAGTTATGGTAACGGAGCATGTGTTTACCTTATAATAGCAAAAATAAAACACATTATAGTCACGTAACATGTGTTTACATTTTAATAAGCAGCCAACAATGCACTGTTAGTCATTTAAAAAGTTGTGTGCCATCTGCTGTGATTAAGTAGTAACTTCAAAGACTTGATGGATGTGATCTGCCACAAATGAAGATTTATCTTTAAGACAATGAGACACCAGCAAAACGGTTAGAATAAAACTGATGGGTGAAAGCAAAGCACCGCAAGAGAAACAGAAATTACACACACTACTGTTCTGTATCTTTGATTAGTACATGCAAGTTCTCACTCGCGTGAGCATGGGAACCAACTTGAAGGCTTGGGTAACGGTAATTCTCCTCCACGACAGGAGGTGGCACTGTGGACTAACAACCTCTATTCTTCCCGATGGTTGACACCGTTTCATCTGATGGGGTTCATCCACCTGGACCCGCCTCTTCCTCCCAAAATGCCCTAAATGCAGAAGAGCCACTATCCTAATCAGTCTACCTAAGATGGAAGTCAGGACAACTTGATTTTGCTTTATAACACGTGTTTTCTTCACATTTATTGTTCAGAATTATATTGGGTTGGTCGCGAGGTGCCCTAAAACTCTTATCTTGTCCTGTTATTACTTTTACAAAGTAAAAATTTAACTGTACTCTGTACACATAACAATAATGTCTATATAATGACCCCATAATATCCATAATGTCTATGTAATGACCCAATAAAATGGAATCAAAGAGATTGGAAGTTTGTAAAGAAGAAACACACACACACTGCAACACTTGGGAGACTCTAAGATAACTAGAATGTATCAATGGACATATTGCATATTTTTTTAAATTTATTTTTTTAGAAAGCTGCTCCCACCATTTCAGCTAAGTTGCTTTTAGTCTCTTGCTAGAAATCGCCTGCTCTTGTCTTTCCTGCAATCTGGAAGTCTTCATTTTACAATCTTACCCTTATCTTGAGCTTTCTGTACCTGGGTCAAAACTCTTCTAGCTCTGCTATCCACAACTGGCTTCATGATGTTGAGTTAGTAAAGAGATGCTCTGGGGGCTGCTCCATGAGGCAGTTTCTCCTGACCACCTTTTTTGGTTTTCCCCTTACGTCATCTTGCACTCCTGCATGGCGTCCATGTGTTTGCCAGTTCACTTGTCAACTCTTTTATTGTGTTTCTGTTAAATTAGCTTTTTCAGTTGGGTTGTGGTCAGATTGCAGTGGGGTGGGATAGGTGGGATTGGGAGTGTTTGTCGGTACTGTCTTACATACAATATCACAAAAATCAGCTATTATTATTGTTTTTTTTTACTGTATTCCTTTTTCATTTTATCAATAAAAGTCTGATCATAAAAAAGCTGCTTCACACTAAAATATAACTCTTTATATACATTAAAAAGTTCATTCATTCATTTCTGAACCAATGTATCCATTCATTGGTTATTTAATTCAGCTCAAAGTCCCAGATCTTCTTTGTCTAATATGGGTTGCTGGGTGTCATTGTCTACCTTACACAGCACCAGGAGCAAGTCAGGAGCCTTCACTGTGGACACTTGCTTAAGCAATTACTTATTCATGCCGGGCCAGTCATGGGTGGGTTCAAAATGTTTAAAGGATAAGTTATTTCTTCACAATCACGGCATATATTACCTTGCCACATGAAACTGCATTCTGTGTGACCAAGAGCAAAGCACTTGGAAAAGTAAATCAAATGTAACCTATTGTATCTCAGATGTTGTAAGGTGCTTTGAATAAAGGTGTCAGCCCATCAGGTTAATAAATCTTTCATTCTTTCAAAAGATTGCTTCAAGCTTAGGTACATGTCATCTAAGCCAGGGATTTCCTAACCCAGTCCTCATGGACCACCTCAAACTGTGTAGCTCCCAGCACACCTCTACCTGGCAATCAGTGACAGTGTGTTAACCCATATGGACCATCCATATGATCCTTCAGTGCACACTCTAATGGGTCCCATAATGGGCCACCCATATTTTGGTCCAAATGGGCTTGCCACCTCAGAATATAATTCTGTATTTTAAAGGAGACATCTTTAGTGTTTCAGACGGGCAAATAAAAAATAGAAAAAAACAACAACACATGAAAATCACTCACCACCACTTTCCTTCCCATAAGGCATTTGGTTAAATTCCGCAAAACATTCATCCCAGTGCTGGCGATTCCCTGCCTTTTCGAAAACGCCGAATTCATCATCTTCCTCCGACAGATCAATACTCGGGCTTACCCCATCATTAGCCCAGGAACTTCCCTGATTGCTAATCTCCAGCTCTGTGCCAAGTGCAACGTGACCTTTCACCTCAGTTGGCAGGTCTTTCTGAGATGGAAGAGTTGCCATAGTTACATGGCCTGCTAGATTCAGCGGCGCCGCAGTGGGACCGTCAAAACTCTGATTTTGTAAAGATACTGAAAGGAAGTCTGTGTGTGTTCCTTCATCATGTTGCTCCTGTGCAGACACAGCGTCCGGTACTTCACCTCTGGCTCCCGGAATGAATTCCGCTGGTCCTTCTGTTGTCAATGAGCCTTTCCAAGCAGGTGCAAAACAATGGGAATCATTTGGCACTGCAGCAATGCTGGTTTTCTCTTCCACGCTTTGCTCTGTGGTACTAAACTGATTAAAAATTGCCTGCCACCCCATTTTACTCTTGGCTTCACCCGGCTCTATTATGTCTTTGGCAATGACATCAGACAGTTTAGCTCCACCACTACTAGTTGGTACTGCGCTCTGATTTCCAGCCTTGCAATATGGAGTCAGGCTACAGCACGTCTCTGGACATTGTTTTGTGCTCACTGGACTCACACAAGCCTTTTCTGTCCAGCTCTGCCTATCAGTGCTTTGATGATTCTCAATGTGTTTCTCGGCACTTTCATGTATCATTCCTGCGTGCGACCAAAGCTCCACAAGCTTACTTGTTGGTTCCTCTGCTTTTGAGCGCATTTGTCCACCTTCTTTGCTTGTCTTCCTCTGCACTGCGGAAGCCATTTCAGCTTCGACATGCAATTGGGAGGCAGGTATTATTTTGTCAGTCATTTCTTCGGGATCTGGGTCCGAGCCCTTGTCACACTGATAGCACATACCTTCAGGGCATGCAGATCCTTCAATTTCACTTTTAACTGCATTGTACAAGCCATCTGTCTGTGACCCAGAAGTGTCAGTCCAACTTCTTCCTTCAAAATGCATTTTGGTGTTTTGAAGCACATCACAGGTACCGTTCAGTTCATTCATATCTACGTTTCCAGAAGGATGCAGATCAGGTTTCAGTTTCTCTGTGCCTGTCTTGTTGTCCTTTGGAGAAATCTCGGCATTTCTGCGGAGTTCTGAACGAGTCCCCTTTGTTTCAGGTAAGCCGTCTGTTCTTTCCTTCTCTAGTGTCAGAACTGAAGTGGGAGACACAACAGTCCTGCTGTCCTCTTTCCCAGTCATGTGTTCATATCCATCCTTGGAATGCAGTCTGGAGTTCTCTTCTGTTTTCCCCAACTGCAGTTGGCTCAGTGCGGAAGTTTGTAAAGTTGCTATAGTTACCGCTGACCCTGTCTGGTTGGCGTTTCCTGTTCTTCTCCACACGCCGAGATCTGTTCTCAGACTTGTGCCATTCTCTCCTTCCTGGGACTTGCTGATACTAATTTTCTGATTTGCGGGTACCTTCGCTAAAGAATTTGAAACAGAACCTGTCTTTCCGGTTGTAATCCTATCTGGAGCTGACTGGCAGGGCTGACGTTGTTTCTTTTGAGCTCCTGTCTTGTTCTTTCCATTGTTGTAGATATTATTACCCCCTTTGCTTCTGAAAGCCTTTATCTTGTGAGCCTGGTACTGAAAACCAAAACTGCTCTTAAACACGGCCTGCAGGGGATTCCGGTGATGGGTGCTGCCATCTCCTCCTCCTCCTCCTTTTCCACCGCTGCCTCGACTGCAGCTCGCTAAGATAATTTTCCTCCTACTAAGCCCCGCTTCGAAGCACAAGTAATTGTTGTTATTGTTCTGCTGGAGCATGTCCACAGTCTCAAAGGTGCAAAGTGAGTGACACATAGGAACAAGCACAAAAATGGCATCTGCTGGTAGAGGGAAAGATAGATTCGATTTTAACAATCCAAGTCTATAAAAAGATCAACTTTCCCTTGTATCTGTCTTGTCCATCAAAAGATCTTCTCAGATGTCTGTGTAACAGAGCCTGTCGTCTGACCCTTCCGGTCACAACAGCCGATTCATTTTCCCTCTTTTAAAGCAGTGGTTGGAATTCCCCCACCGTGAGAAGATGAGATGGCTCTCTGCAGCTGTAAGATGAAAACAGAATTAACTGATTAAGCATGGCTCCCGCCGGATATGCATATGTATGCAAACCAAGTCGAGCAACCAACGCCTGCGCCTCTGATGCAAGGACTGACAAGGATCCCCAGTGTGATGTGCCACCAGGCAAACTGGCTTGGTTTGTGTTATGCTAACGGGGAAAAAAAATAAAATCTAATTAAATGTGTATGTGTTGTGGTGTATGGGGCAGGCCCTAAGAAGAGCTAACAAGATGGAAATGCAAATGAAGAAAAGTGACACAAACTGGCACCTAAAGGCACAGAAAGCAGAAGAGTCACTTCCTATTTACTGGGTACACATAAAAATAGAAAACAGAAGAGTCACCTCAGATATACTGGGTGCACACATACAGGACAAAGTGAAGGACATGGACTGGCATATACTGACACAGCCAACTGAAAACAGAAGGCTAACCTCAAATCAGAGCCGTCTTAATGCATGGCAGTGCCCGGCATCCCCACGAGCATAGGAGCCCCATGCTAATCTATGTATGTTGTGACCTGCGGAGTGGTTGTGTAGGTAGGGCCCCCAGTGCACTGCTTTGTCCGGGGGCCTATAATGCTGTTAAGACCACCCTGCCTCAAATGTACTGTAGATGCATTGAAATGGAAAACACAGGGTCATCTCAAATATCCTGGGTGCACACAGACTGGCAAATACAAGACAACCAGAATGATATGGAGTGGCACATAGAGCCAACAGGAAGTAGAAGGGTCACCTCAAATATACTGTACACTCTTATAAATAATAATTCTTTAATGGCACTTTTATGGTTTCTGTCATTCCTCGTAGTACATTTGCTTGGCAAAGCACCATTTTATTCTGGGACGGGGTCTTTGCATATTAAATTGGTTGTTTTTGCTTTGAAAAACTTCCTAAAATCCAGAAAAAAAAAAAAAATAAAATCTTTACTGTATAGTAGGGTGCAGGACACTAACAGATTAAGAAAACCTGGACTTAGCCTGTGTTAGTAATGTAGCGAGAGTCTTTTTAAAATCATGAATCCATTGGGATTTCACAAATCTGTCACCATCTATTCATGGTCATTTACTGTATGGAGTCTGTTAAAGATCTAATTAAATAAAAGTTCTTTCTGGAACCTTCATGTGGATGAGTCTTTTGGGAACCAAAAATGTTTCCGCTATGGTATTGCTCAGAAAAACTGCTCTGGCACTTTGATTTTTAAGAGTGTAGATGCATTAAAATTGAAAGCCAATGGTCATCTCAGATATACTAGATACACATGAACTGGCAAAAAGAGTACAACATGGACAACACAGACTGGCACATAAAGATACAGCCAACAGAAAACAGAAGGGTCACCTTAAATTTACAGGATACACCTACACACTGGGTCAATAATCAGGGTCAGTATTACATCAGGGTCAGATTGGTAGATCGACATGAAAGGCAAAATATAACAGATAGACAAAATGATGTGAAGGCACTAAATGATTGATGGACAGACAGATCTGAAAAACAATAGCTATACAGTATAATGAATAAACAGAAAGGTAGAAAGGAAATAAATGATAAATAGATAGGTAGATGTGAAAGGAACAACATAAATGATAGACAGAAAGATTAAGGTTCTAAATGAGAGATGGATAGATGGATGTGAAAAACACTATATAACTGATACAGGAAAAAATTGAAGGTACATGGACAGATAACTGTGAAAGGCACTATAGAATTAACTGACAGATAGATAGATAGATAGATAGATAGATAGATAGATAGATAGATAGATAGATA
>JANRMT010062796.1:79343827-79376206 GCA_026402145.1 Polypterus bichir lapradei
AGATAGATAGATAGATAGATAGATAGATAGATAGATAGATAGATAGAAAGGCACTATATAATAGATAGATAGATAGATAGATAGATAGATAGATAGATAGATAGATAGATAGATAGATAGATAGATAGAAAGGAAAGGCACTATATAATAGATAGATAGATAGATAGATAGATAGATAGATAGATAGATAGATAGATAGATAGATAGATAGATAGATAGTAAAGAAACTATATTAGTGATAAAATAAAAATATGAAAGCAATAAATGATAGATGGACAGATTGATATGAAAGGCACTATGGATAAATAGATAAAGCACTAAGGCACTCTAAATATATAGAGAGAGTTGTGCGTGTCTTTACTTACATTTACAGTTAACAATGTCCTATACATAATTCTTTTTCGATTGTTTTCTTCATTATATTTTCAGAATTAAAACACAAATTAAATAATTACATCAATTCCTAACGACAGGACGGGGCGATTTGAGATAGATAAATGAATGAATGTGCACCGCCGTATGCGCTCTGTGCACCGAGTGATTGCTGGTAAAGAAAGGACGCTGTGCAGTCTCTTCCTGCCCGTGGTCAGTTCTGCGTTGTTTAAATGACCGCAGGTTGATTATGTTAAGTTCAGCTCCATCGTAGCATTGAGCGGACACACACACACATACACACACACACAAAGGTCTTTCTTTCTTTCTTTCTTTCTTTCTTTCTTTCTTTCTTTCTTTCTTTCTTTCTTTCTTTCTTTTTCTTTCACCACGATCGTTTTAAATCACCCAATATGTGCTGAATAAGAAGAAGCAAAGCCTGAGAGACATGCAGACCCCGAGTCGAGATCGCCTTTTCCAAAGGACGCATTCGAACGCCCACTACACCTAATGTGTTACATCAGAGAAGAGCCTTACGCACAATTTTAAAACCGTGTCGAATAAAATGTTGTAACTCGTCAGTTCATCCTTTAATCTATCATAAAATCCAGATCGATATATTTTTTTTACCAAAACAAAATATATTTTTTTTTGTTCGCTGTCGAACGATGTTTAATTCCTGTTTGTTTCAGCCTTACAGACCAAAAAGGCAGATAAAGGTGTAATTAGGTTAATTTAGCAAATACTGCCAAAAGAATACGTATAATGAATAGAAAATTGGTCGATGTACTGCACAAATATTATACGTTATGTATAAAATCGCCATGCAATGTTTAAAGATCGCCTGTTCCCATACGGGGATCAGTGCCGCATCTTCAATTTTATGCGTTGTTTAGCTTATAAACGCGTCTGTCTAACAAGCGTACACCTTAAGCATACTTAACCCGTATATACATGGATGGAGTGAACTGTATATGAATGATCAATACGTCCCTTACCTCTGTTAAGTGAAGTGCCCCGCGTGCCCCTGTCGATAGACTAATCGCCGCTTCTTCAAATCCCGTTAATTTGCCTGATCCTCGCTGTTTTCTGCCTTTTTCAACCAAATGCAGAGCCTTTGTGTTTCCCGAGATTCGAAGCTGGCTGCCTGCGCGGATCTGCAATTAATGTCAATGACTGGAGGAGGTAAGTCGGACTGTTCAATCCTACGTCTAAACCTTCCTTTGGGCGGCGTATTTGGGTCAGCTTTTTTATTCAGATTGTTTGGAATTGCGTCGGCGCTGCAGAGCTTCATTGCTTGTTCAGTCAGTTGTTCCGAGATCAGTCTGCGCTGTAATGCCATGTTGACTCGACCACCATCCATTTTCTGCACCCGAACGGAGGTGCGATAAGAAGCCTCCTGTATGGCATCTGGTTCAAGGCGGGAATCAAAGATAGTGGACTCTGGTCTACTGCAGGAAACGGTTTGGTAAACCTGAAAAGGACTTGAATTCAATTAGTAGAGGACACAAAGATACAGAGAGAGATGCCAGAGAAAGGAATGTTTTATAGCTTCAAGCAAATTAAGAATTGTGTTGCTAAAATAGTGTGCATTCTTCAATATCAGGGCCAATCATCAATTTTTTTTCTGCAAGCCCAAGAAAAATCCCTAAATATCTGGTAGATAAAGGCACTTTTCAGTGAAATCCCACTACTAATAGAATGATCCTACAATAAGAATAAAAAATAATAATTTTTAATGTATTTCATACATACATCTTACATTGCACTCAAACACATCATCTGTGATGTAGCCCAGGGTCTTTGGGTCTTTCAAGATCGTACACCTTCACCTGGGTAACCGAAGAGAGGCTGATCAGACCTCCACCTGTGTCTGAGTAGCATTAGACCACAACTCACTTCTCCTTAACCACAGCCATCTTGAAGCCCTCTCCACTGCCTCTGTGCTTTTTCTGATGGCCTGCTTTTTTTTGCACCCCTCTTGATGCCCAGGGGATGGAATGCCTTGGAGAAGGATTGGTCAGCAAACCTTCTACAAACCACCTCCATGGACAAACACCATACAGTATCTTCCACCCTTACCTGTGGCACTCCTCCACCAAGTGTGAATACCTGGTTTGCTTCCTCTCTGTGGCCTCCTCCATCCTGTCTACCCAGGGCACTGTGAGGTCCAGCATGGCCACCGGTTTAGATGACTTTGACAGTAGCACTTTGTGTGGCCTGAGGAATGTTGCAGTGATGAACTCAGGGAACCAGAGCTGCTTCCCTAGGCCAGTCTTCGATTGGTAGTCCTTGGCAGTTTTAAGAAGCTCTGTCTACACCTCTGATTGACCCTGGGTCTTCTCCCCACTTTAACAAAGTGAATCATTCGCTGGACTGGCCAGTGGTAATTGTGCTGAATGATGGCCAAGCTGATGCTGTCCACTACTGTCTAAAGTACTTGATCATGGTGCCACTGATGCCTCTCATAACTGCTATGAATATACTCCAGTGTCCCCATCCTGAAGCATACAATAAGTAACATGTCAGTGTTTCCATTTTGCAACACTTGTAGACGTTCAATGGGCTGGGAAGAATGTCATAGACTTGACTGGAGCAGGAATTTTATGAGACAGGGTTCAGCCTTTTATGGATCTGCTCAAGAAATTTGGTGGTCCAATGCCTGATCTCATCTTGCCAGTGCTCCATGTAGGTGCATCCTCATCACTCTGCTTGACATGCAGCTCATCCATCTAAGTCCTTACCTTGAGATTTTGATGAATCTTGACGTTTTACACCTTCCTGAGTCAGAAAATGCCATTTTTCAAATGATGTCTGTCTGTGTGTAAACACGATAACTCAAACACTTTGACCTCAGTCAGTCAGATTTTGTACTTTAAATACCATAAAAATATGGAATCCTATCAACTTGGACAATGGGAAGTGGTACTTTATTTGAATCGGAAATTTTCAAGTAAACGATGGCTATAATTACAGACAGATGATTCAAATTGTGTATAGATATTTATTATGATAAAAAGCAAACATATGATAGCACACTTCCGATTTTTTTTTAAATACAGTCATTTATCATATAAATTATATTTGATTATATAATCAAAATTTTAAGAATAAAGCAAACTGAGCACAAATGTTGACTCCTTATTGCACATATAAATGATAAGCTGTAATCCATCTATCCATCTATCTATCCATCCATCCTTTTCTAAACTTTCCTGAGCAGGAAAGCTGGAGCCTTTTTTACAAGCAGTAGGTGCATTCAATTCCCAGACAGGGCCATCAGCCCATCACAGGGTGAATACACACACATTCACACACACACACACACACACACACACACACACACACAATTACACACACATCAGGGGCCAATTTAGCATCACCAGGTCACCTAACCTACATGTCTTTGGATTGTGGAAGGAAACTGAAGAACCTTCAGAACATGAGGAGAACATGCAAGGGACCACCCACACTCTTAAAATTAAAGGTGCCAAAGTGGTCCTTCAGAGCAGTGTCATACGGGAACCATATTTGGTTCTCAAAATATCTACCAACATGAAAGTTCTAGAAAGAACCTTTATTTATTTAGATCCATAACAAGCTTCATACAGTGAATAACCATGACTAGATGGTAACAGATTTATGAAATTCCAATTATGAAATTCCAAAGGATTGTGATTTCAAAAGGACCCTCCCTTTATCTGTTAGTGTCCTGCTACCATGCTTTAAATATTTCATTTTCTTCCCCACATATTCAAATGTTTTTCAAACCACAATGAACCATAGTCATATGCTGAAATCCTTCCCAGAATGAAGTGGTTCTTTAACAAGCAATGGGAACCACAGAATCCAGTAAAGAGCCATAAAGTGCTGTTAAAGAACCAGCATTTTCAGGAGTGCAGGATGTGAACCCAAGAGTCATAACAGGAGCATCAAATTATTTTCTTTATTACATTTTCTGCTTTCATTCAGTAACTGGAACTGAATATTTTAGCTGTGGGTGACCGACTGGTTACACAGCTGCCTCACAATTTGAGAGTCCCGGGTTCAGTTCCCCACTTGAGCACTGTCCCTGTGGACTTTGTATGTTCTTGCCATGCCTAAATGGATTTCCTCAGGGTAAAGCAGTTTTCCTTAGTGTGTGCAAGCGGGTCCTATAATTTGCCCCTAAGATGTGGTGCCTGAATTGGACAAGTAGGTTAGAAGATGGATGAAAATGTTTTTGTGCAATATTAATTCAGACAACTGTTAATACCTTTGATAAACTTCATGTTTTCGTCTTTTCATGTTGAGTACGTTTGAATGCGCATCTGAAAACACAATATTATTTTTTCAGTTCAGTTTTTAAAGCTAATCAGTCAGGCTTTCAAGATGGGCCATTCCCTCTACCACTGTAGACACATTACAGCTGGCTATAACTACCAACATGTCATCTGTCCTCATCATGCTAGATCTCTCCTCTGCCTCAACCACCGGATCCTTCTTGCCACATTCTGTGACCTCAGCATCAATGGGCCTGCCCTTATGAGGTTTGAGTCTCACCTCTTGGGCAGATCCTGCCGTGTGTCCTGGTGTGAAGAAATGTCAAGGGTGCACCAGACAATCATTGTGGGGCGCCTGAGGGATCAGTGTTGGGTCCTCTCCTCTTATACACCATTTCACTAAGCCCAAATGTCTAATCCCATGGACTCTCTTATCAGTGCTGTGCCAATTATATGCAGCTGCTCATGCCGTTCCCTCCCAAGAACCACAAGGTATCAGCTAGAAACTCTGCAAGACTTGCTGATACTACAACTTGAATGAAGGTGCACCATCTCCATCTCAACCTGGCAAAAAAGGACCTTCATCGATGACCAGCTGTCCTTCACTGACCATGCTGATATCGTTTCTCATTCTTGCAGATTCACTCTGTACAATGTCCACAAGATCAGACCATATCTAACAGGGCATGCAGTACAGCTCCAGGTCCAGGCTTTGGTCTTGTCATGTCTGGATTACTGCAGCTCTCTGCTGGCAGGAGTACTGACATGTGTCACCAAGTCTCTGCAGATGATTTAAAATGCAGCGACATATCTGGTGTTCAACCAGCTGAGGCAGACACATGTGTGGTGTAAGGCCAGGGCACTTACCAGGCTATGGCACCTACAGTATATAATAGAAGGACTGGAGGACTGGGGGAGAGAACACACACAGGGCATTATTTCCCCCGGAGTGCTAAATGGCTGTCCCCTTGAGTTACAGCATTGCTTTGGATTCCCACAGGGCAAAAAGGGAGTTGAAATTCGGCACAGCCCTACTAGGTTCTGTGGGTGCTGCCAGGGTGTGCTGCAGGAATGGCTGAACTCTTTATTGCAGCACTTCCACCACACCCAGAAGTGCTGCCGGAAGCAGATTCCAGGACACCAGGGGCACTTCCAGGTGCCCTATAAAAGAAGCCGTCGCACTCCATTTTGGGAGCCAGAGTCAGGAGGAAGGGAGATGAAGCTTGCCTGGGAGGAGTGGAGGCAGAAGAGAGAACAAGAAAGAAGAAAAGTGTGTTTTTGTGCTGTGTATTGTGCTTCTGCAGGTGGGAGACGAGAGAAAGCATTTTCCACAAAGACAAATAAAAAACATGTGTGCTGAACTTGTGTCCTGCATTTGTCTGTGTCGGGTTTGGGGAACTTTGTGCTCCCTTCAGGCCACATACGTCACTCCTCTATTCAGATCACTACATTGCCTCTTTGTAGAGGCACGTATTAAGTTCAAATCCTTGACGCTTGCCTACAGAGTAGTCAATGGTTCCTCATCTATATATAAATTTAGGTACTCATGAGGTCCTGTGATCCTCAGCCATTCAGAGCTGCTGATGAATGCGTGTCTGATGATGTCACCTCTGTGTGGCATCAGATCTCAGTTTAGATTCTTCACGTGTAATTTTCAGCTTGTGGAAGAAGCTGCCCACCTCCACTCAAAATTCTCACCCCTCAGTGTGTGTGTAAGAATCTTTTGCAGACTCCCATTTGGTGCATTTCTGTATAATTGATATGAGCTGTTAGGCATTTATAACCAAGGAAGTGCAACTCGCTTGTGTTTTGTTTTGACCTCTTCACCTGTGCTTATCAGTATTGTACCCTTGTCCTGTAACACTTGTTCCCAAACAGCCCCCCAGATTGATGTTTACTCGATTATGTTGACTTTCTTTGTACAGTAAGTCGCTTTGAATAAAAATCACAGCTAATCAGTCAGTCAGCCATTGTCCATCCCGCTATATCCTAACTACAGTGTAACGGGGCTCTGCTGGAGCCAATCCCAGCTAACATAGGGCGCAAGGCAGGAAGAAATCCTAGTCAGGGCACCACCAAACCACAGGACACACACACACACACACACCAAGCATATACTAGAGACAATTTAGGATCGCCAATGCACCTAACCTGCATGTCTTTGGACTGTGGGAGGAAACGCATCCAGACATGGGGAGAACATGCAAACTCCATGCAGGGAGGACCCGGAAAGCAACCCAGGTCTCCTTACTGCGAGGCAGCAGCGCTACCACTGCGCCACTGTGCCACTACAGCTAATCAAATAAATGTTAATGTAAATGCAAAGCACACAGCAATCTCTTTTTTGTAAAAATAAAGCTCTGATGAGTGTTCCTGCATTTTAATGAATCTTTAAAACCCGATGTTACTTGTAAAAATCTGTTGCTAAGCATTGGTCGGCAACAAAACATTTGTTCAAGACAGCTTGAATGATAACCAACTCTGAATATGCATCAGTTCTGATCAGCACAAATTCTACACTAGCACGGTGACTAGCGGCTGAGTCATCATCACCACCAGCAACATCACTGAAACTGGAAGACTACAGGCTTGACATTTAGTTATGATGTAATATTTCACAGATTCATATTCTTGTATTGTCTGAAACTGCCAGGGTGTAGGAATACTACTGGCTTTCCTGGTACCGCTGGGCATAAGGCAGGAATCAGACTGGTAAGGGTGTCCAGTCTATTGCTCAGCACACTCATGCACACAGTCACCATGATTCACTCAGGACAAGCTGAGCTTTGCCAGTTAACCTTCCATGTACTTGGGGAGCATTTCTGCTTCAATGATCTCCTGCATAAACATAATGAATAAGCAATCCCCGCATACACATCTAAAGAGTCTACAGTATATACTACACAAATTCAGACCTGTATATACCAAAAGCCTCTATCTGCTGTGAATACCTTATACGTCTTTCATAACAGACTCAGCTCTGTCAAGAATACAAACAGCCATGGCCATATAGCAACTGCTCATCCTGAGATCTGCTTTGGGCCAGAACTTTCAATTTTACTCAATGCTTAAAAACAAAGATTTACAACAGAATTTTGACAATTCAGTTAAATAATAGAAATCAGATCTGTGCAGAAAAGATTGAAAAAGCACTTAGCCACATATGGAGCTTAAGAAACCTTTTGAGCTAAGATGTGTCATAGTCAAAATGCTGCACTGCAAAATATTTGATTAAATAATAAATAGGGGATGGCGCAGTGGTAGCTCTGTTGCCTCACAACAAGGAAACTGGGTTAAATAATCTGATGCTCCTGTCACAACTCATGGCTTCGCATCCTACACTCTTAAAAATAAAGGTGCCAGTGTGGTTCCCTGAACACCCATCCACTTGAAGGTTCCAAAAAGAACCTTTGCTTATTTACTTCTGTAGCAGGTTCCATAGAGTAATAAAAACCCTGAATAGATGGTAACAGATTTGTGAAGTACCAATGGATTCATAATTTTAAAAGAGTGCCCTTAACCTCCAATTGCTCCATCCTGGGTATGCAAGCAGGGCGGGCCCCCCACTTACAGGGAAAACTCGGGGGTTGGTGGCAGGATTGGCACTCCAGCCACTCTAAAAAAAACTGACACTGTTCCAGTGTGGTGCTGAGGTGTCACCCGCTGCACTCGGGGTCTCAATCCAGGTGGTTTGTAGTGTGGTGGGTGCGGCAACTCAATATCAGCGCATGTTCCCAACCTCACCTCACCTCACTCACTGCATACAATAACCCAGGCTAAGTCCAGGTTTTCTTAATCTGTTGGTGTCCTGCTAGGTAGCCTACCATAAATTGAAGAGTTCATTTTTTTCCACATATTAGGAAGTATTTCAAAGCACAAAGAACTAATTTCATATGCAAAGACCCCTTCCCAGAATGAAACGGTGCTTCATCAAGAAACGAAGATATAAGGGACCACACAACCGAATAAGGGACCACACAACCCAATAAAGAACCATTAAAGGACCATCCTTTTTAAAAGTGTAGATGCTCCCTGCACTGAGTTTGCATGTACTCCCTGTGTCTGTGTGAGTTTCCTCCAGGTGCTACGGTTCTTTCCCACAGTCCAAAGACGGTGACACTGACTAGAAAGCAGGAGACACAGCTGCAGATGGAAGAGTTAAAGATGTTAAGATTTGCATTGGGTGTGACGAGGATGGACAGGATTAGAACTGAGTACATTAGAGGGTCAGCTCAGGTTGGACTGTTGGGAGACAAAGTCAGAGAGGCGAGATTGCATTGATTTGGACATGTGTAGAGGAGAGATGCTGAGTATATTGGGAGAAGGATGTTAAAGATAGAGCTGCCAGGGAAGAGGAAAAGAGGAAGACCTAAGAGGAGCTGTATGGATGTGGTGAGAGAGGACATGCAGGTGATGGGTGTAACAGAACAAGATGCAGAAGACAGGAAGAGATGGAAAAGATGATCTGCTGTGGCAACCCCTAACGGGAGCAGCCGAAAGAAAAAGAAGAAGACTGTGATGAATTGTACCCAGTGTGTGTTTATGTGTGAGTGTATTCTCCCTGCCATGGATCGATGCCCTGTCCAGGAACTTTTCCTGCTCATGCTTGCTTCAGCTTCCCCGTGACCTTGATCAGGATAAGCGAATTTAGAAAATGGAGGGACGGATAGGTAGATACTAAATAAGTTCAATAAATATGATAATAATAATAATATGGTGGTCGTCACAAGAAGGAGAATCAATGCCTGTTGATTGATGTAGCAGTCCCAGTTGATAACATCCTTACGCTCAATTTGTTTATATGCACACACAAAACTAGGATAAGGTGAGTTACATAACTCAATTAAGGCAGAAACCTGGTTTCTTAAACACTCCAACATCATTAAACTGCGCAAAAAAAAAGAGTTAAACAACATCAATAAACAAACATGAAGCCTGTGGCAATTTTTTTTGCCATTTTATAATTATGTTTAGTTCTTCATGTGCTCATGTCCTCAACCTGAGCCACCAATAAACATTGGCCACTGTGTCACCTGACCACACTGTTTTAACAAATCTATAGAAAGTAGCCTTGTTTTAAAATTAAGTTGACGCTTTATTAAATATGCTTCTGTTCCCCGATTGCATGACATACACTCTTTTCTGCTTGGCTGTGTGACTGTACCCTTTTAAGGACTGGCATACCTCTATGTGTGCTTCTTACCTTATACTCAGTGCTTCTGGGATTAATAATAATGCAGGCAGGGCTGGCACAAGGGTACATTGCCTATCTCAGTGGAGTTGGTTGCAAGTGTCCAAAAAAGGAATTCCAAAAGGGATCTGCATGGTTGTAACTGAAATCAATGAAGAAGGATGAGGAGGACATGGTCCACCTTGTAGATCAGCTCATGCATGATATACATAAGTAAATTAATGAACAGAAGAGTCCCTCTTGGAGATTGGCACTCTCACGATTGCATATGAAATTGACATTTTGGTGCCTCCCAAGGCATGGCACCCCTAGGACGGAGCCTACTCAGCCTATGCCTACAGCCGGACCTGAATGCAGATATTTTGTACTTCAATAATAGTATTGTGTTAGGTTACTTGATACTTTAAAAAGTAATCAGATTACATAGCAGAAGTTACTTTTAATGTGTTACCCCGCTGCTGCCAAGATTGTACATTCAACTCATCAGCACATATTTAGTAATTTCTGAAATATTGAGACAGATCATTTCAACCAGAAAAAGGAATAATGTGATTGTTTGTGCAATGTAAATTTATCTTACTTGGACATTTCCTCACCTATCACGTGTATGCAAAGCTGACACATGCACAGGCTGACAGAGTGCAACAGACGTGCAGATTATGACATCCTTAACTGTAATCCGGGTTTGGGTTTAATTGGCCACAGAACTGGGTTAATTACCTGATTAACACTACTGTACGTGTGTTAATCAGGTTTCTCAGAGACCAATAACCCAGTTTCTCTCCCAGGTTTCAGTGAATACCTGAATTATTAAAGGGCATGCGAATGCACTGAATGAAACTGAAAAGCAGAGTTAATATAAAGATGTGTAGATCAAGATCTGCAGGATGTGGGGCATCAGGACTAGAGATGTGCCTGTGGTGGTCAGGGCTCTTGGTGCCATCCAGAAAGGATTCAATATGAATTTACAGGAGCTGTCAGGACACCACACAACTGAAGAGGATCATCCCAATGAGAATGGCTCTCATTCTCCACAGAAGGCAGGGGTAAGCTTTAAGTTCTTGGTCTGGACATGAATATTACAGCATGTGTGTGATGAACAAGTAATTTTTGCATCTTTTTGATAATTTGAACACTTCCTTGTTTTTATGAAGTACTAGGGGTCTTCTCCCCTGCTCGCTTCGTTCGCCCACTCCCCCGGTCTGTTCTACGTACCAGCCACTTTGGATCTCTGCCGCTCACATATGTGCATTTCACTTTCACCAAACAACAAATCTTTAAATTCTCGCGGATACGTCTCTTCATTGGGAAGAAACACTACTTTTCCCTGATGGCAACACGAATTACACGATCTACAAGTCTCCGACTTAAAGTTTAAATCCGAATAATATATTCAATCTCTTTTCGCTGTTCCGTTATTTCACCGAGTAATAATTTCCATTTGTTTGCGCTAATGCAATCTTTACTAACATTTTTTGAGACTTTCAAATTTTAGTACTTTCATTATCTCTAACCTGCTCTGCATGTGTATCGCGCCAACATTTTTGAATTCTTGATGACGTTCTACTTTGTCATCTACTCTTTGTCTTTTATTTCCGGCCCTGGGCATGGTTAAATCTCTTGGCTATAAAGTCTCATCTTGTCCCAGGACTTTTTTATTATAATAGAGAGATTAATTATTTCATTTTTTTGCTTAATTGTTATTAGAGTTAATGATTTTGAGACCTTCCATTTCGGGTTTTTGAAGAGAAGGAATTCATTTATTTCATGAACTCCTTACTGTAGATCTTCATCATTTTTTTATACTGTTCCATTGGCATTTTGGTTTTGATGGGCATCACCATTTTGAGCTCCCATTCATAAGACACCACTGTCAGGGGTGGAGGCACAGAGTTCCTGACCCTGACTTTAACAGTGAGATGGGTTAAAAGTTCATCCTCATGCACTGTTCACTATATGAGTTTACATTTTGTTACTTTTAAAAAATAACTTTTTAAAAACCTTATTTTGTTTATCTTCTTAGCTCTGCTGGTGTTTGACTTTGCCTTGTCTCTTGATTTGGTTTCATTATTTCATGTGCTCGATCTTCTGATTCTGACACTTGCTTTCATTATCGACTTTCACTTGTCCCACATTATTCACTTGCTATCTTGTACAGCCTAATACCTACTTTTTTGCCATTTTTGTTAATAGATTCTTTATTTATATAGATTTTTTGTTTGGCCTTTCTTATACATGCAAGGGGTTTATGGTAACCCCTCCTCTTGTGGTTCTTCTGTTATATTTTGGGAAATATAAGTTTATTTTTGAGGTGTAATCCCATTTTTGGGCTTCTAAAGCCCAAAGCAGGCCAGTGGAGCTGGAATTAAGCCCAATGTCATGAAACATATTTTCACTTTGTCATTATTTTATTGCCTGCAGATTGACTTTCAAAATAGCAATGTATCCATTTAACATTAAATCTATAACACAATAAACTGTGCAGAAAGTGGAGGCATCTGGATATTTTCTCAATTAACAGTAAATCACCAGAACTTTGACTGTGTAGGACTTCATTATAACTGACTATGGACTGGCCAGAATGTTGTCAGCTGGAGTTTGTTTCCCCCTCCTCTGTTCTCAAAGGACATTTCAGAATTATAATGTTAAAGGACTTTATAATGTCATGATGGTTAAGTTCAGCAAACTGAATTTGCTCAATTTCTCTTTGTGTTTAACCTAATTTGTATTGTTACAAATGAAAAAATATAATTCCATCCATCCATCCATTTTCCAACCCGCTGAATCCGAACACAGGGTCACGGGGGTCTGCTGGAGCCAATCCCAGCCAACACAGGGCACAAGGCAGGAACCAATCCTGGGCAGGGTGCCAACCCACCGCAGGAAAAAAATATAATTCAAATATGTTAAATATTAATTCATTTTTCATAATCAGTACATTTTGTATAACTCAGACTTTGCCTTCAGTCTGAAAAAAAACAAATGTGTTACAATGTAAGCAATCAGCATTTCTCTAAAGAGCAATTATTTACTTCTGTCAGGGGCAGCATTTGTGTGTTGAAGGAAGGTTGCTGAATAAGATCTGCTTCAGCAGTAAATAACTTGCTGAATGTTAATTATGGCATCAAAACAATGTCACTGCTCTTACAAAGAAATTAGTGAAGAAAAAAGCCATAAATATATTTTGTTAAATCATACAAGGCAGGGCAACACTGGTCTGAATCTCAGCCCAAGTACCATCTGTGTGCATGATCTCCTCATGTCTAAATGTATTTTTCATTGGACACTCCAAAATTCATCAGGCAGTTTACTCTTATTATGGAGTGTCCAAGGATTCTTCTCAAGGTTTTTTTTTCTCAGATTGTTTGATTATTTTGTCATTTTTTCTGATTTTTTTAAATATATTTGTTAATAATTCTCTTTTTGAAATTTTTCCAATTTGCCTATTATGTCAATTTCTTTTATTGTTTAAGTAGTTACTTATATGACAAGCCCAAAGGGGTGGGGCCTCCTGTTCCTGCAGTACTGTGTGCACTGCCTGGGTAAGCCAATTAAAAAGGCGGAGACATTAGTTGTCCTGCTTGTCATGTTTGACTCCTTATTCTGGATTCCTGTCTTTGAAATATTTTTGTAAGTTTTGGACTTTGTTGTTGTTCTTGACTTTTATTATTGTTTCTAGGATTTTTGGTGTTGTTCACATTTACGTTTTACTAGCTGTGCTACCCATGTAAAATGGGTTGAAATGTAAATAATCAATGTAGACCTCAGTATTAATGTTTGCAGTGCATCATGCAATGTTTCTGTTACATGCCATTTGGTATGGGATTCATTAAAGCAGTGTTAATGTTTGTGATGTGCCATCTGTTGGAATAACAAATGCAATGCATTTTATTACTAAAAATGTTTGTGATTTGCCATCTTTTGGAACGGCAGACGTTTATCCTTCTATTAAGGGGGAAGATTACAGTTGTCATGTTGGTTATTTTTGTTTATTGTTCTCTGGCTTTTTAACATCCTAAGCCATGATCTATACATAGTTTTGTTTTTTTTTAGACCAAGGATTCTGAAATTTCCACCAATATTCTAATTTAACTGTTCATTTAAAAGTTGATTATTCATTTTTTGTTTATAGCAATGACTCTTGGAGCCAGACAGGTTCCACTATTTTGTGTTGTTTGTGTCTTTTGTACACATGGGAACAATCCCATTATTCCATGGGTGACGTGAAACTGATGACATCTGAATTGGGGATGGGTTTTTGGGCTGTCCAAAATAATGCTGTGGCATACAACTTTACTGACTTGAAGGGTGACAGTATATTTTTGAGGAAAAGGAACAGAAGATATGCGTATACTGACTCAGGGTGAGATGGTGCATTTTTTAATGCAGAGGGCCAGGAGATAGCAAGTCAAAAAGCAAGCTAGGGTCGTCACCGAAAGTCAATCCTTGAAGGCGTCATTTTATGATTTTGTTTGGAGGAACTCCCAGATCATGACAAGAGTTTAGACCTAATTTTGCATTCAGGCCTTCCATGAGTTTTGTGGGCCCACATCAATAACAAGTGGCCATTGTAAACTGACTCCATATGTTATGTTTCAGCTAGGATGTGCTCCTTGGCTTACTGTATGTTTATTTTCATCTCTGTTGTCCTTTTTGTTATTTCTCATGCATTTTTCTTATGTGTTTTCATTCATTATGTAAATTTTGTTTATATTGTTCTAGTTATTTATTATTGAGTTTCTATGCATTTTCTGCTGTTCGCCTGTGCTTCTTGCACTTTATGGGTGGAACCCAGAGGGCCAGGACCACCCTGATGTCCCACTGAAGGGCCATCCTCAGCCTATATATTTGAGGTTAGGGTGCCGTTCCTTTAGAGTTTCATTGATTGACATTAGGAAGAGAGTGCTGGTCTTGTGAGTATTGATTTTCTGAATTCTTATACTTTTTGTTTCTGTTTTTGAATTTGGATTATTGGATTGGAGATCTTAATTTGTTGCTGTGAAGGCAAACCCTTTCTGGCGATGCATTGTTGCCTTCATATTTTTTTAAGCATCTTTATTTATAAAGATTTTGGATTGGATTTGACTTTAAGCCAGTGATTTTCATGGTTCCTCTAAGTTGTGGGGAACCTTTGTGTATTTTGGTCTTTTTTTGGAAGATTTAAAATATATTTTGAACTTTTAAAACTTTTACCACAAGCTTTGCACACCTGGATTTGGGCAGTTTATCCCATTTTTCTTGGCAGATCCTCTCAAGGTCCATTAGATTGTATGGAAAACGTCTGTAAACTCTCCATTGATGCTCTCTGGGGTTTAAACGTGGGCTTTGGCAGGGCTACTCAGTGACAGTCAGAGACTTGTCTTGAAAACACTCCAGTGTTGTCTTGGCTGTATGTTCCTGGTCAGTGCCATACTCAAAGGTGAACAGTCGCCTCAGTCTGAGGTTGTATGCACGCTGGAGCAGGTTTTCTTCAAGGTCCACTCTGGATTTGGCTGCATACATCCTTTCCCCAATTCTGACCAGTTTCGTAGGAATGGTATTAGTTGTGATGAGCAGTGCCTGGTGTTTGCCAGACATTGCTTGGAAATTCCATGTTACATTTTTGTCTCATCAGACCAGAGTCCATTAAATGCTGTTTGTCTTTTACTCAAGACAGTTGCTTCTGTCCAGCTACTCTACCAAAACTGTCTGATTGATGGAGTGTTGCTGGATTGCTTCTGACAGGTACTCCCATTGCAGCAGACTTCTGGTAGCTCTGTTTAAGTTCCTTGGACTTCATGGCTTGGTTTTTGTCCTAACGTTTGGCCTGAATTGTAGGATCTTCTATACACTGGTCTGTGCCTTTCAAAATAATGTCCAATCAATAGAACTTACCACAGATGGACTCCAGTTAAGTTCTAGACACATCTAAAAGATAACTAAAGCAAACATTATACACCTCACCAGAGAGTGGAGTGCCATAGCAAAGTGTCTAAATTCTTACTGAAATGAGTGATTTCAGTTTTGTAATTTTAAAAAGTTTCCAAACCTTTCACTTTGAATGATTGACAAAAATGGCAAATGCCATAGCATTAAACACTGTAAAAGAGATAAGGCACCACGAGAACTTTGTTGTCCTCAAACATAAATGACCTGACAAAGAGATCGCTCATCTGAGAGGCACTGCAGCTTTAAAGGAGCTACTGAAATTCACGGTAGTAACTGCATATTAAAACCATTTTGAATAGAGAAGAAAGGAGGCAACATTAAAGCCATTCATCACATAATGATACATTAAATCTTGCAAGTAGCTGTAGAAAAACATGTTTTGCCTGAAGAAACCAAAAATAAAACTTTGCACCCTCATTTCCTAAAGATATAGAACGGCTGGCACATGTTATGTTTCTGCCAGAGTTCTGCCCCTAGCTGGGGTTCAAATACCTCTTTTATGCTTGTTGTGTTCATTTTTTTTTTACTTTAATACTGTTATTTATTTAGTTTCTTTCATGTCCTGTTAATTATGCCACATAACAAAAGTGGTCTGGGTACTTTCTTTAGGCACTGTTGATTAAACATGAATGAAAATCACATGAAATCGCTTTTTTGTACTTAAAAATCAACTGTTTGTTTCTCATTAAAATTTTCTTAGCTGTAACAATATGGGGCGACATGATTAGTCTTGATTACAGCCTTTACATCAACAAAGGTATAGTATAGGGTATTGTACTGTGTTAGCCATTATAGGTGGAATAAGAAGTCAAGCTATTCTGTCAAAATTAAGTTTGAATCATTCAGTTTGACATATGCCATAAATGTCAAAACTATTTAATAAAGTAGTGTTCTACAATGGATATCAGGAGTCTACGCACCTTTAGCAGAATTTACAGCTTTGTTGATAGTGAGAAGTCAAGTAGAATGACACCTTTTATTGGCTAACTAAAAAGATTACAATATGCAAGCTTTTGAGGCAACTCAGGCAACTTCTATAGGCAAAAATGTAATCAGTTTCTGATTGTTCCTGATGAGTTTATTTCTGTTTTTGTTTCTGATGAGTTTTTTTTTTTTTCATACAATGTGGATCGGGTGGCATGGTGGCGCAGTGGTAGCACTGCTGCCTCGCAGTTAGGAGATCTGGGTTCGCTTCCCGAGCCCTCCATGTGTGGAGTTTGCATGTTCTCCCCGTGTCTGCGTGGGTTTCCTCCCACGGTCCAAAGACATGCAGGTTAGGTGCATTGGCGATCCTAAATTGTCCCTAGTGTGTGCTCTGTGTGTGTGTGTGCGCCCTGCCCGGGGTTTGTTTCCTGTGTTGGCTGGGATTGGCTACAGCAGACCCCTGTGACCTTGTAGTTAGGATATAGCGGGATGGACAATGACTGACTGACTGATTAGCTGTGATTTTTATTCAAAGCAACTTACTGTACAAAGGATATTTATGGGTTGGATAATGGATTGATGGACAATGTGGATCTGTAGTCAGGTTGTCTGAGTCAGTTCAAGAGATGCAAACAATCTTCATATCCTGCCATTAAACTCTTATCTCTGTTTAAACTATGTTGTAAAGTATTACATTTTAGCATGAGTTTAACTTCCCATTCTTTTTTCTCCTGCTGTGTCTTGAAGTTGTCCACAAGCACTGAGACTTTAAAGTCCCTCTCACAGTGTTCATGTCTGTTGAAGTGAGCTGCTACAGGAACATCTCTGTTGCCATGTTTAATGTGGAGACTGTGTAAGTTCATACTTTGGCAGAGTGTTTGTCCAGTTTCTCCCACATAGAGTGCAGTGTTGGGACAGTTCATAAAGAGAATTAGGTAGACCACATTAGACGGTCTGCAGGAAAATGGTCTCTTTATGTGATTTTCTAGTCGGCAGTGTGGTATAACTACACAATCTATATCATAAATGTATTGTCATTGTTTAGCATTGCTGTATCTGACCTGGCGTCTATATAAGCACAGGGAATTCCAGTTTCTGTATTACATTTTGCCTGAAGAAGGGGCCTGAGTTGCCTGGAAAGCTTGCATATTGTAATCTTTTTAGTTAGCCAATAAGAGGTGTCATTTTGTTTGACTTCTTACTATCAGCAAAGCTGGAAATTCCATTTAAGGTGCATAGACTCTTGATATCCACTGTAGAACACTACTTTATTAAATAGTTTTGTCATTTATGGCATATGTCAGACTGAATGATTCAAAATTAATTTTGGCAGAATAGTTAAACAAGAGAAAAATCTGAAAAATGATTTGCAGTTTTCCAAAAAATGGATTTGGCTACTGCCTTTGGAGTGTAGAGTAGCAGGCCCAAATGCATCTTTTGGTTAAATTGCTAGATTTTTGCAACCATTCTTGAGCTTCCTTTTACGATGACTATCAAGAAATATTGTCAAGAAAACACTTTTTTTCTTTACTTAATTAATCTATTTAAGATAATACTGTTTAACACTAAATTTTCTTTCCATCAGCTGGATATTACACTTTGGTTTGGCAAAATTTGAGACAGTTTTTTTCTTTTCTTTCGTTCTTGTGTTATTTTTTTTGCCATTGTCCTGCATTGTGAAGGTCAAATGAATTAATTTAGCACGACAATGAAAGATCAGGCAAAAAGGGTGATTATGCAGTTGCTATGGAAACTGGGTGAAGGAGCACTGCAGTCAAGTCTAATATGGCGTCAAGTTCAGTGGCAATTGTCTGTGAGTCGGCGCCATCTAGCTGTCATCTATATGCAAGTTTCAGACTGACACAAGGGAATTGATGTGCGCTCCTTTCTTTACAAAAGAATTAATTTAAGCATGCGAAAGTGAGTCATGGACCAAACTTAATAAAAAATGTATGAAGCCTTATCAACCTGGAAAAGATTCATTCTGACTATTTAAACATAATTAGCATTTAACATAACATAATACTCTCAAATCTGCTTAATCTAGTTCTGGGTTGCAATGGTTCAGAGACTATTCAGGCAGTGCTTGAAGAAGGAAGGAGCCAATTTAGACTCTTCAAATAAACAAACAGACATCTCTTTGGAGATGTAGAAGGAAAACTGAAATACTTGGAAGAAAAGCTATCATATGATAAGGTACAGTTACGTGCAAAAGTAAGTACACCCCATTAAATGTTTTCTGTTTTTTTGTCATATGTGGACATATCACATGATTTCTTTTTAAATGGTAGCTATAGATAAAGGAGACACAACTGAAAAAAAACAGTGAAAATATGACTTGGCAATAATTTATTCAATGAAAAATCATCACACATGCCATATCTGTCTGTGGATCAGCCAGGAAGAATGGGATAAACTGCCCAAATCCAGGTGTGCAAAGTGTATAGATACCCACTCAAGAAGACTCAAAGCTGTAATTGCTGCAAAAAGGTTTCTACAATATACTGAATTAAGGGTCTGAATACTTCTATGAATGGAAGATTTCAGTTTTGAATTTTAACACATTTGAAAACTTTTCTGAAAACATGTTTATATGTTGTCATTATGAGTTATTGAGTGTAGACTGATAGACAAAATTGGCAAATCAAGAGGGGCCAGACCGAAGCCTCTCCTCAGTAAAAGGCACATGGAAAGCCTGACTTGGAGTTTGCAAAAAGGTACCTAAAGGACTCTCAGACTGTGAGAAGCAAGATTCTCTGGTCAATTGAAACCAAGAACAGTGTCATGTCTGGGGGAAACCAGACATCACTCACCACCAGCACAACACCATTCCAATGGTGAAGAATGGTGGTGGCAGCATCATGATGCAGGGTTGTTTTTCAGCAGCAGAGACTGGGAGATTAGACATGGGTGATGGACACCTGAAAGGAGTAAAGTACAGCGATATCCTTAATGAAAACCTGCTCCAGAGCTCTCTGGACCTCAGACTGGGCCAATGGTTCACCTTTAAATTGGACAATGACCCTAAGCACAAAGAAAAGACAAGACAGGAGTGGTTTAGGGATAACTTTGGAAATGGCCTTGAGTGGCCCAGCCATAGCCTGGACTTGAACCCAATCAAACATCTCTGGATAGACTTGAGAATAGTTGTACACTGATGGTCTCCATCAAACCTTACAGGAACTGCAGAGAAGAAAGGCAGAAAATCCCCAAATTCAGGTGTGTGATGCTTGTCATGTCAGACACAGAAGACTCCAGGCTGGAAATGCTGTCAAAGGTACTTCAACTAAGTACTGAGTAAAGGGCCTAAATATTTAATACAATATTTCCATTTCTTAATGTTTAACAAATCTCCAAAAATGTCTAAAATCCTGTTTTCATTTTGTCATTCTGGTATATTCAGTGTTGCGCGATGTTGGGGAAAAATGAACATAAATGATTTTAGCACAAGGCTGCAACATAACAAAAAGTGATAAAGTGAAGGGCTCTGAATACTTTATGAATTCACTGTAGGTGTAGATACATTTAGACAACTGTGCTATTACTGTGTTTAACAAGCTAACTAATCAACAGAACATGTTTATATATGGTATATTGTATATTTTAGGTTTTTGTAAAGTTTATTTTAAAAGGTGGACCCAAATTAATGTCTGACTTAGCCCTGGGGTGTAGCCATTGGGGGGCAGGAAGGAAGTTCTGGGGCAACCCCATTCAGAATCCAAAGTCCCACCATTCAAAAGAAAAAGCTCCTCTGTAACATAATCTTAAAGGGGGTCCTGCACCCTTGGATCATACTTTGATAGTCATGAATCTGGGTGGCTCAATACTTCAAAGGGGGCTCCCTCTCAGGCCTTATTTCGATCATCATGCAACCTAGCGGCAAAAAACTGGATGTCAATCCTCTTCCCCCCAAACAGGCTTATTGCTTGCACACCCTATTGTTTCACAACCAACTCAGTTTGCAATTTCTGACTTCACCACTGGCGTAGCTCCCCCACTCCTCGTCTAAAAAAATAGTGCCCACTTGGTGATCTGTTTGATTCAGAAGCTCCCTTTACACCCGCAGTTAATCTCATTTAAAGTGATGTAAACAACATAAGCATTACATTGATCTGAACTTTGCCCTGGGAATGTGATCCCCTACGATGTGAGTCCTCCAGATGTCAATGTAATGTTGGTAAAATTAATATCAAAGAGAAACCACACATAAAACATACGTTAATGTCTGCTGTCATGGGGCTTTTGAATTTTCTGAAGTTATGTAAGTTTGCTCCCAAATCTACTTTTACTTAGCGACCCTAAAGGCAAAGTGCGTGTGCCTCTTTGGTTGTGCTGAGCAAGGGATGGGATTACCTTGCGTTTTCTGTATAATTGCTTTGCCAAACATTGGCTCGCTTTTCGTTTTTCAAAGCACGGCTCTGTCTGTCAACCCTATACAGTACTTACCGAATTGCGTCCTCTAGGAAACCGGGCAGAGGGCGCAGATTGGACAGAGACATCTGACCGCTCGCTAGTTACGCATGCGCTGTGAGAGAAAGGACGTCCTCGCCAGTATGTTGCGCACGCGCAAAGATGGCTATAGGCGATGTCAGTTTCGTGGATTCAGTTCTAACACTTTTCCACGTTGTTTTGTTTCCTTTTTTATATTTCTTCGCAATGAAGAGTATGGTGGTGTGTGGAGTGGGGCAAGGTACCTCGAGTGAACAGCAGCGGGTTAAAAAAGTAAGTTTGTCCCTTTGGTTTGTGAGATAATGATCTCATAATTGTTTCAATAAACTCGTGCATTGATGCTGATGAGTAGCTTCAAGTGTAGTTTTTTAATTTTTTTTTATTAACTGTATGTGCAAAGCAACGATATCGTGGAGAAACGAAAATTAAATGAAAAAATGAAATCGCTATACGTTTCGAAGGCTTTGTGGTGGGTTTTGAGTACGAGTATACTAAGTGACGAAATAAATCCAGTAGTATTTTATGTTTCTTTAAGAGAGTGATCATATATTTTGAAAAACTTTCTCAGTGCCTTACAGGCACGTAATACAACATTAATTTCAATATATTTCTGAGCCGAAACCTGTCGGGTCGAGCGGCTCCCACGGGCTTGCGCATTAGGGCGGGGCTGTTCTATTATTGTGTTAATTTTCCATACAGTCTTACAATTCTTCCTAAAGTGATAATGAGACTAAGATGTGGTTGTTTTATAAAGTCTGCATAATGATCCCAGTTATGGTACAAAAAGTACAGTTGTCTGAAACGGGTTTTCTTGATCTGTGTCTTGCTTTACTTTCTGTCGCCCGCACCTGTCAGTGCCAAGCAGCTGCAATGGCGCGGCAGCCGTTAGAGGCCATTAATCTTCACTGCAGGGAGTGTGAATGGGCTTCGTTTGTCCACTCGATTAAATGAAATCTCGCACCTTCCATTACTACCGAGTCTCTTGTTTGTGTGTAGTTGTTGATGTTTCTGCCTGGCTCATGTCTAAATTTTCTTACATCCTTATTATGTATTTAGCAGACGAGTTTATCCAAGGCGACTTACAAAGCGAGGTATAATACAAACGAGAACGATAAAAAGGTGCAAGCATTGAGAGCAGAAAAGAGAGAGAAAAAATGCTAGGAAGAGGTAGTAGTACTACTGCTATGTGATTATACTTGCAACTACTGTACAGTCGACAAACAAAAATCAGTTTTCTGTTCTTTGTCAGTACAGTAGCAGCTATCGTTTAGAATAGACACTAAAGTTGTAAGATGTTTAATGAAAATGTGTGTTTTCTGAAGACACGTAAATATGAGTAAATTGGGTGGAGTTGGAATAGATTAGGGCAAATCATTCCATGGCTTGGGAGCAAGAACGGGGAAGCTTTTTCCAGTCTTGGCACTTCTGGAAAGAAAAAAGACAGATGGGCAGAGAATGGGGACTTCTTGAAATGACATATAAGAGAGAGACTAAAGACTGGGGAGATCGAGGAGCAAAGCCATTCAGAGAATCTTAAGAATTTTGAACTGGGCCTTGCAGCAGCAGGAAGCCAGAAGAGGGACTGAAGTAGAAGAGCAGTAGGAGTGAAACGAGGAACAGAGAACAGAAGTCAGACAGCTGCATTTTGGAGGAGCAGGAGAGGTCAGATGGCAGTTGATGGATGCCATGTCAGAAGAAAGTTGCAGTTGTCCAGCTTAGAGGGAACCAGTGCTCGAACAAGGATTTGCGTGATATAATTAGTGAGGTGAAGGTCAGATCTTATGACTATTATGAAGAAAGAAACGTGATTGGGTTAGTGAAGAAATCTCTGTAATATATAAAAAAAAAAACCTGCGACAAGACTTTTTGGAAGATTTTTTCAAGTCCCACGAGTTGAGAACTTGGCCATGAGATTTTTTTCAACCACGCAAATGGTAATCTTACCTCTCATTCGTGTGAATGCTTTTGACAGACAGTTTCTGCTCCCTCAGCTCGTATAAATTTTAACGTTCTCCTCACTTTAAGTTCCCAATCAAAGAAGATGTTTTATGTCCAAATCTTATTGAACAATTCCATCACGAAGGGTTATCAACAGAAAAAATGAGTACATGGGCAATCCTAGCACTGAGAAACGATGAAGTCAAACGAATTAATGCCACAAATGACGATCGGTTACACAGTAAGTTGGTTAAATGTGAATCAATAGACTATGCTGAAACAGTTGGTGATGATCGTGCGGAAAAAAGAAAATATCAACTTACAATATCCCGAAGAATATCTACAACTGTTAACACCTTCCGGTCTTCCACCACCCGATTTACTGTAAAAAGAAGGATGTATCCAAGAAAGGTAATGTTGTACATCTTCAGGGGATAACATTACACAAAACGGAATCTTGAGAGGCCATTAATATTAAAACGTCAACATTTTCCCATTAGAATAGCTTTTACAAAGGAAATTAACAAATCTCAGAGCCAAACATTCGAAAAAGTCGTTTTATTTAATAGAGAGAAAGAAACGAAATTCAATCACGGGCAGTTATACGTTGCATTGTCACGATGAAAGTACAAACACAGAATTGAAATTCAATGCTATATTGACAAAAATGTAATTCAAAAAGTTGTTTTTTTACTTAAGTTTAACAGTTAAAGTGTAAGTTTAAAAAGTATTTGCTTGTTAATTTAAAAGCCAAACAGAACAAAATCGTATTACGCAACGAGTAATCTAACGCAACATGAAACATAATTTACTTTCCAATTATTATGTTTTACTCTTTTTTTAATATGGTTAATTACTCGCTGTAATGGAAAATAGTTCTATTATGCATATGTAACAATTCCCATGAAAATAAAAATCTGTTTAAATTGTATAACTGCATCCCCATACGCGAGCGGCAAGAGTGTAGCGCAGGCACGGGAGTTGGCGAGCAAAGCGAGCAGGGGGCAAAGCATCCTAGTATATTCAATAAATAAAAGTAAGAAATCCATGGTCATGCTAAGATTCTTGACTGTGACTGATGTGAAAATGTGACATCATCAATAGCAATGTTTACAGACAAATATGAGGAGTTTCAGTAAGCAAGTACAGGATATCTGCCTTTGAAAGCTTAAATTTAAAATAAGCATTCATACTGAATGAGAATGCAGAGAGACAGCCGAGTTGAAACCTGTAGGTTGTAAGAGGGAAATGAGAGGAATATCACCATCACCACGATACTTAATACTTTTTGCTTTTGGTCCATGTTTTTGTAATTAATGCACGGAGGTAATGTGCATTATCACATCATTGTTTTTATTGACACAACAGTCAAATCTGTAATTTCAGCAATTAACACGCAAGGCAAAAAATGGTCAAACATAATTTGTATAAATGAAGAGAATGTTATATAGTGTAATTGTCGTGTTTCATTAAGAGCATTCAGTTATCATGATCTTGGTATTCTAATACGGTAAGTCATTAATAACGTTATTGCAGCACTTTTTATATTTGGAGCTTTGTTTTGGAAAGGCCACTGTTTCCATGTTTTAGGAGCTGCACCGTTGAGTATCTGCTGGTACTGCGTTCAGCTAAAGGCTCGTTACTTAAATCAGCAGTGAGAATATCCTAGTGGTGCAGCCTTGGTAAACCTGCTAGAAGATGATAAAAATTCAGTAAAATTACAATTGTAATGATGCATTACTTTGAATAGTTAGCACATTGTCTTTCCCTCCAGGTGTTCTTTTTACTGTGTGTGGTTGTCTGCCAAGTCCTTATATCTTGTAGTTTTTGTGATTGCATCTAACTTTCTCGTTCTGTGGCTTTAGATAATAAGAGCAACACTGATGACATCTTCAAAGAGCAGAAGAACTTTGCTTTTAGTAACATTAACTTAACTGGGCAGTATGTCAGCTTTTGAATTGGAATTACAGTAACAAACTTGATGTTGCTTGGAATCAGTTTTATTACCCAATTGATTTGTGCCTTTTGTATTAAAGTCAAGACATGAATGTGTCAGTATAGGAGGTTGCAATTTACAGGTATCTAAAGATACTGGAATGTTACCTCTGTAGTATAGCCAAAACAAATCGTAGTGTTTGGAAGGTATTAAAATTTAACACAGCAAGCTAATAATAAGCAGTACACATTTTCCCCTTTTTTATGTGACCCTTACCCATTGTGAGGATATCTGTTAGACTGCTGCGAAATAGAACTGATGTCATGACCAAGGCTACGTCATGATTTGAACCCATTGCTGCAGCTGTGGTAGGAAATAGGAGTTTATTAAATGGCAGCGTATGGTGATAGAAATACACAAATGTGAATATTATTTTAACAAATACAATATTGAACTAAGAACTTAGCAAGTCAAAACTGAATCTGTGTCTCAGATGTAATATCATAAAACTAGTATTGATTAAGCAGCTAGCGATGAATTGGACCTGGGGTACAATCTTAAAAAAAGGAAGAAAGCCTATCGGAGCTGTTCTCAGACAAACCATAAACTTAAGACTGCAAGGCATTCATTGAAACTCCTTTTCTTAATCCCATCTCATATAAGATCTTGTGTAGAAATATGTGCATCTGACTGCTAAGCATTGCTTTAAGCTCTGTATCTTTACTGATTTAAAAGTTGTATGTTTTCAATCATTCTTTTAGAATCCTTAAAAACAGATTGCTAGACATATTTATAGAATTTTGTAGCTCTAGGTAATTAGGATTAGAAGGGTCATCAGCCTGGGACAAAAAAAACAATGTCAGTGGTTCTAACATTATTGTTTATTCATGTAATTATTGTTACATTGACGTGAAGAAAGGTCTTTTTAAGTGGGATGCATGCTGAGCATAGACAGGAGAAGAAAGAAGAACAGGAGAGAGAAAGTACTCGCCTGGACAATATGTCTGAATTCCCAAAAATGCTGTTGTTTTAAAATACAGATTTCTTCATCTTGAATTGGGGCAAGTGCTCAGAAGATGGCAGTGATCCATCCCCCCTGACTTGTGCTTTTTTTAATCACCTTTTCATAGAGTGGCTTGCTTGGAGTGTTCCTTGTGTAGGTTAGGCCACTACACCAGCTCACCCCAAGATGGATTCTCCACGTGCAGGTGCATCTAGAATACAATCAACTGAAACCCCAGACAGGTGATCTCCATTAATCTAATTCTGTGACTTCTAAAGCCAATCGACTACACCAGTAAGAATTTAGATGTGTCATATTAAGGGGGGTGTGCACTTATGCAATCAGTCATTTTACGTTTTATATTTGTAATTAATGCAGACCACTTTGTTGAGTTTTGTTTTCAGTTTGGTATACATTTTTATTGATCAGAGTCAAAAAAGGCAAATTAAGTCCATTGATTCAATATTATATTGCAATAAAAGTATGAAAACTTCGAAGGGTGTAAATACTTTTTATAGCCACTGTGTTTGTACTTTCTCTCTATATATAGCATATAACAACACCTCTTTTACACTGCCACTACTGGGCTTGTGTTGTCTTTTCCATTCAGCAGTTGGTCAGTTTACCCAAAGACCATATGTTGAAGCATCACATTCATATTGTTGAAGCCTCTCTTGCTTGTTTACTATGCTGAACTTGGTGTGCACTCATGCCAAACTCCATTTTAAGCTATCTTCTGCAGTGGAGCAGTAGAATTGCACTTGGTGTAGAGGGATTCTTGTAGAGAGTAATGGTGAGTCTGTTACAGAAAGAAAAAGCTGAGCTCAGGCCGAGGTAGTACTTACTTTTGGTTATAAAGGAAGCGGAGGGTCATTGTTTGACATGATGACAGACAATTGTATGTGTTAGTTAAGGCGTGCAGAGGTGAGTTATAGTCACTCTCCTTGCAAGCCAATCCAAGACTGAGAATATAGGTTGTGGTAGCAAGAATTTCTTGTAATTAATACTGATTAAACTCGTTTCAGATGAAGAGAAAGATGTCACAGTCTCGTCTCAGATCTCTGAAAGCTTCACTTGTCATGCCAGAGAATGAGATAGCAATGCCAATTTGTCCTACAGGGTTGCTAATTATTTGAATACCAGTAACAGCGGACTGCATGATAATGTGCGGTGAATACACTTGACTTATAGTTTTCATCCTCTTTCTCTGTACGTTTAGCATTCGTTTGCTCAGAGGTTGATGCGCTTGCTGCATTGTGAGCAGCTCTCCTTTTCTCCACTCTAGCGGCCTGTTTCTTCTCTTCTTCTGTCGGCATCTTTTTGCGTTAAAATAAATTTAATCAGTGTTTGTGTTGCAATTACTTAGTACATTTTTCTTAATTTTTCACTTAAGCTGGCACTTAAGTGTTCAATCTGCCTCAAGAATGATTTAAGATATGGAGAGGTAGAGGAAGTGACGGTGAAGGTGGTAGGGATGAGAACGCTGCACGGCCACCCTGCTGCGTGCTTCCGAGAGTTGATTCTACAATAAAATAAAAAGAGAAATAAAAATTGTCACCCTGAAAGTGGGCAGTACAGGTCACATAGTAAATGCGTACCAAATTTCAGATCAATAGATCAAATGGTTTGCGAGCTACAGGTAATTTAAAATCCTGGACATACAAACGGACTATTGTTTCAATGACTTGTAAATTAATTTTTGTTCATCCATTGGCATTTTGATAAATTGATAAAGGATAATTTGGCCATTTTATGATCATATTTCCATTGTTTTCTGTTACTTACCATAGACATTTATTTTGTTAATGATTCCTGTATTTTATGCTGAAAAAATTGTAACCAACAGGGCAGTTCCCAAATGTGGAAAAAAAAATACAAACTTGCTGACTTGTAGAAAACATACTGCCTTCATGAAACATAACCTTTTCCCTTGGAAATTTATGACATCAAAATGGCCTTGCAAGTTCTATTATATTTTTTTACCATTGTTTTTCCTAAGATAGAATGCCAGTTCTTAATTGACCTTGGATTTGTATGTAAACAAAACACAAACATATGTTTGTAATCTACAGCAGTGGTTCTCAACCTTTATTCCTCTACAGTCCCCTGGAAAACCAAAAGAATATATGTTTACTTTTTTTGCTACAGCCTTCACAAAGGTGATTATTTTTGAACTTAACGTTTATTAACAAAGTATATTTGCTTCTAGTACAAATGCACTGCTTTTTATTTTAAAGCAGGGCTTCTCAAACCCGGTCCTGAGGACCCACTGTGGCTGCAGGTTTTTGTTCCAATGAGCTTCTGTTTTTAATTGGACTCCTTGGCTAATTAAGTGAACTGTTATTTCTCAGATTATGTGTTTTGGGAATAATATAGAAATTAGAAAACTAAGTTTGGAAAAAAATTTCAATGATTATTTTTTCTTTTTCACAATATTTTCATCTTCATTTTTATTCTACTTTTCCATGTGTTCTAATTGCTTAATTAATCCATTATTTACTGATTAGTGGGTCTGACGCTAAAGTTGTTGCAGCCTTTCATGATTCAGTTTTGTTTTCCTGGGTGTTTGCTCTGCTCGTTTTTAATTGTCATTATTAAGTTACAATGAAGGGAGCAAACTGCAGAGAGAAAGGGCAAAATATAATGAAATCAACAAAAAAGAGCTAAGCATTAGAATCTATAGCAAGAATAGAAATGTTTCTAAATGTCTTACAAATGTAAAATTCATGCTGCTGTCCTTTTCTGAACGTAGATTAAAAGAAGGGGGAAAAACCATCTAATTAAATGAGATCATTGTTATCATTTGTTGTCACTGATTATGAGTCTGGAGGAAACAAAATCTTGAAGCCACAGTTGGCCCCCAGGACAGACTTTGAGAACCCTAATTTTAAAGCATAATATGAGATAAGAAGCCATTTTAAGAACAGCCTGTATGTTTTTATTAAATAAGTTATTTTTAGTAGTGCTTGAATTTTTTTTTCTTCATGTCTTAATTACAGGAGCTACAGTACTTATCTTCCGGATGTAGCACAGGAGCATTTTCATCAGCGATAGACACATCAATGTAAACATGGATGCTCTGCATCTACAACAATCAAGTCCAAAGAAAAGACAAAAGAATTGTGTAGGACTGCAGCACCACTCAGGTAAGCCTCAGAAAGACGGCCAGCCCTGACACCTGTGCAGTGAATGCTGAGCTGCATCTCCTTCATGAGACTGTCACATCTTTGACTCATTCTAAAAAGTAGTATCTTTATGGCAGTGTGGCATATAAACTTTTTAGTTTCTTTTTCTTTTTGTTGGGTCATTGTGAGCAGTCCATTTACATTCTAACTGCAGGTTAGTAGCTGTGGTCCACTGTTCTGCATAGATTAATAGGAGCGGACACTGGAGTTGCATTGTAATGTCAAGTGTACGCGTAAATGTGAATCTCTTAAAGTATATATGATTATAATCTACAGTGTATATGAAACGGATGTTAAAGGGAGTCAGACAACTGACAGTCGTTGCATGCCATATGTAACACAATGTTTATACTGATCAAGCAGTCCACTTTAAAAAGATAGATTTCACACTCCAACATTTGCTTGACTCTTAGTGATTTTAACTGTTTTGCTGCTGTTGTATCATTATTTTCAGTCTTCTTCTGGCCCCTGGATTTTTATTGAGGCTCCCTAGTGGGCTACAGCCCTCTGGTTGAGAACCACTGATCAAGAGTACAGTAACACAATAGAAATTTTACAAATGAGAAAACAGTCAGTCAAGCTTATTTTGTTAGTTAATGGCTATGTTGCCGCAGTGTTTTAATCCAGATGATGTTCAAAAGCTGTCAGTGTTTCAGTGTCATGAACGTCACTTGGCAGTTTGCTCCAGAATCCTGCAAGCATTTATGTGAAGTGCTTTGTTGATTCAGCGGTTCTCGTGTTCAGTTTATTATTTAATTTGTTAAATTCTGCTAGGTCAGTGTTATCAGTTACGTTGGAGATTCAGGATCTGGACAAGGTCTCCTTGTACCCTCTTCTGTTTAAGACTAAAAACCCTTAATTCCTTTTGCTTTTTAGAGTAGGATATGACCATAAGTCCAGGTGTGTACTTTGCTTATAAACCTTTTAAGTTTTTTTGGACTTTGCTGGCATGGTTATCTGAACAAGGTATTCATTAATTTAGATCCTGTTTCACTGATGCATTATGGGGTTTAACAATTTAATTCCCCTGCATTTCACTGATCATTATTTTTAAATAAGAACGCTACAATTTAAAGTGCTACTATCATTCTTATTTGAATTAAATTTACTTGTAGTTAGGCTTCTTCTAATTACATTTATGCACAGATAGCATAAGTTAAAAAATCGTGTATTTAATTTAGATATGCTGCAGCATACTGCAAAAATTTCTTTTTTGAACTTCATAAGGTTCATCTCCATATAGTTACACTCTACTGAAATCCTGAGAATTGTTTGTAGATAATTGTGCTTAAGTGTGTGCTGGGTGAAAAGTGTTAGCAGAACTTGCCATTAGGAAGTCTTGCTGCTTTATGTTAATGTTTGGCTAGATCTATCTGTATCCACTAGAGGGCGGTACAAATTTGTGCTTTGAATAATAGGGTATCTGAAATTATTTAAACTCTTAGGCAAATTGTGGTATTGGTGCTGCTTTTCTTTCTGTGATGTGTTACCCTATGGATTTCTCTGCCAAAAGAGGTATCTGTAATCTAGAAGATCATGAAAAGTTTGAGATGATACTCTTAATTCTCAAGCATGTATGATAATTTCATTGTACTTTATAAATTCATGTATGATGCTGACAAACAAGCCATATGAAAAATAAATATGCACATTCACAATACAGAAAAATGAATTTTATTTATATTTTTGTATATTATACAGGGTGGCCCATATTTATGTGTATGATTAAAAAGGTGTTATTGTCAGGGAACTACCAATGTTATTATCAAGTAACATAATGAAACATGAACATTAAGAACCTTAAATGTTTTTTTTATCTCCTGTTCTCCATGGTATGGTCTACCAATGTGCCACTCAGAACGATACACGCCTGAAGACGAAGAGCAATATTGTCACAGGTGGCTTGGCACATCTGTACTGGTATCCTCTGAAATTCTTCTGTGATAGCTGCACTAGCGACAATCGATTCGCCACCATACTGTATTCAAACACAGCAGGGGTTGCCCAGTCCAGCACTTTATTACTGTCATTCTCAGGCTACACAGTGATGCCATTTTCAATACTTTTCGCTCAGTGATTTAAATGTTACAGGGTGTGAAATGTCACATACATACATATGGGCCAAGCTGTATTATATTAAATATATATATTTTTATATATACAAGAACTTCAGCATGAAGTGATTGAAAAATTGACTTACTGGCTGGACTGTTGCTCTTTAGACAAACTTAACTGAGTGTGTGACTCAGGCCCACTTTCATATAAAAAAAGGCTGATTTACTAGCATGAGCTGGCAAACCATACATTGAAGACTGCTAGGCATTTGTAGAAAATCTAAAATCACATCTCAAACATGCCTAAATGCTGAAACAGACTCAGTTTTACTTTTTGAACTCTTTATTTGCTATTGTTATTTGTGCAGCTGACTTTTGTACATATTTCTAGGTACTGGCTTTGTAAAGTTGAACCTGTATTGATCCGAATCATCATCTTTTGCTTAATTTCTTTGGAATGTGCAAACTAACTTTTATTAGCCATGGGTAATTAATAGTAGCAAAGATAATCAGTTTGAAAGAGAGAGAGAGTTTTAAGACTATTAATTATTCATGTAATTGTCTATGTAAAGGGAGCCATTTAAAATTCTGGGATTCTTACTGCAAAAAGACAAGAACAACAGGAGAGACAAGATCATCATCCAGACAAAGTGTCTGGATCCCCAAAGAAATTGGCAAGATAAAGACCACAGCAGACTGAACATAAATCTGAACCAGCTATGCACCTAGACATGTAAACGTCTCATCTGTATCCTTACATAGGTATCTCTTGTGAAGACTCTCTTCAGATATCTTTTACGACTTTTTGCTGCTACTGGTTTTACTCTTTTATTATTTTTTCTTCTCAGTAATATTGATTTTACATTGTTTGATTGGGTCATGGTATATCATTTAAGAGCACCTGGTGTGGGTGATTGTCATATTCCCCCAGGGGCTAGTAGCTGAGGAGGGATATCTTTAATAGGAAGCAGTGCTTTGATTGGCACAGGTGTTGCTCAGGTTTGAAGACAACCATTTGGTCTGCTTTTCCAAGCCAATTGTCTTTGCTTGAAGCAGCTGTGCATGTGCAGGTAAGGCTGTACATGTGGGGACACTATACATAGGTCTACATAGCACTTATACCAATGAGATGTATAT
>JANRMT010062796.1:79376216-79403734 GCA_026402145.1 Polypterus bichir lapradei
ATCATCATAATATATTTTAGGACTGTTAAAGTTTAAGCATTAATGCATGCGATTCATTTCAAACGTATAATCTGTTGTAACATACTCCTTGTTGTCTAGACTAACCTGTTAAAAATGGCTAAGAAGGGCAATATTTATTATGGTTGCTTTTGATTTTAAAACGTCCCTCTAAAACTTAGTGCTAGCAAAGTTATCAGCAAAGTAAAACATCTTTAGTGTGTCTATTAAGAGCAAAACGCCCTGCTGTTAAAAATAAACATTTAATTATCAAAATTCATGCCAGAATACAATCCATGAATATACACCTGAAACCATATCTATGAATGAAACAAAGCCTAATGCATTACCTGCTGCTATTGAAAAATGGACTGACTGCATTAGACTGCAGACCTCAAAGTATAGTTAAAGATAAAGGACTGGGGGATGTCATTCAGATTGTGAGTTCTGACAATTTTTACGTATTACCTTCATGTTGGACAAATGTGTCATCTGTCATTGATTAATATGAAAGTCTCAAGTCTTCACAGTTTGAGCAGCTAAGAAGTTGTAAGGAAGTGTCATTTACAGGAGACTACTGGACATCACTGAGCAACTAAATCCACTTAGTTAAACATGTAATTAATCAAGATTAATTGGATGAAAGTCCACGATTAATCGTGATTAAAATAATGTAACCATTTGACAGCTATTAATATACTGTATGAGTATATAAAAATGTATGCATATGTGTTGATGTATATGTACCGTATGTGTATATCTATATTTATAATATAAACAGTCTTATTTCTGCAAGTATACAGATCATCACAACATTTCTTCTTCATGGTTTTACAGGAGCACGTAAGTAAAATCACAAATGCCAAAATCAATACATACCTTCTTGTCTTCAAAGTGTAGCTAAAATGTATTTTAAAATGGCAGTCTGAGGCCATCATGTGGCTGAAGGTAGCTTGAATACATGACCTTCTTTGAAATATATTTTAGTTAGTCATGTGAATTTGTTTTTTTTTACAGTGTTAAACTTTTAACATATGGCTCTTAGAGATGTTCCTTTTTTGAATATTTAGTTTGGAGTTACCATTAATGTATGCTTCTTCAAGGTGGACAGCTCTGGCATCGGTGTTTCAGTGTTTAAATCCAAGCTTATTACAGCTGTCCATCAGTGTTTGTAGAAGGATTACTGCACCAACTGAAATATAACTAGTAGCTGGAACTGAACCTTTTCTGTTGCTCTATTTAAGGCTTGCTGGAGCTCTTCAGCTGAATTGTAATTTGCTGTTAAATTGATTTCTTTTTTCATAATGGCAGTAAATGCAATTTGTTTGCACATGGTGTTGAAAAGAAGCTGTTGGCATCAAAGAACTGTCAATCATCATGGTCTGCCTTTGTGAAATCTGGCAGTTCTTCTCATAAATAACAGAAGGGTAGGGATTTACTTTAAAACAGATCTAAATTAATAGGCCTATAGACTATGAGATTGTTTTAATTTACTTTTCAGTTATCAGGGCTCTGTATGGCTAGCACTTTGTAACTTGCTCCTGCTGAAGGGAATTAAAATCGTAGACCAAGATAGCACAAAGACCCTGATTTAGTTGGTGACAGTGAAATTCTCTAGGGATTCTGAGGGTGACTGAAAGGTGGGGATGTTGCCCATTATAATGGTTCAGCTTGTTCATGTTTTGTAGCCCATGTCAAAACAGTTTTAAAGGTTTATCAGACTGAAGAGAGTAAATTGACATATATAATTATTACATTAGCTGGAAGTATGGCTAAACACTGGCAGTTCATTTTCCATCTCCAGCCTACAGTTTTGTAGGTATTGTATTTTGCCATGTTTTATGACATGATCACTGTTGTGAGTTATAATTGTTACATGATGGGCAGATGTGTCACTGCCACCAAAGGTGTCTCCAGTATTGAAAAGGCTCTTAAATGTTGGGATATTAATTCTTCAGAATTACAATAGGAAAATCAGAAATCACAATTTTCAGATGTTGCCGATGAAAAAAGAAACCATGTGCTCTTTACTTTCTTCCGTGGAGATCTAAAGGTTTTAGCATGGAATATATACATTAAGTTGGGCACTTCAAGTCTGAGTCATCACTCCTCATTCACGGTTTTCAAAAACCCATCTAAGTGGAGGTGTCACCTTCCTTTTAATTTTGGATGTGACTTAATATTCACTCCATTTTGAATATTTGATATTACTAGTTAGGATATTTGATTGTTGGATACAGTCTGTGGTAAATGTTTTATTGAATTTAGACAGGATTTGTTTTAATGAAATGTATTCTGGTGAGAGTTAGGATACCTGACCTCATACTTTGTGCTGCTGGGTTTATAATTTTAATCTAAAATGCAGGACTGTACCTTATTTTGTTTGGACATGGATGGCACTTTTCAAAATTGGGTGTAAGAGGCATTTAAAAGAAAAAAAGCACCATTGAATTCATATGTATATTGGTGACATTATTGATTTGAGAAAGTCTCATCAACCGAATCATCAAAGTGCCATTGCTACTTATAATGGTTTATACATTTGATATTTCCTGCTGGATTATCTGAATTGTTGTATCCATAAAACTGACATATAAAAAATCTAAAGCAAATAATAGTTTTTATTTATAAAGTGCCTTTTAATGCTCAAAGCCTTTTACGTACGGCATATATTCATGTGGTACTAAACACAGTGGGGGAAAAAATGCATATATACACATATATAAAAACATATGATTTTGCTTCTAGGACACCTCATGCATACCAAAATCCACAGATACATAAGTTCCATAAAATAAAATGGCATAATATTTGCATTTTACATACTCGCATCCTCCCATATACTTTAAATCCTCTCTAGATTGCTTATAATACCTTATACAGTGTAATTGCTGTATAAATGGTTTTTGTACTTGTTAAGGGTATTATGACAAGAAAAAAAGTCTGTACATGTTCAATGCAGTCGCAATGATGGGTTATGCCGAATTTCATAGTATATGTTAGCAGCAATGTAACATTTTTATCTGTTTCATTACTACAGTTTGCTTTCGTTTAATGACCTGATAAGAAATAAATGGAATAAAACACATTATATTTAAAATACAGGTTTATGTAGAAATTACAAATAGAGTATAAATGTATTCTCTGTCTTTCACACACACAGAGTTAACACTCTTGATTACAGACTATGACACTTTCGAGTACATTCAGTAATACTAATGACACAGTTAAGGGGTGCAGGAGACAGAGGAATGGAGTTAGCCTCTTTATGCTGATTGCTGGTGAGTGACCTAAAAGGACTGTTTGGCTTGTTCAGCGCTGTTTCTGCCATGCTGCTTAGGTCTTCAGTAGTACCACACATTCCTAGCGTATTTGTCCATTTGTAACTTCACCTCACTACATAGGTCAGAGGCAACCCGCATGCTGCACTGTTCTCCTGGCTCTCTATGAGCCGACGTAAGACCTGTGTCTAAATCTGAGACTCGCTGGAGGCCAAGCATTTGGCCTGATAGGCTTTTTAGCAGCTGGGAGATATGATCAAATTGTTGTCTAAGTGCTGTGTCCATGCTGCCCCTCCTTACCTGCTGCTCAACGGGGTGCTTCATAGCTGGCATCTCCAGGTATCGTTGGCCCTAGGCTAGTTCGTGGCCACCTGGGGGAGTGTGTCCCTCACAGGTCAGGACCCTGAGGTAGCTACAGGATCTGTGGAGGTTGAGGGCTAAGGATCTTCAAGTGTTGGTGGTTGAGGTGTCACAATTGCAAGTGCTTTAGTTACAAACCTTGATATAGGAGGCTATTTCTTATTTTTCTTTGTGCCATCAAATAAATCTTGCAGGGGTTGTAGGCATGTTATTATCCCTCAGGTAGGCATGAGACTACAATTGGTATTTGGTATTACTTGGTAATACCAAGTACCAATTACTTGGTATTACTACAGTTCATTCTTGTGGATTCACCTTAGTTCTGGGCGTGTGAGAAGTTTCGCGTTTTGGAACTTTATGAATTTTTTTTTCTTTCCCCGAATATTATCGATCCATGATTGGTTAAACCCACAGATTTGAGGGGTCGACTGTATATACATACATGCAGTCAATTATTTTCTTATCTTTGGGGTTTACTGAAAAACTCTGTAGATATGTGAAACATAAAAACTGAAGCATTGGTGCTATGGGGAAAAATTAGGTTAGGTTAGTGGGTTCTGGTAGGGGCGACTCGGTTGGCAGATGTGTTTGAGACTTGGTAATGAGCTTTCAACAGTTTGACCTACAGAAACCTTGTTATGACTTTGTAGTTCAGTTGTTTTGTAGGTGCTCTGCCAGAGGCCGTGAGTGACCACAGTAGGGCTAATCTGAGGACCTCATTAAACCATTTGTAGTAGTGATGGGCAGTGTGACTTACACTTACTAGGAATTATTCATTTCTTGGAAACAATTGTATGCTCTGGTCCCCATCACAAATGGGGCACAATGGCTTATGCAGGCCTCTCAGAGCTGAGTAGCTACATGTCTGTTTATTCAGTGTAGCACACGTGCAGTCCCTGACATCCAAGGGCAAAAGTCAGAGGCCACTCTGAATTTGTTTTTATGCTGCACTTGGCTGTGTACACAACTTCCTGATTCCTGTCCCCACCCCAGCCCATGGCACACAGCAAGGACCTTATTAATGAATAGGATTAATTATCCTGTGTCTGTCACTTCTATAATAGCGGAAAAGCGAATCTGCGGGAATGTAATCCTCAAATAGCAAGGATTTACTGTATATTCTATTTATGTAATAAGCTTCTGTAGAAAGCCAGATTTCACTATTGGACAAGTAAAGGTCAGTTGGTCGGTCCTCTTCTTTTCTCTGAATTGCTGCAACTAATAATTATTTCTCAAACCGTGGGCCGGCACCTTGTGTTGGCTAGGATTGGCTCCAGCAGAGCCCCGTCACCCTGTGTTAGGATATAGTGGGTTGGATGGATGGGTATATTTAGTTCCTCATTAGTATGTTAAATTTTAAATAAAACATTACTATTAGTGTTTACAAGCTTGCAGGAAATTTAAAGAGCAATAATATACATTTATTATTTGAAACTTTGGTTAAATTTTATGAATGTATTGAGTGTATTGTTACAATTCATAAGCATATTGTAGTCTGCTCCTTTGTCTCTCTTTATGTAATCCATACACTATAGTGGTTTAAGTTATCTTGCAATATTTATTGTGTCATGTTCATATTTCTTCCCAGGTAAGCCAAGGGAGGACCTGTTGAGCATGCGGACTATCTTTAATGCTCACCTGAAGTTTAGGATGTTTCTTGTTAAAGATCACATTTGCAGATGCTGCTGTTTCTTCATTACTGCCATCACTACATGCAGGTAAGTTCAGATCTAGATTTTATTTTCACATATACAGCAGCTTCTGTGAGAGTTGACCATTGCCTAGTAAAGTACTGTAAAAGATTTTAATTTTTCAATCTTGCTAGCATTAAATTAATTCCAGCATGCATGATATCAGTTAGGAACTGTGGTAAGATTTTAATGTTCACAGTGAAAAAGACTTTCAGAAATGTCTCCTGTATTTATCTGACATTAAATTTATTTTGCAGTTGAAATGTATGTACAGTTGTGCCCATAAGTTTACATACCATGGCAGAATTTGTGAAATATTGACCATTGTTTGGAAAATTTAAGTAATCATACAGAAATATTTTCTTTTAATTAGAGAGTGTGCTTAAGTGAAGCAATTTATTATCACACAATTGTGTGTGCAATTTTTAAATCATAATGATAACTGAAATCACCCAAATGGGCCTGATCAAAAGCTTACATACCCTTGAATGTTGGGGATGATAATACACATAATTTGATACATAGGTTTAAATTAAGGGTAATTAAGGGAAGAGTGTCCACACCTGTAACCTCTTTGATTGTAATCAATGTCTTTGTGTAAATAGTCAATTTAAATTCATGCAGAACTGCACTGATTTTGCTGGATCCTGAGTCGTGGGGAAAGCAAAATAGCTGTCAAAGGACCAGTGAGAAAAGGTTGTTGGATTGCATAAGTCTGGAACAGGATATAAAAAGATATCCAGAGATCTGAAAATGCCTATCAGTAGTGTTAGACTTTGACAAAGTGGAAAGTCAGGGGTTCTGTTGTTATGAGGCCACAGCCAGGTAGACCAACCAAGATTTCATCCACAGCTGCCAGGATCATTTTTGAGATGCTAAGAAAAACCCACAAGCCACTTCAGCTGAGATACAGTCTTCTCTGCAAACAAGTAGTGTTGCTGTTTCAAGGTGCACAATAGTTGCAAGAAAAAAGCCTTTACTGTGCCAATGCCACAAAACAGCACGCTTACAACATGCCACACAGCATCTAGACAAGCCTCAAAACTTCTGGAACAAAGTCATTTGGAGTGATGAGACCAAAATCGAACTTTTTATGGTCACAACCATGAATGCTATGTTTGGAGAGGACACATGGCCTATGACGAAAGGTACACCATCCCTACTGTGGAAGTGGATCTCTGCTGTTCTGGGGGTATGTGGGCTACAGCAACACATGTAATTTAGTGAAAATTAATGGCAAGATGAGTGCAGCGTATTACTGTGAAATATTGGAGGACAACTTGCATTCATTATTCCGGAAGCTGCGCATAGGACGCACTTGGATCTTCCAATATGATAATACAGTAAACCCTCATTTATTGCGGTTAAACCGTTCCAGACTCTACCGCGATAAATGAATTTCCACGAAGTAGGATTCTTTATTTATAAATCAAATATTTTCGCAGTTAGAGCATAGAAAACCTGTTTACGACCTTCTAAATACATTTTTTAACATTATTAGAGCCCTCTAGACATGAAATAACACCCTTTAGTCAAAAGCTTAAGCTGTGCTCCATGACAAGACCGAGATGGCAGTTCCGTCTCACAATTAAAAGAATGCAAACATATCTTCCTCTTCAAAGGAGCAGAGAATGTCAGAGAGAGAGAGCGAGACAGAGAGAAAGAGAAAAGCAAACAATCAAAAATCAATAGGGCTGTTTGGGCTTTTAAGTATGTGAAGCACCACCAGACAAAGCAGCTGCAAGGAAGGGAGCAATGTGAAGGTAGTCTTTCAGCATTTTTTAGAGGAGCGTCCGTATCCTCTAGGCCAGTGTCCGAACAGCCCCTCTGCTCACACCCCCTCCATCAGGAGCAGAGAATGTCCGAGAGAGTGAGTGAGACAGAGAAAAGCAAACAATCAAAAATCAATACGTGCTGTTCGGGGCTTTTGAAGTATGCGAAGCACCACGTGGGAAGGATATTGTATATCATTGAGGAGTTTTATTTAATACGTAATACGTGCTCTGATTTGGGTACCTTCTCAGCCATCCGCCAATAGCGTCCATTGTATGAAATCAACTGGGCAAACCAACTGAGGAAGCATGTACCATAAATTAAAAGACCCATTGTCCACAGAAATCTGTGAACCAGCGAAAAATCTGTGATATATATTTAGATTTGCTTACATTTAAAATCCGCGATGGAGTGAAGCCGCAAAAGTCGAAGCGCGATATAGCGAGGGATCACTGTAATCCAAAACACAAGGCCAAGTCCACCCTTTAGTGGCTACAGCAGAGAAAAGTGAAGTGCTGGAGTAGCCGTCACAGTCTCCTGATTTCAATATCATTGAGTCACTTTGAGGAGATCTCAGACGTCCAGTTCATGCATGACAACCCAAGAATTTACCTGGAGACCAGGAAGCTTTTCGCCAAGAAGAATGGGCAGCTTTTCCATCTGAGAAAATCAAAGGCCTCACTCACAACTATGACAAAAGACTGCATGCTATCATTGATGCTTAAGGGGACAATACACAGTATTAAGAACTAAGGGTATGTAAACTTTTGAACAGGGACCATGTCATTATTTTCCTTATTGCTTTTTTTGTAATGGTTGTGCTATTCTATGATGCTTTATAGTTTAATTTGGATTCCATTAAAAGTAAATTAAATGTGTTGTGCCTGATTAGTCATATTTTCTTTTAAGTATGGTGCACATCTTACAAATTCTGTTAGGGTATGTAAACTTATGGGCACAAATGTAAGTGCAAATTTTACAAAAGTTTTATCTCCAGTGGGCTGTGTTTCTGTCTCAGGGGGTAGCCTGTGCTCAATGTAACTTCAGGAAGATGGACTTGGAAACCTGGCCAAATGATCAAATCATGTTGACTGACACAACTTGATTCTGAAGAGCACTGGATCTTCATACTGTCTTGCTGGGTGGGTATCTTTTTGGGGAGAACTGCTTTTGCCACTTAGTGCTAAAACCTTTGAAATTGCAAACAGTGCTTTTTTGTATGGGGACACAGATTGATAAAACCAAGATAGTTTAAAAAACTCTGGTTCTACTTCACCACCAGGGACTCATATGGTAACAGTTTCTGATTCTTGTTGGTGTAATTTTGAATCAAAACAGATTTCTTTATTTTTGCATTAAAATGCAATATCAGTTTAAAAAAAGTTTATTTTTAAAGTAACGTATTTAAAACAGAAGTTCAAGTCTTGGAAGCACTTTAAATGTAAGCAGTGTGGGAACCAGGGGAGCTTACAGCCGACACAGACAAGCAGAGACACAGGTGCAACACACAACACTCTTTATTTTCAGCTGGGATGCACTTTTCCTCCCTCCCCTGAGCACAGCACAGTACAGACCAAAATAGATGACAGTCCTTTTCTTTCCTTTCTTTTTCCAGTCCTTCTGCCTCCACTCCTCCTCACAAACTTCGTCCTTCTTCCTTCCAACTCTGACCCCTGAGTAGTGGCAGCTGGCCCCTTTTATAGGACACCCATAAGGACATGTGTCCAATGAGCTTCTTCCAGCAGCAGTTCCAGGTGTGGCGGAAGTGTCGACAAGCAGGGCTCAGTAAATAAATATCCAGCAGGGTTGAGCTGCCATGCTCCAAACCTGTGGCTCCACTGTAAGCTAGGGGGGCTGCCCTCTATTGTTCTGGGGGAGATAAAGTCCTTGGGCCAGGTCTCTCCTAAGGTCTTTCCATTGACAAGGTGTCCTGGCCGGGTAAGCGCCCTAGCTGTCCGCCACACTTGTATTATGAGTGGTGATTAGGACTGATACTGTGCCAATGATTGACATTTTGTACTGTAAAATTCTAATTTATAAATATGTGCAATTGTAATCACTTTACACTTAGTAAATTCTTAGACTACTTATAGATAATATTCATTATTGTTTGTACCATTTTACAATTCTGTCTGTCTAAAACAACTACTACTACTTTAGGAACACCTTGAAAAATACAGGAACATCATAGAGAAGTACTTGTAAGAAACAACTTTTTAAGGTGTACATGAAGATCTTTGGCTTGAAAATGAGAAATCTGTCTAAGTTCATTATCACTGTCATCATCAAAATTGCTCTAGTTAATCATGGTAAATAATAAAGTTACAAAACAAAATAAAAGAACCCAAGATTAAGATTACAGTACTCTGGAGTAAAGAAGGTGGATTGCGTAAGAATTATCCACGTAGTGCGGCTCTCCTACAGTTAGAAACACAGGAGGCCCTGTGAAATAATAACAACAAAACATGTATTACTGTGGCAGGTTTTGGCAATTTCTAGATCATTATTCCCCTATTGTTGTTGGACGGCTGTAAATTGGTGCGGGACTGTTTCATTTGTAGAGCATCTCACTAAATACCATTTAAGCTCTCGTGGTGTCATATATCTGAATATACAACTAAATAGATCTAGGTAGTAACAGCATTGAAATTCATATTATGGCACATTCAAAAAAATCAGACTTTTTTTTTTTTTTTTTTTTAAACAACCTTAAGTTTTTGGTAACATTGAAATTAATGAGTAAAGAAGTTTTAAAGAAAGATATATATGTAATGTAATAATACACAATTCTCACTTCAGTTAGAGTTAAGTGGCCGTGTTTTGCAGGTGATGCAGAAGACAGTATAGTGGGTTTAACGTGGTTAGCCGGTTTCATTTAATTCAAGGACAGACAGTTTAGTGAAATGTCAGATATAAACTGGCCTAATGTGTATGGATTAATGTGTTGGCTTGGTTTGTTTCTGCCTTATGTCAATGTGTGTAGAAGCTCAGAATAAAATGAATTCAAAAGTAGACAAATTGATTGTATTATTTGTGCTGGGTTGCCCAATACTCCAAAGAGTTATCCTACTTACAGATATATCCTATCCTGATTTCTGCTGTTGCAAGATACAGTATCTGTTTTCATGAATCTGCCAACAGGAAACCCTCTTCTTTCCTCTGTTTTTATGTGAAATTCCTTGGTAACCTAAGGAAATGCAGAATGCTAATACATCTCAGAAACAACAGTCAAGTCTGCTTGCGACAGGTCTTAGAAAGCATACATGTCCTCTGTTTATTGCCTGTAATTCTTGTACAGTTACACAGTTGATAAAAGCACAGCACACTCAGAGAGTGGACGTTTTTCTAAATGTTTGATTAAGTGTTTTAAATCTTGGTAACAAATGTGACAGCACTATTTCCAGAAACCTCTAAAACCGTAGTAGGCATTAAGAGACCATTTGACTTCTTCTAATTCTTATCACTTGTATTTTCAGATTACTATTTTATACACTGCCAAACAGCTACAGTACATTTGTACTGCATTTACAATTTTTAACTTGGCCTTCATTAATTGTTAATGTGTGTTTTTTTGTTTTTTTTCTTTTTTTCCCCTCTCTCACTCTCTTGCAGCCCCTTCAGCATTTAGGAATTCAAGAGGAGTAATTACTATGAGGATACTTCAACAGGATCTGTTTTTTTATGGTAGAGCTTTGACAAGCAGCTCTGGTCTCCTTAGTACTCTGACTACGAATATCTGTTGGAACTCATGAGCCTTCATGATCAGCTGTCTGATCACTGTTGCATGTAGTTCAGTCACTTCTGCTTTATGAAACTTGTGTGAGTTATCCCCAATAGAAGTAAGTCTTAGATAAATCTTGGCGACTGAAATGTTCATTTTTTTTTAATTGCACTTTAATTACCAGCCTTGAAAGTTTCATGTCTTCAGGCTTGGTGACGAGGGTGCATATAGTAAAGAGGACCTGTTTAAATGCTATTTGCACAGTTGTGTTTATAGCATAGACAAGGCCCTTACAGTAAAACTTTAACTGCATAGCACGTTGTGTTGATATACCAGAACTATTTTCATTGTCCTTTTAGATTAAGAACATATACAGTGTGTGTTTAAACAAAGCATGTCTCTTATCATACTTATAACACCATTCATGTTCTTGTAAGACCTATAAAAGCTTATAATCTTTGCAGGTACTTGACCAGACTCTACAAGTATGGTTTTGCAAATGTGGTCATTTATGTGAATGTACAGTAGATAGTGCTACTAAATAAAGAAGTGTCTTCTCAGAGGGTAGGAACATAAAGTACAATTAGCCCTATTTGGCAAAAACCATGTGCATTTTTGGGAGGTTGTTTAAAATGGCAGAATTCCTAAAGTACTTCTCAATCACATCAGAAGTAATCAGGTTTTCTTAACATGTATTATTTAAGGGTCCTTTAAATAGGAAAAGCTTATCTAAGTGCCATGTCTCATTATTCAACTTTTCTAGTGAGTTTCATTTGTAGACTTCACTTAAATAATCTTATCAAGTTGGGGGAAGACACAGTGTGATCACATAATTCCCAGTTATACAGTCTGACATACCCAGTCCAAAAACTGTATAATTCACAAAATCAAATAGGTTCAAAAATCGTATAGTTTGGCTATGGGTGTACATGAAAACTTACAACCAATGAAGTATAATGCAGCGACAGGGAATAATGAATGTGGCTGTTTTAGACTTTGCCAATAGAAGAGAGGCTTCTCCGTCTGATGTCTTATGTTTCATGTACCATGTCAGAGGAAGGGGGGTGGTTGAGCAGAGGTCGCGACTGAACTTCTTGTATCTATAAACACTTCACACACCCAGTGGCTTTCTTGGGCAGCATGTTATTGGCTGTCAATAAAAAGGTCAGCTTATGAAAGTGTACTGGAAGGTCATCATAAAATCATGTAACTTGACATTCTTATCCATTTCTAGTCATGTAGATTGACACATTCAGGCGACAAAGTCAACAACGACACTCATCAAGTTTGACATCCCCTCCAACTAGAAAAGGAATAAAGTGATGCCAGTTTTTCAAGAGTTTAGATCTGTCAGTATGTGTGTCTGTTTTGGTGGGGGTGTAGGAGGAAATGTAATGGAGGGGATGTCTGTTAATGATGATCAAATGGTTGTGTGTTTTGTCTTGAAAGGTACCCTTTCTGCAGATGTGGCTAATTATGTTGCACAATGCAGTGTTGGATCATCAGTAAAATTTTTGATTTTGGTACTGATACCAGTCTTCACACCTAAGTACCAAAATAATGCCAAAGCAAATAAAGATAACTCTCTTCTGTTCCCAAGTGTGTTGCCCAGCTATGCCACATTCCACTCACCCTGGGTCTTACAGGGCTCATAACTACTTAATCGAGCTTTATTACAACAAGTACGAATGTTGCTTTGAAGAGAAGAGGGACCATGCTGTGGAGTTTTGCATGTGCTGATATTCATATATTTTAATGAGTGACGGGGAGGGCTTAGATCGCTTCTTGAGGTTTCCAGGCCACTGATCTACAGCTGTTGCTTTAGGGGAGAGGAAAGCAGAGTGTTCGGTGTCAGTACTAGTCTCGCTGAAGCCAGACTTGTCATATATACGTCTGAAGACAACCATGAGTAAATTTTGCTTAAAAGCGGGTGGGATCAATTGGATAGATCACTGAGTGTCACATTTATAAACCAATTCAACTCCTCATGTAGGAGGCGCTCAAAGTAGGGGCAGTGGTTTTTGAACTGCAAAGATCAGAGGTGCTCTGTTTAAACTGGTATGACAGAGAGCAAGCTTCTTTTTACGATGAACCATATACAGTCCAAGTATCCTAAAAAAAAAAAACCCTATTAGGCATATAAATGTGTGTTTTGTGAGCATAGAGTACATTGCATGTTTTAAAAATAAATGTAACCTGATGTTGGCGCAGGCACTGTGTGTCCTCTGTATTCAGCTTTCTGATAGTGTAGGAGTTGATGTGAGTTTGAAAGAATTGGCAGCAATGCTTGTGAAAATGTGAACTGCAAAATGTATATTTAAAGTAAATGGTGTGTCACACTCCATCCAAAGAACTGTCATTAAAAGAGCTGGAATTGAAGAGCCACAGGAGATGCTGACTCCGAACTCAAGACACAGCAAACAACAAATCTGCCTAATAACACCAGTAGATGCACAGATGAGGCTGCACAACACCCACATTCTGACTTCATCTAAATGAATTACTAAAGAAATTTAACATTACTGTCTAATTGAAAGTGGTGCAGAGCTGCAAGTACCAAGGGGGTCCATATAAACAACAAACTGGACTGGTCTGACAGCACAATGGCACTCTATAAGAAGAGCCGGAGCATACTGTGCTTGCTAAGGAGACTCTGGTTATTTGATATGTGCAGCAGCTACTGGAATTGTTCTAGTAGCCAGTGAGGTGATCTGCGCTGTGGTCTCTTAGGGAAGCAACTTGAACTCCAAAGAAGAGCAATGCCAGCACAAACTTATCAGGAAAGCCTGTGCAATCACTGGACGAACCCTAGGCCTCCTGGAAGCCTTTGTAGAAAAGAGGATGGTGGCAAAATTGAATGCTATACTAAAAAAATGAAGGAGGCGCTTTCTTGAAGTACTTTTATCCACAGGCTCATACCACCATGGTGTGTTGAGAAGTGCTTCTAGTGGTCTTTTCTGCCCACTGCTATCAGGCATTTCACTGCTTCCTCCTGGGGCACTCATTAGGTTTATTTTAAAATACCATTTTGCAATATCTAAACAATACACATTTATTTATTTATACTTATTTTTATTTACATATTGTTTGGTTGTATTATTTTCTCTGCAAGTCTATATCTTTGTTTTTATGTTTCTGCTGCTATGTGCATGTAATTTCCCTTTAGGATTAATAAAAAACTGTACATAAGCTTATGTAAGTCTAATTGGAAATGCAAACATGCCATGACAAAGTAGTCTAAAAAAATTAGCACCGCATAATTTCCTTATTTTTGTATGTGATGGAGTATGCAAAAAATTTGACACTCACTTACACAGTGATCATCACATGGAATATAATACCTCTTTTGTAAAAAGGTCTTGCTTGTAAGGCTAGGTTTATACTTCACATGACACACGATCCAGTGGACGCTACTGCTACGCAAGCGTTGTATTGTTTATACTTGCGTATATCTTTACGCAGATCTGGTAGACTCCACCAGGTGGCAGTGCGAGTCATTCTCTTGGTGATAAAACGTTCAGCTTCATTGTGTTGTGAATTGCCTGAAATGTCCAATAAATTCCGACGACACCTTGCCACAATATATCTGAAAAGGATGGATGTTTAATAATTAAATCCATCAATCCAGGGATGTGTCCATTCCAGCAAGCATCGGGCACAAGGCAGAATCAATCCCTGGGAGGGGCATCAGCTCATCTCAAGGTGAATACAAGCACACACATAAACTAGAGTCATTTTAGTGTCACCAAATCCCCAAACTTTAGTGTTTTTGGAAGGAAATCTGAGAACACTGTGGAAAATCACCAGGAAAGCATGGAAATTCCAGGCAGGAAACACCAGGAACGTGACTCCCTGTGAGACAGCAGCATTACCACTTTGCCACCATGCTTCTCCACTTGTATAATTATTAACAGTACAGGTAGTCCGCTGGTTATGGACCTCCGACCTATGACTTACGCACGAGGTCGCAGCTGCGACGCATGTGCCTCAGTAAGTGTTGCTCCGTCATCTTCGGCCTAGGGATGCTGCAAGCGGTGGCTGGACGGAGGCTGGAGGTGGGCGATTTCGCTGCTCGTACAGCGTAGTGTCCGTCGGGCAGCTCCCGGCGGCAAGCGGTGACCCGTGGTCCATAGTTACAGGGGCCACAGCTATTGCTCGTGTGCGGGACGGAGGCTTGATGGGGCAGTTCGCTGCCCACCCACTATGCTGCCTCAGCTACTGCTCCTGACTGGACGCAGGCTGGATGGAGCAGAGGGGGGTGTTTCACTGCCCGCCTACCACACACGGCTGCCCCGTACGTTCTCGGTGGGCGGCTGGTAATGCTGCAACGGTGACCCGGTTGTGGCTGAATGGATGCCATTGAGGGTGAATGGGGGGGCGGGGCGTAGCATTGTAGTGTACATCGGATGGCTGCCTGTTGAATGGGGGCGGTGGTGGGCGATTCACTACCCACCTTTGGCTGCACCGTGTTTGTTCTCAGTGGGTGGACGCTGCAGGCAGCATACTGTAGTGGAGGTGACTGTGTGGTGGGCAGGTAGTGAACCGCCCCCATTCATTCTCAAGCCTCCTTGTACTGTTACTCACATAGCAGGAAGTTGTCTCTTGTCTGTACGTGTTGACGACGGGTGCCTTCCTGCTGTGATAGCGTGTACAGTGCTGTGCAGAAGAGCTCATCTTAACCTTTTGTCTTCACCCTTCAAGAATATCTCTGAAACACACATCTGATGCAAGTGCTGGTGATACAGTAAAGAAGAGAAAAACCATCACCATTGAAAATAAAGTAGAAATAATAAAAACGTCAGTGAGAGTTGAAACTCCTTCATTCATTGGCAGAGCACTTGGTTACAGTCGGTCAACAATAGCATTTATTAAAATAATGTACCTGTTCCGACTTGCATACAAATTCAACTTAAGTACAAACCTACAGTCCCTATCTCATACGTAACCCGGGGACTGCCTATATTCTTTATTTAAATGAAGTTAACGATTTGTCTGTAAAATGTAACATCCATATTTTAATGCATTTCATCATGAAAGTGATATCAAGTATAAAACTAAGGATTCTAAATGTGCAGAGAGCTGGAATGTCGTAAATTTAAGGTGTTCTGTGTGACGATCTGTTGCTGCTTGCCGCTGCTGTCAGTTCAGGAAGAAGCCCCAAAAGCACGTAGCAATTAACAACTGGGTCGATTTTAAGATGACGTTCACGACGGTCTACTTTAATGATAAAGTAAACTACGAGGTTAAAGCAGACATTTCGAGATTACAGCCAAAATTTCCAGTTTAATCACAAAATAGACCTTTTCACCATGTTCTTAATTTTTTTCTCTGTGGCACAAATACGCTACCGTACATTCTGATGCTGTTGTGAAGGTGCAAAAAAAAAAAAAAAATTGCACAGAAGATGGTATATGAGACTTTTAAAATGTATTGTGTCATTACGTTGGGGGATATGCTATGCTTGAATATAAAAGCACCACAAATGCCTTTGTATGTTGGCATTTTGCTTTACCTCATCGAACCATTCATCAAACATTGAAGCAGGCACATTAATCCCGGGGGATCCTCAAATCGGCTTTCTGTCACATGTAGATAGTAAACAGAGACTCTGATGTCACATTCTGACTTTTATCACACTGCATTCCCCGACTTTTTTGCTATTACTGCACCTTGTGCAGGCATCACATTAATTTATGAGGACATACTCAGAGGATGCATCAAATGAACACTGGGAACGCGTGGTAACCATGAAGTTTACGCATTCTGAGCATGACGTATAAGTAAGCCCTAAGGGAAAGTGTCTGACTGGCGCAGGAAGACTGATACGATGAGTTTGAGTTACTGACTGTTAGCCTTGCACAGAAAAGCCTACCAAGTGTAGAGGGATGACTGGAAGACAAAGCTTAAAACAAAAAGAGAACACCAAAAATCAGTCCTGTTTCATGAAGCCAAACTGCGAATCAATGAAATCTGCTGCATGTCGTGGCCATTTAAAATAGAGTTAAATACAATAACTTGTTCAGTTTTTACTTTAAGCTTGTTCAGATGGCATCTTTTTTTCCATTTTTTGTAGTGGATGATTGGAAGTCCAATTTGTGAATCATGGTTGAAGGAAGTTCGACTCTGAGACTGACGATATCAAGATGTTCCAAATGTATTTTCTGTCGGGACAGCAAACTTGAACAAGTTGGCAAGAGAACCTACAATCAAGATTACTGCATGTGTCTTACCTTGCCAATATCAATGTATTTTATACTCACTGCATTATTAAAACTCAAAATACAATACACCTGGTGTACTGTGTCTTTGGATTGTTAAATTTTTCAACAAAGCTTGTTCTCAAGTGTAGTAGTCTTTCATATAATCTGTAGGGCTTCCCTTCTACCTTGACACTTGAACACATGTTTTGAACATATAATGGTAAGGTAAGTGTTAAATGTGTCTTAATTAGATGCAGGTAGATCCTCAAATATATGCAATATATTTCATATTTGACAATTTCAATATTTTTATGGACATTTATTTGTTGAGCTGTTGAATGAAAACTTGTTTGTGTTTAATGGAAGTTTTCAACTGAAGCCAGTTACCGTATGTGTAGTACTTTGTAAGTCATTAACATAAACCAGGGCTTTGCAAAGTTGGTCCTGAAGGGCATAGTGCCTACAGGTTTTTGTTCCAACCCAATTGCTTAATTAGAAATCAATCTTTGCCAATAACAGATCTTATTTAATGTTATGACATGCTAGTGTTTTCATTCTGCCATGTCAGGTCATTCATACATTGTAGATTTTTTTTCCCCTTCCAAGGCTATCCATACAATTTGTAGCCTGAATTGAGTAATTCTCCATCTTTTTTTTTTTCTCTTCAGCTTCTGTTCAAATGTTTTTTTAAATCAGACATCTCATGAAGAATACATAAAGACATAAATGATTGAGAACTGCTGGTTCCCCTGCTGTTTGCTTCTTATTGCTAATAAGAAGCAAACAAAAATGGTGAATGCATCAGTTTAAGGCTAAAATAACAGGGGTAGGGAATCTTAAAGAAGCAAGACAACACAATGTAGCATAAAAATGTTATTTGAGCAATAATTTACTTCTCATTAACAATTAGGTTGGAGCACAAACCTGTAGCCATTATGACCCTCAAGGATTGGCTTTGCAGGCCTCTGGAATAAACAGCTATGCCTTAAAATGAATCCTTAAGTTTGCTAGGATGGGAATTACCAGGGACTCCACAAATACACAATTATCGGGTCATATGTGTGATTCAAGCCTGCAATATATTGCAATTAATTATTTGTTTGTTGACTAAAGTTTAAGTAGAGATCTTATCTTAATGAAGTTTTTATTAATTTTGTCAAACCCTCGACTCCATTAGTACCACTTATTTTCACAAATTAGTAATTAAGTTTTAAGTATCTCAGCAGTCTCTACAGTAAGACAACTAGGGCTGCAGTAATCAATTATTTAAGTAATCAAGTATTCTACCATTTATTCCATTGACTAATTGAGTAATCGGATAAGAAATACTTTTGCTTTATTTAAGAGCAGTAGTAAATATACAAAAAAGAAAATGAGACATCTCTCTAAATGTTAACAGCTAATTGATTTCCTTTTTAGAGAAACCAATATTTGTATTACTTAAATTGCATACATCAAACTTATTTGTTAAAGCTAAATCCATTTAGTGCATTTAAGTGCCATATTACATTCTGGGTTTAAAAAAAAAATATTGTGAGAAATGCAAAAACAAATAAATACAAAAATAATATATTAATTACAAAGTACTTAAAATAAGGTATACATCCAGCCTAAAACTAAGGCATAAATCGGTAATAACAACACATAAATATTGCCTTTAAATTGTGCAGCTTAACTTTCAGGACTACAAGTTTTAACATAACTAGAACTCAGGAATAACCTAAGACTTTACTGACTTCTTGGAAGTCTTTCTGGCACTTGTAGGAGACCAAAATAAAACAATTCTGTATGGCTCGTATCCCCTAGACGAGGTAGATATGGTGTGTGTTTGTGTGCATAAGCCTTCTAAGGAGCATGTGGTGTTTACAATGAAGAATGAAGCTTGCACTGCCCTTTTGATGCAATGTTTCCAGCTGCAGAAAAGAGATGCTATGATGATGATGTGGATGTTGCTGGAATACATATTTCTTCACTTCACCACACACTATTTTCTCTCACTTTCTCCATTTTCCAATCTGTGCCATTAAATCACGTCTTCACGTCCCGTGTCCATAGCGTAAGCTCATTGTGCAGCACTAATAATCATCCATGTGAAGCTCATTGTAGGTGTAGTTATATGGATTAAAACAGGCTTCGATGCAAAGAGTTTGCTTTGATGATTTTTAGTAATCCAATTACTTGAGTTTCTCGAGAAATCGTTCCAGCCCTAACAACATAAAAAAAAAAAATTGGCATACAAACACTTAAGAGTTTCTTGGCCATCCGTTCTACAAATAAGGCTGTCCTCTCAAGAAGCCAGTTCCCAAGTGAATGCAGCCTTCTTGTCATGAGGCTGCTTATATCTTGAGGGTATTGGAATGGGCAGACTTTCCAGTAATAGGGCAGAAGTGGTGCCATTGTTCCACATCCCATTATTATCCTTCCCCATATTGATTACATCCTTTGTGGCAGAGATACACCCCTAATACTTCACATGGGACAACACTAGGGGCCTTATATATAAATGGTGCGTATGCACAAGTGTTGTGTACGCCTGTTTCCACGCTCACATTACAATGTATTAAACAGCGTTTCTCAACCTTTAAGTATTTTTGACCTGAGTTTTCATAACAGTTTTAATTGCAGCCCCCCTAACGTTTTTTTGAAACCCTAATGTATTCCTATATTTTTTGCTGCCAATATACCGGTACAAGTTTTATTATACCTACTTAACTTTTATCGACATTTATCTAACTCTATATTTATTTTTGTAGTATCAGAATGTAGTTTTAGTTCATTTGTTTTGGTTTCAATAGATGTATTTTTCATATTTTCGATTCTTTTTTCGATTCTTGTTTTCTTTTTTTCACATCTTCGTGCCGGGGGGTGCGCCCCACAGGTTAAGAACCGCCGGTATAAAAATTAAACTTGACGTAAGGCCACGCACATTCTCATGGCAGCCTTCCGTCTTGCTTATGCACTTTTATTCTTAGCTTTGAAAACTGGCAGCACCCAGTGTCAAAGCAGTGCTGTTGTTTCTTTGCGGTCTCCTTTTTTTTCAAATTCGCATCAGTGAGGTGGGATTTATCAAATGCACCAAAATTAATTAACTGTTGTTTACAAATTTAAGGCACTTGATTGTAATCATTCTGTAACAATATAATGGTGCATGAAATGAACAAACTATTCCAAATACCATAGCTGCTTTAGTGTTGTTACTCTCAGTGCATCACTCAGGGTATTTGAACCCATTGTATGTGTGTGTGTGTGGTATCATAGCTGTAAAGCAGCTAATCAGAAAGTTGTATGGCAGGTTGTGTTGACAGCGCAGAGGATTATCGGGATACAGCTTTCAGCACTAGAAGACATTTATAGCACATTCTGCCTAAGGAAAGCCACCAAGCATCTGGCATGGATTCCACTCAGCCATGCTGCAGCCTATTTGAACGTCTCCAGTCCGGCAAACGCTTCAGAGCCTTTCCTGTACAGACCTTGAGGCTCAGAAACAGTTTCACCCCAAGAGCTATAAATACACTCAATCAGTCTATTAAGTGCTCTCGGTAGAACTGCTTGTACTTATAATTACAATTGCCTCACTGTAAACTTGCACTACAACTGTAATATTGCACAGCCCGAGCCACTTTATGAACCATTTACACTATCTGCACTGTATGTACATGTTTGTTGCACTTAGGCTTTCATATTGTATATTTTTAATTAGTTTTTATCTTATTGTATCATTTTATAGGAAAATAAGTTTATGGAGGATTTGCATATTGAATCTCATTGTACCATACAATGACAATAAAAGAATTCATTTCAGTTCAATAGAAGAGAGTGTGTATTTACAGAGGATGATGTCTGGCTTCTAAATCGATTCAGATTTCCAAAAACCATCCTCTTAGAGCTGTGAGCTGTGTGGTGGATGGCCAGGGAGATGTCTCAACAGTGGAAGGACTGGGGGAGAGAGTTTATTCAGGGCATTACCTTCCCCAGAGTGCTAGATGGCAGCCCCCCTGGTTTGCAGCGGTGCCTCACACTCCTACAGGGCTCCATGGGAATTGGAGTTTGGCGCAGCCCTGTTGGGTTCCACAGGTGTTGCCAGACGGTGCTGCTGGAACTGCTGAGCTATTTGTTGCAGCACTTCTGCCACACCCAGAAATGCTGCCGGAATAAGGTCATTGAGCACCTGGAGCATTTCTGGGTGCCCTATAAAAAGAGCCAGCTGCCACTACTCCGGGAGCCAGAGTCGGGAGGAGGTGGACCAAGCTTGCTGAAAAAGGAGTGAAGGTGAAGAGAGAGAGAAGAGGTAGGAAAAGAAAGAAGAGAATTGTGTTTTTGTGTGTGCTTTAACTGTGTTGTGCAGGTGGCAAATGGGGAAGGTTTTTCCCACGAGGAAAAAGAAAGATAAAAGCGTGTGTGATGAACTTGTGTCCTGCATGTGTCTGTGTCGGGTTTGGGCGGCAGGAGTGCCCTCTGCAGGCCACAGTTGTTAGAATATTAGGATGTATACCTGATAATAACAACAACAACATTTATTTATATAGCACATTTTCGTACAAAAAGTAGCTCAAAGTGCTTTACATAATGAAGAAAAGAAAAATAAAGACAAAATAAGAAATTAAAATAAGACAACATTAGTTAACATAGAAAAGGAGTAAGGTCTGATGGCCAGGGTGGACAGAAAAAACAGAAAAAAACTCCAAATGGCTGGAGAAAAAGAATAAAATCTGCAGGGGTTCCAGGCCACGGGACCGCCCAGTCCCCTCTGGGCATTCTACCTAACATAAATTAAACAGTCCTCTTTGTAGTTGGGGTTTTCACGGAGTCACTTGATGTTGATGGTCATACAGACTTCTGGCTTTTAATCTATCCATCATTGTTGGAACATCACGGTGCTTTGAGTAGATGGTGCCACCATCAAAAGGATACCAGAAAAGGAAACAGAAGAGAGAGTAGAGGTTAGTACAGATATCATTTGATATCATTTTTATGTTAAAATCCATTAAAGTATGCATATTACATTTTACAGTTAAAATGTTAATTTCATTTAAATAATGTATACTGCTAATAATTAAACATGTGCGGGCACTGTGGCGCAGTGGTAGTGATGAGCTGGCGCTCCATCCAGGGATTGTCCATGCCTCACGCTTGATGCTTGCTGGGACTGGCGTGACCCTGGATGGATGGAATAATTAAACATATATAACAAAGATATTTGTTATAAGTTTTGAAGAATTGCTGTTCTAAGCTTACAGCCGGCTTTACATTTATTACAGAGCTTATTGTGTGCTGATTGGCTACATGGAGAAAGAAAAGAAAGCGCAGGAATTGAGGGTTGTTATGTTTGACAGACGCAGTACTGCTGCATTAAATTATTCCATTCAGGGTTGCACGTGTCCCAGCAAGCATCTTGCGGGAAGCAGGAACAATCCCTGGACAGGGTGCCAGCTCATCACTATGGCTGCAAAACCATGCCCCCATATTTAATACTTGCATTAATGCATTTCATCATGAAAATGATATCAAGTATACATCTTACTATTGTAAAATGTTCAGAGAGCTGTAATATCATGAATGTAATGTATTCTGTGTGGCGATCACTGCCTGCACGCTCCTGTCTGCAAAAGAGAAAGTCCATTTAAGAAGCACGTAGTACATAGAACACACGGAATACGAAGCATTTAACGTGCTACTTTAGTTACGATGGAATTTAAGAGGTGTGTTCAATAATTTATCAACCTGAGTATGAAAGAAGCATATTGAAACAAGTCTGGGTATGTTGTGACATGTCTCAAGGTTACTCATGCATAGTTGTTTCAAGAGACAGGATGTCAGGAGAGTCCTTGTGTGAATCACATAAGCTTCTTCAGGACAATGCGCCAGTTCACATGTCACGTCTATCACAGGCTACAATTTGAGAATGTGGCTTCCAGCAGCTGCACCATCCACCCTACAGTCCTGACCTGGCTTTCCTGTTTCAGGTTTTGAAGAAGTCTCTCCGTGGACAGCGGTTTTCAAGTGACGAAGACGTCAAGGCAGCTGTGACATCCTGCTTTAAAGGTCGAACAGAAGATTTTTTTTTTCTTAAAGTCATTGCAGGAAAAGTTGATGAAGTGTATGGAGCTATCAGGAGTTTATATTGGAAAAAAAAAATTTTTTGAAAACTCTTTTCTTTCCTATTGAGGTAGATAAATTATTGAATGCCCCTTGTAGTTTTGGAAATAAATGATGTATTTAAACATCCATGTATACGCTGTCTCTCAAAGAAATTTCGAAGTAAAGATAACTGACAGCTTGTTTTCCCTGCTAGAGGATATGCTTGATAATGAAGAGAAAGGAACAAATACACACACACACACACACACACACACACAATTGATCTACAGAGGTCGACGTACACAAAGGCATTAAGCCACCCAACCTGTCTGTCTGTGCGGCTTGTTTATTTGATTTGACACAATGTGTTTATTTTCATTTATTGTTCGTTTGATACAATTTCCTGTTTATGTTAGTCTACATTATTTGTGCCATAATAAATATATAAGTGAATGTACTTGATTATATATTATTATACTGTACAGTTAGCTGCATTGTATTATAAACGTTTCTGCGATTTCCTGCGGTATCACTGAGGTGTAATGTAAATGAAAATACTGTGTGGACCATTCCTTAGTGCTTCTTAAATTCAATAATTTGGCAACAAAGATTCAGTCAACTGTCATTTGGGCTTTGCAAAAATAAATGTTATAACAGTTCTGTCCTTGTTATAGCTTACCTATATTTAGTCTGTGAAAAGTAATTCAAGAAGAAATTGTACATCTCAGCATGAGACATTCTCAGACCCACAAATCAGGGTTGCAGTTGACAGGGCCTGCCTCGGCATTACAGTCATCGCAGCATATCTCTCTATTATAATAAAAAGAAACTTGGGACGAGACGTGATTTTCTCAGAGAGACACTTTCACGTCCCGCGAGACGAGACTCTGTGCCAAGAGATTTAACCATGCCCGGGGCCGGAAATAAAAAACAAAGAGTAGATGACAAAGTAGAATGTCATAAAGAATTCAAAAAAGTTGGTGCGATACACATGCAGAGCAGGTTAGAGAGTTTTTTAAGATTTGCTCCCCAGAATTTCTTCAGTATTCCTCTGAGTTGCTTCATTTCTTTCCTTAAACAGAAATGAAATGTGAAGTGAGTGAGCCAACAGAAGACCAACTAAGTCAGGGCCTCAAACTCCAATTTCACTCCAACCAGTTGCTCTGATTCTTGTTGTTCATTAAATTTGTTCTTTAATTCCATGGCTTGTTGCTGCTCTCATTGTTCAATAGCAGACATCTCCGAAATTGTTGATTTTCTCTTTTCTAAGAGCACTGATAAAATGTTTTGGGGACCTGAGCGGATCAACATTCCTGAGACCTTCATCATTCTTTTCAGATATCGTATGATGGACACAGTCTGCTGGTCATGTTTTGGCTCAATTTGTATCTCATTGTTGTTTGGCTGCTAACTAAGGAACAAGAAACAATTAAGGAGTCTGAGTCAACAAGAGCAAGGCAATTAAATTTAATTCAAAAGAAGTTAATTACCAGCAAAAACAAGTCACTAATTAAGAAAAGAGTTAGAATGAAAACCTGCAGCCACTGTGGCCCTCCAGGACTGGAGTTTGAGATCTCTGGTATAAAGTGAAGGGGTCTGTATGCTTTCTGAAGGCACTGTGTGCTATTGGTCATCTGGCTAAAAACTAAAGGCTTTTATGAACATGCAGGACATTTTGTACCATTCTCAAAAACCAAGGCTGCTTAGTCCTTTAATTTGAAAGATACAGAAATAACTAAATAAGAAATACACAATGTTTATTAGAATAAGCATCAACAGCAGTGCAGGTACTGAACTCTGAGAGGCAGGGGCCCAAGCAGGACTGGCCAAGGTGAGAAAGCTAGCCTTGCAGGCCAAATCGAGTTGTTTCTCACAATCTTGATACGGAAGACGTAGCTGGTCCCATCAGTCAGTACCGACTACAGTAAACTACAGCTCATGAAGTCATTGTTGTTCACTCTCTTTGGTCGCTTTGGTTAAAGGCTAGGCATGTAGCTTGAGGTGGGCTCTGACTACTTGACGTCAGTGCTGTATTTAAAAGAAACATTTCCAGACCTTCCACCAATCTGATAATATCATTCCTCTAACTTGGCCCACGGATTTCCTCATATGTGAGTCCCACCATACTTTTCTTAATTATTTGTCCTCTGAGCCAAGTAGCGAGTCAGGTAAGGACATGGCTGAAGACTTAACTGTCGGTCTGCAGGCTTCACAGAGTTGTAGGAGGTCCTGTTTAGGTCACTGGGACTGTGGGGTTACTTCTGCTGACCTCCTGTCTTCTCAGAATTCAAGGGAAATGTTTGCATTCTGCCTTACACAAATACACTTGCTCATGTGTCAGGAACTTCAGTTTCCTTTACCTCTCAAATTAAAATATAACAATGCATTGTTCTTGAATGGTACATGATGTTTATCTCTTTCAGACACTGTCATAGAAAATGGAATTCTGTGGGCGGAATCTAACAGCACCCAATGGGCTGAAGAGGGAAAGAAACTCCAGGATGGACATTGATACTGCTGAAACAGTCTGGTAACGTGGGGGCAGAAGGGCTGTCAGTCAACAAAGGGGCTTCTATCTACAGTTAGGTCCATAAATATTTGAACAGAGACAACTTTTTCCTAATTTTGGTTCTGTACATTACCACAATGAATTTTGAATGAAACAACTCAGAAACAGTTGAAGTGCAGACTTTCAGCTTTAATTCAGTGGGTTGAACAAAAAGATTGCATAAAAATGTGAGGGAACTAAAGTTTTTTTTTAACACAATCCCTTCATTTCAGGGGCTCAAAAGTAATTGGACAAATTAAATAACTGGAAATAAAATGTTCATTTCTAATACTTGGTTGAAAACCCTTTGCTAGCAATGACAGCCTGAAGTCTTGAACTCCTGGACATCACCAGATGCTGGGTTTCCTCCTTTTTAATGCTCTGCCAGGCCTTTACTGCAGCGGCTTTCAGTTGCTGTTTGTTTGTGGGCCTTTCTGTCCGAAGTTTAGTCTTCAACAAGTGAAATGCAAGCTCAATTGGGTTAAGATCAGGTGACTGACTTGGCCATTCAAGAATTTTCCACTTCTTTGCTTTAATAAGCTCCTGGGTTGTTTTGGCTGTATGTTTTGGGTCATTGTCCATCTGTATCATGAAACGCCGCCCAATCAATTTGACTGCATTTAGCTGGATTTGAGCAGACAGTATGTCTCTGAACACCTCAGAATTCATTCGGCTGCTTCTGTCCTGTGCCACATCATCAATAAACACTAGCAGTGGTGCTGTAAGAATTATGTTTTTGGACTTCTCTAGTGCTTTCAACACCATCCAACCTTTGCTCCTTAGGGACAAGCTGACTGAGATGGGAGTAGATTCACACCTGGTGGCATGGATCGTGGACTATCTTACAGACAGACCTCAGTATGTGCGTATCGGGAACTGCAGGTCTGACATTGTGGTCAGCAACACAGGAGCACCACAGGGGACTGTACTTTCTCCGGTCCTGTTCAGCCTGTATACATCAGACTTCCAATACGATTCAGAGTCCTGTCACGTGCAAAAGTTCGCTGATGACACTACTATTGTGGGTTGCATCAGGAGTGGGCAGGTGGAGGAGTACAGGAAGCTAATCAAAGACTTTATTAAATGGTGTGACTCAAACCAATTACACCTGAACACCAGCAAGACCAAGGAACTGGTGGTGGATTTTAGGAGGCCCAGGCCCCTCATGGACCCCGTGATCATCAGAGGTGACTGTGTGCAGAGGGTACAGATCTATAAATACATGGGAGTGCAGCTGGATGACAAATTGGACTGGATTGCCAATACTGATGCTCTATGTAAGAAAGGTCAGAGCCGACTATACTTTCTTAGAAGGTTGGTGTCCTTCAACATCTGCAATAAGATGCTGCAGATGTTCTACCAGACGGTTGTGGTGAGTGCCCTCTTCTACGCGGTGGTGTGCTGGGGAGGCAGCATAAAGAAGAAGGACGTCTCACGCCTGGACAAACTTGTTAAGAAGGCAGGCTGTATTGTAGGAATAAAGCTGGATAGTTTAACATCTGTGCCAGAGCGACGGGCACTAAGCAAACTCATGTCAATCATGAAGAATCCACTGCATCCACTGAACAGTGTCATCTCCAGGCAGAGGAGTAGCTTCAGTGACAGACTTTTGTCACTGTCCTGCTCCACTGACAGACTGAGGAGATCGTTCCACCACCACACTATGCGACTCTTCAATTCCACCCGGGGGAGTAAATGCTAACATTGCTCAAAGTTATTGTCTGTTTTTACATTCATTTTTATTACTCTTTAATTTAATATATTTTTTTGTATCAGTATACTGCTGCTGGATTATTTGAATTTCCCCTTGGGATTAATAAAGTATCTATCTATCTATCTATCTATCTATCTATCTATCTATCTATCTAT
>JANRMT010062796.1:79403744-79422994 GCA_026402145.1 Polypterus bichir lapradei
TATCTATCTATCTATCTATCTATCTATCTATCTATCTATCTATCTATCTATCTATCGTTCCAGTGCCACTGGCAGCCATGCACGCCCAAGACATCACACTGACTCCACCGTGTTTTACAGATGATGTGGTATGCTCTGGATAATGAGCTGCTCCACGCCTTCTCCATACTTTTTTCTTGCCATCATTCTGGTAGAGGTTGATCTTGGTTTCATCTGTCCAATGAATGTTTTTCCAGAACTGTGCTGGCTTTTTTAGATGTTCTTTAGCAAAGTCCAATCTAGCTTTTCTATTCTTGAGGCTTATGAGTGGCTGGCACCTTGTAGTGCACCCTCTGTATTTACTTTCATGCAGTCTTCTCTTTATGGTAGACTTGGATATCGATACGCCGACCCCCTGGAGAGTGTTGTTCACTTGGTTGGCTGTTGTGAAGGGGTTTCTCTTCACCATGGAAGTGATTCTGTGATCATCCACCACTGTTGTCTTCCGTGGACGTCCAGGTCTTTTTGCGTTGCTGAGTTCACCAGTGCTTGCTTTCTTTCTCAGGATGTACCAAACTGTAGATTTTGCCACTCGTAATTATAGTAGCAATTTCTCAGATGGGTTTTTTCTGTTTTTGCAGCTTAAGGATGGCTTCTTTCACCTGCATGGAGAGCTCCTTTGACTGCATGTTGTCTGTTCACAGCAAAATCTTCCACATGCAAGCACCACACCTCAAATCAACTCCAGGCCTTTTATCTGCTTGATTGATAAGACATAACGACAGACTTGAACACACCTGCCCATGAAATAGCCTTGGAGTCAATTGTCGAATTACTTTTGAGCTCGTGAAATGAAGGGATTGTGTTAAAAAAATGCTTTAGTTGTCTCACATTTTTATGCAATCGTTTTGTTCAACCCACTGAATTAAAGCTGAAAGTCTGCACTTCAACTGCATCTGAGTTGTTTCATTTAAAATTCATTGTGGTAATGTACAGAACCAAAATTAGAAAAAAGTTGTCTCTGTCCAAATATTTATGGACCTAACTCTATCTATCTATCTATCTATCTATATATCTATCTATCTATCTATCTACCTACAGCGGCATGGTAGCACTGCTGCCTCACAGTAAGGAGACCTGGGTTCACTGAGTTTACATGATCTCCCCATGTCTGCGTGGGTTTCTGGTGGGCTGGCGCCCTGCCCGGGATTTGTTCCTGCCTTGGCTCCAGCAGACCTGCTGTGACCCTGTGTTAGGATGTAGCGGGTTGGACAATGACTGACTGACTGAGGACAGTATAGAAGATGGTATGTGGGACCTTTAAAATGCATTGTGTCATTACGATGGGGAATATGCGACACTTGAATATAAAGAATCACGAATGCATTTGTATGTTCCCATTTTGCTTCACCACATCGAACCATTCATCAAACATCGAAGCACGCACATCGATCCTGTAGGATCTGCAAGACGGCTTTCTGTCACATTTATAGTAAAACAGAGACTCTGAGGTCACATTCCGACTTGATCACATTGTGTCCCCTAACTTATTGCTGGTACTGGAACTCGTGCACGCGACACATTCATTTCTGAGGACATGCTCAGAGGACGCGTCAAATGAATGCTAGGAACGCGTGGCAGCCATGATGTATGCGAGTATGTGTTCTGAACATGAAGTATAAACCGGCCCTTAAACCCTGAAGATGGCAGTTCACAGACACTTCCTGTCCAGCCTAATGGAGCTTGAGAGGATCAGGCAGGAAGAAGGGGATAAACGGTCCAAACCCAGGAGTGCAAAGCTTGTAATGATTTACTGAGGAAGAATTAAAAGTGTAACTGCTGCCAAAGGAGCTTCTACAAAGTACTGAACTCAGGGTTTGAAGACTTGTATGAATGAGTGATTCCAGTTTTTGATTTTTAATACATTTGCAAACCTTTCTGAAAATATTTTCACTTTGTCATTATTGGTTATTGAGTGTAAATTGACAGGCAAACGTGGCAAATGTTATCAATTTAGAATTAAATGCACACCACAATAAAGTGTAGCGAATGTGCAGGGGCTTGAATACTTTTTGAATCCACTGTATGTAAAGCAGCGGATGAAAATTAAATGAAAATTAGTTTTGGAAACGACTGGCATGGCCTAATGAGAATAGAAAGTTCTGAAGATGAATTGCAGTAATTGGTTACTAATTAAAAAAGTGCTTCAAATGAAAACCTACAACCACTCGGACCCTCCAGGATCTGGCACCCCTGATGTAAAGGGCCCTATTGCTCTATGACAGGGCTCCACCATTACTGGAGGACCGCGGTGGCTGCAGGTTTTCACTTTAACCAATTTTTAAATTAACACCTGCTTGTTTACTACTAAAGCAATGTGTTTTGGTTTTTTTGAGATGGGCTGAGTTTTAGTAATCTCACTTGTCATCATTCAGAACTCTTAATGGCCCTGTTTTAGTTTTAGACAGCTGCACTAAGGTTTATTTGTTTCCTGTTTTCTTAACCAGCCATCAGTTAATAATGAGCAAAAAGGAAACCCAGCTCTCTAGCTAACATGCTTTCATTTAAATCTGTGTATGGGGTGGTCCAGATCTAATTATGCAGATCCAGACCGTCTGGATGCCTTTGATTTATAATACAATACATTACATTACAATACAATACAATACAGTTTATTTTTGTACAGCCCAAAATCACACAGGAAGTGCCGCAATGGGCTTTAACAGGCCCTGCCTCTTGCCAGCCCCCCAGCCTTGACTCTCTGAGAAGACAAGGAAAAACTCCCAAAAAAACCTTGTAGGGAAAAATGGAAGAAACCTTGGGAAAGGCAGTTCAAAGAGAGACCCCTTTCCAGGTAGGTTGGGCATGCAGTGGGTGTCAAAAGAAGGGGTTCAATACAATACAATACACAGAACAGAACAAATCCTCAATACAGTATAAAAATAAAAAATGTACAAGTACAGAGCGGAATTCAACAGTAGATGATATCATATAATAAGATTTGGCTATTTTTAGAGTCCTGGAGACCTCATCCATCAAGCTGCCTCTCCCATTTGGCCATTCCTTGGCTGAAACAGTGCTGGCCAGCCAGTCCGATGAAAGGACTCCTCTTTCGCATGATTCCTGCGATCCTCCATCAGGGATGACTTTACCATAGTCAGGCAAACAACTTGGCAGGTGGGCCGTGGCACCAAGTGCCACATTTGAGTACCGAGAAGAGAAACAGAATAGGTGAGGGTTAATATTCAATTATAGCTATCATGTTACTTATGTTTTAGTGCTAATAACTAACAACAGAGATGCAGTCTGTACAGTTAATCAGCAGCTCTAGTCAGGATATGCTAAACTGAAGTAGTGAGTCTTCAGCTGGGATTTAAAGGCTGAGACCGAAGGGGCATCTCTTATAGTAGCAGGCAGACCATTCCACAGTTTAGGGGCCCTGTAACTAAAAGCTCGACCTCCCACTGTTATTTTATTAATCTTCGGAATCATAAGCAGACCGGCATCTTGAGATCTTAATGTGCGCTCTGGTTTTTTAAGTCATGATAAGTTCAGACAAGTAAGTTGGACCTTGGCCATTTAATGCTTTATATGTTAAAAGAAGGATTTTGAAATCTGCCCTAAACTTAACTGGGAGCCAGTGTAAGGATTTAAGAACTGGAGTTATGTGTTCGTATTTTCTTGTTCTTGTAATAATTCTTGCAGCCGCATTTTGGATTAATTGGAGGCTGTATAAAGAACAGTTTGAACATCCAGTGAACACCGCATTGCAGTAGTCAATCCTACTAGAGATAAATGCATGAATTAATTTCTCACAATCCTGTTTATTTAGAAAGCGCCTTAATTTCCTAACATTTTTAAGATGGAAGAAACATGTTTTGGACAACTTTGTAATATGTGCTTTAAATGACATGCTAGAATCAAAGATAACTCCTAGATTGCGGGCTGATTCAGTAAAATTAATTGGGATTCCAACTGAGTTTAATGATGACAAAATATTGTTGTGATCAGCGTCATTCCCTCCAACAATTAACATCTCTGTTTTATCTGTATTTAAAGTAGTTCTCATTCATCCACTCCTTTAATTCGCTAACACAACTAATTAAAGACAACATCGGAGAAACTTCATTTGATTTAAATGAAAGGTATAACTGGGTGTCATCTGCATACGAGTGAAAATTAACATTATGTTTCCTAATGAGAGATCCCAGTGGAAGCATGTAAAGTGAAAACAGTAAAGGTCCCAGTACTGAGCCCTGCGGGACATCATATTGAACTTCTGTGTATAATGATGGAGTACTGTCAGCAAATTTCTGTACATATTGGAATCGATTTGATAAATAAGAACTAAACCAAGCGAGCACAGGTCCTGTAAGCCCAACATCATTTTCTAGCCTGAGCAGTAAAATAGAATGGTCAATGGTGTCAAATGCTGCACTTAAGTCTAACAACATAATTACAGTGGAGTTTCCTTCATCAGAGGATATCAGAATGTCATTTACAACCCGTGTTAGTGCCATTTCTATACTATGACCAGTGCAAAAACCAGACTGGAATTTCTCAAAAAAATTGTAATGCGTAAGGTGTGACTGAAGTTGACTGGCGACTACTTTTTCTAGTATTTTAGAGAGAAACAGTAAATTTGAAATAGGCCTATAATTATTTAGAATGTGTGGGTCTAGGTCTGATTTATGCGGGGACGATTCTCCATGTCGTCAGTTCGCACACTTCTCAATGGTCCGGGATTTTTCGGGTTATTTTCTATGTAATAAACTTAATAAGTTATAGCTTAATAAAAATTGCATAATTAGATCTGGACCACCCTATATAGGCATCATGAAACATCTGTGTTAATTAAAAAAAAGTTTTGAAATAAATGATAGAGAAGGGAAGGACCAAGAGGTACTAATCTGTTTCAGACCCCAAAACATATAAGCAATGTTCTCAGAAAAACAATTAAAAATCTACACTGTGATAAAGATTTGTGTTGGAAGAATGAAAGCACTGAAAAGCCATGTAATTAAAAACCAAGTTTCATTATCGTTGAGGTGTCACTGCTAATTATGAAGCAAGTTGGACCAAAAACCTGCTGCCACTGTAGCCCTCCAGGGCCGTAATTGAGGACCCCCTCCTCGATTATTAAAGTGTTGACCCAAAAGGCCATTCAGCTAAACAAGCTCGTCCATCCTCTTCACCCAGATCAGGGGTCCTGGAGGGCCGCAGTGGCATCAGGGTTGATGTCATTCTAACCCTTTTCTTAATCAGTGACCTGTTTTTGTTGCTAATTAACATTCTTTTCCTTTCATTTTAATTGACTTATTTTTTAAGATTTGTTTCCCTGAATTTCTTCATCGTTCCTCTGAGCTGCTACATTTCTTTCCTTAATGGCACCCAAACAGAAATGAAACGTGAAATAAGTGAGCCAACAGAAGACCAACTAACTCAGGGCCTCAAACTCCAAGCCGTCGCTTAATCAGGCGCTGATTCTTGTCATTAATTAAATCCATTCTTTAATTCCATGGCTTGTTGCTGCTCTCATTGTGTAATAGCAGAAATTTCCAAAATTGATTTTCTCTTTTCTAAGAGCGCTGGTAAAATGTTTTGAGGACCTGAGCAGATCAGCATTCCTGAGACCTTCATCTTTCTTTATTTTCAGATATTGTATGATGGACACAGTCTGCTGGTCATATTTTGGCTCATTTTATATCTTGTTATTGTTTGGCTGCTAATTAAGGAACAAGAAACAATTAAGACGCCTGAGTCTTCAAGAGCAAGTCAAATAAAATTATTTCAATTAAGTTAATTAGCAGCAAAAACAGGTTACTGATTCTGAAAAAGGATAGAATGAAAACCTGCAGCCACTCCAGACCTGAGTTCAAGACCCCTGCACTAGATTGTCCAAAGTAACAAGTTGTGTTTTAAAGGTCCCTAAAGTCCCACTCTCCACCACAGTACTTGGTCATTTATTTAATTTGTCTGTGGTTCTTTGCTTAAAAAAAAAAAAACATTCTAAAATTTGTGTGAATTTTGCCTCTCACAACTGCATTTCCCTGTTCTTGCTGAAGAATTTATTTTAACTACTGTACTAGTTAATTTCATAATTTAGAATACTTTGGTTATGTAGCCTCTTTATTTTTTATTTGCTTAAACTGAAATGGTCGGACTCTTTCAATCTCTCCTGATAGCTCATACCTGTTAGTCCCAGGCTTAGCCTCATTACTCATCTCTGGACTTTTTCTAGTGCTGTTATGTCCTTTTTATTGCCTGGAGACCAAAGTTGCACACAGTACTCAAGATGAGGACTCACCAGTGCATTATAAAGGTTGAGCATAACCTCTTTGGACTTGTACTCCACAGCTATATAACCTGACATTTTGTTAGACTTCTTAATGGCTTCTGAACACTGTCTGGATGTAGATAGCTTAGAGTCCACTATGACTCCTAAATCCTTCTCATAAGGTGTACTCTCTATTTTCCGACTGCCCATTGTGTATTCAAACCTAATGTGTAATACTTTACATTTACTGACATTAAATTTCATCTGCCACAAATCTGCCCAAGCCTGTATGCTATCCAAATCCTTCTGTAATGATATAACAGATTCCAAATTATCTGCTAATCCACCTATCTTGGTATCATCTGCAAACCTAACCAGCTTGTTACTTATATTCCTATCTAAATCATTTATAAATATTAAAAATAGCAACGGCCATAGCAGTGACCCCTGTGAACATCAATCTTAACATCGGCCAGTTTGGATGAGGTTCCTCGCACCATCACCTTCTGCTTCCTGTGTCTGAGCCAATTCTGCACCCATCTAAAAACAACACCCTGAACTCCCACTTCTTTTAGTTTGATGGTCAACCTCTCATGTGGCACCTTATCAAACCTTTCTGAAAGTCCAGATAAATAACATCATAAGCTCCACTTTGATCGTATCCTTTTGTTGCATCCTCATAGAATTCCAGCGTGTTAGTAAAACACGACCCCCCTCTTCTGAACCCATGCTGACTGCTCAGAATAACTTCTGTACTTGTGCTACTCGATCTTATCCTTAATAATTCCTTCCATTAATTTTCCTGTGATGCATGTTAAGCTTACTGGCCTATAGTTGCTTGGATCTGTCCTGTCACCCTTTTTATATAATGGGATGATGTTTGCCATTTTCCAGTCCTTTGGAATCTCTCCAGTGCGCAGTGACTTCCTAAAAATATGTGTGAAGGGTTTATATGTGTACTCACTAGCCTCCTTAAGAACACAAGGATAAATGTTACCTGGTTGTGGTGATTTGTTGGATTTCAGCCTATTTAATCTGAGCAGCACTTCTCTCTCTACAATTTCCAAATCCCTCAGTACCTCCTTAGTAGTCGCGTTTACCTCTGGGAGGTTATCCACTTGCTCATTTGTAATCACCTTAGAAAAATGTAAGTTTAGGGCATCCGCTACTTCATTGTCTGTATCTTCCTCTTTACTATTTCTGATGCATTTGACCTCCTCCTTGACTGTTCTTTTACTACTAAAATACTGAAAGAATCTCTTAGAGTCATCTTTCACCTTATCTGCTATATTCCTTTCCAACTGTCTTTTAGCCTCCCTTAAATTTTTCTTAGACACAGTGTGATAAAAGTTGGAATGTGACGTCAGAGTCTCTGTTTACTATCTACATGTGACAGAAAGCCTCTATGCAGATCCTCTGTGATCAATGCGTGTGCTTCGATGTTTGATGAATGGTTGGATGTGGTGAAGCAAAATGCCGACATACAAATGCATTTGTGGTGCTTTTATATTCCTGATCGTATTGACATGATACATTTTAAAAGTCTCACATACCATCTTTTGGGCCGTCTTTTTGTTTTTACAACTTCACAACAGCAACATAATGTAGGCTACAGGTCTGTATTTGAGCCACAGAGAAAAAAAAATTAAGGACATGGAGAAAACGTGTATTTTGTGATTAAAGTGGAAATTTCAGCTTTAATCTTGAAATGTCCACTTTAACCTCGTAGTTTACTTTATCATTAACGCAGACTGTCATAAACGTCGTCCCAGTTTTTAATCGCTACATGCATAATTGGACTTCCTCCTGGCCTGACAGCAGCGGCAAGCAGCAACAGATTGCCACACAGAACACATTAAATGTGTGATATTCCAATTTAGAATCTTTAGATTCATACTTGATATCACTTCCATGATGAAATGCATTAAAGTATGTATGTTACATTTTAAAGATAAATCTTAAATTTCGTTTAAATAATGAATACTGTTAATAATTGCACACATGGGGGTGACACGGTGGCGGAGCGGTAGCACTGCTGTTTTGCAGGGAATCACATCACTGGTATTCCTTGCTTGGATTCCTCACTTGTGCTCTGCTTTCCTTCAAAAGATATGCAGATTTGGTGACGCGAAGATGACTCCAGATATGTGCGTGCTTGTATTCACCTTGCGATGAGCTGAGGCCCTGTCCAGGGATTGTTTCTGTTTCGCACCCAATGCTTGCTGGAATAAACACATCCCTGGATTGATGGATTTAATCATTAAAAATCCTTTTCAGAGATATTGCGGTAAGGTGTCATCAGAATTTAATGGGTGTTCCAGGCAATTCACAACACAGAGAAGCCGAACCTGTTGTCACCTTGATAATATCTCACACTGCCACCTGCTGGATTCCTCCAGATTTACGTAAAGTACGCACGCAGGTATAAACAGTAAAACGCTTGCATAGCAGGAGCATCCACTGCAGCATGCGTCGCATCACGTGAAGTATAAACCAGGTCGTAATGGTTGCCCTCATGTTCTCATACGCTATATGATTCACTTTGCAGTCATTAGTTTTATATGCCTTATAAAGCAGTTTTTTCCTTTGCAACTTCTTTTTTAAATCTTTATTAATCCACCGTGGAGTTTTTTTTAGTTTCCTATTAATTCCATATTTAGGTATGTATCTGTCCTGCATTACATGTAACACATTTTTAAACCTGTTCCACTGCTCCTCGACTGTCTCCACACTTAACAGCTTATCCCAGTGTAAACTACTTAGACTTGTCGCATCTGCTCAAATTTTGTCCTACCAAAGTTCAACTTAACAATTTTAGTCTTTGCATCTGCACTCTTACAAAATACTGAGAATTGCATTACATTATGGTCACTTGAAGCTAGTGGTTCAATCACCTGTACACCATCAGATGGGCAGACCTGTTCAGATTGGACCACAGCTTTGTTTTAAGCAATAGAGCAGGTCCAGCTTGTAGTGTCCGCAAAGAGAACATGGTGACTGACATTTGCTTCCTTGTTTGAACTTCCCAGCCTTCAGAATGATTCATCGTTAACGTACTGGTCAATTTCTGATGTTGAGTCAGCCAGAATAATGCAACTTTATTTCCACAAGCAGCAACATGGATTTCAATGTCTGGATCGCGTATTTAGTTTTAAATGTACTTCATCCATCCATACATTTTCCAAACCCACTTATCCTGAGCAGGTCATAAGGGAAGCTGGAGCCTATCCCAGGAAGAACAGGGTGGTAAGGCAGGAACAGTCCCTGGCCAGGGCACCAGTCTATCGTGGGGTGAACACACTCGCATACCACACACACTTATGCCAGTTGATCGATGCCAGTCCATCTTAACTGCATATCTTTCAACTGTGAGAGGAAAACCACACAGACACGGGGAGAACATGCAAACTCTACTGAAGAAAAACCCGAGATGTGGACCCCTGGTCTCCTTAGTGCCAGGCAGCAGGGCTGCCATTGCGCCACCCATTTAATTTTACTGTTATCCATTTTTCACCTTGGTTCATTCACAAAAATCTCAAAAATACAAATAATGTTTTTTTTTTTCTTAAAGTGTACCACTCCAGAGCCAAATTTCAGGACTTAAATTCTGGGAAAAGGCATTGTCCTTAAAACTCAACATAGTAAAGAGGAACCCCCAGGTTCAAAATGTTGGGTTCCAAAGTGGGATATGCGTGCAAAATTTTGATACGATTGGGCCAAGGGTGTGGAATTTGTAAAGAATAAGAACACACACATCCACATTGAGCTCTGTATATTAGACCCAGGTTGTTTGTTGGCCAAGATAAATTTACATAATTCATTTACATGATTTTAATGAGTCCAAGGCCGTAGCAACGAGCGCCTCTGACTTATAGTCGTGTAGTCTGACATCCCCAGTGACAGCAAAATCAATCTGGCCTGAAATGTCCTTCCTAAGATTCCTTTTTTTCCTATAAGTTTTTATTAGATTTTTTTTTTTTTTTGTCTAATTAGAGAGCCAAACCTTTTAAGGGGGCTGTCAAAAACAGAGCATGTTAAAGCCAATAGAGGCATTCCTTGTTTGATTTAGGGCAATACAAGAAACTGTTGTTGTTGCCTGCTTTTGTTTTATGTCATACAGGTGGGCTTGTGGGTGTGTGAGAGCTGAAAACCAATGAACGTTCACTCACAAGTACACTGTATTCAATAGTACAGTGATGAAGAATTTTACAGTGTTATTACTAGAATATCACTACTACCGTAACAAGGTAGAATTCAAGGCTAATACTAAAAGTGCCAGAGAACTGGCTGAAACGTAGCTATCCAATGAAAACGCCATTAGCAGACATTTGGATGTGAACCCAGTATATGCAGACTTGAAAAGAAGAACATGCAAATAATAAATGAGACTTAATAACCTCCAGTCTCCCTTAAAGCCACCATCTTTGTGCCAGAAAAATCAGTGCTCCTTTGGACTCTAACCTGTACACATCAATTATCTCCATTTTGCATCCAGGTGTGACGATGCGGGTTCTGGCTCCACACTCCCATCGCTGTTTAGGAAGCTCTTGAACCCAACACCGTCAGTAATGTTACCGATGAGCTAGTCAGTGAAGGCAATAAACATCTAAGCAAGGGGATGGTTGAAATGTGCAAAAGTGCTTTTATTAAAATGGTCAACAACAAAAAAAAGTGTTCAAAATATAAAGTGCAGTGATGCCCAAAAAGTTCAATAAATAATCCAATAAAAGAACGTGGAGGTTAAAACACACAAATAGAAAAAAAACCAATCCTTAAAACCAGAGGTTAAAATGTTCCTACAGGAAGCAGTCTTTAAAACAACAAGTCCGGTGCCTTCAATTAAAACTAGCGTCCCTCTTGCTTCACCCATCAGGGCCCGGCAACAAGGGAGACGCTCACTCTGCAGCTGATCTTCTTCCTGCATCTACTACTGCTACTGCTGTCAGTTGCCTCACCGATCCTTGGCTCCGGTCGGCTCCTCCAGACAGCGACTTGGGAATCCCTTAACGGCCAAGGCTCTCACGTTAGGGACACCGCGTCCCAAGTCCCGACTCCCGCGGAGAGTCCTGCGCTTTCCCGGTCACTCCCGCCCTGCGAAAATAAACTTCTGCGGGCGTGACCATAACCATTTCTCCCGGGTGTTGGCCAAACACCCAGGCTGCCTTCAGCTGCCTGCGAGCATTCGCTCGCCTTCTTCCTCCTTCCCTCTAACCTCCGTTCTCTTCCTTCTCCTTCATTCTTTTTCTCCCTCTCCCAAAACCGACTCGCGCTTCTTTTAAATGTCGAGGGGCCATCACAGCTGTAGCATTAGCCACGGGAGCAATCACGGATGTGGGCAGTTCCTCACCTGTGCACTCGGTGAGAAACGCCCACAACCCCGAGCGTCCCGCGGCTAATGCTACAACAACGCCCCCCTCACGAAGCCGCTTCGGGTGCGGTGATTATTTATTTAAAATGGCCTTTGCTCAACGAGCTGTGAACCCACTATACCACACCAGGAACAATATATGGGTGGCTGTCCCAAACCTTTCTTGGCTCTTCTCTTTGTTTGTCTTTGACAATATACATACACACACAACAGAATGACTAAAAAGAAAGGGAAAAAAAGACAACTTCTAACTTGGCCGTCCCAGTCCCAGTGAGGCCTAATGCAGGCATATTGCTGTTGGTATGCAGGACCCCCAGTCACTTTTCTTGACACACTTCTGCTCAATAATTCATTGGCTGAAAGTGTCAGAGGGAGGATGTACAGCATTGTTCATAATCGCACTCAGTTTCATTTTCATTCTCTCCTTTGCTATGACCTCCAGGGAGGGTCACCCCAAGGCAAATTGGTCTGAGGTGAGGCACCAGATTAAACGTGGCTCATATTGACTTCTTTGAATAGTCAAATCAAGAACTCAGTAATCTCGCTCGGAAAAGGGAAATTGGGGCCTTGTCTTGGAGCCAGGTCTTGAGGGGAGCTTGTCAGTGAGTGCCTGGTGGCCAGGCCTTTACCCGTGTGACCCGGCCGGGTACACCCCAGATGAGTAACATTGGTCTGTACCCCCAGTGGGCCCACCACCTGCTGGAGGAGCCATAAGGGTCCCATACATGGTGGCTTGGGTGACAGTGGCAGACCAATCTCTGTCTACTAAAACTGACTCTGTGAACTGCAAGTTATTCAGTTCCTGGTTTGCATTGCCATCAGTAAGTCAGACTCATTTCTGGTGAGTATGGAACTCTGCCAGCGATGCCCTTTGTAACCGGTTCTGTTTATAATTTTTATGGACAGAATTTCTAGGCTAGGCACAGCCAAGTGGTTAAGGGTGGTCCAGTTCGGTGACCTCAGGATTCCTTCTCTGCTTCTCACAGATAATGTGCTCCTGTTGGCTTCATCGACTGTGACTTTGGACACGCACTGGGGAAGTTGTCAGCCGAGTATGAAGCTGCTGGGATAAGGATCAGCATCCAGTGGGTATCCCGTAACTGAGCCTGCCCTTTAAATTAGCTTGTTGATTTGGTGGGCCTCTCTTGAAATGATGTTACCAGCCCAGCACACACCTCCTTTCACCTCCATAGAGACTAGCACTGGACACCAGCAACAGTTGTTGTTTTTTTTTTTTATGTAACTTGCTAAGCCCCCAACAAGGCAAGCCGCAGGCCAGACTAAATCCATCCTGTGGAGTACAATGGGATGGGGTTTAACAAAGACGCGGAAATGCTGACACCGAGCGTGTTTTCTCTCGCCCCTATTTACTGGACCTTCATTCCAGGCAGTTTTTCTCTGCATGTCTCATGTGTAGCTCAGTAGGACGTCCACATTCGGTGGTCTTTATTTTCAAGAGGATTCTGGTTGCTGTCAGCATTGATCTGAAAGATGTGTGATTGCTTCAGAGAAATCTTCAGCATCACCTGGAGCCCCCCTCCTGATCTGGGTGAGTCCTTCCAGTGCCTTTTTGTTAGCTGGCCAGTTTGTGCGTTCTGGTCAATTTGGACATGGAGAGTGAAAAGTGAAGGTCACCTAATGGGTGGCTGGCCTCTGTTTATGTCATCGATGCTTTGGCTGCTCTTTGCGTCATGTTCATTCCCTGCTCGTCTTTGAATAGTGCAAGTTTCTAGATGATGGCCAACCTCTTTATGCAGAAGTGAAAATGCAGGATGTTTAATACAGTTTTGGTTTCTTCTGTCCATCCGCATGTGCTGTATAATGGTGAACTTTGCCTTAACTGACTTGACTTAACTTTTCCAAGCTGCTTAATCACTGCCACACCTACATGTTAGGGGCTCTCAGTGGAGCCTTGACAGGGGTGTGAACTCTTGGAAATGACCTGAGTTTCTACATTAACTGGTCACAAGACGTGATCTGTCCTTCATCTAACTCATGAGTGTAGACAAACACAATTTGCTTAGGCTAATAACCCGCAATTCTAACCTTTCATGGCTTTAATGAACACAGCCATCAAACAATCACAGTGTGCTGTGGAAAACATAACTGGACCATTGGATTTAATAACTGGTTGAACCTCCAATGGCAGCAATAACCTCCAACAAGCAATTCTGGTGGCCGAGGATCAGACCTGTGCAGCGTTCAGGAGGAAATTTGGACCATTCTTTGTTACAGAATTGCTCAGCTGTATTCTTAGTATGCCTGGTGTCAACGGCTCTCTTGAGGTGATTCCATGTTGTCTCCTTTGGGTTAAAGTCTAAGCTCTGATTGGGCCACTCCAAAATTCATATTTTCTTTTTTGAAGCCATTTTTTAGTTGATTTAGTTGATTTAAGGTCATTGTCCTGCTGCATCACCCAAATTCTACTAAGCTTCAGCTGGTGGGTAGTCACCCTGGCATTATCCTGTAGGAATCTTGTAGGAACTTGGAAATTCATTTTCCTTTCTGTGAATTGCCATATTATTGTGGTGGAGGGGTCCATGTGTCCCAGTGATGCTGGGAACTATGTTGTCCAGCGCAATTGTCCCTGGGAGGGTCACCCCAAGGCAAATTAGTCTGATGTGTTGTTCATATTGACTTCTTTGAAAAGTCAAATCAAGAACTCAGTAATCTCGCTCAGGAAAAGGGAAATTGGGGGCTTGCCCTGGAGTCAGGTCTTGAGGGGAGCTTGTCAGCAAGTGTCTGGTGGTCAGGCCTTCACCCGGCTGGATACACCCCAGATGAGTAACATGGGTCTGTCCTCCAGTGGCCCCACCACCTGCTGGAGGAGCCATAAGGGTCCCATACATGGTGGCTGGGTGACAGTGGCAGACCAATCTCTGACTACTAAACTGACTCTGTGGGCTGCAGGCTATTCAGTTCCTGGTTTGCATTGCCATCAGTAAGTCAGACTCATTCCTGGTGATTGTGGGACTCTGCCAGGGCTGCCCTTTGTCACCAGTTCTGTCTCTAAATTTTATGGACAGAATTTCTAGGCACAGCCAAGTGGTTAAGGGTGGTCCAGTTCGGTGACCTCAGGATTCCCTTCTCTGCTTTTAGCAGATAATGTACTCCTGTTGGCTTCATCAACTGTGACTTTGGACATGCACTGGGGAAGTTGGCAGCCAACTATGAAGCTGCTGGGATAAGGATCAGGATCTCCAAGTCTGAGGTCATGGTTCTCAGAGGGAAAACAATGGAGCACCCTCTATGGGTTGGAGGTGAAGTGCTACCTCAAGCAAAGATTTTTAAGTGTCTCAGGATTTTGTTCACCAGTGTGGGCAGAAGGGAGCGGGAAAGTCACTTGTGGAGAAGGAGCGGAGCCTAATGGTGAAGCTCTCGATTTACCAGTTGATCTATGTTCCTACACTCACCAATGGTCACATGCTGTAGGTAGTGACCGATAGAGCTAGATCGTGCATACAAGTAGCAGAAACAAGAATTCTTTTCTGAGAGTCTTGACTCAGCTGTAAAGATAGATTGAGGAGTGTAAACATTGAGGAGGAGCTCAAAGCTGAGCCACTGCCCCTTCCACTTTAGAAGGAGCCAGTTGAGGTGGTTCATTGTTATGATTAGAATGCCTCTCTGGGAAGATGTTTCAGGCATGTTCAACTGGGGGAAACCTTGCCGCAGACCCAGGACATGCTGGAGAATAGCTCTGCATTCCCCCAGAGGAGTTGGGGGAGGTGACAGGGAAAAGGGATGTCTGGGCATCATTGCTTAGACAATTGCCCCTTTAACCCAAACCCATATAAGTGGTAGAAGATAGATGGATGGATGGATGGATGGGCAAGTTCTTCAGGCCCCAAGTCACCAAAGCAGCTCCAAATCCTGATGCTTATTCTGCCATACTTTAACAATAGGATGAGGTTTTCATGTTGGTATGCCATACCTACTGCTTCATATTTTTCCTGAAAAAAAAAACCCTCATCCTTAGTGTTATCATTATGGAGTGTCAAGATGGTAAACTTCAGGCATGCAGCTATGTTTTTTTAGAGAGTAATAGTCTCCTCCTTGGTGTCCTGCTATGGATCCCATGTCCGTTCAATGTTTTGTGTATGGTACAGCAGACTTATGAACAGATGTGTTCAGCTTTTTCTATTATTCCTTCAAGCCTTTAGCTGTTACTTGTGAGTTCTTTTTACCTTGTTGAGCGTTCTGTGTGACTTGTCTTACTGGCACCCACTTCTAGGGAGAGTAGACACAGTTCGAAATCATCTCCATTTATACACAGTTTATCTATCTGTGGACTTACAAAAATCTAAACTCTTTCAAATTACTTGTTAACCCTTTCAAGCTTTATGCAAATCAACAGTTCTTGATTATAGATCTTCTAAGATCTCTTTTCCAATGAGGCTTGCTTCACATTCAGCATATCCTTCTTGTGAACAGCAAGATTTAAATATAGGTGCAAGTATCTGTAAGCCACACCTCCAATCTCGTTTCATTGGCTGGACTCCAGATTTGTTATCTCCTGACTCCAATTAGCTTTTTTTGAAGTCATCAGCTTTGAGATTCACAGACTTTTGCCAACCTACACTGTAAATGTTTGAATGAAGCATTCAGTATATATGAGAACAATACAATAATGTGTGCATTATTAGTAAAAACAGACTATGTGTGTTTATTATTGTAACTTACTAGGGGGCTCTGCCCCCTGCTCGCTTTGCTTACCAACCTCCAGGCGGGCACTACACATTAGCCACTTCGTGGCTCTGCCACTCGCGTATGGGGAAGCAGATGTACAATTTAAACAGGTTATTTTCATGGGAATTGTTACATATGCATAACAGAACTAACTATTTTACATTCCAGCGAGTAATTAGCCATATTAAAAAACTGTAAAACATAATAAATTGAAAGAAAATTATGTTTCATGTTGCATTAGAGGTATTCGTTGCGTTACACATTTTTGTTCTGTTTGGCTTTGAAACTAACATGCAAATACTTTTAAAACTTACACTTTTATTGTAAAACTTCAGTAAAAACAATATTTGGAATTAACTTTTCATCAATATTGCTTTGAATTTTGATTCCGTGTTTGGAGTTACATCATGACAACACAACATGTAACTGCCCATGAGTGAATATCGTTTCTTTCTCTCTAATAAATAAACCGACTTTTTTGAATGTTTGTTCCTGTGATTTGTTAATTGTCATAGAAAAAGCTATTCTAACAGGAAACTGTAAACATTTTAATACGAATGGCATATCAAGAACTCCTTTGGTGTCCAATGCTATCCAAAGATGTACTACATTACCTTTCATGTGGCCTGTTGAAATTTTACATGTCAGAATTGTTCGACCAATTTTGAATACAAATAAACTTGTCCTATTGCATAGCCCATCACTCAGACATTAATTACGCAATAAAATTACGATACATCCTTCTTTCAACAGTAATTCAACCGGTGGAAGACCGGTTAACGGTTGTAGATATTATACAGGATATTGTAAGTTGATGTTGTCATCTTCTGCACCATCACCACCAACTGTTTCAGCATAGTCTATTGATATGCATTTAACCAATTTGCAGTGTAACTGATTGACAATTTTCGCATTAATTCATTTGACTTCATCGTTTCTTGGTGCTAGGATTGCCTGTGTACTCATTTCTTCTGTTGATAACCCATCAGGATGAAATTCTTCAATACGATTTGTACATAATAAGTCTTCTTTTTCTGGGAACTTAAAGTGAGGAAAATGTACAAATTTTTAAGAGCTGAGCACGCAGGAACTGTGTCTGACAAAAGCTTTCACTTGAATGAGAGGTGAGAGGACCATGGGCGTGGGCCGTTAACTGTAAATGGTTCAGAGGAGGGCAGGACTTGAAAAAATCTCTTGCCAATAGTCTTGTCTCATCTCAAGATTTTCTTTTATAATAGAGAGTTGTAAATATCAGATGATATTTTAAGAGAAATATTTACATAAATGCAGTTATTTTCAAATATTGTAAGTACCTTTTCTTGCCAATGTACTAATTTCTATTTCTGGTAAGGCTGTTATATTTAAGTCCCTAGAGATGTTATAGATGGTCTTCTAAAGCAATTTTTCCTAAGTTCAGTCTGCTGTGGCTGTAGGTTTTTGTTCCTAATTTCAGAGTCAGTGCCTCATTTTTACTTTGAATTAATTTCAATCGGTCAGTGAGCTGTCACTCTTTATTCACTTATTCTAAGAAAAGTTAAATTTTAGCATTTTTCTTTTGCAAAACTTGAAATGCTTAAGCTTCTTTGCCATTTTCTTTTCCACAGAGTTTGCTCTTTTAAAAGCTGACAACACTGAATGCTAAATGGGGAGCGATTACTTCAGTGCTGCACTCACTCATCTCTTCATTTGTAAGGAAAAGGTTCTCAGAGATCAGAAAACTGAAAATGGCCCTGATGTAATTGCTACCCTCTAGCATTCAATGTTGGCCCTCGTGTCTGGATTACTCTATGCTCTTCATCGAAATTTAAATATACTCAATGGGGCAAGCTCTACAGAAAGGGTATATTAAGAAGAAAATAGACAAAGAAACATCTTCATTTAAAACTGTAAAAGTCATCTAAATATGAATTAATTTATTAGGAATTTCTCTAGGCCAAATAAATAAACAATGATATCAATTAAGTACAAAGTGGCACACTGATTGTGAAATTGGTTGGAATGAAAATAACAGCCATGAACTGAACCGGAAAAGCTCTGTGCTAAGCCAAGTAAAGTCTTCATTTCTGATTTCTCCCAATTCTGACTCGTCTTATAAAAACAATGTAATTGGAGGAATAATCTAATGAAGATGTAGACTGTCATGGCACCACAGCCTGCACGATATTCACCTAATGTCTCTCTGTCAGACAGAGGTCAGGAGAAAGCAGCCTGTTTTCAGTTTAGCTTTGCTTTTAGGAAGCAATCTTACAAAAATCAAGGGGCAGGCAGAGAGAGGGGCTTGAGTTGGTTTCCGCCACCTTTTCAGAATAAACTGGCCTGGCCCTTATCATCCTGAGAGCTTCCTCTTGTTTTGTTTTGTGCAGCATTGTTTCTATAAATGTTCAGCGGTTTATATTAAACCTTTCTCATCTTCCTTACTATTTATATTTCTGATTGATTAGTTTACAAGGAAACAGAAAGAGCCTCAATGGTGGGGGCACGCAAGAGGGGGCCGGGGCAGGCTGTTTGTAATGGAGATGATACATTCTAGGCCTGCTGTCCCAGCCTTCAGGAGAGCACAAGGTTACAAAAACAGGTTTTAATAAAGAGGACAGAGGACATTGAGGCTCAGGAGGTGTGATCCACACCAAAGGTCGGCGAGATACAATGTGATGTGGGAACTGCGTTCAGTTGCAGCTTACTCATGAAGTCAAAGGACACGAGTCTCTGACCTGGAGCGATATGTCTGCTAGCGTGGATAAAAAACGTCTGGTTGTGCACTTCCTGGTTTCACACACTTTGCATTGCAGTGTGGGAGTAAAGGAGGAAACCTGAGGCAGAATAAGGATTGCGCAGTTGAGATAACTGATTTTAAATATACAGCATGCATATTAAAGTAGGTTTACAGTTGTGAGTGCGCAAAACACAAAGTTTATTCTTGTAGTATTATTTTTTTAATTA
>JANRMT010062796.1:79427994-79451914 GCA_026402145.1 Polypterus bichir lapradei
TATATATATATATATACTGTATACAATATACAGGATGAACGAGTACCCCAACGTGGAATCCAGAAGATCCCTTTCCCGGATGGAAGGCACTGTGGGACATAAAGGCATCCTGGCCAAGAGAGGGAAGGAGATTACGCTTGGACTAGGCGGCCCTAACAGGTAGACGGACATCCCAACCATAATAAATGGATCCTTAACCAGGCGGGAAGCCCTGAATAAGTGGACAGGCGTCTCCAACCAGACATGGACGTTATACCTTCCCTGGCCACGACAGAAGAAGACAGGGAAGGACTGTCCCTGGGGATGTTTATTCCCCCCAGGCGCTTGATGGGAGCAGCAGGGAATGCCAGGAGTTGTAGTCTTGGTGCCACAGTGGGGCGCTGCAGGGAGATGTACTCCCTAAAATATGGGACTTCCATATGACCTGGAAGTACTTCCATTGTGCAGTGGCCCTGCCTCTGGAAGTACACCCTGGTCTGCATTAGAAGGGACCATACTCCCTTTTCCAGGCAAGTTGGAGCTGGGGGGACATGGAGCAACACTCGACTGGAGGAGGGCAGTGCGGTGGTGAGAAAATTGTGGTTTGTGGAAAGAAATAACAGGTGCTTATGCTACTGTGAAGGAATTGTGAAATAAGCCCTCCTTTATTATATATTATACTAGCAAAATACCCGCGCTTCGCAGCGGCGAGCTACTGCCTTAAAATTTTTATTAAGAAGAAAATTAAACCTTTTTAAACTATAATTACTGTATACCAATAATTATTTGTTAAGGATCTCTTTGTATATCACATTGTTATTTCGGCCCTCTGGTTGTAATATGACCAAGCTGTGCGCTGAGCTTACTCTTGAGCATGCAACGTACAGTTGGCCATGTGAACAGTAATCTTGTCTCAAATCTCACAGCTTGGATTGCTGCTGTCATAATCAGTTTGAGTTTCATGGCTTGTTTCAATTACGACAGTATTTGCAGGACTTGTGTTGAAGTGACATTCGGCATCTGTCAAGCGTTGTAAGCATACAATCGATTTCATTGATAACTTCACATCCAGCTTTTGAGAGTTTAAACATTCATAAACATCAAAGTGTCCACTACTGAAATCGTCACCTGTGAATCTAAGATGTTTAAGAGGCATTGGCAGTTGTCCAAAGATGTAAAATATTTGGCCATTTCGGTACACTTGAAAGCGACAACCGAACAATTCAGCGGCAGCCATCAACTCACATGCAGAACCATAGGTGAAGGGCTTAAGCATTTCACTCTTCTAGTGCTCCTGTGTAGTATAATTATCTCCTGTACCGTCAGCGGTCCACACCTTGAACCTGTCCCAGTCATTCAATACATAAGACACAATGTTCCTCCGGATATCAAGATTGAGCCTGATATGGCCGTGCAATATGTAACACAGAGAATGGAAAAGGCAGGTGCCATCTCCGGGCATGGAAACCACTCAGTAAGTGACAGTTCTTTGATCGATGGTGATCACCTCAATAGACATGTTAATGGGGGTACGGTTGGAACGATAAAGGAAATGGGTACCTGAACAATGTAAAGGAAGTCTAAAATACCTACACAATAACTATAATCGTAATAAACGAACAATAAAACAGCGGAGAAGCCATGGATTAAATAAAAAGGCTGTAGTTATCAGCAGGGAGACGTGAATCCCGTGGCGAAGCAAGGAAGGGAATGTAGAGACAGGAGCGACGGACGGCCTTATGTAGGCAGGCAGCCAACAACGTGAGAGGCGTTGGGATGGGGGACCCAACGCCGCCTCACACAGTGACCGAGCTGCAGGCTATGGACGTATATATGTGCATAAATAGGATTCAGTTAGCATTGGAAATCCGCATACCAAATTTCTTGAAGATGGGCCCATAAGTAACAAAGACCGTTGGAAAGTTCAATATGGCGGCCGACAGTGGCATCATATCACCAAAATAAGTACATACATTGGTTTCGGTTAGCGCAGGGAAGCCGCCTACCAAATTTCGTGAAGATGGGGCCATAAATAAGAAAGTTCAACATGGCAGACTTTGTCGACCGTTATGACCGTTACATGTAGAATTTCGACTTTTAACTTTTGTAAGGAAGCTGTAAGGAATGAGCCTACCAAATTTCAGCCTTCTACCTACACGGGAAGTTGGAGAATTAGTGATCAGTGAGTGAGTGAGTGAGTCAGTCAGTCAGTCAGTGAGGGCTTTGCCTTTTATTAGTATAGATTATATATAGTGGTAGAAATTTAACATCTTATTAAAGAAAGAAACATCCTCTAACAGGACAAATCAGTAATCAGGCAGGAGAAAAGCTGTTCATGGTATCTTTTAATTAGTCCTCAGCAAAAAGCAGTGTATTACAGAATGATCAGAGAAACAAAGCATAAAGGTTCATTTTATAAACTACTGAATTTATATACAGTGTTAATCAATGCAAAATTTACTCTGGTTGGTTCATTGGTTTACACCCAAATGATTTATATAAAATAAAAGTCTATTATATTATATTCTGGTTCTTCTTGTACCCTTTGAGTTGGGCTTCCACCCTTGAAAGTTCTGTGTATATAACAGCTGTCCATTCTCGTTTATAGGACATCTGCTGATTTCTTAGTCATCTCTTAGTCATCTTTCAGTACATTGTGTATATTACATCAACTTTTCTTCTGGTACATTCTTTATTTACTTGACCATAAGACCAATTCTTATATTTCAGTGTACATCTTGTTGTTCACTTGACGGTTATCTGGTTTCCTGGTGTCCCTGAACAGGTTTCTGACATTTATTAAGTCTTTATGCTATTTCTTTAAGATTAATGCTATGTTACTTATTCTTCCACTATATATATATACCTGTATATGTATGTAGTACAGTATATATGATGCATGCGTGATTGTGTGTATGCATGCTGTGGTGACCGGCCTCGACCACAAACAGACACCAAGACAGCTATGACAAAAACACACGTTTATTGTTCTTCTTCACGTTCCAACACAGCACAATGCACAAAACTCTCACAGTCCTCTGTTACACTCTTCTTTTCCTGCCGCCTCTGCTCCTCCTTTGCAAAGCTCCGTCATACTACCTCCCAACTCCAGCTCTCCCGGAATGGAGTGAGGCAGCCCCTTTTATCCCGTACCCGGATGTGCTCCAGGTGCTTCCTGATGAGCTTCCTGCAGCACTTCTGGGTGTGTCGGAAGTGCTGCATGAGTACCCGAAAGCACAACGGGTGTATTTGCCTTTGGGCTTAGCAGCACTTCCTGTTGTGGTGGAAGTGCTGCAGTCCATGTTCCCTGGAACATTTGGGTGTTCCCTGGCGGTGGCCACATGCCCCAACTGGGTGGAGCCTCCAAGCTCCAATCTTGTGGCTCCCCTGTACCTCAGGGCGGTTGACCTCTCATGTCCCAGGAAAGGTATTGGCACTCTCCCGGTCCTTCTATGTCCCAGGCAGCCGTCTATCACACTGCCCTTCCCCCAGCTGAAGCACATAGGGCGAGGCAGCCTACTCCGCTAGGGCTGGTCCTTTCCAAAGTGGGGTGCCAGCATGATGACGTCCATGGCCTTGCCCTGTAAAAGAAAAAACAGGAAAAGGGTGCAGAGATGCTGTGCTGGCGCTACTCCCTGGCACCTTCCATATGGCGATACGGACAACGTCTCCACAAGTGATCAAAGCCGTCGCACTCGTAACACCGGCGTCCCCCTGCCTGTGTCCAAGCCCTCGGAATATAAACACAGGGCGGGTACCTCCACTCTGACGTTACCGCAACTAGGTTTGTGGCCTCTCTCTGCTTGTCGTTAGCGTGGCTTTTAGATGTACAGGAGGACACTGCCCCCCGTCTCTCACTGTTGGAAGCCCTAGCTTTTCTCATCCGGTTTCTCTTCCTTTTACTCTTGGGCGACTCGCTGATCTGGGTCTCCCTATGGGAGAAAAAGAGACCTCGGGCCATCTGCACCCCTGTAGAGCAGTGAGAGGCTGTTGTCAGCTCCGGGAGCGGCTTGCTTTGAGACCCGCCACTCACCAGGCGGCGTCCTGTACATGCCTTCACTGCCCCTGCTGCACAATCAGCCCATACTGCTGCATCCACTGTTGGGGGCGTGGCTACTCTCTCCATAGGCTCAGCTGGGACCTCGTGAGGCTTAGGATGGACGTTTGTGAGCCCCGCCTGCAACCAATCAGTGGCGGGACATCACACACTGTCCAATCCCTTGCTCGCTCCGGGGAGGGTCATGCGATCCTCACAGCTCCCCTCCTCTGTCGAGAGGTTTAGGCTGGGGGAGGAGTCCAGGCGCTCGTCCTTCTGCGGCCCTCCTCTGTGAAGTGGCGACTGCCCTTCTTCATCGCCATGTCGCTCCGCCATCGACTTGCTCTCACTCCACGGGTCGGCGTGCTTCAGCCAGAGATGCGGATCCGGACAGTCCCCTTATAGAAAGCACGAATAGGGGACAGCAAGGTAATCCGCCCAGGGCGGACCCGCGCTGGGACTCTGACTTACCACCGCGATCCCGTCTCTTGGAGTTTCTCTTCCCCAGGTGGCCACACGAAAGGCTACGCCGACACGGACATCTTCGACAATGGTGCGAGCCTGGGAAACCACCACTCTCGGGATCCGCCTGGTCTTCTTCCTCCCCATTACTGCAGGTAAGGACTCTTTCGTGTGCGCGGCTACTCTGTGATGACACGGGCGTGTCTGGTGCTGTTGCATCAGAAGTGCTGCAGTCCATGTTCCCTGGAATGTTTGGGCGTCCCCTAGAGGTGGCCATGTGCCCCAACTGGGTGGAGCCTCCAAGCTCCAATCTTGTGGCTCCCCTGCACCCCAGGGTGGTCACCCTCTCGTGTTCCCGGGAGGTATTGGCGCTGTCCAGTTCCTTCCACGTCCCAGGCATCTTGACTGTGCAGCCGTCTATCACAATGCATATTGGTATAACTATGTGTGCATGTATATATTGTGATGGACGGCCGGTAGCTCAACCCGGCTGACACATCCAGGATGCTAGATGGAGACTTCCCTGCAGCTTAGAGGTGCCCCGGATTCCCACAGGGCACCATGGGAGATGGAGTTCGGCTTCACAGCCCTGCTGGGTGCCTCTGTGTGATGCTACAGGGAGATGCTGGGATTTTTTTTCCCATATAGCCCGGAAGTACTCCCAGGTCACCGGAACGGAAGAACAGAAGTACTTCCGGGTAAAGAAAATACAAGTCTCCATCTGTCCCAGAATGAATCACATTGACAGAAGGACAGGAGCACTTCCGGATCAAGAACTATATAAAGAACTATGGGAGATCCAGCAAGCGAGCCGGAGTTGGGAGGGAGTGTGACGGAGCTGTTGGGAGGAGAGGAGGAGTATTGTGGGTGTTGAATTATTTTGTGTGTTTATTATAGTTACTGCCTGTTTATTGTGGTGGAGGTGCTTAGAGGCACCTTACAGAAGAAAATTAAAATATTTCTTATTTCTTTTAAACCTGTGTCTGTCTGTTGGGTTTCACAGGGCAACAGCGCCCTCAAGCATCCACCTACTTACTATATATATGTGTGCTGTATGTATTTACATATATGTACTGTATTTATGTATGCATATGCAGTGTTTGTCCAGTTTTGTGACATTACAATCTGGAATTAAAATGGAATTTCATTTGGATTTGTTTTTTGTAATGGACCTAGCAGTATAGTATCTTGTAAATTTAAAAAAAAACAGTTAAAAACTGAATATATATTCATCCCCTTTACTATGAAACCCATAAACAAGATCTGGACCAAGTGTCACATAATTAGTTGCTAAGGGTCCACCTGTGTGTAATCAAAGTGTCACATGATCTGTCACATGATGTCTGTATAAACAGAGCTGTTCTGAAAGGCCCCTGACTCTGCAACGCCACTAAGCAAGCAACATGAAGACCAAAGAGCACTCCAAACAGGTCAGAGGCAAAGTTGTGGAGAACTATAGATCAGGGTTGGGTTATAAAAAAATATCCCAACCTTTGAATATCCCACAGAGCACCATTAATTCTATTATAACCAAACGGAAAGAATATGGCACCACTACAAACTTGACAAGAGAAGGCCACCCACCAAAACTCACAGACCAGGCAAGGAGGGTATTAATCAGAGATGCAATGAAGACACCAAGGATAACACTGAAGATCCACAGCAGAGATGGGAATAATCTGTCCATAGGACCACTTTAAGCCGTACACTCCACAGTGCAGGCCTTTATGCAAGAGTGGTCTCAAAAAGCCGTTGCTCAAAAAAAACAAATATAAGAAAACACGATTGGAGTTTGCCCAACAGCATGTGGCAGACTCCCCAAACACAAACAAGAAGGTGCTCTGGTCAGAGGACTGAATGTTTTGGCCATTTGTGGTGCAAACCCAACACTTTCCATCACCCCAAGAACATCATTCCCACAGAGAAGCATGGTGGTGTTGGCAGCAAAATGCTGTGGGGATGTTTCAGGGACAGGAAAACTGGTCAGGATTGAAGGAAACATGGATGGCAATAAAGCAGGACACTTCTTGAGAAAAACCTGTTTAAGTCTGCCAGAGTTTTTAGACTGAGACAAAGTTTCCCTTTCCAGCATAATAATGAAAGGTTCTAAACACGCTGTTAAAGCTCGACTGGAGTGGTTTAAAGAGAAACATTTCAATGTCTTGGAATGGCTGAGTCAAAGCCCAGGCCGCAATCCAACTGAGAATTTGTGGCACGACTTAAAGACTGTTGTACACTGCCCATCGAACTCGAAGGAGTTGGAGCAGTTTGGCCTTCAGGAACGGCCAGAAACCCAATGGCGAGATGTGCTAATCTAACAGAGACATTCAACAAGAGATTTGTAGCTGGAATTGCAGCAAAATGGGGCTTTACAAAATATTGACATTGAGTGGGTGAATGCACGCTCAGGATTTCTGTTTTTTTGTCTTTATTATTGTTTGTGTCCCAGTAAAAAATATTTTGCACCTTCAAAGTGATAGGCAGGTTGGAGTGGTGGCTCGGAGGCTAGGGATCTACAATCGGAAGTTTGCCAGTTTGAATCCCATCAATGCCAGAAGTGACTTGAGCAAGGCCTTTATCCTGCAATTGCTCTGTCCTGGATATGACGTTAATCTGCATCCAGCCCTGCAAGCAGGTCCTCCAACTTATAGGGAAAAATTGGAGGTTGGTGGCAGGATTGGCACTCCAGCCACCATAAAAAGCCTCACCCTGTTCCACTGTGGCGCTGAGGTGTCACCCACTGCACTCGGGTCCCAATCCAGGTGCTCCCAACCTCTTTGCACTCAATAACCCATAATGACAAAGAGAATACATGTTTTCAGAAAGTTTAATAAATGTATTAAAAATTAAAAACTGAAATCTGTCATTCATATCAGGATTCAAACCCTTTGCATTCCAATTTCTGCTTAGGTCCATCCTGTTTGCTTTACTTTTCCTTGAGATGTGATTGGCCATCGTTTAGAGAGGCACAAGGCTATGTATAGAAGGTCCTGAAGCCCAAGGAACTCTCTGTAGACCTCAGTGATCAAACTGTGGTAAGACATAAACCAGGGCAAGGAAGTACAACCACTTGTGAAGCTCTCAGTGTTTGCAGGAGCACAATGACCTCAATAATCGTGAAGCAGAACAAGTCTGAAACCACCACGACCCATCCTACAGTTGTTTGTCCAGCCAAACTGAGTAACTGCATAAGATGGGCCTTGATCAGGGAGGTGGCCATAAACAGATGGGAGATGGGAGAACCTGTTGAAAGGACAACCTTCAACAGTCTCAGCAGCACTCCATCAATCAGGCATTTATGGTAGAGTAACTCACAGAAGCCACTCTTCAGGAAAAGACATATGACAGCCCTCTCGATCTCACATCATGACGAGGAAGATTCTCTGGTCTGATGAGTCAAAAATTGAACTCTTTGGTATACCAGGCACTGCTCATCATCTGCTTCACCTGGACAATAGCAACATCGTGTTTATCGGGGAACTTCTCAGTGGCCGAGATAGGGAGACTGGTCAGAATTAAGGGAAGGACGAATACACCCAAATACAGGGAGGTCCTTGAAGAAAAATTGCTGCCAAACGTTACAGACCTCCGACTGGGGTGGCAGTTCATCTTTCAGCATGACGATGACCGGAGGTGTACGGCCAAGACAACACTGGAGTGACTTCAGGACAAGTCTGTGACTGTGCTTGAGTGGCCAAGACTTAATCCCCATAATGCATCTGTGGAGTGACTTGAGGGTGGCAGTTTACAGAGGCTTCAAAATCCAATCTAACAAAGCCTGAGAGGACCTGCCAGGAAGAATGGGATAAACTGTCCAAATCCAGGTGTGCAAAGCTTGCAGAGACTTACCCAAGAAGACTCAAAGCTGTTATCGCTGCCGAAGGAGCCTCTACAAAGTACTACATTAGGTGTCTGAATACTTATATGAAGGAAAGATTTCAGTTTTGATTTGTAATAAATTTGCAAGCCATTCAAAGGGCATGTTTTCACTGTGTCATTATGGGTTATTGAGTGCGGATAAAAGCGGTACATTTATCCATTTAAAATTAAATCTACGGTCAGTCAGTCATTTTCTAACCCGCTTAGTCCTAAACTGGGTGGCGCTGGTCTGCGGGAGCCTATCTCAGCTAGCATAGGGCACAAGCCAGGAACAAAGAGAGGGAAGGGGTCTGAATACTTTATTTTTGAGATAAATATAAATGGGATCCGTCATGACTGAACATCATGAGAAAGAAGAACTTCCATCTCTCAGAGCATAGAAATGCATGTGCCAAACAAGAAAATGAGCCCTCTTTTTTCTCCATTGGTGGCCGAGCACTTTTAATATTTTTGCCATGTTGACAATGCATATTGAGGGGTCCATGCAATCTGATCATTTGTATTTTCTTTCTTGTTTTCACTAGATCAATGGTGCCCATTTTTTTATCAAATCATTTTTTTTATGTTGTCCGCATTTTAATCACAGCTGTCTTGGCATAGAGAAATGCTGACTAATAAAAGCCTTCTATCCTGCCACACAAGCGCCTCTCTAAGCCCCCCTCTGGCTCAGGCTTATTCAGACCTTTGTGTGTTTGCAGGTTTCTACAATAACAATTCATCTGGTGATCCCCCCATGCGCAGAGAGTCAGCTGCACATCTGTCACTTGGCTTAGGACCGACACAAGCTCTCATCTGACATTATGTCCGTGTTAACAGCCTTGACCCGCTTATTGTCGAAACAGAGTTTTGGATGTGCTGTCTGTGTCTGCATTCACTTTCAGCAAGTGCTAATATGTGTGGTTTAGGTTCATTGGTGATTTTTAATTTCATTATGAACTTGTGTGCTGACCAGAGTCGCTTACTGGTTAGGGTGCTATCTGCCTACATCCCCCACCACCTTACAATGAACCAATACACTTTACAAAATGGACGGAGGAATGTCTGCCTGAGAGCCGTCTCCTGTAATTGTCAAATCTTTAGTAAAATTAGATTTTTTCATATTGATGTACCAGTAATGATTTGATACCCAGCACAGCACGGTATGGTGGTCACTAGTGGTGAGCGAGCATGCTCGGCCAAACATGTGTTCGGCTCGAGCATCGCTATGCTCGGAGCATGGCGCTACTCGAACGAGCACCACATGTGCTCGTGCACCATGCTCGAGTCTCCGCCCCGCACGTTTCGCGGGTTGGAGACAGCCAATCAAGGGGCAGGTAAGTACTGCCCTCACTGTAATGCCAGTAGCCATGTGACTCTATACTTTCATTTGTATTGAATGAGTATGAATTGTGGAATTGCAACGGCAAATTTAGAGCACACGGAAGGGTGAGGATCAAATGCGCTCTCTCCTGTCGCTCTAAATGTAAATGCTGATGAGATATGAAACGTAACCAGTAGTCAATGTGCATGCTGGCTGCCAATCGAATAGTGAATAAGCTGCTCTTTTGGGTTCATATATTTGTAAATCTGACAGACTCTAAAGGAGTCAGTGCCTCACCAGCCGTGAACCTCACCGCATGTCACTGATCAGGAGGACAATCACGGAATGTGAATGACCAGGAGCAGCGCTAAGTGTCCGGACTTTTAAAACATTAAAAATGGGCTTTCAGAGAACACACCGAACATGTCTATGATGCTCTCCGGCGATTGGCACCCCTAGGACTGCCCCGTCCTCTCTTTTTCTCAAGTTACTCAACTTGTTCTTGTCGAAAGTACATACCTCTCCGCTTGTTAAATGTTGTCTTCCACCTGACAGACCTACACGACTCCGATTAACATGGGTGGTGTTTCTGTCACTTTCTGACCTTTTCCAATGGACCAGGCACCCTCCCCTCTTCAGAGCAGGGGGTGTCTGGTTGTCTCCCATTGACTTACATTATACTCGGGTGCTCGGTAGAGCACACGAACATCGCGATGTGTTCGGACCGAACACCCGAACACTTTGGTGCTCGCTCATCACTAGTGGTCACTACTGTAGTTTGCTTTTCAATACCTCAGACCAGCTCAGTACTCAGAGTCTAATCCCTAGCTGTACCCCGTGATCTTTAACTACGCCATTTGTATCTGCTTATTTAATTGCTTATAATACAAGTCACAAATGAATGAAAATAAAGGGGAATAGATAAAAATAGCAGAAATGCCGCATGAGAAGCGAACTTTTTGGACTATTATTTGTGCCAAAATGCGTTAACTACTGTCAAAGATTAGACAAAGAGCCAGAAAAAGGTTTGGGGCATCCACCTGTATAATTGTTCCTGGCTGCAAAATAGTTGAGTTTAGTGTACAGAACTGCCTGTATGTGGCAAAGATGGTGGCTTTAAGGGGTGGTGGAGGAAGTGACGTCATCGGGACCGGGACCGGAAGTGGCGTTTTTCAGGACCAGAAGTGGTGTCCTCGAAACTGGAAGTGGTGTCCTCTGGGTCGTTACTGGAAGTAATGTCATCAAGGCCAGACGGGATTTCCTGTAAGTGTTCTGCAGTGGAAAGAGAAAAAGGATTAGTGCACCTCGTTACCCCCTGGTTTGGTATGGAATTACCCTCATTTAAGCCCTTTAGCTGCCTCCCATGCAAATGTGTGTGACACTATATTGCATGTGAAAGAACAAGACGATACAGTAAGGAGTGCTGAGGCACCTGTGGGCAAAACGCTGTATGACTGATTTTCAAAAAGAGGAGAAAACAAAACACAATTAAGTGTTAAATGAGGACGTCTTTTCAGGCACGAGCCTGTGTTTTGTCTTGGTAGAGTAATATATTACTCTCCTTTCCCCTTTTGTATTATTGATGTGTAGCCTTTGTCAGAATGCCTCAGATCTCACAGACTTACCACTGTTTAGAACGTATTGTACCATATAACTTCTCCCCACCTTCCCTTCTACATTTATAACCTCAGGCAGTTAGGTGTAGTAAAAGACAAGCAGGAGTTAAGTTACACTTATGCAGATCCAGATCGTCTGGATCTGGACCACCCTGCACTGACAAGAGACAACTTCCTGCTATGTGCGTAACAGAACAAGCAGGCTTGCTATTGAGAATGAATGGGGGCAGCGACGGGCGGTTCATCACCAGCCCACCTCACAGTCACCTCCACTACAGTATGCTGCCTGCAATGTCCGCTGCACCACCGCCCCCATTCAACACACAGCCATCCGAGGCACACTACAATGCTACCCCTGACCCCGCTGCCCCGTTCACCCTAAATGGCCTTTGTTCAGCCACAACCAGGTCTCCGCTTGCAGCATTACCAGCCGCCCACCTAGAATAAACAGGCAGCCGTGTGTGGTAGGCGGGCAGTGAAACAGCTTGCCGCCGGGAGATGGCCGAGGTGACGGTACACTGTGCGAGCAGCGAAATCACCCCCCTCCAGCCTCCGTCCAGCCACCGCTTGCAGAGTCCCCAGGCAGAAGATGACGGAGCGGCAGTTACTGAGGCGCATGCGTCACAGCTGCGGCCCTATTCGTATGTCGTAGGTCGAATGTCCGTAACCTGGGGACTACCTATATTCAGTATTTAGGTAAAACTGCTAACAACTAATACCGCAAGTATTTAACCATACTGCTTAGTTTAATGTGCATAAAAAGAAAAGTTTAGACACCTTACATAAGAGTAAACTTTTTCAGCGAGACCTAAAACATCCTTTTCACCATTTTGGTTAACCACTCCATGGTCCAGTTTGACAAAGCTCATGCTTTCCACCAGAACACAGAAGGCTGGGCTGTTGACACGCCTTGCACCACGCTGATTGGTCATTTGATTGCGTTAATTTTTGACACGATTAGTGAGTTGTCTTGAATCAAAATGCAATGCATCCGGAGCGGCCACTAAACACCATGCAGTATGTTGGCTTTACTTTTAATTAAGACACACAACCTATGGACATGAATTAAAATGTAATACGCTTTTGTATTGCATTTAAAACTATACAACAACAACATTTATTTCTATAGCACATTTTCATACAAATAATGTAGCTCAAAGTGCTTTACATGATGAAGAAAGAGAAAAGAGACAAAGTAAGAATTAAAATCAGAGAACACTAATTAACATAGAATACAAGTAAGGTCCGATGGCCAGGGAGGACAGAAAAAACAAAACAAACTCCAGACGGCTGGAGAGAAAAAATAAAATCTGCAGGGGGTTCCAGGGCATGAGACCACCCAGCCCCCTCTAGGCATTCTACCTAACATGAATGATCACGGTGATACAGTGAAAAGCAATCGAAAATTTGGTTGATATGATTTTCATTATGACTTGATATGCGCCACGTGCATATGCATCACATGTCAATGTAGTTAACATGTTGGACTGCATTTTATTTTGGTACAAATAACCGTCCACAGAATTTGACTTTAAAGTAAGTAAATCACAATTACACGTGCAGCTGTAAAGGTGAGTCCTGTTAGAATGATGGCCAATTAGCAGCATGGGGGAACTACAAAGAGGACTAATAATTAGCACTGTGACTTTAGGAAAGCAACCTGAGGTATCTAAACAAAGTTCTAATGAGGCCAAATAGTCAGAGCCTGAATTGCATGCATGCCAGCCATAGACACGGCAAAAACATTTTGTGCATTAAGGGAAACAATCTCAAAAATTATGGTGGTATATGCCAAACATGGACATGTATTAGCAAGGTGAAACACAAGGTGCAGCTCTCAGACAATGGTTAATGAATACTTTTCAGGATAGTTCGTATGTTACACAAAAGTACATCATCATCATCCCTGGTCTAACAGCCATTTTTGGGTTTACCAACAGTTACCCTCAATTTTTTCCCCAACATTCTTTGTGGTGAAATTTGTACTTTCCATATCATCCTACACCATCTTCAACTATGTCATATTTGGCAACCCTCTAGTTCTTCCCAACTCCCACCTTCATCCTGGTGCACTTGTTCACCCAATCATCCTCTGTCTTTCAGCCCAAATGATCAAACCACCTCAGTCCAATAGTCTGGTGGCAGACCTCCAGTAGCAGACCTCTGTGTGACTGCTTACAGGTCCCCATAATGTCATGTAGGAGCCTGTGGCTGGAGGTGAGAAGTGGAGAGAGAGACCTGGGCAGATATGGATGCTGAATATAAATAAATAAATAGGTATAGCTGTATTTTGCTAAAAAAAAAAACCCTAATATTTTAAATTCATAAATGAACATATGTACAACTTCAATAAAAAAGAGTTTACTATTTCTGCATTTATTACTGTAGCAGAAATCTCCTATGAACTAGTTACACTGCTTGTGCATTTAACCAGCTAATATCTAAACATTAGAACATTAGAACATTCTAGACGAGAACAGGCCATTCAGCCCAACAAAGCTTGCCAGTCCTATCCACTTGTTTCCTCCAAGAAAACATCAAGTTGAGTTTTGAAAGTCCCTAACGTCTTACTGTCTACCACACTACTTGGTAGCTTATTCCAAGTGTCTATCGTTCTTTGTGTAAAGAAAAACTTCCTAATGTTTGTGCGAAATTTACCCTTAACAAGTTTCCAACTGTGTCCCCGTGTTCTTGATGAACTCATTTTAAAATACAAGTCTCTATCCACTGTACTAATTCCCTTCATAATTTTAAACACTTCAATTATGTCTCCTCTTAATCTTCTTTTGCTTAAACTGTAAAGGCTCAGCTCTTTTAATCTTTCCTCATAATTCAACCCCTGTAGTCCTGGAATCAGCCTAGTCACTCATCTCTGGACCTTTTCTAGTGCTGCTATGTCCTTTTTGTAGCCTGGAGACCAAAACTGCACACAGTACTCAAGATGAGGCCTCACCAGTGTGTTATAAAGGTTGAGCAGAACCTCCTGTGACTTGTACTCCACACATCAAGGCGCTATATAACCTAATATTCTCTTAGCCTTCTTAATGGCTTCTGAACACTGTTCGGAAGTTGATAGCGTAGAGTCCACTATGACTCCTAAATCCTTCTCATAAGGTGTACTCTCGATTTTCCGACTGCCCATTGTGTATTCAAACCTAATATTTCTACTTCCTATGTGTAATACTTTACATTTACTGACATTAAATTTCATCTGCCACAAATCTGCCCAAGCCTGTATGCTATCCAAGTCCTTCTGTAATGATATAACGGATTCCAAATTATCTGCTAATCCACCTATCTTGGTATCATCTGCAAACTTAACCAGCTTGTTACTTATATTCCTATCTAAATCATTTATATATATATTAAAAATAGCAACGGTCCTAGCACTGACCCCTGTGGACACCACTCTTAACATCGGCCAGTTCTGATGAGGTTCCTCGCACCATCACCCTCTGCTTCCTGTGTCTGAGCCAATTCTGCACCCATCTAAAAACATCACCCTGAACTCCCACTTCTTTTAACTTGATGCCCAACCTCTCATGTGGCACCTTATCAAATGCTTTCTGAAAGTCCAGATAAATAACATCATATGCTCCACTTTGATCGTATGCTTTTGTTGCAACCTCATAGATTTCCAACATGTTAGTAAAGCACGACCTCCCTCTTCTGACTCCATGCTGACTGGTCAGAATAACTCCTGTCCTTGCCATGTGTTGCTCAATCTTATCCTTAATAATTCCTTCCATTAATTTTCCTGTGATGCATGTTAAGCTTACTGGCCTATAGTTGCTTGGATCTGCCCTGTCACCCTTTTTATATAATGGGATGATATTTGCCATTTTCCAGTCCTTCGGAATCTCTCCAGTGCTCAGTGACTTCCTAAAAATATGTGTCAAGGGTTTATATATGTACTCACTAGCCTCCTTAAGAACACGAGGATAAATATGATCTGGTCCCGGAGATTTGTTTGATTTCAGCCTATTTAATCTGAGCAGCACTTCTCTCTCTACAATTTCCAAATCCCTCAGTAGCTCCTTAGTAGTTGCGTTTACCTCTGGGAGGTTATCCACTTGCTCACTTGTAAACACCTCCGAAAAATGTCAGTTTAGGGCATCTGCTATTTCATTGTCTGTATCTTTTAATTCCCCTTTACTATTCCTGATGAACTTGACCTCCTCCTTGACTGTTCTTTTACTACTAAAATACTGAAAGAATCTCTTAGGGTCTTCTTTCGCCTTATCTGCTATATTCCTCTCCAACTGTCTTTTAGCCTCCCTGATATCCTTCTTAATGGTTGCTCTCATATTTTCATACGCTCTACGATTCACTTTGCAGTCATTAGTCTTATATGCCTTATACAGCAGTTTTTTCCTTTGCAACTTCTTTTTTAAATCTTTATTAATCCACTGTGGAGTTTTTTTTTAGTTTCCTATTAATTCCATATTTAGGTATGTATCTGTCCTGCATTACATGTAACACGTTTTTAAACCTGTTCCATTGCTCCTCGACTGTCTCCACATTTAAAAGCTTATCCCAGTCTATCCTACTTAGACTTTGTCGCATCTTCTCAAAATTAGCCCTACCAAAGTTCAACTTAACAATTTTAGTCTTTGCATCTGCACTCTTACAAAATACTGAGAATTGTATTACATTATGGTCACTTGACCCTAGTGGTTCAATCACCTCTACACCCTCAATTCTATCCTGATTATTACAGAATACTAAATCCAGACAGGCTTCACCCCGTGTTGGTACTAAACGTATTCTATTCTCCTGTTAAATATATAAAATTATTTCCTGGGAAATGATAACACAGTTTAATACACCGTATATAATAAATTTGATAGAACTACTCCACTCCAAAATTATATTTTGTATACAAACTCACATTACTCTAAATGGTGTGTAGTGATGGCTGATGAAAAAAATTTCATCTCATGTTTTCATGCAGAATGGAGATAACAGAATATGAATTTATGGTGACCAATGCTGGACAACAGGAAACAAAATAAAAAAATAATCTCACCTTACTTATGTTGCCATCCAGTTGTATGTTCGCAACATCCCAAACACATTTCTTTATGAAAATATTGCTAAATAAACCACTTCCAGAAGATCCCTTCCTGAAGATAAACAAATGCCCACTGTGGATGGTGGTACCTGTGCTGGGAGATTTTACTGATGATGTTCTTCAGCACTTTGACATACCCTTCTACCCTAGCAGAGCAGTGTCCCACATGGACGACCGAGGATCACCTTCCAGACCCTGCTTAGATACACAGTACCACTGTGGGATAAGAAGATGCACTTTCGCTAACAGTATTGTCTCTTTTTCCCACTGCAGTATTAAGAAGATACCCAATCAGGGCAACTGAACCATGGCCGCATTATCCCGAGAAGACCCTTTAAGACTAGAAGCCACCTGGCAGAGGGTATCTCAGTTGGGTTTTAACCCACTCTATGCAGGAATTTCCTTACTCAGACCCACTAGTGAGAGCCAGTGATATGAAGACACTGAGCAGGCTAAGAAATCAGTTTCTTAAACCAAGCAATTATTTTTGATCAGTTTTTTTGGTCCATAGCATTAAATGGGGTGTCCCAATTGGTACCCCGACTATCCTTTGGGACTCCTCAGCTCCTTCCCACCTTTACAGCAGCTAAGAATATGCTCCAGGATCCTTCTCTTACCAGACAGGGCCCACACTACAGTCTGTGCCTTTCCACAATGGAACAGGTTAGATGGACCGGAGATGACATCATAGACAGATTCTACCAGGGACTTGTTGTGAATAGTTGCAGATTTCCACAGCTCAGACTAAGAGATCTTACAGCCAGTTTCCATCTAGTCTGTGTTCCTTGCTGACTCACTATTACCCAATTTGAGTGCATCTCCTCCACCTTAGCTCTCACTTCCTGCTGGACCAGTTGGCATCATTCTCTGCTTTGGGCCTTGTTAACACCGCCCAGCCCTGTTCTTCCTGATGACACATGCCCTACCAGTGCTCTATGCTGTATTTCTGCTTCTGCCTGCTCCAATGCTTCTGCTGCATTCCACTTCCTTCAGGTTCTCACAGCCTGAGAGATCTTTGTATCAATAGGCTTCCTGAATTACAGCACCTCTCTGGCACACGTCACCATGAATTCCTCATTCAAACTGCTAACATAACCTGCTTAATGAGGTTCATGGTCATAGGGTGTCCAATCCTACCATGGTGGCACTGGAAGCAAGGCAGGAAACAGAAAAAAATATTCAGACAAAGATAGAAAGTGCAGAGTACAGAGACAATAACCAGGCATGGATCCAACAACACTGACGCCTGAGACACAGTGCGCCTCTCGCACTGCACTTTAGATAACTGTTGTTGCTGACTCTTCTATCTATCTGTTTCTTACATCTAAACGGCAATGTTTCCATCTAGTAGATCATCTCCTTTACTTACACTACCTCATCACTCCTTCATTTCCATCTATATTAACTTCACTGTAGGATCTATGAAAATGATTGCCATGTTACATATGTTGTATTTATTAATAATTGTGCTGTGTTACGCAGCATTTCCCAGGACCTTTTCTAAGATGTATCAGAAGTACTATGTAACTAACTGATTTTTTTTTTTATACATTATTTGTACTTTTTACCAGGGGCTAAAATTATTAGTTCACTGGAGTTCCTTATTCTTGGATATGCTATACACAATTGTCCAGGGTTAAAACCATCCTGCCGTAGATCAATTCTTGCTTTCCCTACTGACAATTCTTTGGTTTAGTTGATGGAAACTGAATTATTTTCATTTGAAACTGGTAATTAGTTAAATAATGGAAAATTGGGGTATAAATATGATTTCTGATCTGATGATTCCAACACCCCATTATCTGAGATGACTTTTCCCCATGCAGATGAGTAGCCTGGCAGTAGAGTGGAGACACTGAGTGCCACATTCGGGTACCAAGAAGAGAAACAAAACAGAGGAGGGTTAGTAACAATTTATAAATATTGTATTCTTTATATTTTGTAGAAACGACTAACACACAGTGATTCATAGCTCATCAGCAGCTCTAGTCAGGGTATGCCGAACTAAAGTAGTGAGTCTTTAGCAGGGATTTAAAGCTGAGACTAAATAGGCATCTCTTATATTAGCAGGCAGATCATTCCACGCCTTCGGGGCTAAAACCTCTCACTGCTGTTTTATTAAACCTTGGAATTATAAGTAAGTCATCAGCTTCAGTTCTTAATGTATGCACTGGTTTTGTTGGAAATAAGTTCCAATAAGTAAGTAGGGTCTTACGCTTTACATGTTAAAAGGAGGATTTTAAAATCTCACCTAAACTTAACTGGGAGCCAATGCAAGGACTTTAGAACCGAAGTTATGTTGTTGTACTGTGTAGTTTTTTTAATGATTCTTGCAGCAACGTTTTGAATTAACTGAAAGCTGCATAAAGACCAATTTGAACAGCCATGTAAATAACACATTGCAGTAGTCAATCCTACTAGAAATAAAAGAGTGAATTAAATTCTCAGCACCCTGCACATTTAGAAAACGTCTTAATCTTCCAACATTTTTAAAATGGAAAAAACATGTTTAGGATAGTTTTGTAATGTGTGTTCTAAATAACATATCAGTTGTGTGTTGATTCAATAAAACTAATGGGTATTCCAGCTGAGTTAAAGAATATTGTTGCAGTCAATATCATTTCCTCAATAAATAAAATTTCTGTTTTTTTTTTTTTGTATTCAGAGACAAGCAGCTCTCATCTATCTCACACAATTAATTAAGGGCACAATTGGAGAAATGTCATTTGGTCCACAAGATAAGTCTCATCTGAATACAAGTAAAAACTAACATTATGTTTTCTAATATTAGGTCTCAATGGAATTGTGTAAAGAGAAAAAACTAAAGGTCCCGGTACTGAGCACTGCAGGACACCATATTTAACTTCTGAGTGTAATGATGGAGTACTGTCAGCACATTTCTGTGTATACTGGTAATGATTTGATAAAAAAGAAGTAAATCAGTGTGACAGATAGGGGGCGCTATCACTCCCTTGAACCCTCCGATCAAACGTCAGACACCAAGTAAAAGTCCAAATGTTGACTTTATTATTAACAAACAATGCACAAAGCACCCTCCTCTCCACAATACTCATTAAATTATACAATACACTACAATAAACCAATCCTCTACTTCCAGACGCGTTGCCACCTTCCACCCAGCTCAGCTCGCCGTCTGGGAGCTGTCACAGTCCTTTTATACTCCCTGACCCGGAAGTGTTCCAATCCCCAGTTCATGTGATCCTTATCACTTCCGGGTCAGATAAAAAGTCCTTTTCTTCATCCCGGAAGTACGTCACTTCTGCTGTTGCTCTGCCTATGATGCACTTCCGGGTTATAGGGCACATATGACTCTCTATGCCTCCCTGCAGCGTCCTCTGTTGGCCCCTGGGGTATCCAGCAGGTTTGTAAGGGAAAACTCCATAGTCCATGATTCTCTACTGGCATCCGGGGCACCTCCATGCTTCAGGGAGAGCTCCATCTGGTGGCCTGGGGGTATTGGCCGTGATGACAAGCCGGCCATAGACCACACCAGGTAAGGACAGCTCAGATGTAACACTTCGATTTGTAATCGTGTACTGTCAGAAAGTTTTGGATCAAAAGTGTTACAAAAATTGAAACAGGCCTAGTTTTTTAGATACAGCGGCTAACTTCTGAAAAACATTACAACCAAGAGGAACTGAAATAAACCCTACATAAACTTAGAAAATGGAAAAGAATCAAAGTCAAATTAAAAGTACAGCAGACTGCAAACTTGACCTTGTAATGTGCACTGCGTACAAACTGGACAATGACATGGAGCCAAATGACCTAAACTTGGCTTCAAATGTGGACTTCCACTCAAGAATTCGTTTTGAAGTTCATTGCCAGTCATATTCTCACCTAGGACAGTGGGGGATGTATATTATTACCAGTATAAGGTGTTTATGATTTTTATTTGTTATGTAGTTCACTGATGCATTTGTTTTCATGATTTCACCAGTTGTATGTTTAAGCTTGTATTTGTTTCTTTGTAATTTATTTTATAGGTTTTATTAATAATCCAAAAGACACAGCTGGACAACAAAGTTCTAACACTGAATTGTATTTGTCTTGATTATTACAAATAGCAATAACATTTGCAGGCTGCAGATGTATGTAGCCCATGCAATGAACTGAATATTTTTAATTGTGTGGCTCTTTTGTCCTGTGGTGACCTCATCACAACACCTGCACTCACAGCCACAGCAGCTGGCACACGGACTCAAGCTTTACAGTACAACACGCTTGCTAGCTATGTCTTACTCGAGTTTCACCAAACTTTCCTCGTGCTCACTCTCCGCACCACATATCATGCTATTTCTATTTCCATTTTCACTCCTATGTCCACCCTATTGGTCAGTGCTGCTTTTCGTGTGCCTCTACTATCCTTTATGCTGGTGGCCTTTATTTGTGTAAACCAGAATGTCTCAAAGAGTGGAGTGGCACTGTGTCTGTCCTGACTTTGTCTCAGCACTGAGCCAAAAAACAGAAGTGGCGTGTTAGTGTATCCTACTTGGTACAGTACTGTTATCGGCAAATCAAAAATTTCCGTCATGTGTCTATAATGTCACCAAATGTCAATCAAATCAGACAAAGCATTTCTGAGATTTTGGAATATTTAGGTTTTATATTGTAGAGGTTGTTTTTCTCCATTTTGATGAGACAAAAATTGAACTCTTTGGGCAAAATTCCAAGCACTTGGTCTGGTGAAGGCCAGGCATTGCTCTTCACTTGCCTAATATTATTGCTGTGGCAAAACATGGCAAGTGGCAGCTTCATATGTGAATGCGTCTCAGTGGCAGGGACAGAAACGCTGGTTAGAACTGAGGGGAAGATGAGTGCAGCTAAATACAATGAGGTCCTGAAGAAAACCTGCTGCAGAGTGCATGTGACCTCAGACTGGGGTGACCGCACAATAATGAAGCAAACAGCCAAGACAGTGCTGGAGTGGCATTGGCATAAATTCCTGAGTTTCATTGAGTGGCCCAGCCAAAGCCCAGACTTATGTTTAATAAAGCATCTGTGACGAGACTTGAAGATGTCAGTTTACAGACCCCAACTCCCCCTCAACCCACCATCAGTGTAATTGAGTTTGAGCTGGTTTGCTAGGATGAATTGGATAAATTGTCCAAATCTACATGTATAAAGCTTGTAGAGACTTTCCAGAGAAGACTCGATGCTGGAATTGTTGCCAAAGTGGCTTCAGCAGATTTGATTTTAATACATTTGCAAACATTTCTGAAAACATGTTTTCATTTTGGCATTATGGATTATTGAGTGTAGATTGATAGGCAAAATTGGCACTCATTTATTATTAAATCTACTACCCATTAATGTGTGCAGAAAGTGAACGGGTCTGACTACTTTCTGAATCCACTGTAGCTCCACATCTGACATCGTTATACTATCAGACGTGATCACCAAGCTCACAGACCTATGGCTGAGTTACAGCCTCTGCAAATGGATTTTGGGCTTGGAGGATGCTATAAGATTCACACCATCCAAAGACGGTGATTTGTTTATTTTATTATGGGCACCCCAGGAGTACACCTTGACCCAGCATGCACACACTCAAACAGCGAGACACTGATAAAGCAGATCAATGAATCAATAAATATAATAATAAAGATGATAAAGTATATATTAAACAAATAATGAAGGAAAGAAAAGATTATTAAACAACACATACGCAAAAGTCCTCCCCAATTCCCCGATGGTGATAATTATTTGCAAACACTACATACATATAACCGAATGAAACACCAGGCACTGCACAGTAAACACTTAACACTAAAGATAAAGTCACACAGTCGAGTACAGCAGTGCAGATGACAACGGTGTGTGGACTGAAACCCCCTGTGAACAGCCCTCTGAACGAAAGGTAAAGCTTTGTCCTAGCGGGTTCCATTTATAGCATGAAGATTTGCTGTGATTGGGAGCTCTCCTCAGACAAAGGCGGATTCAGCCAAGACGAAATCACATAGACAGGCAGGCACAGGACAAGCACATACAGTACATCTGGATACAAACGGTAATCCGCGGTAGTTGTAGTTGTAATCCAATATATACAATTGATCACAGTCTCATTGGCGTCTTTTAGGCTCCTTTTTAAAGGGGTTGGTAAACGATTCTTCTTCACAGCAACCAGGGACATGCAGTCAGGGGAGGTAGGTGAGGCTTGTCATCATGAAAAGTAAAAAAGCTAATAATGGTAACATAGAAAAAATCTGTCCCCTAATATGTGCCATAAATTTGTTTTGTGTATGATTTAAATAATTGTGATCATTTTTATAGTCAAAATTGCTGAATTGGCGCATATCCTATTCAAATACAGGGGAGAAACGTGAGGTGCGTTAGAGACGAGCCTCACCTCACCTCTGACTGCACTCTCCCTCACACACGGGGTTGATGCATGCATGTTGCTGTCTCTCTGTATGTCGCCAATATAATGTTTGCAGACACGTTTATTATACACCCTGACTTTCCACAGTATGGCTAATATCTTAATGAATGTGTGTGACATATCTAGTCTTGCTGATTGGACATAAAACTGCAGTGAAAAGGCACAAGGGGAGGCAGACAGTACCATGCGGCACTTAAGGGGGCAGAAGTGAGCAGGGGCGGACTGGCCATTAGGGCATTTGGGCAATGCCTGGTGGGCGCAGGCTCTGGTCTGGTCATGGGCCGTCCTTTTCATGAAATAAATTTTATGTATTGGTTACTGTTTGACTTTAAAATTAATTTTCTAAACTACTGAACATTATCTGTCAGGTACTGCGATTTATATAGTCCTATATAATATACCGTATTACGTCATCAAGTTGTTTTAGTTGTCAGTATACAACGGTGCAGCAAAAAATTTGCTCATTTTTGCCAATTTCTGTTTCGATACTGCTACATTTCGGTTAGCATATACATTATTGCCATTTATTTGATCTCATATCTAGTATTTAAATTCTCCAGTACTAATAATTAGTTTAGATTATGTATTATGCATTTTATTGTTCTCTGGTCATCGACATGAGCGATAATTAGTGGTTTTCAGCTGTGATTATTAGTATGATGAAATAAAGTTATAAAGCACAGGATGGGAATTTTTCATACTATGACGGAACATTTATAGTTTATCGTTAAGTTAATGGAACATTTCAATCATGTGAGGTTTTCATTATAACCTCGGTTATAGTTTATTCCATTGTAAATGAGCAGCTACTTGGACGTAGCATTGACATTTGACATGTACTCTAATAACTTGTAAGCCGCGTTACTACATTTTTATTTTTCATTAAATTTTATTTCTAAGCATGACGTAAAATTTTAAGTTGTGTCTAAACAACAGTGTACAGATTAAGTTTGGCAACAGTTTATACAGTTTTCATATGACAGGCTCATAGCAAGTAGCAAGCTGCGTACTCACAAATTTTAAGAAAATTTCAACGAATAATGGGCTGAGTGGGTCAAACTTATCACCTCACTCATTGATGGATGCCCGGGCCGGTTTTGACACCCAGTCCACTCCTGGATGTGAGCCCAACAGGTGCTCGTTGTTGCTGTTCTTCTATGCAGAGGCTCTG
>JANRMT010062796.1:79456914-79475522 GCA_026402145.1 Polypterus bichir lapradei
CCACCTCGGCTGGTTGAACACCAGATGTGCCACTGCATTCAGAATCGTCTGCAGCAGCTTGATGACACAATCCAGCAGAGTGCTACAGTAGTCCAGCCATGACAGGACCAGGACCACTTCTGACGGGACGCTGTGTCAGTCATTTGTATACCCCATAATCAGCCCCTTCTTGGCCAGCACATTTCATGTGAACAGCACAATAGAACTTTCAGATGTCTGTGTGTGCAGAGGCTACATTTAGGTATACATTCTAAAAATGAAGGTGACAGAGAGGGTCTGCAGAGTGATGTCATAAGAGGACCATCCACATGATGGTCCGAGGAAGAACCTTTTGTTATTTAGGCCCAAATTAGGGTCCATAAATATCAAAGAAGAGCTGACAACAGATATGTGAAATATCAGTGAGGCTGCTGCTGCCTACAATAACACGGGCTAAGTTCCGGTTTTCATGACCTTTTAGTATTCCTGTAGCCTGCCACACACTCTTAACACACTCCTGGTTCTTCAAAGGCGTTTTATGGTTCTTAAATGAGCTGTGTGATTCCTCACAGAACTATTGCTTGACAAAGCACAATTTCATTCTGAGAAGGGTTCTTTGCATACAAAGTTGGTTCTTTGTGCTTCTAAAATGAAATATTTAATGTATTGCTGGCTGCAGGACTCTAAAACCCAAAACTTAATCTGTGTTACTGGACCTATGCAGCAAGAATCCTTTTAAAATCAGAATCCGGTCGTACTTCACAAAATATGTTACCATCTAGTCTTGGTTATTTACTGTATGGACTCTGTTAAGGATCTAAATAAATAAAAGTTCTTTCTGGGACCTTCATGTAAATGGGTCTTTCAGGAACCAAATATGGTTCCTTTATGGCAGGGGTGTCCTACTCCAGTCTTGGTGGGCCGCAGTGTCCTCAGGTTTTCATTCTAACCCTCTTCCTAATCAGTGACCAGTTTTCACTGCTAATTAACTTTTCCCCATCACTTTAATAGCTCTGTTAGAAGAGTTCAGCTCTCTGAATTGATTTCTTTCTTCATTACATGACAGCCAAGCAGAAATGAGTTGTGAAACGAGCTAACAGATTACCAGCTAAACTGGGGCTTCAAACTCCAACCTATTTCACTCCAATCACTTTCTTAATGAGAAGCCAATTCTTGCTGTTAATTAAACCCGTTATTTAATTCCATGGCTTGTTGTTGCTCTCATTCTGCCACAGCAGACTTTTCCTAAACTGTTGATTTTCTGTTGGTCAAAATGTTTTGGTGACCTGAGAGATCAACCTTACCGAGACCTTCACTTTTCTTTATTTTCCGATATTGTGTGATGGGCACAGGTGAGCTGGTCAGGTGGTGGCTCATTTTGTGTCTCATTATTGTTTGGCTGCTAATTAAGGAAAAAGAAACAACTAAGGGGCCCAAGTCAAGTTAATTAAAGCTAAGGCAAAAGAAGTTAATTAGCAGCAAAAACTGGTCACTAATGAAGAAGATGGTTAGAATGAAAACCTGCAGCCCTCCAGGCCTAGAGTTCGACACCTGTGCTCTATGGCATCACTCTAAAGAGCCACTCAGGTACCTTTATTTTTAAGTGTGCACATTAAAGATTTTTGCTTTGACTACATTTTAGGAACCTTTTCAAAACCCAAAGAAGCATGTTGCTTTGTAAACCACCAGAATGAAAAGGTTCTTTGTCAACCAACATTTCTGCAAAGAACCACACAACCCATTCAAGTTCCATTGAAGAACCTTCGTTTTTAAAAGCGGACGAGCAAAATAACACTAACCCACCTGAAATGGAATAAAGAGAAAATCAAAAGCACAAATCTGAGGGCTGCCTTGAGCTTTCTCTGCAGTTCAGTAGGTTGACTTTCTCTGAACGACAATTCCCAATTCCCCCATGGCAGGGATCGCACCGACGCAAACACCATCTTTTAGATCACTTTGTATTAAAGCTCAGCCAGCTGCAGACGAGTCCTGTTCAGTCTGCCTGCCTTGCGGATTTTTTGATTCGAAGAGGGCGTGCTTCATGTTTTTTGATTTTCCTGCCAAAAGGGATATGAGGCTATGGCGACGGATTAAGCGGAGACTCCGAGCTCCGGTTTAGTAAACGCAGCGGGTGACCAATGGGCTGCCGGGGCCCCGCCCCCTGCTCCGCCGAAAGCTCCAAGGCTTCTACTGATTTCCTTTACTGGGCTCAGGAAAGCGGACAGTGACGGACTGTGGGGTCTGCAGTGCTACGGGGACAACTGTGATTGGGGTGAGCATTCTCAAAATTACTTCTTCTTGCTATGAGTTTGGGATTCTGCAAGCATCGTGGCGTAGGAAGCACGCGACTTGCCAGTCCCTTCATGAAACCACTTTTGCTTATAACTTTAAAAAACCTCTTTCCACTTTACCTTTTCTTGAGTTTTTACTCACGAAAGGCTTCACTTCTTTCTGCTCTGTGAGAACCTGCGATCTTAAAATTTGGCGTCAAAATCCCTATGGAAGCAGCAGAGCAAGGGAAAACTTCACACAATGAAATGAATGAAGCGTGTAGAGCAAGAAGGAGAACTGTTCTTCGTCTATTAGCTTTGTATCGAGTTACTTTAAAAGGTTCAGTCTGTCATAGTTTGACCGGAGCAGCAGATTTATTTATTTTTGCTTCTAGTATATAACTTGTCTGTATGAACTTTTCACTAATTGTAAGTGCGACGTTATTCCTCCCATTTTAAGAATATTTGGTTTATGAGTGTTCTTGTACTCACTCACTCACTCCATGCTGATCCCTATCACTCTTTCTTGTAGTGTCTAGTATAACAATAACGAAGAACAGGGAACATAAGAATCTATAAAAAATTTTATTTTTCCATTTCACACGAGAATTTTCGTTATGTTTTTGTTGTCGCCGTTTATAATTTTGGAGTATCCGAAACACTCGTGGACGACATACCCAAACTGGATCGACTTTCTTTCGGGAGGCGGCGTCACCTTCCCCGTCTTCTTGTCAGATTTTCCTTGGGAATCTCAGACGTGCGCTCGGGTTGTACAGCATGTGTAGATCCTTGTCGTCTGAGCGATGGTGGGTTTGTGCGCCAAGATCGAATGGCATCTTGTCCAGCTTTGCCCACCTTGCTTTCGACAGAGGCATTGGCTTTCTTCTGGGTAAATACGGATCAGAAAAAGGAGAAATAAAGAGTGCAAAACTGTGCTGTCAAGTTAACTGGCGACTTCTAGCTGGTCGCTGTGAGTGAGTGAGTGAGTGGGTGGGCGGACAGTCCTCTGCTGGATAATCAGGGGTCTGAACACGTCTTACTTACAAATTAGCCTTTTCATAGTGTAGTTTTTGAAAGCACTTTAGTTATAATTGCAAGGAGTGCTGTAAAAAATTTTAAAAAGTATCCATTCTTATTGGAGTTTATAAGCTTGATTGCATTTTCATGTTTTTCAATATGATTTCTGGTGAAGATGTATAATTTATGTGTCAAAATAATTATGAGTACTGCCTATTATTATTATAAATACATCTATTATCAAGGTTATTGTATTCAGTAACTATATTACTGTATATTTCTACTTATGTTTAAATAGACAGATAGATATGAAAGACACTATATAAGAGATAGATAGGAAAGGCACTATATAAGAGAGAGAGAGATAGATAGCATTTTATTTCTCCCATGTCTTAAAAATACTTGATGGCTGGCCGTGTTGTTTCTTGCTGAGCCTTTGCTTGACAAAGAACTGTTTACATCTGAAAGGATTCTATGACTATTAAATTGTTTTTTGGGAATTTTAAGATAAGTTCATAATATGTGGATAAAACAAAATTATTTGACGTATAGTAGGTGACCTAGCAAGGTACTGACAGATGAAGAGAACCTGAACTTATTCTGTGTTATTGTGTGCATTAAGAGTCATTTTAAAATCAGGGATCTATTGGTATTTTACTAATTTGTCATCGTCTGCTCAAGGTTTTTTATGTACTGTACTTGTTACATATCTAAGCACATGAAGGTTCTTTCTGGAGCCTCCATGTCGATGGTTCTTTTGGTAACCAAAATGGCTGCCTTTTGGCACTGCTCTAAAGAGCCATTCTGGCACCTTCACTTTTAAGAGTGACTGGGAGAACTGTGGCTTCACTTGTGGTTTTGCTCACTTTAACTTTTGTACACTACCAGTACAGTATACAGTATATGGTCAAGAGTCTACAATTCAGTAAAGCGTTAGATTGTCTTGAGATGCACAGATTGCAGATTGTGTGATGTCTGCATGTTACCCCATTTTTCGACAGATCTTCATCCAGACCCTCTATTTTGTTTTCCCTCACAGTCCATAAAATCCCATCTAGTTAGTTTATTATAGCGAAGTGCTGCCGGTCTGGACGGTGTTTGAGTGGCTGGAATGTGACTAAGTGGCGATGTGGACTCAACTGCCTATCTAAAATAGGTCTAAAATGTTGAGATTCATCAAAATCTTGAAATCGAACTTTTGGATGATTGCAATACTTTCCCTATACTTCATATCTGAGAAAGTAAAAAACACTATTTTAGAGAGAGAAATGGGGTTTGGGAACATACACGAATAGTGCGATGAATGATGAACCACCTGGATTGGCACCCTTGTGCTGCTGGTGACACCCAGAGAGAGAAAAGTAATAAAATTCTGTATGTTTAAAGTTAACTATTTAGACTTGATAAAATGATAAATTACGCATAATTGTTTTTAATATACAGGGTGGTCCAGATCTAATTATGCAATTTTCATTACGCTATAACTTATTAAGTTTATTATTCCGAGCCTGTGTCCAACTGAATGGAGGACAAGTGGGACATTACATGGAAAATCAGTGAATTAATTCAGTGTAAGTCCATTTTCGTTTATTACAAGATATTTTGAACAATTTTTTTGTCATGTATTGTTTTCCTGCATAGCATTAAACGTTGCATAATCAGATCCGGACCACCCTATAAGTATTACTTACAAAATGTAGTCACTTGGTACTTTTTTCTTTCATATCATCCTTCATGCTGTAATGACAAACAGATGTCTGCTCACATAGACTCGCTCCACTTTGCACTGTCCATTTGAGTGATGCCTGCATGGTGGAACTTCTCCACATGTTCATCAGAGACCGATCCCATGTTCTTGGGGGAAAAAAAATCCAAAGGAGAGTGTAGGAGATGGATTTTAAAGATAAGTTGCACCCAGTGCTGGTGGTTGATTATTTAATGCCCTTGGCCAAGCTTATTAGTATGCCAACCAACTGTTTGGTAGGTAACCTGTGTGGCTGGGGTCCTCCCCTCTTATGATCTGTGCCCTAGGAGTATGATTAATTCACTGTAATGGTGGTGCCCACCCTGGTTGCACCCAAGCACCAGGTAGGACGAGTTCCTCATAGTTTTCCACCTTAGTTTTCCCAAGAATTTGGTCACACACATACCTTTTTGTTTTTTCGTTAATAGGAGTGCTACGTATTCTTTTATCATTTGCCTACCTGTTACCTGGTCAAGATGATGGGTCGATCAACCCGCCTTGCATATTTCTGTAAAAACAATTTTAACGACATCTTTCCCTGTTCAGCACAATAAAGAGACATTTTTCTAACTTTCTAAATAAATTCCTTCCTGTTTTGAAGGAATAAGAAGTGATTAAAATAAAACTGATCGAGAGCAAGAAATGTGTAGCAAATCCTTGATTTTGGGTTGTTTCCACCACAGCTAACATTAAAAATGAGGAAGACTGCCATTTTCAGCTCTAAATGTTCTTCAAATAATATTCTGAGTGTAAAAAATAATTATGCCATAAAACAAACACAACTTAATTTTATAAAATCTGCAGTTTTTTTTTTCATTTTCTTCCTTATTCACGGAATCTGATATCTTGCAGAAATGGCTTGTGGAGGAGAAATTCCAGTTTCTCTAGCACACGTAATCTGTAAAGTGCGCCATGTTTGTTTGCTTGTGAGGATTTTGGTGCACATCAGTGTCATTAGAGACTTAAAACATTCATTTAGCAACGTAATCCACAATTAAGAACTGTTTTATCTGTTACTTGTCTTTTTGTATTATCTAAGTGTATATTAATTTACTCTTATTTACTATTTTGGCACTTCTTTTATTTATTTATTCACATACTTTTTATTTCTAATTTACATTTTTTGTTTAACATTGTGTAAAGCACTTTGCGCTACATGCTTTGACTGAAATTAGGCTATTGAGATAGCATGTTGAATCATAAAGCACAAGAGACCTAGCAGGAGGGTGCTGCACAAATACAGAAACAGCTTGACAAGCATGTGAAGTACCTATAAAGGCACTATATAAAATCAGGCCTGTGCATGTAACTAGTGCCAAAGTCACATCCCTTTCTGTCTCGAGCCCATTTCTGCAAGGCATCAATAATGATCGCTGGATGGGCAAGAGGAGCCATATTTGTATTTTTCATCCTCACGTTTTCCTTCTTGGTCATAGTTTTTCATTTCACTAAGGACACTTTATTTTTCTGTCCATCTGTTTTTGTAAATCTGCCTTTGCCATTACGGGATTAACTGGAACAGGATGATGAGACAGCAATACGCACGATGAGACAGCATCCTCCTTGTTAGATGAAACAAAATTACATTGTGCAATGGAAGCCCATAGGGGCACAGGGAAAACATGCAGTTGGTACAGACATAGACCAGGCCACAACTGGGGGTTGGCATTGCTAACAATGTAGTCAGCTTAATCTGATTTATTTTAATATGGTGAACCCCCTGCCTGGCAGTCTTACAGCACTGTGCACATTAATCTACTATATAATAAACTGATAATGTGTGTATGTGTATGTGTGTGTGTGTGTATGTGTGTATGTGTGTGTGTATGTAGTGTGTGTGTGTGTGTGTGTGTATATATGTCCGGTCCCTTGGTCAGTTTGACTTTGGCCTGATTGGTCAGTTTGGCTTTACTCTGCTTGGTCAGTTTGGCTATGGTCTGATTGGTCAGTTTAGCTTTAGTCTAATTGGACAGTCTGGTTTTAGTCTGATTGGTTAGTTTGGCTTTGCTCTGATGGGTTAGTTTGGCTTTGCTCTGATTGGTCAGTTTGGCTTTGCTCTGATTGGTCAGTTTGGCTTTGCTCTGATTGGTCAGTTTGGCTTTGCTCTGATTGGTCAGTTTTGCTTTGCTCTGATTGGTCAGTTTGGGTTTGGTCTGATCGGTCAGTTTAGCTTTGGGCTAATTGGACAGTCTGGCTTTGATCTGATTGGTCAGTTTGGCTTTGGTTGCTTAGTCAAACGCAATCAAGACAGGAAAAGCCAGGCAAGAGAGTTTGACACAAATGAGGATATCGAGGAAAGGCATAGGAGGAACGCTGAGAATTTCTTCAAACATGTGAAGTATTCACAAGAGTATGAAAGACATTTTAACAGTGGGGTAATGGCAGCACATCTACCAGTGGCGGTTGTCAATAAGTGGACGTGGACAAAGTCTGAAAGGTTCAGTTTATAGGAATATTATTGAGACAGGAAGCTTCAGGCAAAAGAGGTTGTCACAAATAAAGATACTGAGGAAAGGCGTAGGAGGAACGCTGACAGTTGCCTTCAAACATAAGAATACAAATGGTGTTTACAGAACGGGTAATGGCAGCACCTTTACCACTGATGGTAGTGAAAAAGTAGACAGAGTCTTAGAAGAAGACATTATGTGAACACGATAAAGACAGGAAGCACCAGGCAAGAGACAGGAAACAAACAAGGAAACCGTGGAAAGTCATGGAAGGAACACTGAGAGTCACCTTCAAACACGGGAAGTATTCACCAGAATATGAATGATTTTTTCACAGCAGGGTAATGGCAGCACCTCTACCAATGGTCGTAGTCAATAAGTGGACAGAGTGAGCAGTAGAATCTACGGAAATGTGATTGACACAGGAAGCATGAGGCAAGAGAGGTTGACATGAACAAGGATACAGAGGATAGGCATAGAGGAAATGCTGAGAGTTGCCTTCAAACACGGGAAGTATTCGAAAGAATACGAATAATGTTTTCACAGCGAGTAATGGCAGCACGTCTACCATTGATGGTAGTTAAATAGCGTAGGGTGTAGGACAAGAAGCATTCGCAAGAATATAAATAATGTTTTCACAGCAGGTAATGGGGGCCCATCTATCATTGGTAGAAGTCATAAAGAAGACAGAGTCTGAGAAGTAGATTTTATTGGAATGCAATTCTGACAGGACGTGTCAGGCAACCTGTGTTGAGGTACACAAGGATACCAAAGAAAGGTGTAGGTACAGGTAAGGCAAGAGATACCAAATATCAAATATTTTACACTTGACTCTAATTCCTGTCTTTGACAGATAAACCTAGCTAGTAAAATATAATACAGTATTAAGTACATATAGCACTATACAATACATTTCTTGTTTTTATTTTTGATCATTCCACTGTAAATATTGATTGTTTGGAGTCTCTAAAGGCAGACTGAAGGCCTTTTTCAGCCCATATGGCTGAGTATGTCTTTGCGCTCCTTGTACTGTGAATGTCTTTGACGCGTGGTAGTCCACACAGTGTGAGGCGCAGTGACAACACCACATCACTTGACTCTTTGATCTCTTAATGCTTGTAATACTAGTGCTTGTTCACCACCGTCGCCAGATGTGCAGGTGTATGCAATGAATACTGCCAGGTTCCATTTCATAGCTGCTCCCATAAGAAGTGAATTAGGTGGGACACAACAGCTGATTGTGAAATTGAATATCAGAGAGCGTCCAATGTGTCTGACCTGAGACAGGAAATGCACGTTTCTCCCACGATTGGCTCGTTCTTAATTCCAAGTAACTGAGTTTTGTGGTAAATGAATGGAGAACCACCTTTACAACTCAGTGTTATCAAATGTTCAGCCAAAACTGTGCAGCAACAAGGTGTCTGATTTCAGTGCTGGACTGCCTCGTCTATGCCGGCTATTTTTGGTTCTGTTTTTAAAGGTCTCATTTCAAAAAGGCAACGTGTATGCAGAGCAGTATGTCACATGTGAAAAGGAAAGAAGAAACCAAATGGCACACTAATCAAGAAAAAGTGCCAACAATGCATCAGAATGCTGTCACCAATTCACGACTCCCCACATCTCAGTACGACTTGGATAATCAAAAGAAATATATTAAAAGAATTATATTACATGACAGATTTCTTTGTATCCAATAGTACAAGGGTGTTGTACCGCATTAGCCATTATGAATGTAGTGAGAAGTCAAGCAAAATGACACATTTTATTGGCTAACTAAAAAGATTACAATGTGCAAGCTTTCGAGGCAACTCGGGACCCTTCCTCAGGCAAGATGATAATTAGTTAAACCCCCCGATGATAGCATCAATCAGGTTGTCAACAAATGCAGTCGCCACCAATAATAACAATTTGGGCTCCAGGGCAAGTTTTCATAAACCCAATAATTTCAAAGGGAAAAATAAAGATAACTCTCACTGATAAATTAAAAACTAATATGGGATCATAGAAATCAAATGCCATCACCACACTCATTATATGTCCTTTGGTGCGTCGTTCATCATATAACTGATCCCAGTGTGCAGAAAAACCTTACCATTACCTTAATCTAAATAAACACACATTACAACACACAGAACCCAGAATTATATTCATGCCCCGGGGTAAAAGTTCCAAAACACCCATCACCACTCAAGTAGTCTAGAAAGTACCCATCCAATCCTCATATCTGAAGCACGACCATATAATACACCATATCCGCCTGACTATCAGGATCCTGCGTAGTCTACTGGAGGACTTCAAGATGTTCTAGTTACAGGAGTCCAGGACACCAGTGCCAGAGAGAAGGGGTGGCAGAAAGCTGCTATATTTGGGCCAGGACTAAAATCTCCAATGCTTTTCAGAACCATATTGGTTCCTTGTTCAAGGATTTCTGATCCCAGTTTATAGCAAAATATGCTTTGAATTGTAGACCAGAACTCTACACATAGGAAAAAATGATATTAAACAAATCTGAAATAATGAATTAGGAATTGAATAAAAAAAAAGGGAAAAAAAACTTGCATATCACAAAACAGAAAAGAAACTGACGACTCTCATTTGCCAACACATATACTGTCTATCTTACAGTGCTTTGATGCAATTACTGATTCATTATTTTGTATTTGTTTAATATATATTTTTTGTGTGTAGGGTTCTGTTCTACAATTCAAAATAACCAAAAACACATATGACATAGTCATTCACCTACACCGAGAATGTACACGTTGGCAGAAAAATCCTTAAAGGGATGGTAATGCCGTTGGCCACACACAATTCTAGCCACTGGTAAATTATTTGTAAAAAAAAAAAAAAAAAAAGCATCATTAAATTGTGCAAAATGAAACTTATATGCATATAGGTAAGCAGCATAACACATGCCATAGAAAGCAGCTCTTCTATGCCCATTATGTTGAATTGTGGTTTTCTTTTGTGAAGGATGACCAATCAAGGAATGAGATGTTGTAATGAGCAGAATCCAATCAGAGAAAGGCCACTTAATAAACATGAACCAATCAGAATGCGATTAGAGTCTGTGTTTCCAAAGCTCTCCGTTTCCACCAATCCACACTGCACCACAGAGTCGGTGTTTTCAGACGCATACGACTCTGGAGAGCACTGTCTCCATTTTCAAGGTTTGTAAACATAGGGTAGCATGGAGGAAAGGTAGAAATGGAGACTAATGTCTGTGTTTTAAAATGGAAATGTAGTAGTGTGGATGTAGCCTTAGTTAAATTCTGCGGTAAATGCCATTGACTGTAACCATAAAGGCCTAAACCATGACAGGAATCCCTGCCAGTGTTACAAAGGCTGAGGTTCTGATGTATAACACCCTGCTTTTAGCATTACTGTTCTTGGAGGCCTTTCTCTTGCAGTATTACCATTATTTCAGTAAGTGAGAAGCACAGACTAATGCTCAAAATTCAGCAGAATCAAACTTGTTTCTGACTCTTCAATGGACTTGAGAGTAAAGAGTTTATAAACCAACATGAATCTCAAACTACTCACCAAAAGCAACATGCTGCCAGACTTAGTGGGCCAGTTGCAGTGTACCTGGGGTGTTCCGTACTAGCAGCGGATCAAGACCAGATTCTACGTAGTATGATGCTAAGAGGAGACAATCCTCAGGTCTAAGTGCAGTCTGGGTGAACAGTGGAGCAAGATCAGTCCCAAGTTTAACTAAACCACAGCTAGTGTTGTTTTGGCCTCGCATTCCTAATTGGATTCCTCAACTGGCTGCCTGATTGCCAGTTAACATCTCACCTTCTCTCAATTAACAATGTGCCACTAAACTTTTCCTTCAATTTAAAGGGGGCACAGAAAAAAAATGTATCGTCATATTAACTTATAAAAAAACAAAATTCCGTCATTAAGCTACGCTTGGTCAAAATGAATGTTGCTGCCATTATTGTAGACTTTATTCACTTTGAGCAAATAAAAAGATTCTGAAATCACAATAAAAAAAGTAATGGCAACAAGAAGTACACATTAGTAAAATCATATCTGAAGCACAATAGTCTCACTAAAATTCATTTCCCTATCATGTAGATAATACAGAAGAGTTAATACTCACTATTCGTTATGTGCTCAGCTTTTCCTAATCATCACGTTAATCCAACAGTCAGTAAAGTGTATAAAATACCTAAAAGAGATTGGACAATATTAATGTCTCATCGCAATGTAAACTTCACAGTAGAACACAAACTCGATATACAGGTAAATACCTAGTGTGAGAGATCTCATATCATCATATCTGGAGAGCGTCTGCAAAGAGACCTCCACAACACTCCGAAAGAATACAGTATGGAAGAAACTAGCAGTGTCTTTTAGTGCACAATTTTCTAATTAGAGACACCAACTCTCCATCTTTTTACAGGATGTTACTGGATAAATGTATGTTGATCTGTATTTTTTATTTCTTAAACATATATATATGACAGGCACAGACAGACAGATAGATAGGAAAGGCACTATATAATAGATAGATAGATAGGAAAGGCACTATATGATAGATAGACAGACAGCACTTTATTTGTCCCCTCACTCTTAAACATACCAGTTTCTTGAATGGCATTTCACTTGGCTATGTTGTTTCTTGCTTAACCATTTAAATCTGGAAGGATTCTTTGACTATAAAATTGATTCTTTGGGACTATAAAAGGTTTCCTTATATGTGGATAAAACAGTAAAACTTCATTTACAGTATACATGTAGGCAACCTAGCAAGGTAGTGACAGATGAAGAGAACCTGAACTTAGTTTGTGTGCATTAAGAGTCCTTATAAAAACAGGAATCTATTGGTATTTTTATTTTACTTTACTTATCCCCATGGGGTAAATGTTGCTTTTTACGGAAGCCTTTTAAATACATTAACACTTACATGGATAGATAGATGATAAATAGATAAATATGCAGTAGACACACACTGTGATCTGATCACACACCAGAATGCCTAAAAAGGAAAAATTAAAAAAAAAAGAAAGAAAATTCCGACTTGCCAGCTCCATTTCCAGTGCTTTATTATTCAGATGGATCGCTGTTAGTATAAAGGAGCCCCTGTTGTGTTTCTTGACACACTTCTGCTGAATAAATCGTTGGCTGAAAGTCCTCAATGCTAGTGTGTCGGAGAGAGGATGTGTAGCATTGTTCATAATGGCACTCAGTTTTATTTTAATCCTCTCATTTGCTATTTCACAATATAAATATTTCCAATCATCACTTGTCTTTTTCTGTGGCATTCAGTCAAATAGATTTGATTCACTACAGCGCTATACTTCAGTCCAAATCTAAATATAAAATATGGTTTCCAAGTTTTTTAATGATGTATTTGTGCTTTTTAATGTCTGTAACAGTCTGTCTGATGTGTACAGAATTCATTTTGTAACTTCACCTACTGTACTAATTCTGTAAATCTGCTCATGAGGTGGTCTAAGTTAGTACGCAACAACATTGTTCCCCTTTTCTGACTCCCACCACAGCTGCACTTAGTCTTGGTCTACTGTTGGTCCGCAACTCTGGGGCACACTGCAAAACCCCAATGTTAGTCTTATTACCATAAATACGTAACAAGCATATACGACCAGCACAGGATCATCCTAAGCTCAGAGCACACTGCAACGGACCCCCTGTGTTTCCAGACTACACTACCACACTAAAACAACTGAAAATGTGTGTGGTATAGTTGCCCACCTACACTGGGCACGTCCACAGCATGTGCAGAACTTGAAGGTATGGTAACACGGCTGGCCACAGAATTTATCACAAAACTGTAGTGACGGGTCAATTTTTTGTCTTTTGCACATGTACTGCATGAAGCGTTCAGACTGTACAAAACACAATCTAGTTGCATACAGCTAAGCAATACAACGAGCGCTATGGAAAGCAAGTCTTTTATGTTCAGTATACTATATTAAGCAGGATCCAATCAGAGAAGGACCACTTGATAAGCACTAACCATTCAGAGTGCAATTAGAGTCTGTGTTTGTGCAAAACTACATTTTCACCTGTCCACATGATGACGTGTTTTCAGAAGTTGACAGCCCTGCAGAGCATTATCAAAAGTCTCCATTTTCAGGGTTTGAAAATGCTGGGGTAATGTGGATGAAAGGCAAAAACTGAGGTTAATGACTGTTTTTAAACTAAAATGTAGTCACTGGACGGGGCATTAAACCCTTAATTGCTTCTTTTTTTCTTAACTGGAAGCGAAATAATACAATGTCATACCATTTTCCAAGCAGGCTTGTGGGGGAGTTGTGGCCTAACCCAACAAGCACAAGGTGCAAGGCAGGAACAACCCCTAGACAGGATGCTGGTCCATCATAGAGCCAAATAATAGTGAGGTGTAAAGTGAACCAACAGAGGAATCAAACTAAATGGATCTCATTAGGACCTGTGTGACCATTGTACAATATCTGTGTTAATAAAATATCTCAATAGAAGAAAAGAAGATATGAGAACTATTCATCTGCTCTGGTACACAAAACATTTTGACGATGCAATCTGAAAAAAAAATTAACCGCTTTCAACACGTCTGGTATGGCAGAATGAGAGTGCTAACAAACTGCAGAATTAAGTAACGGGTTTCATTAACGGCAAGATCTGGCCTATAATTAGGAAATGAGTTGGAGGGCAAATTGCGACCTTTCAACTTAACTAGTGAGATGTTGGCTTGCATTGCATCTTATTATTGTTTGGCTGCTAGTTAAGTAAAAATATAAAACAAGGGTGCCGAATTTTAAAAGGCAAGTCAAATGAATATTACGATGAAAGAAGTCTCTTCCAATAAAAGAATTAATTTGCTTCTAATTAAGAAAGTGGTTAGAATGAATGAGCGCTCTTCAGGATCTGAGTTTGATACCCCGACTGCAGAGTATTAACAACTTCTTCCTCGTTAAAGTCTTAAGCCACAATTGTTGAGAGCACCTCTGAGAGTGACACTGTGCTCCATGTTGATTAGCACATACAATAAGAATTTCAATGTGTTCTGTATGATGATTGCCTTATCTATATATATATATATAATTCACTAAGGCAAGACACCCATGGAAAGCACGCCGGAAGGGGCGTGGATTCACTAAGCCGCCGACAAGTAAGACACCTATGGCGCACGCAGGAAGGAGCCACGCCCATCAACTCCAAGACCATTGGATACGACGACAACTCGCAGAGCCATGCCCACCAACTCAGACGCGACGACACAGAAAAAACAGCGTCATTTATATTCGTCTGTCGTAGAGGCCACATGCACCTCTGAGCCACGTTGACTGTGCATAGAGGCATGTTTCTCGAGGAGGTGAATCGCCATATGTAGCGTGTAAAACGGTTTGCGAGGGGTATGGGATCCTTAAAACAATCCTTTACAACTGAGGTTAAAACACAATGAAGTAAGCAGTCTTTAAAAACCGAGTTTTCGGTTACGACGCACGACCGCGTGCACCATAGCAAACTGTTTTACACGCTACATACAGCAATTCACGCTACTACCATGGTCGGGTGTCTTGGTGGATTATATATAGAAAAGCAGCCAAAACCGCATAGAGCAATGAAAAGTCTACGTGAGTCACAGGTGCATGTGGACTGTGCAAAGACAACAACGACTCAAGTGACGCGTTGGAGGTGGGCACATGAGCAGGCAGGGCACAATGGCGGTCCGCCAGTTTTCAGTCACGGACGATTGTGTGTTGGTTCGTTCCGTGCATTGTTACAATGTTGCTTTTCTTGCTGATTTATTACATTACCAATTTTTCAAATGTTAATTTTCTCCCTGTGCTTAAAAATCATTAAAAAACCGGCCTGATTATGCGGCATATGGTACGCCGCGGGTTGGCTAGTAGATTTATATTATGCCATCAAATGAGACAGGTTTTGCCATACAATAGAGAGATGGAGGACTGTCTCTCATGACAAATGCCGTATAGCTCATTACACCTTGTCAAGTGCTCTGGGGAGAAGTTTACATACATGACTTTAAAAATCTTTAAAAATTTCTGCAAACATCACTTCTGATGGTCACAGATTTGATATAAAGACAGTAGGACCAGCACAGGTTCATCATACAGTCCATTGTAGTAACTTATGGTAATTTTCACTTTCACTCAGTGTTGCTCAGTATTTTCCTCACACCCACAGATTTAACATTCAGCTTTAGTTTTAATATTCTGACACCTTTATCCCAGGCATGTTACAATGTTTGAGATACAGTTGGTTACGTTTTTTTTTTTTGCTCTTCCAATTGGAGCAGAGACATGTCAAGTGACTTGTTCAGGGTCACACAGCATCAGTAGCAGGATTTGAACCCACAACCTCAAGGTCTGGCATCCAAAGTCTTAACCACTACGCCACACTACCTGCATTTCCTTGGGGGTTGCTATTAAGTAATACTCTCATGCACCCTTAGCTTCTACCAACCCAGCCAAAGTAGAGTCATCATCTAATCTGCACATATTTAGAATTTAGGAGGAAATCAACACAGCCATGCAATCTCCACACAAACACCTTCCAGGATGGATCTGAGTCCTCTGAAGCTGTAAGGTCATACTGCTACCACAATATATTCCTGTGTATCAGTTACCGAGCAGATTATTGTATGAAGGTCCCGCCTCAGTGCTAGGTGTCATCTCTGATTAGATTCTTATAACACACAGCATTAGGTCTGAATGTGGATTGACATAAACACTGTGATGTAAAAATGGTGCCGTCCTTCTGATGAGATGTAAATCCAAGGTCCTGATGCTTTGTGGTCATGAAAGATCCCTGTGCATCCTTCATAAAGACTACAGTAGGGTAGATCCCAATGTCCTGGCTAAACTGTCCACCACAGCCTTGTTATTCTGGCCCTCTGATTATCCCCTGTCTCTGATTGGCTAACTATCTCGCCACTTCACCACATAACCGCCAGGTGGATGCTGCAAATTAGTAGTGGTTCAAGTGGCTCCCCACTCACTGTGTAAAGCACTTTGAGTACATTGAAAAGCACTATATAAATGTAATGAATTATTAATATTATTATTGTTATTATAGGTACAGAAATGTCTAAGAGCATCACAGAACAATGAGATTCTGCCACTCCATAGCACTTCAAGGATGGCAGAGATTATGTAGCACAGATTTGCTACCTTAAAAAAAAATGAAACCCTGCAAGGGAAGAGCCTAGTAAACACCGTCCTCGAAGCCCCCCTCCCATCATTTCCCAATACAATCTTTCTGAACTGTTTTTCTGCAATGTTGTTCAGCCTGAAGACCATCACAGTAACAGGAAGGAAGGGTGGTCTGCATGACTGAGGGCTTCTCCTCCTGTTCAGGGTCATCCTGTGCAGCGGGTAATATGATTACATAAATAGGGTGGGGCAGTGGGGGGGCTTACCATATTGGTTGTGGCCAGGTCTGAAAATAAATAAAGGACATTTTATTGTGTTCTCCAAGTAGACTTCAATAAGGGACTCTATAGAGAGCACCAGCCTCTGCCACATTGATTTGTAGTTTGCAAATGTATACCAAGCTACATACCTATGACACTGCAGTTGTGACCTGCTGGGCTGGCTACTTCGAGCAGTTGTTCAAAGCTGATCCTCCGGCTAAGGCGTTGGATATCTCTGGGTCCACGGTTCTTGAGGCTTATCCTCCAATTAGCTGTGAACCACCCAGTCGTCTCACTGAGATTGCACAGGTGGTGAACCAGCTGAGGCGGGGGAAAGGCTGCAGGGATCTGTGGTATCTGGGGTGAACTTCTCCAGGCAGGTGGTAAGGCTCCCCTCCTGGCATTGCAAGCAATCTTTGCTTCATTTGGGAGACTGGCATCAACCCAACTGACTGGAAAATGGGATTTGTCGTCTCTATCTGGAAAGGGAGGGGTGATCGCCTGGATTGCAGCAACTACGGGGGGATAACACTGCTCTCGGTGCTGGGTAAGGTCCTTGCTAGGGTCGTCCTTAATAGGATCTGTGATCATTTGCTCACCTACAAGTGACTGGAACAGTCTGGTTTTACGCCTAAGAAGTCTACCATTGACCGCATCCTGGCACTGAGGGTTCTCATGGAGCGTAAATGCAAATTTTGGCAGAGCTTCTTTGCAGCCTTTGTCGATTTTTTTATAAAGCATTCGACTCAGTTGATCGAGCTGCCCTATGGGACATCCTGAGGGTTCACGGGATCCCCTCGAGGTTGCTGAATACCATAGCTGGCCTGTACACTGGTATTGTGAGTGCTGTGCAGAATGGAGGCAGAACCTCTGTGTTTAAACCAGTTGTTTCTAGGGTTCGTCAGAGGTGTGTTTTTGCTCCTACTCTGTTCAATGCTTGTATGGACTGGGTGTTGGGCAAGGTCATGGGGTCCAGCAGCTATGGGGCATCTGTTGGTGAAGAAAGATTCACGGATCTTGACTTTGCTGATGATGCTGTGATCTTCGCAGAGTCAATGGAGGCTCTGATCAGGGCGTAAGTCTTTAGAGTTCTGGTGCTTCCTGTCTTGCTATATGATTGCGAGACATGGACACTATCTAGTGACCTGAGATGAAGACTGGACTCCTTTGGTACTTTGTCTCTCCGGAAAATCCTTGGGTACCGTTGATTTGACTTTGTGTCGAATGAGCGGTTACTCATGGAGTCCTGAATGAGGCACATTACCTGCATTGTGAGAGAGCGTCAGTTATGGCACTATGGCCATGTTGGGTGTTTGAGGAAAGACAGGCACACTGATCAGAATGGAGGATGATTCGGGTAAGAACCCGGCCAGAAGGCCATAATGAAAGGACGGCAGGAGTAGAGACTTAATGTGGTCGAAACACCTGACAATCTTCATCCCAGCTGGGACAGAAGCAGTTTATCGTCCCTCGCAGCAGGTGGCAGTGTTCCTCTGGACAGAACCCAGTTAGGACACCCCTGGGGTGGCATGGGAATTTGAGTCTGGAAACACAGCTCTGTCAGGGTCTTTGGGTAGCGCCAGTGGCACTGCTGTCACCGTCCTGCTCCACTGACAGACTGAAGAGATCGTTCCTCCCCCACACTATGCGACTCTTCAATTCCACCTGGGGGGGGTAAACGTTAACACTACACAATAGAATATAGGGTGTTATACCTGCATTTTTATCAGTCTTTAATTTAATTTTGTTTTAGTTTATCA
>JANRMT010062796.1:79475922-79507301 GCA_026402145.1 Polypterus bichir lapradei
TATCTATCTATCTATCTATCTATCTATCTATCTATCTATCTATCTATCTATCTATCTATCTATCTATCGCCTCTGTGATGCCCTGTTTCATACTGAAGTCTGTTTGATTTGTGTCTGTAGGGTTGATTGACCTGGCAAAGACAGGAATCTCATGTCTGCTAGGAATGGCATCCATGTCTTATTTTGTCGAGGTCAGATTACTGTCACACATCTTCAAGCACAGGCCACACCAGCCATGCTATAGGAGCTCCTACCGCAAAATCTCCACTGTGCTTTACTAAGTACTCTCCATGGCCGTTCCGTTTTTGAGAGATCTTTCATTGTTTTGCTGGAATACTTTGCCAAGATTTAGCATACAAAAATATTTTCTCTTTCTTGATCTTATGCTGTATCCGCACTTGTACATTTTCATTTAAAAATAAGGATGTTAGTCTCCATTTTCACCCTCCGTCCACACTACCCAGATGTTTTTAACCTCCGAATATGAAGACCTTTGAAAACACTCTCCAAAGTTGTACATTTCTGAAAACACTGGCTCGGCAGTGTAGTGTTGATGGGAGAACATGGAGAGTTTTCAAAATGCAGGCCGTAATTGCGCTCTGATTGGTTTGTGCCTATTAAGTGGCTTACCCTGATTGTATTCTGCTCATTAAAATGTCTCTTTCCATGACTGGTCACCTTATTCCAACACAGTGGACACAGAGGAGTTGCTGTCCATGGCGTTGGTCGTGTTGCTAACCTGCATGCATGTAAATTGCATTTTGTACAGGTTGAATGTTGCATACATGTGCAAAAGGGAAATGATTTACGAGTTGCTACAGTTTTGTGAAAATCCCATGGCCAGCTTTCTTCCTGCCCTTTCAAAGACTTTTCCGCCAATATGTACATGCCCAGTGAAGGCAAATGGCGAAGTCATATGTGTTTTTGGTCATTTCAGTGTGGGTGGAGATGCTTTCAGAAATGATTTAGTTATCAGTTTTGGTTAGAAACACTGTTTTTAAATGAAAACGTAGTGATGTGGACATAGCCTTAGTGATTAAAGGATAGCTGAACCCAGTATCAATCAATCAATCAATCAATCAATCAACATTTATTTATATAGCACATTTTCATACAAAAAAATGTAGCTCAAAGTGCTTTACAAAATGAATAGAAAAATAAAAGACACAATAAAAAATAAACATAAGTCAATATTAATTAACATAGGATAAGTAAGGTCCGATGGCCAGGGTGGACCGAAAAATACCTGTTGGCTAGTGCTTGGATGGTTCCCAGGTATTTGTAAGCAGCTTCTAAATAAGTAAATGTCAGCCTTACACAAGAGTGCAAGACAATACAATGAGAGCACTGCAGCCGTACAGTTACAGAGATTTGGCTGAAAGTTGCATCCAAGGTCCTCTTTGTAGAGTCTGTAGAGGGAGGCAGCTTGTTGGCTGAGAGTAAATCTGAATCGTCTTATGTGATATTATCTATTCTTGCATTTTGGTTTGTAGCTTGTACTATTACTATTGTCCTATTGCATTGTATTCCCGAGGTGGCAATGACAGATTGGCCATCTAGCACAGTGAAGAGGGTTACTTGTGCTCTGTTGTGTTGTATTGTATTGTGTTTACCCCATTTTTTTGACATCCATTGCACACCCAGCCTACCTGGAAGGGGGTCTCTCTCCCTCTCTCTCTCTTTGAATTGCCTTTCCCAAGGTTTCTTCCATTTTTTCCCTACAAGGGTTTTTTGGGGAGTTTTTTCTTGTCTTCTTAGGGAGTCAAGACTGGGGGGCTATCAAAACAGGGCCTGTTAAAACCCATTGTGGCACTCCTTGTGTGGTTTTGGGCTATGGAAAAAAATGAAGTTTTGTTGTGTTGAACATTGTCCATGTGGGTTTAATGCTGCTGGGATAGCCTTTGGCTCACAAAAACACTGAAAGGAATAAGCAGATTCAAAAACACCTTGTCCCAACTGCACAGCGTGAAAGGTTTTTAAAAACTGCCACGTCAAACTTTAAGGAGGAAGGAATCCTCTGCTTAGCATTTCTGGAAATCCAGTTTTATTTGGAAATCAGAGTAAAGGTATTGAGCAGTAAGGGTCAGACACAAAGATAAGAACGCTGGGCAGAGGGAGTTCCTGTTTGCTCTTTGCCACACTCACAGCCCTGGGCGGTTTAAGTGTTTGTGGGCAGACCGGTTACATCATCAGTTTCATGATTTGCAGTATGAAGAGGATAAAAGAAATACACAGTGAAAGAAATAAATACTGCAGCCTCTGAGAAGTGAATGGTCCTCACCAAATCAGGCAACACTGCCGTATGAAAGTCGCACATAAGGTTTAATTGGCAGGCAAGGCACTTTTATCATTTCCATTAACAAAACCCTTGGAAAAGTTAGTAAGCAAGAGGTGAGATTAATAGTAACAAATACCTAGGATAGTATAAAGGTACTTTGTCCACCGTCTCACTTGCATTTTGATGGATCGTGACCAACTGACTCAGTAAAGACGTCTGTGTGTGGGTATCATAAGATGAGGTGGACGAGGTGTGGACTTGCATAGAAGATTTGACTCAAGGCTATGTTACATTACATGACTTTCCAGGTGATTTCCAGCCATAGCCTTCATTTACATAATCTTGTTGTAGCCAATTAGTGGTGCACACCCGTGAAGTTGGTCGCACAATGTGGCATACCCCGTGACTCAGTCCAACTAGTCTGTGAGTCGTCCTGATGGAATCAAACAGGTAGCATTAACAAGGCCCACAGAGTCATTTGCAAAAAGGTTTGATTTTGTCTTTAGTTTTAGGGGTGGGCTCTGTGTGCATGAGAGCTGATAACCAATGAATGAAATGCGATGAGGAATGAAGAACCAGGTGTTTTGGAGCTCAAAAACAGAAGAGAAGAAGCTTGTCTGTATGATGTCTCATGTTTAATCTACTGTGACAGAATAGAAGAAGAAAAAGCAGGGAAGAGACCGTGGCTGAAATCAATGTACCTTTTAACCCATCATACAGTACCGGCTCTGTCAGGTAGCATGGCTGTCACAAAATGGGGAAAGCACAACTGTGCAGGAAGGTTGGCACTTTGTTGTTAAATTAGATATGCCCAGCAATTTTCAATCGTTTGAAATGGCATGGTCCAGTGACGAGATCAGCAATTGTGGCTTTCAAGACCCACATACCCCACAACTAGAAGTCGCGTAACGTGACATCAGCTCTAGTCGTCTTGACTGGCCCTGCATTCTTCTTTTTTGAAAAGTTGACTGAGCTGCCCCATGTAAGTGTACTCCCACTTGACCATCGATCTTGACACACGAAAACAAAGCAAACTTGCCCTGCGCATACATAATACATTTCTGCACTCTGAAGTCCTGAACAAACATTTACTAGAGGCGCATTCTACAGGAGTCCATGTACATCACCTACAAGAGGGAAACATCTGGTAAGAGTGGATATTTGACTGTCATCCATGGGTCTCGTGGTTGCTTGACTGTATTTCTTTGTAGCAGGGAGCAAACGTACCGTTGGCCTTTTTTTAGTTTGCCTCTCCTTAATGTATCTTCTTCTTGTTTTGGCTGCTCCCGTTACTGGTTGCCACAGTGGATCATCTTTTTCCATATCTTCCTGTCCTTGTCATCTTGCTGTGTTACACCCATCACCTGCATGTCCTCTCTCACCACATCCATAAACCTTCTCTTAGGCCTCCCTCTTTTCCTCTTACCTGGTAGCTCTACCCTTAGCATCTTTCTCTCAATATACCCAGCATCTCTGACTTCGTCTCCCGTATACCGGAGAAAATTAATTTCTGTGGGTTTTCCCTTATAATGGGGATCTGTGCCTTTAAGGATGAGACAAAGCACAGACAGGGCTATTGGCCTAAAGGGGATTTAACCCAGAAAGGGAGGAGAGAAGAGAGAGAGACAGAGCGAGACATCGGGCAGTGAAGAGAGCAGCAACTGTGAAAAATCTGCAACGGAGCCACCTCCTGGAAGATGGATTTTGAGATGTGTCTCAGAAGATAAAGTTTTGTGTATTTGTTGTGCAGCAACCAACTTATTTAGTGGTAGGAGAGAAGGTTATTACTATTGGCCACAGCTGGCTGTGTGTTCTGTTTTGGTTTTGTCATTTTGTCGTCTTTTTGCAACTTTAAGGATAGTAAAACCAGACTCTGGTGTTTTTGTGACACGGGTTATCTATAGAGATTGCATCTCGTACCCTCATTTGTTAATTTCTAACTTTGTTCTAATAATGTATTTGTTGTTTGGGGTGTTATGTCAAAAAGGTTTTTGTCTTGCCTGTAACTATGTAAACTATGAAAAACCTTGGCCTTTCATTGAGTGCTGATCTGGGACATGTGGTGAGTGGGTTAAACAGGACGAGGACCACAAACGTTTTCTGGTAACTATATTAAGTATGAGGAGTCTTAAGAAATCATTGGTGGCTATTCTGGGGTTTCTGAGGTCAAGACATTTGATTGAGACATTTATTTTGTCCTTTCTTGATTCCTGACTAAGTTGTCATTTTTAGCATCTTATTGCAGCACCATTTTCTATATTGACGGGCAACGCCATCTTGTGACTTCATGTTGGCCATTATGAGGCAACTTCCCAGAAGTCTCAGGAGCATGTTCACATGACGTCATTGGCGTAACCCTTTCAAAAGGTCACTTATGCACTGTTTGGGTATCCATGTTTTGGATAAAATTAAAAGACATAACGTACGCTTCTTTTGCTATCAGTTTTCTGATTTACTTTCCAGTCTACAATTCTGATTCTTGTCTCACGTTTCTCGCTTGGTAAAGGATCGGTTAGTCTCTTTGGTTTTCACCCTAGCAGATACTCCATTTTGTTCTTGTTTCATTTTTGGGTGCCATAATAAAAATAATTTTGCTTCAACAGAACAGTTTCCATCAATTTGCCCAGGCAAAACGGGTTCAAAGTTCAAGGTTCAATGTTCAAAGTTCAAGGTTTTTATTTATAAGATAGTGTACCAAATGGATGAAGCAAAAAAGAGTGTACAGAGCACAGGGCAGGTACCCCCTGATGGCCTCACCAGCACCTCTTCCATGGGAATTAAGACTGGAGGAATCGGACATTTCCTGCTTTTTATTTAGAAGAACTCTGTTTTAAATGTGACATGATATAATTGATTGTGTCTGGTAATGTGAAACAAATCCAAATTAAAGACATTAAGATTCCATATATTTTACCACTATCTGCCTTCACAGGGTGGGGCAAGGGGGGCACAAACAGTTAAGGAAAGTGGTGTTTCATTTCTAAACATTTATGATTGATCTTTTAATTAGTTTTAATTTTGGCTTAAATTAAAATGCAATACACACCACTACCGCTAACCGAAATGCAATTCGTCTTCTTTTCTGTTAGTTATGGCATGCTATCAGGGAACATGAATTTAAACATTCAATACATTTTTATATTGGCATGGAAATGGCATGAGAAACTGAAAAGCAATCGATCATTTGTTTCAAATGTTTTTAATTATGACATGATAAAACTGGGCCAATATTAAATTGCCCACTTTCAATATCGTTAACACATTGGATTGAATTTAATCTTGGCACAAATAATCTTCCATATTTGCTGTCATGAAATAAAGAAAGTTAAAAGTGGCAGGAGCCGTCAATAGACTTCTGTGCTGCGTTACAGGCATATCAGTCTTGAGAACTGTGCCGCTATCTGCTGAACTACAAGAGTGTGGACGATGTACTTTTGAGAATACACTGAGAAAAATGACATGGTCATTAATGATGATTACAAACAGCAGATGGTTTGCAAGGTGACTAGTTGCATACTTTTGTGCCTGCCATCTAGCACTCTGGAGGAAGTAACGCCCTATATCTGTTCTCTCCCCTAATACTTCCAGTTCATAGGTGTCCCATCCAGGTTAAGGGCCCTGGCCGTCTGCCACACCAGGTATGGCCAATGAGCCATGACTAGCTTACTTGTGCCATAGACAAGGGGCCTCATGCATAATGCCGTGCATAGAATTTGCACTATAACATGGTGTAAGCACCAAAGCTGAAATGTGCTTACACACAGAAAAATCCAGATGCAGGAATCTGTGCGTACTCCAACTTCCACGTTCTACCGCTACATAAATCCCGGTCAGCATGAAAAGTAACGCTCGTGCATGTGCCTTCTGTCCTGCCCCCAACTCCTCCCAGAATTACGCCTCTTTGAATATGCAAATCAATATAAATATCCCTTAAGCTCAGCGTTCTGTGAAAAGACAATGGGAAAAGCACGGGGGAAAATATAAGAATTTCAGCGAATACCAAGTGGAGGCAAAGGAAAAACATACTATTTGTTGGTTTAAACAGTGGAATAAACAACAAAAGGAAGCTGATCAAGTGACATGCGTGTCGGAGAAACTCGAAAGTTCAAGTTCACAAAGTCGCACAGTGGCAAAATAAAAAAGAAGTTGTCAGATATCAAAGTCGCCATGAAAAGGGAGTCGTAGCCCACCGTCTGAGCTTATTAGTGTACAGACCAAAAAAAAATAGGCACACAGTGGGGAAAAAAGCTCAAAATGTCAACTTTAATCTTGAAATTTCCACTTTAATCATGTAGTTTATTTTGTCATTAAAGTAGAACATCATAAACTTCATCTTAAATTCATTTAATTTACTAGTTTCTCAAATCCCATAGTAACTAAAGTAGCACGTTAAATGCTTTGTTTTGTATTTGATCTTCAATGTGCTCTTTGTGTGTGAATCACTACGTGCTTCTGTTCTTTCTCTTTCTCCAACAGGACACAGAATCCATTACATTTGTGATATTACAGCTCTCTGAATAATTAAAATACTGAGATGTATACATGATATCATTTTCATGTTGATTGGAATGAAAGTATGTTATTAAACATGGAAACACGGTGGCGCAGTGATTGTTCATGTCTCACACAAGATGCTGCTGCGCCATGCGCAACCTTCGATGAAATAATTTATTGTAGCAGTACTGTCTCTTTCAAATGTACTAACCTCCAATTCCTGTTGTTACTTTTCTTTCCCCAAATACCCAATCACCACACAATCAGCTCTGTAATAGACGTTAAGCCATCTGTAAGCTTACAACAACGATTCTTCAAAACTTTTAAGGAACATTGAAATATCTTCATAGTACGTGTTTAATTATTCTATCCGTCTATCCTTCCAGTGTCGCGCCAGCCTCAGCAAATATACAGCGCAGGGCAGGAACAATACGTGAACTTGCTAGCGCTGCGGCACCGTGTCTTCACATGTTTAATTATTAACAATACAGAATATTTAAATAAAGTTGAAGTTTTATTTGTATAATATAATCAACATATTTTGCTGCATTTCATCTTAAAAATGACATCGTCATCATATGTAAATATGCGCTTTATAAAGTGGCTCAGGTTGTGCAATATTATAACTGTAGTTCAAGTTTACGGTGGGGTGATTGTACTTATAAGTACAAACAGTTCTACAAAGAGCAATTGATTGAGTGCGTTTATAGTTCTTGGGATGAAACTGTTTCTGAACCGCGAGGCTCGTACAGGAAAGGATTTGAAGTGTTTTGCCGTGGCTGAGGGAGTGTGTGCTTGATGCTGTATACCGATAATTCTCTTTCCAATCGGCTCCTTCTGTGATTTCTCACTCAGATACAGTGATATAAATACTCCGAGTGGTGCAGTGAGAGTAATATGGAAAAAGATGATCCGCTGTGGCAACTCCTAACGGGAGGAGCTGAAAGAAGAAGAAGAAGATGCAGTGACAGTAATAACGCTAAAGCAGTTATGGTATTTGGAATACTATGGCTGTTCCCTGGGCCATTATATTGTTACAAGTTAATTACAATCAGATGCGTTACACTAATAAACAATATGCGGTTAGTTTCAGTGTATTTATAAAGCCGCGTCAGTAATGTGGTTCTAAGAAATAAAGGGTAACCACACAGGAACAGTAGCACTGCTTTGACGCTGGGTGCCGCCAGTCTGCAAAACTGAGCGGAGAAATTGCGTACGACAAGGTATGAGGTACCGTGGAAATGTGCATGGCTTTACGCCAAGTGTAGGTTTTATACATCGCGATTTGAACGTGGAAACGTTCTTACACAACATTTCTGTGCTTACGCACCATTTATGCAGGAGGCCCCAGAGGTCTGTAAAGTCTCTCCTGGAGGGCCGTAATGACTGCAAGTTTTTGTTCACACCTGATTGCTTAATTAGAAACCAAACCTTGCCAATAACAAATCTTTCATGTTACTGCTTGTTAGTGTTTGCATTCTGCAATTCCACTCGTTCTTATTTTGTAGAGTTTTTTTACTTTCAGCCAAATGATTTGTAGCCTGAAGAAGGTGAAACATTCTCAGTCCTTCACTCTTTTCTCTTCAGTTTACATCCAGATATTTTATTCACAATAAATACTCACAGATGTAAATGAAAGTAAGTTAGAAGGAGATGTGCTGGTTTCTTTGTCATCTCTCTCTTCTTGTTTATAAGGAGCCATTAAAAACGGTGAATGCGGCTGTTTAAGACTAATTAAGGAATTAAAGGTGGTGAGAAAACTCAAGTGAAGCATAAAACTGTTGCTTGATCAATAAGTGCATCTGCAGTAATAAATGGCTTGTCATTAAGAAATTGGATTATTACAAAAAGCTGCAGCCTGTACAGACCCTCCAGGACTGACTATGCAGACCCCTACCACAGACCGCGAATGAAGTGCTCCTGAGTCCAGGCCTGTTACTTTAGTTTTAAGTCAGGACCTTTGAGCTCCTCTGAGGCAACAGCAGTCACTTTAGTGAAAGTCAGCTGAGACATTGAGAACTAACCGACTTTAAAAAGCTCAACTTGAATTACCAGAAGTATAAGTGGATGTTAAAGAAGAGAAAGAAAACAGTTTAGGAGACAAAAATGCATTCCTGTCAAATTTCTTTGTGGACTGGGATTTTGTGTGTTTCTTGACTACAATAGGCACACTGTAATATTTACTGTGGATGCTACAAAAACAATGTAAGGCTACAATTTCTCTTTTTGTCCCACATTCTGAAACATTTTTAAGATCAGAGAAAGTCAGAAAAACATAAGCCGCATTGAGCCGCCAGTCCCACGCAGTAGCATTATCAAGGCCCACAGAGTCATTTGCAAAAAGGTCAGTCCTTCGTGTTCTGAATTCACTCCTTCAGAAGCACACAATGAGTAGCAAGAATCGTGTTTTAAATATCTGCCATTCCAGAGAAAAGGTCTTTTAATCCAGAGGCTTCTTAGAATATTCTGTAGAATTGAGCCTAACAAAAACTCCCTGCACTTCACTAGACTGAGTGCAGTGGATAAGGAAAGCAAGAAGAAGCAGTTCTTGTTATTGGTGTGATATACACACACATATGAGGACAATCCACCAAAAGAATAACTATAATAAAAGCGTAACCTTAATTTATATCAAGCTTTTTATCCTTTGGGTACTCCAGGACTTGCATATACTTCAGAGGATATGCATGTATATATGTACAAGGCTAATAACTGACATTTCATTCACATGTATTACTGTATAGATAAATGGATAGCGTAAATATACAAAAAGGACAAAGCAAACGAGGTGGGGTTCTGGACACCCCATTTAATGGCCTGACAAACAAAAATAGTCATGACGTTTTTCTGAATCTTGGAATGTACTTTCTGCGGTGGGCTGGCGCCCTGCCCAGGGTTTGTTTCCTGCCTTGCGCCCTGTGTTGGCTGGGATTGGCTCTAGCAGACCCCCGTGACCCTGTAGTTAGGATATAGCGGGTTGGATAATGGATGGAATGTACTTTTGGTTACAGAGCTCTGTCCTTTCCTAAAGTATGACCAGCAATGAATGCTGACCTCAGGTTGATGAGCCATTTAAATATTCAGGTGACTGAAAGAAGTGGGGCTTCTTGTGACAATGGCACTGGAAGTGGCATCAGCCGTTCTACCGTGGCTTTTCTTCCACTCTGGAGAAAATGGAAACTGCATTAATGCTGGAACCTCACTTTTTTCCTTGCCCCCGAGACTACCTGCTTCATTTCCCATGAGACACTTCTTATCCTTGTGTGTATGACGATAGATAGATAGTTTTCTCATACATGGGTGTCTGCTGAATAATATGTTGGAAGTCCTCAGTGTTATTGTGTCAGAAAGAGGATGTGCTACATTGTTCATAATGGCACTCAGCTTTGTCTTCTCTACTACTACCTTAAGCAGGTCCATTAAATCTCCCATAACTGAACATGCCTTCTTATTGAACTTGTTTATTTGGTGGGCCTCTCTTGAAGTGATGTTACTGCATACTAAAGCTAAGAAAATCCCACTGCCTACCATAGCGTTATAAACCACATACAGGATGTCACTTCCCACATCAAAGGAGCATAGTCTCCTAAGATAAAATAGTCTGCTCTGCTCTTTTAAATATTGTTACTCTGTCTTACGAGACCAGTCAAGCCTGTCATTGATATGGACCCCCAAGTACTTGTAGCAGTGCATCTTCTCCACATCCACCACCTGAACGATGATCAGATATAGAGGCTCTTTGGTGAGGTCACAACCAGTTGGTTGATTTTGCTGACGTTAAGTTGCAGACAATTGTCAAAGTGTTCCACCTGTCTCCCCCTTATTAATACACCCCATAACTGCCGAATCACCTGAGAATTTCCACAGATGCTATGACCTGGTGTTATATTTATAGTCCGAGGTGTACAGGGTGAACATAGCAGGAGACAGAACTGTTCCTAGTGGTGTTCCAGTGTTGCCCACGGTCCTTGAGTCTCACAAACTGTGGTCCGCCTGACAGATAGTCCATTATCCAGGACACCACGGGCTTATCCACCGCATATCTCTGAGTTTTCTTCTTAATGGGGATGGCTGGATGGTCTTGAAGGCACTGGAGAAATCAAAAAACATCATCTTGAGAGTGCTGCCAGCTTTGTCCATGTGAGAATAAGCCTTGTAGAGCAGAAAGATAATCGAGAAGGTATGTGACATTGTGTATTTGAAAGTATTGCTTGCTGCATATGCACATTGTTAACATGGAGAAGTCCATGAGGAGAGCTCTCTGGATACATGTGGTCATCTGAATTGATATCAGAGTAGCGCCATTTTGTCTACATGCTTGACCAATTGACAAATTTTACTGAATGACAAATCTTAATCTGAAATGTTATTCTCTGTCATATTTTTATTTTAGAGTATTGAAATTCACAATTAGTAATTTAATGGGATTTTTTTTTTATGTTAAAAGACAATCTTAGGAAGAGAAAATAAGAAAGTTGCCTAGGAAGTACACAATTGGCTTCCAGTAGTGAATCATTTTTTCTGAATAAAAGCCCCTCAGTTAAGGGATGATTATTCAGGTTGTGAATCTAAAGAACAGTTTTAAAAATGAAGACTAAATAGCATTCCAATGAAGTTAGATATTAAATAATTAAAACACATAAATTAGGAAAAGACTACAAAACAATATCTAAGTATTTGCAAGTCCCAGGGGGACTGTTGTTTCAGTCATCAGGAAATGGAAGCTACGTCAAACCACCCAGATGCTGCTTAGTAAAGGTCATCCATCAAAACCTTCTGAGCAAACAAGAAGCCACAGAGAGGCCAAATATCCTTTTGAAGGAGCTGCAGAGTTCAATAGCTGAGACTGGAGGAAAGGTGCACAAGACAGCCATGTCAAGAGCTGTACATAACACCAGAGGAAAGCCATTACTCCAAAAGAACTATGCGAAAGGATATCTGGAATATTCCAAAAAGAGTTAGGGTGACCACTTGAGAAAGTGAGATACAAATTAATAGTCTAATGAGACCAAAGTGAACTATTTGGCCAAAGCTCAGAGAGGTATGTTTGTCACAAATGTAACACTAGATACACCTCGAAAAGCACCCTAGCCACAGTGAAGTATGGTGGTGGTAACATTATCCTGTGGAGCTGCTTTACATGAACAGCGACTGGGCGTCTACTTAAAACAGAAGGTAGAAGAATAGTGGAAAATACAAGAAAGTACTGCAAAAGAACTTGTATCAATCTATAAAATATTACTTTGACCTTGTGTTTGAGATCATTGTGCTGCTAAAATTTCATCAGTGATTCTAAACGCAAGGATAAAGTAACACTGGAGTGGCTCCAGAATAAAAAATGAAAATCCTTCAACAGCCAGTCAGAGCTCGGATCTCAGTCCGAATGTGTGGCAAAATAAAAAATTTTGGTGCACAAATGTTATCTGTTGTGGCTGGGACGTCCCAACCAATGAAGGACTGGAGGAGAGAGTATTTTCAAGCCGGTTTACCCCCCGGACTGGCAGAGGGCAGCCCCCTTGGCTTGCAATGGGGCCATGTGTCATGAACATGGAAGCTCAAACCTGCTGGGGCCCGTGGCCCCTGCAATAGGTGCCTGGACGATTGCAGGGCCCTATTTGGCAGTACTTCTGACACACCTGGAAGTTCTGCTGGAAGAAGCTCTATAAAATGAGACAGTCACCACCACTCAATCAGGAGTGGAATCAGGAGGAAGTGGATGAAGCTCATGAAAGAGGAGGCAGAAGGAAATGCTGGATAGAGAAGGGACTGTGTTGTGCTCTGTGTACCGTGCTGTGGGGAATACTGTACTGTAAATAAACCGTGTGTTGTGTGGCAATTTGTGTCCTGCCTGTCTGTGTTGTGGTTAGGGCGGCTGTATGCACCCCGGGATTCACACAGGCTAACCTGAACAGTGTAGAATAAATGTGCATGGAGGAGCAATGCGCAAAGGTGGTATATACTGATCAGCCACAACATTAAAACTATGGACAGGTGAGATGAATAACATTGATTTTGTCATTACAATGGCACCTGCCAAGGGATGGGATATTTTAAGCAGCAAGTGAACAGTCAGTTCTTGAAACTGATGTGCTGGAAGCTGGAAAAATGCCAAGTGTAAGGATCTGAGGAACCTGGACAAGGGCCAGATTGTGATGCTTAGATGACCAGACCAGAGCATCTCCACAACAGCAGGTTTTGTTGGATTCCCTGGTATGCAGTTATTAAAACCTAATAAATGTGGTCCAAGGATAAACAACTAATGAACAGGCAACAGGCTCTTGGTTGCCCAATGTTCACTGATGTGCACACCGACACATGAGCGTCAGAACTGGACCATGGAGAAATAGAAGAAGGTAGCCTGTTCTGATGAATCATGTTTCCTTCAGATCATATGGACAGTCAGATGAGTATGTGTCTTTTAGAGATGGTAGCAGGATACACTATGAATGAGAAAGCCAATGGAGGCAGTGTGATGTTCTGGTCAATGTTCTACTGGGAAACCTTGGATCCTGTCATCCATGTGGATGTTATTTTGACCTATACCATCTATCTAAAGATTATTGCAGATGACATACACCTCTTTATGGAAACTGTATTCCATGATAGCAGTGGCCTCTTTCAGCAGGATAATGCAAAAACTGTTTCAGGAATGGTGTGAGGAACATGACAAAGAGTTCAAGGTACTGACTTGGCTGCCAAATTCTCCAGATCTCAATCTGATCCAGCATGTGTGGGATAGGCCTAAAAAATAGGTCAGATACATAGAGCCCCCACTTCGTAACTTACAGGACTTAAAAAGTATGTGCTGCTAATGTCTTCAGAGATCTCGTGGAATCCATAGCTTGACAGGTCAGAGCTGTTTTGGCAGCATGATGGGATCTACAGAATATTAGGCAGGTAGTTTTAATGTTGTGGCTGATCAATGTATACTGTAATGTATTCAGATTGAACAAGGTAAAGGGTTTGGGGTACCTGCTGGGTGAACCCCATTTAATAGTCACACTTATTAAATATAAGGCAATGAAATTAATGAAAAATGATGATGAAGATCTTGTAGGTCCATGCTCTCTCCTGAAGGTGGCTACTGGAGTAATAGTCATTTTCTCCCAGTTGCAGCTTCCTAACTGAATGCTGACTTCCAGGTGCTGATGTTCTTATATGCAGATCAGGGTAGAAGTGGTGGGAGCTTCATGACATCAGATAAAATGATGTTTGAGTTTTCCTAGCCAGTCATCCACTCTGAGGGCAAAAAGAAAGAAGGATTTAGCGACAGTGCAGAAGCCATGGTCTGGAAGTGAATTACATTTCATATCAGAGCCTTGAACATGCCTGCCGCTACCCGATTTGGACCAGAAACCTGATTTGGGCAACACATGCGTGTAAATATATAAATTCTGCTACTCTTGTGACAGCTGCCGATTTGGACAATGCATGCCTCTGCATGTATTAATTTTATTAATCAGTATGTATTGATTTTATGCTTATTTACTATTGATTCTGTTTATGTTTCAATGCCTTAGTGATGCACAGTGTATGCTGTGGGTGGTCCCCCAAGAGGTGAAGCCAATTGTCAATATCTAACAGGGACTGCCCTCCACCTATAAATCTGCCAGGTTTCCCACAGTTCCAGTGGTTCATTGTGAATGCACTCTGAAGTTGGAGAGTTTGTGTATCTTTCACTGAACTTTGAACTTTTTGTTTTTGACCTTGCCAATTGGAATCTATTTTAGAACTTATTTGCTTTGGCTTGCATTTGTGTTACAGTCAATACTATGCCTTTTGTGCTCCACAGAGCTTTTTTGTGCTTTCAGGTAGCTTATGGAAATAAACCATTTCATTTTATAAAGGTTCTGCATGGCCCTTTATTTGTCTGGGCTTTTTGGTAGGATTTCCCCCACCAGTGGGCATTTTTGGAAGTGCTTTTGATACTCACATGCTTTGGAAGGCTTAGTTTATTTCACAGATGGCTAGGAAAGGGGGTAGAAAAAATAAAATACTCTAGCTGGCAAGATGTTGGGAAATAAATCTGCATGAATTCTAAGGTCAAAAGACCGTCCAGCTCCTTTTTGGCATTCTACTTAACATAAATGCGCTTAAGTATTTACTTTTGTTTTTTAAGCTTCAACATTTGTAGAACGAGACACTGAAACTGCTGGAGTTTTTGCTAGAGTGATATGTTCAGCCACAGGGGCAGAATTCAGAAATAGCTAATATAATGAAAACAATTATTTTAGGAGAATCTCCGAATTCACTGACATATTGATAGTGAATTGCAGTAGGCCTTAGGCCAGGAATATACTTAACGTCACGCAACACGCACACTTGGAGACTCTGCTGACTATACTTGCTTGCATTCTTTATGTAAATCTGGAGGATTCCACCAGGTGGCAGTGCGAGAAATCATCACTGTGACAAAACAACATGCGGTTTCACTGTATTGTGAGCTGAGGGAAGAAAGATGTTAAAGATAAAAATTCTTTGTATTGTGATGTTGTTGCAAAGGTATCAAAAAAAAACAAAACACGGCAACAGTGACACAGAAGATGGTATGTAAGACCTTTAAATTTATCGCGTCATCACGATGGGGAATATACAACGCTTGTATTGCCTAAATGGATGAGGAAAAGCATTCGCATGTCAGCATTTAAGTTTGATGGTTTGCTAAACCGCATTGAACCATTCATCAAACATCAAAGCACACGGATTTATCCTATTGCAGCTAACGGCGTAGCAAGGTTCACAGGGGCCCGGGTGCAATCATCATTGAATGGGCCCCCAAACCTGCGCGCTTCGTGTGCTCGTGCTCCGGAGGGGGGGCTCTCGCTGCTGAAATGCTTGAAGACAAGATAGATTGAGAAGGAAACCATTAAAAATGATGTTCGGAGAAAAATATAGTTTTGTTTTGTAAAGCGTAAAAACAGACGTGTGTTGGCGACTTGGCGTTATTGCCTAATAGTGTATATACACTGTACGTAATTGCGCTGTTCGACGTACGGCCATTTGATGTTGATCGATTCACTTACCTAACAGAACTGACTGAGAAATAGACGGAAGCGGGAAGCCGTTCGTCGACGATCGTGGGAAGCTGCTTGCCTGCTTCATAACTAAGCTATAGCCTTTCGGAGAATGATGTTTTTAGCCGCCGCTGTCTGTACACAATGTGCCGCCCCGCCCGGCCGAGTCAGATAGCGCTAATGAAAATAATGTAATTGTGGGAAAATGTAAAAATGCTGACTGACGGTGGCTAAAATTGCTAAATACGGACATGTGAAAGTCCTTACTACAACAACATCATTTATTTATATAGCACATTTTCATACAAACAGTAGCTCAAAGTGCTTTACATAATAAGGAATAGAAAAATAAGACACAATAAGAAAACAAAATAAATCAACATTAATTAACATCGAATAAGAGTAAGGTCCAATGGCCAGGGGGGACAGAAAAAACAAAAAAACTCCAGACGGCTGGAGAAAAAATAAAATCTTTAGGGATTCCAGACCATGAGACCGCCCAGTCCCCTCTGGGCAAAGTTACTTAAATTAATAAGCAATACGATCAGTCTAACTAATTTGACTGTGACTGATGGTCTGATGCCCTGATCACCTGATGAGAGCGCCGCAAAAAAAAAAAGAGGCCTGATGGGCCCTCCTGAGGCCCAGGGGGCCCGGGTGCATTGCACCCCTTGCCCCATTGTAGCTACGCCACTGATTGCAGCTTTATTGTTGATAGTAAACAATGATGCTGACCTCATGTACCAAAATTTGAACACACGCGTCACCCAAAGTTTTGCTGGTACTGCAACTCGCGCTAATTTCTGACGACATGTTCAGAAATAACGAGTCAAGTTAATTAAAAGGAAGGCAAAAGAAATTAATTGGCAGAAAAAAGTGGACATTAATGAAGAAAATTGTTAGAAAGAAAACTAGCAGCAACTGCAGGACCGGAGTTTGAGAACCCTGACTTAGAAGATGCTTTTATTCAAAGTGACTTACCAACATACTGTAATTGAGTAAATATCAGTCAGGGTGACTGGTGTTGAATCAAGCGTTTTAAGCCAAGGTTACAATATTGACTATCAGAAGTGATGAGTTCACAAGATGAGTTACTCTTTCCTTAGTACAAGAGGGCCTTCAAACTCTTTTTAAACACATTGAGAGATTGAGCAGTTCAGACAGAGGTAGACACCTCATTCCACCTGCTAGGATCTACCCATGAAAGTGAGATTTGAAGCCACACAGACTTGGCATCACCAGTGTCCATTCACTAGCAACCCTGAATGGGCAAGAAGGAGTTTAAGACCTCATGAGCATCTCCTGCCTATAAATAAGTTCTGACCCTTTAACTACTTTGTAGGTAAACATCAAGGATTAGAACGTAATGTGTGCTGCTACAGGGAGCTAGTGTATTAACCCAAAAACATGCACCCTCCTTTTTTGGTTGAACAAAAGACAAGCCATTGAATTCTGAATCATCTGCATGGGCTTGGTAGCACATACAGCTACTTCTACCAATAAAGAGTTACAGTGGTCCAAATGTGATAAGACAAATGCCTAAACCTGGACTTGTTCAGAATAATCCATGAGATACAACCTGATTTTGCAAATGTTATATAGAATCTGTATCACCGAGAGACAGTTGCAAAGTGATCAGTAAAGGATAGCTCGTCATTGACAAGAAAGATCTGAGGCAGGAAGGATCTAATGGTTGGCTGCATCAAAAGTGGAGAGAAGATCGAGTAGAATGAGAATAGACTATATGCTTGTAGCTCTAGCCAGCCATAATGTGTCAACAACAGTCAGCAGAGTTGTCTCGATGGAATGGCCCCTCTTGAAGCCTGACTGATTAGGATCAAGCAACATGTTCTTAGCATTTGTAGCAGTACCCACTTTAGCATGGTTACCTTGTGTGTGTCTTCAGTTTACACTAAAGTAAACTCACTTTATATAGCAGCAATACCACATACTACACACCTGAAGCAGAACACGTTCGGGCCTGGCCAGTCTTTGGAAGGGGAGATCATCTAGGAAAAGCTTGGACTGCTGCTGGAAGAAATGTTGGTAAGGCCAACAGGGGGGCACTTACCCTGAGTTCTGAATGTGGATCCCAATGCCCCAGTGTAATGACAGGGACACTATGCTGTAAATATCCTTCAGATGAGATGTAAAACCAAGTCCCTGATTCTCTATGGTCATAAAAGATCTCTGGGCATCCTTTGCAAAGGGTAGGTTAGATACTGATGTCCAGGCTAAACTGCCCACCACGGCCTAGTCATTCTGGCCCCTTAATCATCCCCTGTCTCTAATTGGCTATTTTTGTCACCCCTTCACCACCTAACAGCTCATGTGTGCTAAGTGTACTGGTGCATAAATGGCTGCCATTGCACCATCCAGGTGGATGCTACACATTAGTGGTAGTTAAAGTGGCTAACCATTCACTCTGTAAAGTGCTATGAATAATGAGAAAAACACTATATAAATGCAAATAGTTATTATTATTACACTGGAATGAATTGTGACCTGGCTCTGCTTGTATGGGTTCTGAATTTGTATTCAAAAGATTATACCATTGTTTTTCAGCAGGTAGTAAAATCAAAATCAGTCTGGTTCAGTTGTTCCACAGAATGCATGGAAGTGATTATCCAGCCTGCAACGCATACTTCCCTTCCAAAATAAGTCTTATGCATGTGTTCATATCAATATGGGCATCCTTCCAGAAACAGTCTTGGGCAGTTGGAATTGAACACTTGGAAGGCACTTCCCAGATTTCTTACTTATAGTCTGCTTTCTTCAAAAATATAGAAGAATATGAATGCTGAAAAGCTTTTTGGCTTACCATTCTCATATCATGGCCAGAGTTCTTTTACTTACAGCAGTAAGTGGGGTGTGTGATGCGGCCACATTTAGAAACAGTATCAGCTGCAGTATTTAGACAAGCCCACCTTCAGTCTGGGCTGTTGCCCCCAAGACACTGACAGCTGTTCCTCTCAGTCCTTTCCCAATGTTGCTAAACACCAAAAAGAGAACGTTGGACAGGAGGAATGAGAATAGTATAAGGAGCAAATAACAAGTAAAAACAAGAGTAAGGTTAAGGTTTCTTTATTTGCCATTTTTGCATAAAACTGAAAGTCAAAGCACATTGGAATTCTTGTGCAGAGCTTTTTCAGAGTCATCATAGTCCATCCATCCATTATCCAACCCGCTATATCCTAATTACAGGGTCACGGGGGTCTGCTGGAGCCAATCCCAGCCACCAGAGGGCACAAGGCAGGAAACAAACCCCGAGCAGGGCGCCAGCCCACCGCAGGGCACACACACACACACCAAGCACACACGGGACGATTTAGAATCGCCAATGCACCTAACCTGCATGTCTTTGCACTGTGGGAGGAAACCCACGCAGACACAGGGAGAACATGCAAACTCCACACAGGGTGGACCCGGGAAGCGAACCCGGGTCTCCTAACTGCGAGGCAGCAACGCTACCCACTGCGCCACTCTGCTGCCCCATCATCATAGTAAACATTTAAAAAAAAAAGTAAACAATAAAATAATATAAATACATAATATGAATTATACCAAGGCTATAAAAAATGGTGGTAATATCTACACAAAAAAAGTACAATTATATTGCAAATATTGCACATTAAAAATATTTCACATTTATCAGTCGTCATTTACATGACAAGTGAAGTGAGGTGGTGTGGGGTTATTTCACATGTTCAGTAATTTTGTTTTACTATCAGTCTAACTGTGCCAGGGAGGAAGCTATTGAAAACCGTTGTTCTGTGAGTGATGATGCTGTCCTCTCTGCTGTGTCTCAGATTGTACGTACAGTTTTTGTGTCTGAGCAGAGACTGAGCTGGATAGAGTGAGTCCCTGATAATTCCCTCTGCTCTTTTCCGACAGTGAAGTGCGTACATAGAGTCCATAGAAGGAGGTTTTGTCCCTATGATCCTCTCCGCAGTCTTTATGACTCTTTGCAAAGCCTTCCTGTCTGCCAGTGTGGTGGTCCCATACCAGACGATGATGCCTGCAGTGACAATGCAGTCCTCTGTAGGCCAGGGTAAGAGGTGAAGAAGGTGTAATCAGGATGATGCATAATCAGACACCATCAATGTACGAGTAGACTTAACTGATTCATTCATAATTTATGTAATAAATCACGTAATCTTTTCAGGAAAACAAGTTTAACACAGTACGAAAGATGGTGGCAGGGCCTCCCACATATTTTCCTACTGGTTTGTTTTTCAGCCTGTTTTATCTTTTCCCTGCTACTAACTGTTCCACTAGTCTTCTGGCTTTCGAGATAGTTGCATCATGGTAATGTCACCACTGTAGATGTTGTTCTAGTTCTTTCTGCTTATAACAGCTGGATCTGCCATTATGGCAGTTGAGTGAATTATACAAAGGACACAGAGACAGTGTCAGAGTTGACTGATTGTATAGGAGCACCAGACTGAATCTACGAGTATTTTAAATTTGTTGTAGTGAACAATGTTTTGTTTTTTTTTCTTTTTGTGTTTTGTTTGCCTTGTCTTGTGGCTCCTTTCATTTTCCATTTCCTTTTACAGCTATGTGGTTCTTTTTTTGCTCTGTATGAGCTAGATGATTATAGACAGGCAATCACATCTTAATAACAAATTAGTAAAGTAATCTCTTGTGCTTTGTCCATAAGACTTCCATTAGGGTAAGTAGGAATGTTCAATGAGTTTTGGGGAGCAAGCAACAAGAAAAACATAGTGAGGATGAGGCAGAAGTCTAAACCAGAAGGATGATAAAAACTGGCAACCAGGAATATAAGGAAGAGACAAGAAATGAGGGCCAAAAACAAAAGCAAAGTTGTAACCAAACCTCATGCTAGGGCCTACTTAGAAAGATTTTAAAGACATTGCTTATCCACTGAGGGATAGCAAGTACTGAAATCACCTCTGTATTTGCACCATCACTTTATGGATGTCATTATCACGACAGACATGATCACTTGACATGACAAAAATTGCATAAATATAAAAACTTCATTTAAACAAATTAAAACTATAATTTGATTCAATAACAATATATTTTATTTATATACCGCCTTTCCCATGCTTATTATTATTATTACATTGGAGTGAATTGTGGCCTGGCTCTGCTTATATTGGAAACAGAATCCTTATAATAAAAAATAAACCCTAGAAGTACCAAAGTATATGTATAAGAAACATTATAATCTTAAAACCTCTATAAACAGCTCCTTCAATAAGCTAGTGGTAGGTCATGTCAGGGCCATTTACACGACGTGCTGTTTGCTGCTCTCATCTCTCTCTCACAGCCTAAACTCTTGGCAGCTAAAGAGGACATCGTGTGTTAGACTTGTCACTGCTGTCATTTTTTATGTGCCTGCTTGACAAGACACTATGCCAAAAAATAAATTTGCTGATGATGAGGAACTGCTTTCAGGGGACCTAAGGGATTAGACTGTGCATTGCTGAGATGTGTAGAAGGATTAGAATGAATCAAAGTAATGTACACGATGGCTGTCGTGACAGACAAAGTCAACACAAGCTTTTAAATTGAAGACAGGACTCCTGACCAATGAATTAGAAGAACAGGTGAGTCTTCAGTTCAAAAACTCGATCCTCTATGAACATGTTTCCTCTGTGTGCACTGCTCTGATATTCTGGATGTATTTATTTAATAATATTTTATCAAAAATGCATGCTCTTTCCCTGTTATGAGCATACAACTGGATGAGCTGACGAGTGGATTATGTGACATGATGTTAAGGACTCCTATTTTGAATATCATTTGCTTCTGTTTGGGGGTTTTATACCCAAAGGTATTCATTGGGTTTGTTTATTTTTAAAATATAATTAAATTTTCATTTTTTACTTGCGATTTGGGCCGTTATGTTACCACTGTTAGAGTTGATTCCTGTTGTTTGGACCATCTCAGACTGGGCGGGCCATCAGAGGGTGTGGCCTGTCAATCACAAAAGGTGATAAAAGGTCACCTGGGTATGCCTCCCCATCTGACTACATGGGTTCCAAAGCTCTTTGAACTTAAAAAAAAAAAAAATCTTTGTTTTATTCCTCTAGTTTTTGCATTTCTGCATTCATTTCAGACTTCAATTTTGTCTTACAATTCTTGGCTTAGGATGATAGTTGTTCTCCTGGTTCTGATGCTTGCTATGCTTTTTTTGACTACATCTTGGTCTTCCAGGTGCCGTCTGAAGTCTCATAAATTCTAGGCATGATACATGAGTAACGTGAGATTTTTTTACGTACATTTTGAAGTGTTTGCTGTGGTCCAGTGTTGGTCTCTATAGACATGAATTCTAACAGGTTTGTTATCTTCATTCTTCATGAAAACATGAGATTAAAAATTTTTCTCAGCCATCATTACAAACCAAGTGGAGTAAATAATATATAAAAAGGTATATCCTTTTTGGATGGATGGAGTATTACTTTAAGACTTCTAAAAAGGGAAAAGTGCTTTATTTTTACAAAGGTCGTTTTTCTTATTATTGAAACATATGCATTCAAAACATCACAGAGCTGTGAAGTATGTGCACAGAAAGGATGGTCTTCAATACTGCAAAGTAAAAATATGTTTTTAATGCGTTTCCTTAGAGTCCTAGTTTATTCCTTGTTGGTCAGCTGCAAAGCTGGCCAAAGTAAGTCAGACATTCACGTTTTTTTTTAAACTAAAGTCACCTGATCTGGGTGGTATTCCCAACTAAGCTGCTAATGACTGCTAGGGCCGTGCAGCTCGTGCCTCTCGAATTCCCCCTCACTGGCAGGTCTTAAGCAGGTGCAGAATTTCTGCAAGAGCCTTTTGTATCTTGTGGTCTTTCTTTAGTTCCTCAGGATTTGTCTTTCTTTCTATACCAGCTTCAAAATGATGTTTATGGTATGCAAACGTGGCCTTCTAGTAGATTAATCATTTACAGTTGCCGTGATATTCAATAGGCTGTGTTTACTGGCAAATCACTGATGTGTGGTATGGAAAAGAGAAGAGTCTCTGTTTCACTTTCCGACCGAGACGCCAGAATTGTGAACACATCTGTACAATTTATGAACAAAGTTTATGAATCCGCAAAAGTCTACATTAACACTTTCACTTTATCTGTTGTGGTTCAACATGGTGATAGACTACCGTGCACAAATAACCCAGATAAACTTGTTGAAATAAACAAAAAAATACAATTGATTTATAACATAAGGGTAACAGAAGACGGATATGTGCAAATTTTTATATATATATAATATATATATATATATATATATACAGGTAGGTATATAACAAATATATATAGTCACACACATGTGATTGGGAGGCCGCTAAAGGGCCTGAATAATGGTAGTTCCACGCCAGACCAGGGGGTGGCGAGGTGCACTGACTTTCTCTCTCAATCCTCTGTAGACTATTCACAGGAAATCCTGCACAGTTACAGTGCCAATGGTGACGTCACTTCCGGTTCAGGTGCCAATGAAGACGGCAGTTCCAGTATCGATGATGTCACTTCCGGTAGCGGCATTTAAAGCCGCCATCTTTGCTCATCTAGAGCAGTTCTGTTTTGGACTTGGATCTGAAAATAACCAGCCAGGGCAGCCCCAGACCTTTGTGATATCTCTGGTCTCTCCTTATGACAATATATATAGTGCCAGATACCCCCAAATCCCATCACAAACACACCAAGAAAATCCCTGGTCCAAATAAATGGGTGTTTATTATGGAAAAGCTCACAAAAAGCACCAATGCATCAGTTTTCTCTGCTCCAAACACCTCTCCTCTCTCTATCACTCTGCTGTCCTCCAGTTGAGTGTTGCTCATCCTCTAAGAGGACAGTGCAGTCCCTTTTATTGAGGCCCAAGGAGTACTTCCAGTGCCAAGGCTGTTGCCCATTGGGAGCACTTCTGGGTCACAAGGAAGTCCCACATAACAGAGAGTACTTCTCCCTGCAGTGCCTTCTTGCAGCACCCACAGACCCCAGCAGGGCTGTGCTGCCGAACTACAATTCCTGGCATGGTTCCTGAACGGGTGCTGATATCAAAGTCCGCCGCCACCTAGCAACTGATGGGAAAAATTACCCCCAGAGACAGTCCTTCCCTGTCCTCCTGTTCTATTCTGGACAGGGATGGTGCTATGCATATGTCCGGTTAGGACGCCTGTCCATTCATCTACTGGCTGGGACGTCCGTCCATCCATTTGGGGAGCCTTGTCCAGGTGAGACTTCCTTCCCTGTTTTGGCCAGGATACCTTTCTGTCCGCTCAAGGCCTCCAATCCGGGTATGGCATCTTCCCATCTCCTTGTCGGGATGCTTGTCCATCCCATGCTCCAATTACAGTATATATTATCTATAAAGAAAGAGAGAGAGAGAGATGAATGACAATAACAAATAACACAAAACATAAAACAACGAAGGCTTAGCTGAAGTTTTTTCTTTCATGTAGAAAAAGCCACATATCTTATGAGTTCCTTCCCATCTCTTGACTTAGATCGCTTTTTTTCCCTCTAATAGAAAAAGATGACATGAATTCTGATCTTTCAATTCATGTGCTCAAGATGGTTAAGTGTTTTGGATAGTTATAAAGTTTCTCATGTTTGTGCTGTGGTATTCATTTGCTCACAGCTAGTCTACGCTGGGTTACCACCACCATATAGAGTCCTCTGTGTGTATGTGTGTGTGATCTTACTAGATTTAGGATGAGAAACTCATAATAGCTAGAACTTACCCTTCACAAGGTTATTACCTTTCAGTTACAGTGACACCAATGCCTTGTCCTTTGTTACAATTGCTAGTTCTTTGGAATTTAAAGTACTTGTATTTATGGTCTGAGGTAAGCAATGCTTTGATTCTTTACTCTTCGGCTTCCTACAGGCATGTGGACACATTTTTTAAATGGTTTCTTTCATTATTCAGGAGCTCATCTCCTTCTTCACCTCAGGTCATACCTTGTGGATGCAGACGATACTGCAATTTCTCTGCAAGGTTTTCCCTAACACGGTGTCTTCATTTGCTAGCAAAGATATCCCTGCTGCATTGGCTGCTGATCCGTCGGCTCCCGTCATCAGCTAGGCAAAAGTGTTGATTTTATGTTCAGTTTCTCTTTGGCTTGTGCACGTTTGATTCCTCAGTAAGGTTGGAGGAATGGCAATCTCATCAAATCTAATACAGACAAATATTCCACCCTTTCAGTCCAGCACAGTTGCCCTTTGGAGTAAAGGGATTGTTTCAACCTCTTTTACGGCTGCACCCTATAAACTATGGTTTCCAGTTATGGACAATCAAACTTAACACCAGGGTGAGCTGTAGCTTGATGAGAAGACACATGAGTTAGAGTAGGGGTGGCAAACTCCAGTCTTGGAGGGCCGCAGTGGCTGCAGGTTTTCATTCTAACTCTTTTCCTAATCAGAGACCAGTTTTCACTGCTAATTAACTTCTTTTTCCCTTCATTTTAATCGCCCTGTTTTTAAGAATTCTGTGCTCTGAATTATTTTCTTCACTAAATGACTGCCAAACAGAAAACAAATGTGAAACAAGTCAACAGTTGACCAGCTAAATTGGGGCTTCAAACTCCAACTAATTTCACTCCAACCAGTTTCTTAATGAGAAGCCAATTCTTGCTGTTAATTACACTTGTTATTTAATTCTATGGCTTGTTGCTGCTCTCATTCTGACGCAGCAAACATTTCCATAACTGTTGATTTTCTGTTTTTTCTAAGGACATTGTCAAAATGTTTTGGGGACCTGAGAGATCAGCCTTACTGAGACCTTCACCTTTCTTTATTTTCAGATACTGTGTGATGGGCACAGGTGAGCTGGTCAGGTGGTGGCTTGTTTTGTGTCTCATTATTGTTTGGCAGCTAATTAAAGAAAAAGAAACTACTGTACTAAGGGACCTGAATCAAGTTAATTAAAATTAAGGCAAAAGAATTATACTTCTTAAGGAGTAATTAGCAGCAAAAACGAATGAAGAAGATGGTTAGAATGAAAACCTGCAGCCACTGCGACTCTCCAAGACTGGAGTTTGCCACCCCTGAGTTAGAATCTTACAAGGGTTTTTAAAGGAAGGAATTGAGGTCTTGCTGTTGGTTTCCCATGGTGCACATAAGCTCCCTGGTCTGGTCTGCCCCCCTTTTATAAAGTTCTGTCCATCAATGTTACTCCTCCTTGAGTTATGGATCTTTGTTCGAACTTGGATGCCCTGTTCGTACTTCCAAAAGATGTCCCTGTGATGGTTTGGGGTCTGGTATCGATCATCTTAACAGATAAGGCACAAAGCTGCATTCTGTGGAGACACCCCGTCGTGGAGACTGAGACTCTGTAGCTGGCAATAGGAGTGTCTGGCCCTGGTCTTTAAGCCAGGACTTGTGTTCATGCCATAGCAAAAGAATGGATAATGTCAATCTGTCTTGGGGGTTCACATCAATGACAGGCTTGACTGGTCTCGTAAGACAGAGTAACGATATTTAAAAGAGCAGAGCAGACTATTTTATCTTAGGAGACTGTGCTCCTTTGATGTAGGGAAGTGACATCCTGTACGTGTTCTATAACGTTATGGTAGCCAGTGGGATTTTCTTAGCTTTAGTATGCAGTAACATCACTTCAAGAGAGGCCCACCAAATAAACAAGTTCAATAAGAAGGCAAGCTCAGTTATGGGAGATTTAATGGAGCTGCTTAATGTAGTAGTGGAGAAGACAAAGCTGAGTGCCATTATGAACAACGCAGCACATCCTCTTTCTGACACAATAACACTGGGGACTTTCAGCCAACACATTATTCAGCATACACCCATTTGTGAGAAAACTATATCTATCTATCTATCTATCTATCTATCTATCTATCTATCTATCTATCTATCTATCTATCTATCATCATACACACAAGAATAGGAAGTGTCTCATGGGTAATGATGCAGGTACTTTCGGGGGCAAGAAAAAAAGTGATGTTCCAGAATTAATGCAGTTTCCATTTTCTCCAGAGTGGACGAAAAGCCACGGTAGAACAGCTGATGCCACTTCCAGTGCCATTGTCAGAAGAAGCCCCGCTTCTTTCAGTCACCTGAATATTTAAACAGCTCTTCAACCTGAGGTCAGCATTCATTGCTGGTCATACTTTAGGAAAGGACAAAGCTCTGTAACCAAAAGTACATTCCACCCATCCATCCACCCATTATCCAACCTGCTATATCCTAACTACAGGGTCACGGGGGGTCTGCTGGAGCCAATCCCAGCCAACACAGGGCGCAAGGCAGGAAACAAACCCTGGGCAGGGCGCCAGCCCACTGCAGATAGTCAACAAAATAGATTATTTAAATCACAATGACATATAAAATGTAATGTTATACAGTATGTAGAGGAAAGGAAATGAAGATCATGCAGATGTACTGGCTGAAGGAGAATCTCTATAGAAATTCAGCTCTTTGTTGTCCTACCATGGCTGAGTTTTATAACGCCACCAACTCCTCCCTCTTTCCACAATGCCCAAACCCGCCCTCTGCTACATGTTTGTGACCACTCAATGACATTCAATACTCTGTACACTGACATAGTAGAGATGCCTGCATACGCATTGCATCAGTGCCCTTCGGTAATATGACAAGGTCTTTTTGGAATGTGATGGGGGCGCTTCAGAGCAGTTGCTCCCATAGGAGTGTAAAGGGAATGAAAAAATCTATTTTTCAAGAAGAAGGCATGTTTTTCATTTGTGTTTATTATCTCGTAGCTTTTTAAATAGCTGCAAACATTCCCTTTATACTTATAACATCCACTAGATTGGCAGTTACACAGTTATGCCCCCTGCTATCCATTGCAGTCCAGCTCAGTTATATCAGCAGTCACCGTTTAGTCACCTCCTGCCATGTGGCTTTGCCAGACAAGCGCCACAGTAGTTTTTTCTTCTGTTTATATTCCAGAGCCTGTCTGGGCAACTAAAGGGACAAAGCAGGAAACAATCCTCCAAAATACATTTTGACTGGCCAACGCTTTCTTTATATCTTCCAATATATTTACAAATCCCTGGGATATGCTGGAAGTGTTGATCTAAATCTTTATAGAAGGCATCCACCATTTAATTTAGCAGAGCCAAATTTCATTAAAAAAATAGTACAAGGAAAGTAGGCATTTTGCAGACATGTGCCTCTTCAATTGTGTTACTTCAAAAGTCATTATACTTCTGAGAACACTGACATTTGTTTTTGCATTTGAAATCATGAGAATTTAATACCATTAAAATAACTTTACAGTGGATTCAAACATATTCAGATCCGTTCACTTTCTGCCCACTGTATTGTTTTGTAGATTTAATTTTATATGGATAACTTTGCTCATCAATCTACACTTAAAAGTCCATATTGACAAAGTGAAAAATGTGCAGAAAGTGAAGGGGTCTGAATCCTCTGTATACCATCTAGTAATTGCCTCTCTGCAACCATTAAAAGCAGGTCAATGCTGATCAGTTTTGTGTGTTTTTTTGTGCATTCATCTGTAGTCTGTGCAAAAATAAATATAAAATTATGGGGCATCAGCTTTCTAACTGTCCTGCTTTCCTTTATGCTCTTTTATTTTTATCCTTAGAGTGTTTTTGTGGCAGTCATTTTGTTGTCTTTTGTTTGACTTTGTCCTGATTAATTTGTTTCGAGGTTTTCTCCTATCATAATGTGTCTGTTCCAATTCGTATTTCAGTTTTAAAGGGTCTTAAAATTTCTCCAACCTTGTCTAAAGATAACGTGAATTTTTCATCCTCTGTATATGACATCTTTAACTGGCACCTTTGCTTTCTCTTCAGTATCTTTGAATCTGTACCATGTAATATTTGTCTTCCGTTGCACCACTCGGCCCTTATTTTCCTCTTTTCAGTTTTCTCTGCTTTACACGTTTTGTTGCCTCCTTTATGGAGAATAGGATTCATACCAAAACGATCCTGGTTCAGTCCACACCACTGACAGCGCCAGCACGTAGGGTGAGATGGCGAGGAGATCGCCTCAGGTGGAGCTTGATCAAGGCAGCATTTTTTATACAAGAATTTTTTTTAACATTTCAAAATATAATGTAAGAAAATCTGGAATGGACTCCCCTAGACTTTCTCGTATACTCAGATATGGGGATGGATATTTGAGGATTAAACCACAAGACAATGAGTATATTTTTATATTATGTGCATTAAAGAACCATCCGCAACAAATCAAATCAAATTAATAATATATTGAACAATTATTGTAAAAGTAAAATTGAATAAATCAGACTCTGCAGCTGCATGAACAAAAGGTAAAGTTCAACTTCTGGTTAACGGAAATAGTCCAAAAGTTGATAGAAATCTACGTTTTGTACCTGATACTTGTATGCAAATTTGGTTGACCTAAGTGAAAGCGTACTCAAGTTATACACACACACACACACACACACACACACACACAACACATACAGACATAATTCCAAAAATTGTATTTTCGGACTCGGGGAATTCTAAAATGTCGACATTGAAATTTTTGGACGATTACAATACTTTCCCTATATTTCGTATACAAGAAAGTAAAAATGAAAGTTAAGTGTTAACATGTGTGCACACATGTTAAGTGCCTAATTTATATATACAGTACTGCCTTTCAAAAACTGTAAGAAACATTCTCATTTTAAACGTTTCAGACGTCTCAGAACTGCAGTTCACACTGTGAGCTTCTGAGCATCAAAATGCAAATGTCAGTTACTAAATTTTGTGTTCATTTTCCTGATTTTTCACATATCATATTGTGTATATACTGTTTATTATTATTTTGTAAAATGTTGTTCATTTCTGGAATGTATTGACATGTTAGTTACAGGTTGTGACAGATAGGGGGCACTGTCGTCCCCTTTAACCCTCAGATCAGATGCCAGACACAAGATGAAAGTCCAATTCTTGACTTTATTCGTACAATAATGTGCACAAAGCACCCTCCACTCCACAATACTCATATAAATCACAATAATCAATCAATACACAATAATCCTCCACTCCCAGACGCGTTGTTCTCTTCCTCCTAACTCAGCTTAACTTTCTGGGATTTCCCACAGTCCTTTTATATCTCTTAATCCAGAAGTGCTTCAGATCCATCAGTCCATGTGATTATTCTGCACTTCCGGGTCAGGTGAAAACTCCTCTTTTTCCTTCAGCCCGGAAGTAATTTCTTTCTTCCGTCCTCGTGACTGTGACGTACTTCCAGGCTGTATTGAAAATATAAGTCTCTGGGCCTCCCTGCAGCATCCCCTGGTGTCCCCGACGTTGGTTGATTAGTGGCAATAGTGAGCCTTTCCTCAGCTGGCATTATTTAAACCCACCGGCCCTGACTGCTGACTGTGTCTGTCTCTCCTGCAAAAGTAAAAAAAATATTTGTATAATATTGTATCTTAAGTCTGTAACTAATGTTCACTGTAGAGCAACAATGTTTGTTTATACTGCTTAGATTACTGAATAACTAGTTTTTCAGTTCATTTTTTCATACATTAGAGATATTATTTCTCTCAATCTGTAACCAGTGCCACTGCTAGATTATTTTGCACCCTAGGCCAGGCTTATTAGTGCGCCAGCCGACTGTTTGGTAGCTAACCCCTGTGGATGGGTTTTTCTACCTTATGATCTGCGCCCTGGGCAAATGCCTAATTTGCCTTAATGGTGGCACCAGCCCTGTCTAGAACTTATCCACAAACCAAATTGTGTTTTGAGGGTCAAATGGTTTGCCTTTCTTTCTAGCTGACAAGCACTTTAAACCTTATTTTTGCTGGAGATGAGATTTTTATGCATCTTAGGTTTGACTTTCTTGCACAGCTTAGTGTTAGGCTGGGTTTAAGCTTCACGGGACATGTGCACCTGCAAATGCTACTCCTACACAAAAGTTGCACTGTTTATACTTGCGTGTAATTTATATAAATCTGGGATGTTCCACCAGGTGGCAGTGCGAGATACCGTCACGGTGAGAACACATTCGGCTTCGATGTGTTGTGAGTTGCCTGAAACATCCATTAAATTCTGAGGACACCTTGCCACAATATCTCTGAAAAGGATGGATTTTAATGATAACATCCATGAATCCAGGGATGCGCCCATTCCAGCAAGCATCAGGCATGACACTAAAACAGTCCCTGGACGGGGCATCAGCTCATCGCAAGGTGCAAACAAGCAAACACACACACTAGTGTCATTTTAGCATCACTAAATCCCCAAACTTCATGTCTTTGTCTTTGGAAGGAAACCGGAGTTAATGACTTATTTGTAAAATGTAACATGCATACTTTAATTCATTTCACCATGAAAGTGATATCAAGTATAAATCTAAGGATTCTAAATGTGCAGAGAGTTGGAATGTCATAAATTTAATGTGTTCTGTGTGGCAATTGCTGCTGTAAGTTCAGGAGGAAGCCCCAGAAGCACGTAGCGATTAACGAGTGTATCGGTTTTAAGACGTTTACGATGTTCTACTTTAATGACAAAATAAACTACAAGATTAAAGTGGACATTTAAAGTCGAAATTTTCACTTTAATCATAAAAAAGACCTTTTCACTGTGTTCTTAATTTTTTTTTCTCTGTGGCTCAAATAGGCTGCCATATTTTCTGATCCTGTTTAAAAAAAAAAAAAAAAAAA
>JANRMT010062796.1:79508970-79525671 GCA_026402145.1 Polypterus bichir lapradei
TGTGTGTGTGTGTAAATATATATATATATATATATATATATATATATATATATATATATATATATATATATATGACAGCAACACTCATCACTCACAACAGTGACAAAACAATTACATTGACAATCATGTTACGTTATTTTCAAAATGTTTCCTTTTCTTTTTCATTGCTTCTTTAACACACTACTTCTCCGCTGCGAAGCGCGGGTATTTTGCTAGTTATAAATATAAGCCAAGTGAGTATTCAAGTCAGTCAGCCATGACAGCCTCGAGTCTGTGTGTTCACGTCTCTCTCGATCAGCTCTGCACATCTCCACACTGTACTTTTTCCTATTCTTCTTGGCACAGTTGCTCAAGCTCTGTCAGGTTGCTCAGAGAGTTTTATTGAGCAGGCTTTGTCAAGACACAAATTCTCACCTGGGTTGAGACCTGGACTCTGACTCGGCCAGGGCAGGACATTCACTTTGTTGTTTTGAAGCCATTCCTCTGTAGCTTTGGCTTTAGGCTTAGGGTCGTTGTCTTGCTGGAAAACAAATCTGCTCCTAAAGCATAGGTTTCTTGCAGTCTGCATCAGGTTTTCCTTCGGGATTTCCCTTATTTTGCTTCATTCATTTTACTCTCACAAGCCTTCCAGGGCCTGCTGCAGAGAAGCATCCCCACATCATGATTGCGCCACCTCCATGCTTTGTGGTGGGAATAAAGCACAGAATTCAAACATGGAATTTAGCCTGATGGCCAAAAACCTCCATTTTGGTCTCATCAGATGAAAGAACTTTCTTCCAGCTAACTTCAGAGTCTCGAGTGTGCCTTCTGCCATCTTTTTTTTTCATAAAATCAGCTTTGTCTTTGTTACTCACCCGTAACGCTGTGACTGGTGATGTACTTGGGCAACAGTTGTTGGCTGTCTGCACAGTTTCTCCAGTCTCTCAAAGGTCCCTTGGTAGCCTCCTTCCCTCGTCAATTTTTGTGGACAACCTTCTCTAGACATATTTCTAGCTCTGCCTACTCTTTCCATTTCCTAATGTCTGGATATTTTCTTGTCTCCATCCCCTGACTTTGTCATGAAGTTGGTTTGTTGTGTTATTCTGCCTTCATATTGTTTGTTAGGCCACCATACTCACACACCACAAAGTTGGACCTTTCACATTCAAGTGAAACCCCACTGAACTAATTCTGGGATGTTTAACACCAATTGGCTGCCCCAGTGATAGTTTAGTTGTGTCACAGAGTGTCATATTAAAATTTAAATTATAATATTTATAAGGTCAGTTATTTTGTGTTTTATATTGTGATGGGTGGCCATGGCTTACCTGGCCGGAATGACCAGGGGAGAGAGCATCGGCAGAGCATTTCCTTCCCCGGAACACTAGAGGGTAGCCTTCCTGGGCGGCTGTGGCACCATGGATTCCCGCAGGGTATGCTGGGAGTTGGAGTTTGGCACAGCCCTGTTGGGTTCCATGGAGGCCACCAGGAGGAGCTGCAGAGCCCTACATTGGGCTCTCGCCACACTTGAGAGACACCTGGAACACTCCCAGGACCAGCTTAAATGGAGCCACCTCACTCCATTTGGGAAGCCAGAGTGGATGAGGTGGTGGATGAAGCTTGCCAGGAGGAGGAGTGGAGGCAGGTGACAAAGAGTGGAGAAGGCCTCTGAGCATTGTGACCTTGTGGGGGGAGTAGAAAGCGCTTCCCCACCTGTAAATAAAGAAACTTGTGTTCCGTCTGCCTGTGTCGGGTTAGGGTAGTTGTACGCACACGGATCTTCACAATATTTGGAAATAACTTAGACCACTTTGGAGAGATCTGTTCTCACTTTGGCTTTAAAAAGTCTTTTCTTCTGTTGGCCAGTGTCAAAAAGCCAAATTCAATCATTGTTGTATAACAATTAAATGTGTAAACTTCCTTGGAGTGAATACTTTTTAAAGGCACTGTAAATGTGCCATTCAGTGACATTCCACTCTTAGTTGGCTGTTAGTTTGGGGCACAGAGCTGCCAAGCAGGCCTTCTCTCAGTATTACTCCGTATTGGATAAGCAGGTTTGAGAAAGGGGCTGGGTGGGTGGCCATTTGTCATAAAAAACATTCGTATACAGTAAGTGGTTATTTTCATGTCATGTCGTCTGATTGCCTTGGTAAGATTTTTATTTCTGTCCAGATTTAATCTGTAGTGCTTTGTATACCTCAAGCATTTTGATTAATTAGCACATTCTTCTTTCCACCAACTCTGACATTCCTTCAGTGCTATTTGGTATTTGCCTTCGGCTCAATGAGTGCTACTTTCTTTTCTTTATTTTCCAAGTGTAATGTCTTTCTTTTCTTCCTTCCCTATTCCCATTAAATTCTGGATTACTTCCATCACCCCTGGTTTTTGAACGTTGTTCCCATGTGCTAAAAAGAAAAGGTGGGTTAGCTCCTTTCAAATGTTTGTTATTCCAAGGTCCAGTGTGATGGAGAGTGGTACTTCAGGGTCCACTTGTGTTCTGATGCATTGCTGGCAGAGGAGTGAGTGCCCTGTCTTAAAATGTGCTCGAAAAAACAGTTATTCAAACCATTAGTCACAGAATCCCCATTGGAGGGGTTCATATCAACTTAAAGGAAAAGTCAAAGTTATTTTTTCACAAACATGTCACAGTTTCAGAATGATAAGCACCATGTCACAGACCAAAAGTCATCTTAGACTAGCTTCATGAGCATAACAATGAGTTCAGTGGCCTTCCCAGATCTGAAACCAATGGAACACCTTTGGGATGTGGCAGAATGTGAGATTCACCGCATGGTCGTGCAGAAAGTGGATGAAGCAATCATGTCGACATGGGCCAGAATCTCAAAGGAACGTCTCCAGCCTCTTGTGGAATCCATACTTTGAAGAATTGAGGCTGACTTAAGAGCAAAAGCAGGGCCTACCCAGTGTTAGGATGGTGACCCTACGAATTTGTTCATTGGGTGTATGTTACTGGCATAGTTTTCTCAGCTACAGCCAAGGTTTGCAATGTGAATGAGTTACTTCCTTACAGAACTTCATGATTACATACAAGTACGATGGGAAGGTCTGTATTTCACAGAGTAGACCCTTAAGTTACATGTCTACTACCAAAGCACTGGGGTGACTGCTCTCCCAGTAAAGAAAAGGCCACTAAGATTGCTCCATTGCTTAGGTTGAAAGTATTCAGTTCCTTTACTCATAGCTCAGGCCTCATAGTTCTTTATTGAGACTAGTGCTGCTTCTCCAGGGCCTGTCTAGTGCTCAATATCCTTATTGTAAGATCGAGATTCATCACACCAGACTTCCAGTTTTCAGCTGTCTGGTTTTCTGCAGCCTCATCTTTTTGTTCTTGGCTGACAGATGTGGAACCCAACATGGTCTTCTGCTGTTGTAGGTCATCTGCCTCAAGATTTGACATGTTGTGACTTAAGAGATGCGCTTCTGCTTACCACAGTTGTACAAAGAGGCTATCTCAGTTACCGTTGCCTGTCTGTCAGCTTCAACCAGTCTGACCTCTCTCATCCGCAAGGAATGTCTGTCCACAGAACTGCTTCTCACTGGATGTTTTTAGGTTTTTTTTTTGCACCATTCTGGTAAACTCTAGAGACTGTTGTGTGTAAAAAATCCCAAGAGATCATCAGTTACGTAAATATTCAAAGCAGCCCATCTGGCACTAATAATTATACTATGATTGAAATCTCGTGGATGACATTTCTGATATGAACGTTAACTGAACCTTCTGACCTGAATCTGTATGACTTTTTCTTTTTTTACAGTGCACTGCTGCCACGTGATTGGCTGATTTGATAGTTGCATGGATAAGCAGGTGGACAGGTGTTCCTAATAAGTTGTTCAGTGAGTGTATATACTGTATGTAGTATGTGCAGCAGCTTTGAGTTAATGGATTTTCTTGCTCCTTGTTTTTCCAGGCTCATATCCAGACTTGGAGGAAGTCCGTGTTCACTTTAAAGACACAAAGTCAGTGGTAAGTTGAACTCACCCCGTTGCACTTCAGCTGGATTTATTCTGTTGAAATATGCAATATGTCTACTTATTGATTACTGCTTCTGATGAGTTATTAGTTTATGAATTAATATCTATCCATTGTGCCTTTCATGAATAAAATGGGACAAACATTATTTTACACAAATTGCATGTGATGTGATTCAGCTTGTCCACCAGTAGTACCAGTACCCCTAGTACCAGTGTCATTGGTTGAGTGAGACAGCCTGCCAACCCCTTTTTGGATTGTTCATGGACACAGCTGTTACGTCCTGCCTCTTCATTGTTATTTCTCGGCAACAGCAGTTACTTCAGTATCACCTGAAGGTGCTTGAGACCACGATACTAGCCAGGCTCTTTAAAAGTCTTCAGGACTCTTCTGGACTTGCATCTTATACTGTACATCCAGTTTTACATTGTTTTTTTTCTCATGTTTTTGTGATTAATTTAACACAATGACTGGCACAGTGAAGACAGCTATATTTTTTCCTGACACCAATGTAAAATAAAGGTGCTATTTTAATTTTCAGACCCACTTAGTCCTGAATAGGGTCACAGGGGTCTGCTGGAGCCTATCCCAGCTATCTTAGGGTGCAAGACAGGAACAAACCATAGATAGGGCGCCAGTCCATCACAGGACAAATACACACACACACACAAACTGCACACTAAGGCCAATTTAAGATCGCCAATTTCCTTACCTGCTTGGACCATGGGAGAAAACCAGAGCACCTGGAGAACATGCAAAACTTCAATCAGGGAACATGAACCCTGGTCTCCTTTGGTTGGGACCAGGAACTGATAGCATGTTACCACAACCACCACACAGCAACCCACCTGGAGTGGGTGACACCTCAGCACCACACTGGAAAAGTGTGACATTTTTTAGGGTGGCTGGTCTCCTTATTGCATGGCATATTTTAATACACTAATTTGCTTTTTGTTATTGAGCAAAACTCACAATAAAAATTTATTTTCTCTAAAAAAAAACTATCCAATTTTCCTCGTAGTTGGCGCGTGGAATAGAATATTCTTTGTGCACTCCAGGTGTAAGATAACTCGAGTGGATCTAACAAATCATTGCAATTGAATTTCACAGTTTCCATTTGAACTTCATTATAGTGATTGTGATGCCCGGGTTGCCTACCGCTGGCATTACTCTTCTTGGACTTGTGACAGCAATAGACAAAAACTGGGTATGGACTGGGCAATGAGCATACATAGCAAGAGAAGGTGCAAACATGCTTAGTGCTTTGGTTGTTGCAGCGAAGTGTTCCAAAATCAAGTAAAGTTCAGTGCTGCTTCAAATAAATTAGTCAATAATTAATTCATAATAAAAACAGTGTTTGGTGGAGGTTAAAATTCAATAAATAAATAATCCCATAAATAGGTTAAAAAGCCAAGGTTAAGACAGAGTCGAGATGTGTTCATGAAAAGCATCATGAGCCACAAAGCATCCATTCAAACCAACATCTCCTCTGCTTAGCCTTTCAAGGCCTTATCAGCAAGGGCAGAAATTCAAAGACAAGTGCAGTCATCCTTCTCTTTGGCTTGTGTTCCTCCTCACCGTCCTTCAAGATTCAGCAGACATCCCTGTAAGCCCTGCAGTCTTTTCCAGCTCTATTCCCCCAGTGTTCTGCAGTAGTTGCTTGGAGCAGTTGATCGCTGCTGCTTCTTCGGTGCTTAGCAGGAGTGACCCCACCTCATGAGAGCTGTCCGCTTGCTCCACCTGGGGCCACTTCCTACTCAGGCACCTTTGTACTTGAGCAGGTGTTAGCAGCATAATTACTACAGCACTAATAAGGAAACTGGATGAGCTGCACCAGTGGCGTAGCTCGAGTTCGTCTTGCTCAAGGGGGGGCAGTGTGGTGCTTCAGTTTGCTGCCCTCCAACATATCTGAATATGTTAACCCAGGGGTTCTCAAACTTGGTCCTGGGGGACCCCTGTGGCTGCAGGTTTTTGTTCCAACCAGATTCCTAATCAGTGACAACACCTGATAACACTGATCTCATTTAATAAGCTGGTATTATTTAACTTTTATTCTACATTCAGAAAGGCACAGCAGCATGATTTTTACATTTATAAGAAACTTAGAAATATTTCTGTTTTTGCTATGGATTTAAATGCTTAACTCTCTTTTTATTATATTTCGCCCTTTCTCTGTGCAGTTTGCTCCCTTCATTGAATCTTAATAATGACAATTAAAAACAAGCAGACCAGAAACCCAAGCAAACAACACTCAATTGTGAAAGGCTGCAACTACTTTAGTGTCAGCCCCACAAAGTAGTAAATAACGGATTAATTAAACAATTCGAACACCTAGAAAAGTAGAATAACAATCAAGATGAAAATACTGTTAAAAAGAAAAAATACATATAACTGCTTAGTACATTTTAATACTTTTTTTTTTTTACCAAACTTAGTTTTCTAATTTGTATATTGTTCCCAAAACAGGGAATCTGGGAAACAACAGTTCACTTAATTAGCCCAGGAGTCCAATTAAAAACAGAGGCTGGTTGGAACAAAAACCTGCAGCCACGAGTTTGAGAACCCCTGTGTTAACCTATTTAAATAGAAAATTAAAATGATGTATAGAGAAAAATTAAGATAAATTTTGCATAGATTTATTCATATATAGAGAAATAACAATAATTTTGTCACATATAATTATTTATAAGCATCAACTAGACAAGAATATAGTATAGACTCACTGATAAGCCGTGTTCTAATTATTAGTTTAATATAATTACGCTGCGAAAATCAGAACCAGTGTAGCGTACAAGTGATAGGTGGGGATGTTTTCTGTGCAGAGCAAGAAGAACGCATTCGGATTGATAACGAAATTATAAATTGCAAATTAGTTGTTTATCCTCCTAGAAATTATTATCAGTGTAATGTTTATGTTTATTTTTGTTATTGTCTCATAATTTTCAACTACTGTGTCTGATGCCGTCACAGAAGGACAGTCTGAAAATTATTTTTGGAGCATTTATGGATAAAAAATCAGAGAATTTTACTTTTTTCATTCATGAAAAAATAATCCTGCCCCCAAAAATGTGCTGCCCGGGGCGTACCACATACTCCGCCCGCCCCTAGCTACAACACTGAGCTGCACGTATCTGTATGTGCATGCATTTCCAGCCAATCTCCTCATCAGCACCTCGGGGTCACTCAACCCTGCTACTGCACATGACTGCACCCCCCAACCTGAGTCTGAGCACACTGTTTTTATTTAAAAACTCGCACATTGACATGGACAATTCACTCACTTCACCACAGTAACATGCTAGCCATTGAGAATGGAGCAACCCTGTGTATACAAAGTCCACAAGTCAAACTGCATATCACGACAGGAACCAAGTCATGATAACCAATGAACTGTCTGTAGACCTCTGTGATCAAATTGTGTTGAGACAAATCCTGGGCAAAGGGAATAAAATCATTTCCATAGCTTTTAGTGTTTCCAGGAGCACAATGACTTCAGTAATCGTAAAACAGAACATGTTTGGAACAATCAGGATTTCTCCAGAAGTTGACCATTTGGACAAACTGAGTAACTAGGCAAGAAGGGCCTCAGTCAGGAAGGTGACCAAGAACCAAATGGTCACCGTAACAGAGCTATATAAGTCTGCTGCTCAGATGAGAGAACCTCTTAGAAGAATTACCATCTCAGCAGCACTTCATTAATCAGGCATTTATGACAGAGTGGCTAGACGGAAGCCACTCTTGAGTAAAACACACGTGATAGCCTGCTTGGAGTTTGCTTTGAGCAGATAAGACAAAAATTGAACTCTTTGGGCAGAACTCCAAAAACTATGCCAGGTGAAGATCAGGCACTGCTCATCACCTTCTTAGTAACATCCCTACAGTGAAGCATGGTAGTGTCAGCATCATGCTGTGGGGGAGCTTCTCAGTGACAGGAACGGGGAGATTGGTGAGAAAAGATGGTAGGATGAATGAAGCCAAATTCAGAGAAAGAAAACCTACTCCAGACCAAATGACTTCAGATTGGGGTGATAGTTCACCTTTCATCACAACAAAGAACCAAAGCTTTTCATCTTGAAGAATGGTGCAATATCTCACCACCCATACAACAGTTCAAGACTTTTGTGACAGCATTAAATGAAGAATTGAAGCTTTTCTGAAGACAAAGGATGGTTCTACTCATTGTTAGTCTTTGATATTAATATACTACTAAAAATATTAAGGGAGCACTTAATCATCACAGTCTAGCACAAAGCCAGGTAAGCTTCAGGAATACCAGTCTGTCTAGTTAGGAAGCCTAAGTGATTGTGAATCAACTTCACCTGCTTTGGTACAAATGAAAGTGACAACAGGTGCACTGGAGGGGCAACAGCAAGACACCCCCAGATAGGGAATGGTTTTGCAGGTGGTGGACACACACAATTGATCTCTCCTTATCCTTCATGACTGATTTTCTCTAGTTCTGTATTTTGCTAGTGTCCTTGTTATTACTGGTAGCATGGGATGGTACCTGCAGACAATTCAGGTGACAAAGGTAGTCTATCTCCTCCAGGATTGCATATCCATATGTGCCATCGCTAAGTTTGCTGTGTCTCCCAGAACAGTCTCAAGAGCATGGAGGAGATACCAGGAGATGTGTCATTACACAAGGAGAGCTGGGCAGGGCCCTAGAAGAGCATCAACCCAGGAGCAGGACCAGTATCTGCTGTTTTGTGTGAGGAGGAACAGGAGGAGCACTGCCAGAGACCTTCAAAATGACCTCCATCTAGCTATTCTGACCAAACTGTCAGAAATAGACTCCAAGAGGGTGGCATGAGAGCCTCTAGTAGGAAATGTGCTCACAGCCCATCACCGTGCAGCTCGATTGGCATTCACCAGAGAATGCCACAATTGACAGTTCCACCATTGGTATCCCATTGTCTTCACAGATGAGAGCAAATTCATACTGAGCGCATGTGACAGACATGAAGAAGTCTAGGGACACCATAGTGGACATTATGCAGTCTGCAACATCATCCAGCATTACCAGTTTGGCGGTGGGTCTGTATTGGTCTGGGAAGCGCATAACTTGGAGGGTTACACAGACCTCCACGTGACTACTGTTATGTAGAGCCAATGTCAGACCTTGCGCTGGTGCAGTGGGTTCCTCCTGGTACAGAACAATGCCGAGCATCAAGTGACCAGAGTGTGTAGGCAGTTCCTGGATGACAAAGACCCTAATGCCATTGACTGGCCTGCATGTTCCCCAGACCTGAATCCAATTCAGAACCTCTGTTATGAATCCATGCATGCAATGCAGCCAAGCAATACCATGTACTGCCCAGGAGCTCACTGAGGCCCTGATTCAGGTCTGGGAGGAGATCCCCCAGGACACCATCCAACCTTCTCATCAACAGCATGCCAAGATGTTTTCAGCATCGCATGCAGGAACTTGGAGGCCATAAACACAACAACAACAACATTTATTTATATAGCACATTTTCATACAAATAATGTAGCTCAAAGTGCTTTACATGATGAAGAAAAGAGAAAAAAAAAGACAAAGTAAGAATTAAAATAAGACAACACTAATTAACATTAGGGAGGACAGAAAAAACAAAAAAAAAAAAAACTCCAGATGGCTAGAGAGAAAAAAATAAAATCTGCAGGGGTTCTGAGGCCACGAGACCACCCAGCCCCCTCTGGGCATTCTACCTAACATAAATGAAAACAGTCCTCTTTGTATTTAGGGTTCTCATGGAAGGACTTGATGGTGATGGTCATGTAGACTTCCGGCTTTTAATCCATTAATGTAGGAACATCATGGTGCTTTGAGTAGGTGGTGGTGGCGCAGAGCGCCACCACAGAAAACCGGGAAAAGAAACAGAAGAGAGAGTAGGGGTTAACACAAATGAATAGTTATGATTACTACCATAACTATTCATCTGCCACCATGAATAGTTATGATAATAAATTGAATATACAGAGTATCAGGATTAAACTAAAATGAAGCTATGAGAAAGCCATGTTAAAGTAATGCGTTTTTAGCAGTTTTTTAAAATGCTCCACTGTATTAGCCTGGCGAATTCCTATTGACAGGATATTCCAGATTGTAGGTGTATAACAGCAGAAGGCCGCCTCACCACTTCTTTTATGTTTAGCTCTTGGAATTCTGAACAGACACTCATTTGAGGATCTAAGGTTACGATTTGGAATATAAGGTGTCAGACATTCCGATATATAAGACTGAGTAACGTTCTGATCTGCCGTGATGAAATTCAAGTAACTTGGATCAGCCTGTGTGATATAGCAGGTCCATGGCTCAAATGAAAGCCCAGTTTTTAAATAAATAACCACGCGCTCGCAGCTTAAAGATGGGGTGTGGTAGTGTGGCCGGAGGGGTTCCTGGACGCTACATGAGGCAAGCGTTTCCTTGCTTATGTGCATAGGTGAGGAATCGTCCGCATCCGTAATTGAAGCCGGGAGCTGCTAATCGCCACACCTGAGCCACGACCCCATAATAAATAGGAGAAGCGCGAGGCGGAAGGGGGAGAAAAAAGAAAAAGGAACGGTAAAGGAAAGGAAGAGGCGAGGAGCGAGAGAGCAGCATTAGAGAAAGACGGGATGAGCCAGCCTGCTGTAAAAGAGAGAGGTCAGCGCAGTCAGAGGTCCAATATGGAGCGAGTGATCGATGCTCGTGGGACAGGATCGCTCCCACTGAGGCTTTTAATTAGAGTGGGTACAATCGGGGAAAAGTCCACCCGACTTAAAGTACGAGAAGGAAGACGGGAGGACAACCGACCCCGAGCAGTGGCTGAATTCTCTCCCACTGAATAGACCTTGGGTGAGCTGGAGAGACTGGGAAGAAGCAGAGCTTGGCTGGTGTGACCCCAATGTCATTAGAAGGATTTCAATCACATTTTAGCCTTGTTTTAACGCCTGGGATTTTTACCTTTTTCATGGATTATTTATTTATTCATTAACATTTGAGGCACTGCACTATTTATTTGAACACTTTGTTTTGATTGTTTTTAAATAAAAACACTCTTGCACTTTTTGCACCATCCCCTTGCTTCGTGATGTCTTCACTGCTCAGCTCATCCAGTTACATTACCTATGGTGTCGGGTTTGAGAACTCCCCAGAAGCCAGGTGGGAGCATGAAGTGGAACCTACATCGTCATAGCCTGTGATTTTAATTTTTGACTTTGATTTTCAGTGTGCTGTTGAACTCAGCCCCTCAATGGGTTGGTGATTTTTGGTTTCCATTGACCCATTGTTGCATCATTTTGTTCTCGACAAATTACACAGTATTGCTCAATAAAGATTTTCCACTTAAATATTTTGTTCATTGAGATCCAATGTGTGATTTATGCATTCCCTTAAATGTTTTGAGCAGTGTATATTGATAGGTGTTTAATTTGTTTGTCCATCCACTATATACCACAATGAGGAATTGTCACTCTCATTGACTCCCTTAGTGCAGTTGACTTCAACTAGACCTTTTGATGTTTATGGCATTTCACTAGGAATGATATGGTCTCTGAATGGCAGTTCTCTTGTCAGATGTTTATCTCCCTTTCTTGGGTTCACTGTTTCTTCTATCTGCTATTTTTGCTGACGTACATCCCCGATTTAACCTACTCCTAAGTTCAATTTCCTTTGTGGGTTTGTTTTGCAGACTGAGAACAGAAAAGGCCAGCAGTCATCTGCTCACTCAGATAGACCTTTGGTATCATCTCCTCATCACCTGCATTACCTTGCAGCTGCAGAGGAAGAGGAGAGTCCAGAGCGAGTGGTGAGTTTTTTCCACGCCTTCCCTTTGAGACAATTTAAACTATAAGGGGGGAACTGTAAAGTGGAGCTGTAATGCCATCAGTTAGATGACATTTGAGCTTCTTGATGTGCCAGAGTGACACGTACAGTAGGTCAATTCCCTCGTTTATTGCTTTAAACTTACAGGTGCAGAAGGAGAGACTGCATGCGGAACTGAAACACGTCTTGAGTCTTAAAAGAAGCTTCACTGCAGAAAGGACACAGCTGTCAGGACAAGACATGGCCATGCCAACGGAGATCACTGTGGTCCAGGTGGGAACACTTTCCACATTTGGTCTGTAAGCTCTGTAATGACTTAATTCCAAAGACTTGTCCATCTTCTCTTGCTTTATGAAAGGAAACCCACTTGAGCTGGTGTTTTTACAGATTCATCTTCCTCCAAAAATTATTTTTCAAAAATGACTATGAACTGGCTATACAATGGCAACTGTGAGAAGCTAGTATAATTAAAAAGAAAGGAGCACTTTCTTACTCTAAGGTAGAATAGTGGAAACCACCTGCTTTATTGGGTACATACAAAGTTGCAAAAAAATTAATAAATCCATGCACTAATAGATAGATAGATAGATACTTTATTAATCCCAAGGGGAAATTCACAATATATATATATAATTTATAGACCTTTTAATAGCTAAGGGCTGTCACTGAGTCCAAAACTCCAAACAAAAAAGCACAAAACTGTCCAAATCAAATACCTTGTATAATAATAAACAGGTTGTCTCTTCTCTACTCTGCTCTTCTCGCATCTCTCCACACACTATCACTGCTCCAAGATGAGTGTTGCCTTGCTTCCTCCCATCTCTGACTCGTCAAGCTATGGAAGTGGGCTCCTTTTATGCTTGACCCAGGAGCACTACTGGTGATGTGATGTGGCCAGTTGGAAGTACTTCTGGGTCATTAAGAAAGCCAGGGAGATCCTCCGCCACATTATCAAAAATGTGGGTGAGTGAATACAAATATAAAGGTATCAAAAATCAGTATGTGCATTGTGCTAGTTTATTTTACAGAACGTTAAAGGGATTATCCTAACTTACAGTATGTAAAGTCCCATCACAGTTTCCATTAAATAAATAGTCAATAATAATAGAAACATTAGAAAAATTTAGACGATAACAAGCCATCCAGCCCAACAAAGCTTGCCAGTCCTATACACTTAATTCTTGCACAATAACATCGTCAAGTTTTGAAAGTCCCTAAAGTCCTACTGTCGACCACACTACTTGGTAACTTAAACCAAGTGTCTGTGGTTCTCTGTGTGAAGAAAAACATCTTAATGTTTGTGTGAAATGTACCCTTAACAAGTTTCCAACTGTGTCTTGGTGTTCTTGATGAACTCATTTTAAAATAACGCTCTCGATCAGCTGGACTAATTCCTTTCAGAATTTTAAACTCTTCAGTCAGGTCTCCTCTTAATTTTCTTTTGCTTAAACTGAAGAAGCACAGCTATTTTACTCTTTTTTTCATAATTCATTCTCTATAACCCTGCAATCAGCTTAGTTGCTCTTCTCTGGACTTTTTCTAGTGCTGCTATGTCTTTATATGAAAATACATGAAATTACAATATGAGGAATTAAGGTTAAGGAAACAGCCACAACACTTGGTGAGGGAAGTCTCATGAAGGCAATTGATGCTTTTCAGTCATTTTCAAAAACTGAAGACATACCAAATTAAGAAAAATAAATGTTAAGCTGCTCACTTTAAGATTTGAGGTCCAAAGCTCCTACTCTACTTATCTACTTTTCCACACTCCCTGCTTCTAGTCAGTCTTTTTTTTGCTGTCTGCTGTAAGTGAAATATGTAAGTCTAGACTAAAGATGATTAGACATACATAAATGACAGACCTTTCTGTGTGTGCATTTGTGTGTGTGGAGCAGTCCGCTCTGCTCACGCTCAACCACAGCCACTAGATGGCGCATGTGTGCACTTTAACATTTTTTGGAGCTTGCATGCACCTCACTTCTCACTATAAAATACGTGTGTGTGTGTGTATCTGTGCGTGTCTGTGTGTGTGTGGAGCAGTCCACTCTGTTCACGCTCAACCACAGCCACTGGAGTTGGTGTGAATTTTATGGAAGATGTAGAAATTTCTACAAGCGTGACTTGCACTTGGTGAGATGGCTCATGCCTGCACTTTTAAATTTTTTCAGCGCTTACATGCACCTCATTTCTCATTCAACCCTAGTAGACAAACTCAGCTTTGTGGTTCATGCACATTGTATGTTCATAAAACAAGCTGCCATATGTTTGCCTGAGCCAGGTTCCAGCCTGTCCTGCTCAGTTTGCGCTACAGCTGCACTCGACTGCACGTCCATCTTGAACAAAACAAGACCTGTCTCTGCCCACTTAGCTGATACATCTACAAGTTCACCAATATACTAAAACTGCTAGAGCAGGGCTGTCAAACTCCAGGCCTGGAGGGCCGTAGTGGCTGCAGGTTTTCATTCTAACCATCTTCTTCATTAGTGACCAGTTTTCACTGCTAATTCACTCCTTTTCCCTTTATTTTAATAGCCCTGTTTTGAAGTATTCAGTCCTCTGAATTGATTTGTTTCTTCATCAAATGACAGCCAAACAGAAATGAGACGGCGGATGACCAGCTAAACTGGGATTTCAAACTCCAACCAATCTCTTAATGAGAAGTCGATTCTTGCTGTTCATTACTCCCGTTATTTAATTCCATGGCCTGTTGCTGCTCTCATTCTGCCACAGCAGACATTTCCAAAACTGTTGATTTTCTGTTCATCAAAATGTTTTGGTGACCTAAGAGATCAACATTACCGAGACCTTCACCTTTCTTTATTTTCAGGCATTGTGTGATGTGGCGGCTCGTTTTGTGTCTCATTATTGTTTGGCTGCTCCTTTAAAAAAGAGGGCCTGAGTCAACTAAGGAGCCTGAGTCAAGTTAATTAAAACTAAGGCAAAAGAAGTTAATCAACAGCAAAAACTGGTCACTAATGAAGAAGATGGTTAGAATGAAAACCTGCAGCTACTGCGGCCCTCCAGGAATGGAGTTTGACACCCATGTGCTAGAGAGTCTTCAGGTTGTTTATGTCCTGAACACCACTTGCAGCTAGTCTGCATAGAAATTTAGACTCTTAAATAGAAAATGTCAGCTTGCAGCTTTCCCTATAAGAGTCAATTTGAAGCTGTACTCCAGTGAAAACCATCAATTAGCATGATATATTATTTCTTCATGTTTTAGGAGACCCTAAAAAAGTCTGAACTCATGGAAGTGGTGGTGGAGACAGAAGCTGAGGCTGGAGCCCGTGGTTTCAGTGTATCAGGAGGAGGAGCACAAGGCATTTTCGTTAAGGAAGTGCTGAAAGATTCTCCTGCGGCCAAAGCCCTCAGCCTCAGAGAAGGTAAGAACTTGCATCACCATACCACTTCCTACATGTCTGAGCACACGCATCTGCATTTTCTTTTAGTATGTGTATCTTTTATTTTATTTTTATTTTTTTATTCATATCTTTAATTTTTTAAGATTTAGTATCTTTCAGTATGTGATGCACCAGCTGTTAGACTTCTGCTATCCGAGTGAAATGATCATCATTTGTACACAGGATGACAGTCTCAAAGTGCAGCTGACCTACAACATTTAGTATAAAAGCTCATATTGAGTCAGTGTGTGTATATTATAAAGATAAGACAAACAGATGTGATAAAGATATGAAATTTAGTTGCTGTAAAATGAAGACTAAAACAGTCAAAAGAAGAATTGCAGTTTTGTATTATATTTACCATAAGTATAATTAGCACTATTGTCCTTTTAGACCATTATGGTTATTTTCCTTTTGATATCTAAACTATCCATATACACAAGTCAAGTCACAAACTCAAGGCAAGCTGGAAATAACAAGGTCAACTGATAAGAGAAGAAGACATTTCTGTACAGCTTTGCCGCCATATCAAGAAAATAGTTGCTCACAATTTTGCAGGCAGTGGAGGCAGGGCTAGGGGTGTGGTGGACCGATTTCCTGGAGCAGTGGAGACGTGAGGTACAACATGTGTCCTCAAAAATGAAAGGCCAGGAACTGAATTGTTTCATAATAATTTACAACAGGAAAGAAAGCATTAATCTCTTCAACAGTGAAACCACCAACTAGCTCTTTGTCCTGTATAGCATGAAAAAAAGAAAATAAAACATGCAAGCCTGTCTACGTATATTCTGTTTTCACACTACATGTTGTGGTGCTAATCTTAGCTTAGGTATATTTTGAATTGTTCAAAAAATATTTTTACATTATACAAGTCTGGATAAAATTACGGAACTACTGTGCTGATTTACTCGTCTATGTATAGTGAGTTTGTATTCACAGCTTACGCTATAGTTGGCATAAATGAAGAACAACACTTTAAAAAGCGAGAAGAAAGAGGTTAGGAGCATGAACTGAAACAGTACATTAAACCATCCTACCCACCACACCATCTCAGGATCCGAGTGTAGCTGGTGACACATCCCAAGTCTTTGCTGTAAATTGGAGGACCTGCTTGTAGGGCTGGATGCAGATTAACAGACAAACTACCACATTTTGCTTAAGTCCTGCGTCTGTTACCTGTTTTTTCCTTATTTGCTTTTTACTATTATTCTACTTGTTCTTTTACATTCATCCTCCACTCAGAAAACAATGACCCACATGCCATGTCTTCACGCTGACACGCTTCCTCCTCGTGCCCAAAGCCATCCACTCTTTCTTCTTTCCAAATTTTGCCCCTTCCTTTTCTGCCTTACCAACCAATCAATGCCCAGCATAACTGCCTTTAGGAATGGAAATTAAGCTACTAATAAACATTTCCCCAGTTCCCCAGTCAGATTCTATGGAGCTGATGCAAATATAAATCAAGACAACTATTTATCTAGATGTGAAATAAACAATATTTAAAGAAGCACTGTATTGTATGTATATATATATATGTATAT